>CAOLHI010000011.1:0-600000 GCA_948474755.1 Ctenosaura bakeri | reverse complement strand
CATATGAAAATGGAATAATGCACTATAACAGTCTAGTGCAGAAATGTCCTAAGTCACTATCTGTAATACAGTACAATTGCTTGTCATTTTAAGACATTTTACTGTTAATAATTAACTTCAGGTTCGAAACTGGAAAATTTTGACCAGCCTATAACAGCCTATATTTTGAAAATCATGGAGAAGGGCCATTTAGAGCAGGAAAACAAGGAGCAGAGAACTGGTTAAGTCATCCCTCCCATACTATTTCATAGAATCGTAGAGCTGGAAGAGATCCTGGGGACCATCCAGTCCAACCCTCTGCCATACAGGAACACACATCAAAGTACTCCTAATATATGGCCATCCAGCCTCTGTTTAAAAACCTCCAAAGAAGGAGACCCCACCACACTCCGAGGCAGCATATTCCACTGCTGGACAGCTCTGACTGTCAGGAAGTTCTTCCTGAGGTTCAGGTGGAATCTCTTTTCCTGCAGCTTGAATCCACTGCTCCTCGTCCTAGTCTTTGGAGCAGCGAAAAACAAGCTCACTCCCTCCTTGAGGTGACATTCCTTCAAATATTTAAACATGGCTATCATGTCCCCTCTTAACCTTCTCTTCTGCCAACTAAACATACCCAACTCCCTAAGCCGTTCCTCATAGGGTATGGCTTCCGGACCCTTCACCAGTTTGGTCGCCCTCCTCTGGACACGTTCCAGCCTGTAGATATCCTTCTTGAATTGAGGTGCCCAGAACTGGACACAATATTCCAAATGAGACCTAACCAATGCAGAATAGAGTGGTACCATTACCTCCCTCGATCTAGACACCATACTCCTATTAATGCAACCAAGAATTGTGTTGGCTTTCTTGGCTGCCGCATCACACTGCTGACTCATGTGCAGCTTGTGATCTAGCAAGACTCCTAGATCTCTTTCACACGTACTGCTATCTAGTCTTGGTTACCACTCAGTAAGTGGCACTTCCCATTTTAAAAGGCCACTGAGATAGACTCATGTCTCATTTGATCCTTATTTACATTTAAAAGCACAGATGGTTAACTGCAAAGGGGATGGGGGCGTTTTGCTTCCTTTGCCTCCATGCAGTCACTTCTGGGTTAATTTGTTGTTGTTGTATGCCTTCAAGTCATTTCTGACTAATGGTGACCCTAAGATGAACCCTTTCTGGGGTTTGAGAGTATCCAATGGGCCCAAAGTTAGCAGCCCAAGGTCACACTGTGGGGTCGTAGTCCAATGCTCAAACCACTACAATATGCTGGAATAATAGGAAATGAAATTGTGCCCCTTCTGGTTTGGGTAATCAGCCATTTTTTGCTTTTTTGGAGGATTGGTGGGGAGCTAGTAGGGGAAAGGAAACTCAATTCACCACATCTTTATGGTGTTTTTGTTGTTTCATTGTTGCTTTTCCAACCCTTTTGGGTCAATTTTGTTTCCAGCTGGGGGTCTAGGGACTTCAGGGGTTTCAAAATGGACCCCCACATGCTGCTGATGGTGTGCCTGTTATAAAGGGAGATCCCCATTTAAGAGTCAAGCGTGGATGCTTTTAAAGGCAGCAGTGAGCCTTCAGTGCAACTGCACAGATAAAAACTGAGCATATATCACTCCAACAGTCCCAGCCAGAGTGTACATCGAAGCTTTTAAAAATGTACATGACCAAATGGAAACAGGTTTTTCTCTCCTCCCCCATCACTTTTGGACTTCTTTGCTGTGTGTAAAGTCTTAGATTTGTTGTGCAATTGTCTGTTTCCTTTCCTCTTCTTTGAGATTTGAGACAATCGAAATATTTTAAAAGACAAAACAGATTGTCAAAGAGTTTAGATATTTTTGCTTCAGGCTTTTTTCCCCCCTCTCTCTTTTCCTTAATGCTACCCAGGGCAAACTGCTTGTCATTAAATTCTATTTTCTTGGCAATTGCGATTAAGAGTATGAAAGTCTGGAGTCATTTGTGAAACATCAGCTGTCAGGAGTTTGTTCCAATTTATAATCATCCAGGATTTTCCACCGTTGCTTTCAAAGAACAGGGTTAAACACATGCCCCGAAAAGAGAGTTGGAAACGGTTTGCTGATCGCTATTAATCTGCTGTTTCTATAATCAAACACATATGTTTGTTTATCTGGTTAAATTGCTAATGATATCAAAATTGGCTGCTGGAGGCTGAATCATCCTGCAGACATTTCCGTTGCTGTTTCTTGAGGCTGCCTTGTGTTGTGGCTTGTGAAAGAACAATATATTTATGCTTTTAAATCATTACGCTAACTTCTTGCAGATCTCATCTCGCCCAATGGCCCCTCCCCCTATTTTAGAAGAGTGAGATTTGATGTCTCAGCGATGGAAAAAAATGCTTCCAACCTGGTGAAAGCTGAGTTTAGAGTCTTTCGCTTGAGGAATCCAAGGCCTCGTGTATTGGAACAGCGGATAGAACTATATCAGGTAAAGCTGTTGCTCTCTAATGGCTTTTTCTTATGTGCTTTCTGTCTGGCATTACTATACGTTATAGACAAGAGTGATTTTAATGTTCATTTTTCGCTTCCTAGTGAGCCCTGGGAAATGTAGTTCTGTGAAGAAGGTCTGAGTATCTGTCACAGTGAATTCTCACTACCTCACCAAACTACAATTCCCAGTAGTATTTGAGGGAAGTCAGGCCAGTTTAAATGGTATCAAAAATGGATGGAAAATCTATTTGAATGTCTTTTTAAGTTTTTGTATGGAATTCCGTTAATGTAGGAGAGAAACTGGATAGGAAACCATTCACATTCCTCCCTCCATTACTTTCTGTCTCACCTTTTCCCCCATACTGGGTCTCATGGCTGCATACAAAATAGAGAGAATTACAAATAAAATGGCATGTGGTTAAAACCATGCAAAATATTATGATTAAAACTATATTCATAGTTTTATATCCATATTAGCAGATGAATGAAAACATTCTACTTTTAGAGTCATGTGTGAAAACTAACTTAGTTCACTGAATAATTTTAATAGCATCTCATGTTTTCTGTTCCTTTGACTATTATGTAAGTGAAATTATGTATGCTAGAGTGACGTAGCCATCTGCAAGTACGTACTCAGAAATAAGACATGTTGAGCTCAGTGGGGCTTAATCACAAGTATTCATTAGACTGAAGCCTAAATACTATGTACATTTCAAGTTCAAACATGATTATTTTTCACAAAAAGACATGCAAATTGTAGCTCTGTGCGGATATCAATAATTCTTTGTTTGGAATGTGGATCTTTTTAAAATAAATAGATCTTTATTTCCAAGGACATTTTAGCTAGGAATCATGTCTGTTAAACTGGTTTGAAAGTGATTGAACATTGGTTCTTAAAAGGCCCTTTCCGCGGGATGATACTCTCACGCATCATCCTGTCACAGTCCCAGCAGCACCTCTGTCACGACAGTGAGTCCCCAAGTGCTCCTCTTCTCACCTGAGCATCTGCTTGCAGAAGGGAGTATGAGGGACGCATCCCTTCCTTTTGCACTGCAGCCCGCCTTCTTCCTGTGCTGCAGTGGGGAAGGAAGGACATGGTTGTGCTTCCGGCCCTTCTGCATGGCCAGCTGCGATGGAAGGCTCACATGATCAGTGGTCATTGATGGAGTTTTTCTGTCAATGATATACCCACCGATTGTGTCAGCTGGCAATGCGAGAAGTCCAGAACCGTGACAATGTCACGTGGAAGCATCATCGTGGTCCCATTTCTCTTGTGCCCCCATGCCAGGATGCTGCTGTCCTGCAGAAAGGGCCAAAATCCCCCAAGGAAAAGAAATGACTCTTAAATCATGCATTCTAACAGTGGATGTTAAAACAACTTTCAGGCCTATATTTATATTCATATCTATCTATCTATCTATCTATCTATCTATCTATCCATACATACATACATGTGAGAGAGGATACAGGTCTGAGCAAACACATCCTGTTGGTAAAGTTACTGGGATATCAGAATCCAAACTGGTTTGTGTATTATTTTCATTCCATGCTGGAACTAATGATGCTGTTAGCTATCGATACAGATGAGGAGCTCCACTCTTTGCCCTGCTGTTGAAGATTGATAGGTGGGATGATTTACTGGCAGTGCTGGTCCATGAGCTGTCAGCTACCAATCTGCAGTAACTTTTAGTAACTTTTGGAAATCTATGCAAATATGATAGTAGTATAGTGCAAATATGATACTGGTCTCTGGCATATTGAGAAGAAAAAAATCCAGCCTGTCATATTAGGTAGCTTGAGAAGAAGTGGTTTACAGTGGTGTGCCAATGTCTGAATTTTCCGTGTAGTGAGGCCTATCATAGCCAACTGCCCACATATAGCAAATACCTACAGAAACCCAGATACAGCCACCATATAGATCCTTAGCATTTGAAAAGGAGGAAGTATGAGGGTACAGAATTATTAGAAGGGTGGAGAAATATTGCAAAGAGAGGTTTCACCTTAATATGCCTTCAGGCTAGAGTTGAAATTCCTGGTGAGCAATACTTTTATTAGGAGCATCCTTAATTTCACAATAGTGTTCAATTTTTCAAGTTCTTTAGATTTCTTTTTTAGGACCAGAAGTCATTTCAAGCTATTATGTGATCTGCATACTTACATGTGATCCATCAAGCCTGTATTGTTCCACCTTGGGTCTTAGTTTAACTGTAGACCTGATGGGTTTAATGTCTACTCCTATTTTTGACTTTCATCTCTCTTCTCTCCCCACCCCCCTCAATTTTATACTATCTAAATCTGTGAAAAGTGCTAAAGAATTTAAATGGTTAAACACTATTGTGGAATTACAGTTGGTCCTCATAAAGGTTTAGGCCACCTGTGGATTTTAAAATTTGTTTTGTTCTTATGGGCTAACATCATGACATCTATTTTGTATAGGCTAAAAAAAAAGTCCAAGTGATAATAGGTTAATTGAAGCTAACTAGTTGTGCACATAGGGTATTTTATTTAGGAAAATTAATTTTGCTGCTTATGACTAAGCACACATTTCATCCAAGAAATGGTGCCATCTTGTGAATCTAATGCAGTGGCACACATAACCTAATAGCTTACAGGACTGCACTTTTTTATGTTACCGTTGAATACTGATGGACATCTTTAAAAAGTCTGTGTCCATCTTGAGTCAGAGTCATAATTCATCATGCTACTGTGGACAAGAAAGCCTGCTGGGACTCTATTCTCTGTGGCGGGGCCAGGAAAACAATGGTTTATATATTGAAAAAATAGTTGGATTTTGTAATCAATGTGATTCTTTTTCTACTGTCTATTCATGCTGGTATCTTGATAGCACAGCGTAATAGTAGTTTTACTATCTCATTAACTTATGTGAAACATACCTTATTACTTAATTTACTGCTTCATTCACTTACTCAAAGTATATATAGGGGTAGCTGTCTTGACCATAAAACAAATTCAAAATAGATGTTACAGTGATTCTACCAAGGTATTGCCACAGTGTGTTACTTAAATTAGCTCACTTTTATTTTATTCATGAATATTGGATTATATATAGCCATCTTCTATAGACATTTACTTGGAGTCAGTCCAATTAAATTAAGTGGAGCTTGCTCCCAAGTAAATCTGAACAAGATTGCAGCCTTAAAGGGTTTTTTAAAAAATCATGGGTGAATGTTAGATAAGGTATTTGTCTCATCTTCTGTGACCTCATCTGACCCTCAATATTTGTCTTTCTCTGATTGATGCTGATGTATGTTTCATAGACTTAAAGCCAAAAGTTTGCTTTGTTTCTGTCAGCACCACCTAATTCTTCTACTTAGTATAAACTCACTTACAGCTTCATATGCAATCCAGTTAAATGAAAATGCTCTGATTTACAGCCAATTATTCTCACTAAAAGCAATGGCACAGACTTGATATTTTCAGTTTCATTAAGTTGTTGCTTTTTATTCATTTGATTGATTGAGTTTAATCATTTGGGTTGTTTCTTTAAAGTTAGCCTGTGGAGATAAATGGGAGTAAAATTTAAACTCAGTCTTAGGTTCTTTGTATCTTATTGATGTTAATTGCCATCAAGGTGACTTTGACCTATGGTAGGCCCCATGAATGATTCAGGGACATGTCTTCCTTGAATCTATCCATCTGTAAAGTGATCCTCCTCTTTTCCTACTGCTTTTGACCTTCCCAAGCATTATTGTCTTTTCTAGTGAGTCATATCTTCTCATGATATGTCCAAAATATGACAGCCCTAGTTTAGTCATCTTGGCTTTTAGGGAGAGTTCAGGGTTTATTTGGTCTAGGACCCATTTATTTGTCTTTTTAGTGGTCCAGGGTATCCATAGAAATCTAGGACCACATTTCAGATGAGTTGATTTTCTTCCTATCAGCTTTCTTCACTGCCCAGATTTCACAACTATATAGAGAAACTGGAAATATGATGGGATGGACAATCCTAACTTTAGTATTCAATAATGTCTCTTTATACTTTGGAATCTTGCCTCATTGCTTCATAGCTGCCCTTCCAAATCCTAGTCTTCTTCTGATTTCTCAACTGCAGTCTATCTTAAATTACATGGTATTAGTACAGACATTTACCCACTGCATACAATACTGCCTTAGTTATAAACCTTAATTTTAGTTTGTACTGAGTCTCTCCTTAACGTTGAATATGAAGAGACCCTCCCATTGCACCTTAAATTTGTTGCAGCACATTTTAGACTTTATTTATTCATGACACTTAATGTCCCGCCTTTCTTTCAGTGAGCTCAAGACAATGAATGTGGCTCTCCTCC
Source organism: Ctenosaura bakeri (assembly GCA_948474755.1). Classification (NCBI taxonomy): domain Eukaryota; kingdom Metazoa; phylum Chordata; class Lepidosauria; order Squamata; family Iguanidae; genus Ctenosaura; species Ctenosaura bakeri. The sequence continues at coordinate 593,264 of CAOLHI010000011.1, read as the reverse complement.
TCCACTGTATGCTCACAACAACCTTGTGAGATAGTTCCAGCTAAGAGAGACATGGTGGGCCTAAAGCCACCCAAGGAATTTCACAGCTTAGTTTGGAACAGAATCTGAATCTCTTAATTCCATCTCAGTACTTTATTCACTGCACCGTGTTGATGGTATGATAAAAGAAATGGAAACTGTCAGTTATTTCGTATGTTGTTATTGCGGCTATGGAAGACACTGCTTGTATTTTGTACCTCAGGAACTACGACATAATAGGTCCTCTGTGAGTTCTGGTGGCTTTTGACAGCTTGGATTGAAGGTGGAAAAATGTATGCTTTATGCCCTAGCTTTATTACCTGGGATTTCCAGGCAGGCCTGAGGAAGACTTATTTTGGGCACTACTGAGTTATATTGAGAAAAGCTTTTGTAGTTTGCCATAGCGTATCCTTAAGGCTTAATTCTGGTGTGTATTAATACTATACAATTATGGCAGTTTGATACTATTTTAACGTTCGTGGTGTCTTCATAGGAAATCTTGGAATATGGGGGCCCTTTCACGCTAGACAGTTATAGCACTATCATTCCACTTTAACTGCTGTGGCAGCATTCTGTGGAATTTTGTAGTTTGCTGAGGCACCAGGGCAATGAGGTTAAGAATTCTCAATATCCCTCCCTAAACTGCAGATCCTAGGGTTTCACAGGATGGAGGCATAGCAGGTAAGGTGGAATCATAGTACTATAACTCTGAGGTGTGGAAGACTCCCTGTAGTTTAATGAGGTACCTAGATTTCCCTGCTGAACAGTTCAGAGGCACTCCCTTGAACTGCAGTACTAGGGCTCTCTGGCAGAGAATACTGAGAGCATCCTGTGATTTCATGGGATGGGGTCATGACCATTATAGTGGTATCAGATTGCTATAAATGTACAGTATAGATACACTCTAAGTTTCACAGTTCCATAGCATTGTTATTAAAAAAAATAGGCTTCAGGAATTTTTCTGTATCTCTGTAATAGCAATTGAACCTGTAAACACTGAAATTTGTAAAAAAAAAATTCTTTGTAATGTTTCTCCATCTTTAAGAAACCCTCCTCATCATACATTCTCACTAAACATCAAGACTTTTAAGTAATATCTGATGGATAAAATACTTTGAGAGGGGGAAGGGAAATAAAGTGATTAAATAAACAAGCTCAAACATCCTCTAGTGTCTTGCTATGTTTTCAAAGACTGATGCCAAATGCAGGATTTATTGGAATTTGATCAGATAAAGGTTTGGATGTTGTGGGAATGTCTTTGAACCTGTCTCTTTGGCGGCACTTTTGTAGACTTCTTCACATCTTCATTTTATTAAGGTGCTTCTGTATTTAGAAATAAGCCTCTGCCCCCATTTTTTGTTTTATGAGTAGGCATTCCGAAGAGGAGCATAGGCATTCTGGCAAAATAAGAGCAAGCAAAAGAATAGAATAGGGCAAAAATCCTATCCATTGTTTGGGGTGGTTGTGGTGATATTGTTTTTATGGTAGTTTATTAGCTACAGACTATAAAACAATACTGTGCTCAAATGACTTCCTATGGAAACAGTGCCATGTTTTGGTAACACATCATAAAGCATCATGAAGAACGGAGCTGAAATTTTGCATTTTATTACTACTGTTATCTGAGGCTTTAGCATGCTTAGGTACCTGATAGGCTGCTGGAAGGGAAGGAATGCACCATATGATGTGGGAAAGGAGAAAAAAACATTGCACTGCACTGTGTTTCCAGCAGCAGTGTGGATCTCAAGGGGGGCATTATATTACAGAGAAAGAATCAAGGAGGCGAAAGGCTTAAGGCATTTTCTGTTCTCTTTTACACTGGTGTGGATCTGCATTTCTTGTTCAATCCCCAAAGCGTTTATTGTACTAGTCCTGTGAGCATGATGAAACCTCTAAGCCCTCAGGAATAAGACAAAAGAGCTTGCTTAGGCAAAGGACTTGCAGGACTTCTTCCATTTTCTGAGCCTGGTCATGCAGTCATATTGATACATCCTCTTGGATGTTTATAAGAGGAAAGATTTCTGGGTATGTATAAGTGTTTGAACTGCTAAGCTGCTTTAACTGTGCACTCATGCAGGACTACACAGGCAGTGGAAGCCTGAGCCTGTTGAATGGGCTACTCCCCCTCAGGCTGGAGGTGGTAGTGTTGTTGTGTGCCTTCGGGTCATTTTGGACTTATGGCAACCCTATTATGGGATTTTCTGGGCCTGGAATATATGATTCACCCAAGGTCATCCAGTGGGTTTCCATAGCTGAGAAGGAAACCAAACCTGGTCTCCACTATCTTGTGATGGAGATACCTTTCCTTATGCTCCAGTGATGGTGAAGCTACAATCAATGGGGAAGAGAAAGGGCCTTCTCTGTGACCGCATCTATGTTGTGGAATTTACTGCCTGGGAGATGAGGTTCCCTTTCACAGAGTTCTGCCATTTGGCAAAGACCTCGTTTAACTAGATTATAGGGCATTTTTAAAGAAAATTATTACTGGGTTTCCATTGTCCTATTCAAAAGGTTCATGAGTGAGAGTGTCTCTGCCACATATAATCCAGACATTTAGACTGTGTTGAAAATGATTAATTTTAAGTGGAAGTCAATGAAGAGCTGCAAATACATTTACACACATCAGTATCCTATTACTCTGTCCACCACCAGAAAATTCCTGAATTAAGAAGAAAAATCCCTACAACTCTTATCACAGCCTAGGAGAAAAGGTTTAGAAAACATAACCGATCTAGAGTTGCAAAAGATACGTGTTTGGGAATTATTTTTATTTTTTGGTTTGCAGTGATTTAACAGAAGGTATTAAACCATAGGTGAGAATCACTGTTCAAATTAAATCAAATCAAATCACAGTCGCTGATAAAATTGTATGTGTGCCTTTGTTTCTACTTGGGTTCTAAAAGCCAAGATTAGTTTCCACACTACACTCTTATAGCGCGATTATTCCACTTTCAACGTCCCATGGAATCTGGGGTTTGCAGTTTCGGGAGGGGCCATCTGGCCCCTCCTGAAACGGCAAACCCCAGGATTCCATGGGATGTTGAAAGTGGAATAATTGCGCTATAAGAGTGTAGTGTGGAAATTTAGGAGTTCATTTGAACATTCAAGTACTATTTTAAAAATGTAGAATCAATGATGATGATGTGGTGGTGGTGTTTTGCTTTCCATTCTAGCCTCCTTATGTAGGGAGTTCCAGAGCCTAGGGACAGCCACTGAGAAGGCTGTTGAATTTTATAACATTTTTAATTGATTAATAATGTTGCTAGATGTCCTGAGTGATGTGTAACCACTAGGAAATGTAGAGGTGGGAAGAAAAAGTAAATTGTAGCATAGCAGCTACCTAGCTATAGGAAATAGTGGCCATTGTGTGTTCTTTCCTTCCTTTCTTATTTTACTTGCAGCTGGGTTTTGTTTTTGGCTTGTTGAGGAAGCATTCAGAAATGGCATTCCAGGACCTATGGTCTGAACTAGTACAATCCTCAGTGCCACCTGGACCAGAATTCTGCTTTGCTGCATTTGTGGTATAAACGCATTCATTTATAGCACAATCATTCCCAATATCTCAAGGATATCTTTGGGATCAGGTGGAAGATTTGGAATCAAGCTAATGTTGCTGTTGTTGTTATGTGGGAGTAAGTACTGGAAAGCACATGTAATAAATCAGCAGAAGAAAGGAGACTGTGAGATAATTGGGTATCTACTGGGATTCTGTTATATTGTGTCACTTGCTTACCATCAGTAGGCTGGTACGTGAGTTTCCTTTCATTTTTACTCACATTTTAGGAGGGAATATATGGGATTTAGAATGCTGCTTCTCAACCTTTGGCCCTCCTGGTGTTTTGGATGCTAATTCTCAGAGTTCTTAATCACTGGTCCTACTAGCTGGGGCTTCTGGGAGTTGAATTCCAAAACCACTGGAGGGACAATGCTTAAAAAAAAATCTTTAGAGGAAAGCAAGCTAAAACTGTGGAAGGTCTAGTAAACACCAGATTTTTGTGCTTGACAGAAAAATCTGATGTTCAGTTGTCACAATTAATTTTAGTGTGGCAGGTCACGACTACAGAAAGATTTACAGTGACTGGAAGAACAGCATAAATCAGCATCCCTAGAAACAGAAAGGGATGGCTTGCTTGAATTTTTGTGGCTTTAGCTGCCATGACTTGAGATATTAATACAGTTTACCATGCCTCAAGCAAGTTATAACTAAACACTTGTGTCTTTTTCTCTTCTCTCTTCTCCTCTTTCACCATCTTAGTCCTCTTCTTTTGTAGAGGTTTGTTTCATTTTGCATTACATTGCATCTCTGTCTTGCATAGATCTCAAAATCTCCTAAACTGCAGGAGATTGCACTGAACATTTCAGCATTTCCCTGGGGTGAAGTACTGAGGTTCTCCTTCTTTGTTGTTTTGATAGTACCAAGGGTTGCTTTGTGTTACGTGTAAAGTGTAAGAGATAGAAATCAGAGTAAGACTATGAGATCTTTACCAGCTTTATTCTTTTGCATTGTAGGTATTCTTTTGCTTGACTAGGGCAGGGACTTCTTCATAGTGTATTCATTATCCATTCCAGATGGTTTCTTTCTGTCTAATCCACCCTGATTCAGGAGAACATAATGTGTTGTTCCCAGTAGTATATGGGGAAGCCATATTGTTGTTGCTAATTGCCATCAAGTTAATTTTGACTTATAGTAACGTTATGAATGAGGGACCTCCAAGTCACTCTGTTATCCACAGTCCTGCTTGGGTCTTGCAAAGTCAGGGTTATGGCTTCCTGGATGGAATCTATCCACTTGTAATATGGTCTTCTTTTCCTACTGCTTTATACTTTACCAAGCACTATGAGTCATGTCTCCCCATGATGTGTCCAAAGTACCACAGTTTTCGTTTAGTCATCTTGGTTTCTAGGGAGAGTTCTTGGATCCATTTATTTGTCCTTTTCACAGTCCATAATGTCCCCAGAACTCTCTACCAGCACCATATGAGTTGATTCTCTTCCTATTGGCTTTCTTCTCCAGCTTTCACAACTATATACAGAAATTGGAAATACAATGGCATGGACAAGTCTGACTTTGGTATTCCATGATATATCTCTGTACACTTCAGGATATTGTCTAGTTCCATCAAAACTGCCCTTCCTCCAATTTTCATGCCTCCTTCCTCTAACTCTAATCCAGCTTTATGATGTTAGATCCAAATTAGAGTGGAAAATACCAAGGAATATGGTCTTGTTATTGTTACTCTTGCTGCTGGAGAAACACTCCCTGTCTTTTCTGCTTTACTGCTAAGGTACAGGAGTAGTTGCACAGGTAGATGCCAAGTGGATGGGCCCTTAAAATTACAGTCTATGCCAACTCATCCTATATCCCTTTTTTTTCTTGTAAAATGCTCATCCTCTCCATTTCCTTATATTACTGGGTGGCCTTGGCTAAGTCTTAGCCTAAGAGGAAGCAATACATGCACACACCAATAGGCAATATCTAGAATAATTCTTTCCCAAACAGGCCAAAAATAGACATTGTAATCTTGTAGCCAGCAGTGGAAACAGGATATTTTTTTGGCAAAGATGGCTGCTTAATGGGAATGCTTGGCCCAAGAAGACAAGACAGACTTATGGCAGTATGATTGTGCTATGGGACAGAAACCCTATGAGATAAGAGAACAGCCAACATGAAAAACTGGCAATGAAATAAAGGCAAATAAAGGCAAGGGTGGGGAGGAGGGGAGGAATTATAGTTTCATGGCGGCACAGAAACCTTCCCAACTTTGGCCTCCTGTAGATTTTCAGAAGGTGCTGGCCCAAATCTTAGATGCTAGTCCCAGTTCAAATAAGCCAATTGAATAAATCAGTTGAATGCTGAGACCATACCTCCCAGCTGTCCTGATTTCACAGGGACAGTCCTGATTAATCTTCTGTCATGTCAGTTTTTCAACAGCTTTTAAAATGTCCCAGTTTCTCTCTCAGTTTTCCCCTTTCTCCCTGGCATACTTCAGTTGCTGCAAACTGAGTTCAAAGTGCAAAAGTAGTTTGCACTTCATTAATTCAGGAAGGGGGAGAGGAGAGGAGGCAGAATCTTGCCCTTCCTGGAAGTCTCAGGTGAAAACAAACTGCCGTACTCATTCCTAACTTGTGTGATCTTCCTCGTTAATAACTTTTGTCACCTTGCCCACACTCTGATGTCACTTTGCTACATGTATCTCGATTTTTCAACTGTGAAATGTTAGAGAGTACGGTATGCGAAAAACGTGTATGCAGATTCCACTGATGCAGTGAGTCTGCACTAGTTGGGACTGACAAAAGGACTCAGGTTGGTGGGCACACATTTAGAAAGGTTGCTCACAATGATAAGGGCTAGAAACTTCCAGTTTTTAAAAATATGTCAGATTTTGCCAGCATTAAACATGACAGGAGGAAATGGAAGCAGCTGTTAAGAGGCTATTGTGACTGTGTGAACTAAGGGCGTCCAGCATAGCTGCCTTACATTCGCCCATGTCCTAATTGGGTTTGGCCTGTGCGTGCACTATGTACTCTTTATTTGCAGCATTGCATGATGAACGTGCTTGGCAATTTCTCAGGAAGCGGATCACAGAACTATAGGCTTTAACACATTTGGCAAGTCCTATGTACCTTTTGTATTTTGGCAAGAAGGCTGCACCTCGTACAATAGTTTATAAGGACCACATTCTGCTCTCAATTATTGCCAGATCCAAAGCTTGTTGAAGCCAAAGGAAAGACCCCTATTGGCTTCCGTGGCTGCAGGGCCATTTCCCTGTGCTGTTGCACAGAGCATTACATGAATGCAGTTGAAGAAAACATGACCTAGAATGTTTGGCAGGTAGGTCCGGTCACCAGGAAAAGAACAAAGCCAACTTGACCTGCTGTTTCAAGACACTCATGCAAAATGTGCTGGAAAAGCTTTTCAGCAAATAACTGTCAACATAAATAACTGTCCAGGGGAAAAGAGAGGAAGAAATACATATGTTGATGTCAGAGCTCAATATTCAGACACTGCCAGATGGGGAGGAGTTACGTATTTATTACATTTCTGTGCCACCTTTCCTCCAAGTATTTTTTTATTTATTAAGTTTATATCCTGCCTTTCTCACTGCCCACGATTCAAAGCAGCTTACAAACATTTAAAACAAAGTACTGATAGAAGCTATTAATACAAAAGTTAAAAAAACAGATACACTGCAGTTGTTTTTCAAAACACAAGTTTTAAAAACAGTTCTTAAAAAACTACATTTAAAACTTATTAAAATACAAACTCAACATCTCCTGTTAACAGTTCCATCTGGTGCCGGTTAAAAATGTAAGTCCTGGCTAAATAAAAAGATATTTGCCTGCCCGAAAGATATCAGGGAGGTAGCCAGCCAAACCTTCTATGGAAGGCAGTTCTGCTACTTGGGAACAGCCTCTGAGAAGACTTTCTCCTGTGTGCTCAGTGACTGGAGTGAGAGAAAGGCTCCCCTACACATCTTAAAACTTGGGTAGTCTTATATAGATACAGACTTTCAGATATTCTGGACTCAAGTGTCAAAAGTCACAACCAGCACTTTGAAGGCTGCCTGGAAATGGACTGGCAGACAGTGGAGCTGTTTCTGCAAGGAAACAGCTCCGCTGTTAATATGCTTCCAATGCTCAGTCCCTTTCAGTGACCTTGCCACAGCATTTTGGACTGGCTGAAGTTTCTGAACATTTTCATTCAAGTAGCTCCAAATAGCATATATGATCTTCTTCCATTTCTCCTTGCAACAGTCCTGTGAGGTCGGTCAGGCAGTGGCTGGCCCAAGATGAGTGAAGATTTGAGTAAGCATTTGAAGTCAGGTCTCCCTAGCAATACCATTCTAACTACTATGGGTATTCATTTATATATTAAAATATTTGTTCTCTATGTCCAGGGATCTTAGATTGGCAAACAATAAAATCAATTTTAACAGTTTAAAGCAATTTAAGCAGTTAAGGTAATTTAAATAACCTGAAAATCCCCATTTGAGGGCTGGGAAGCTTTTCCTTTTACACATGCATACACACACACACACATATATATAGAGAGAAAGAGACTGAACAAGATGCAAAAGGAAAAAAAAACTGATTTAAGAGTGTGGGCCCTTCCTAAAGAGAAAAATGTGTGCATCATGTAATTTGTCCATCTGGGCAATATGTTAATTTTACAGAGAAACACTTGGCTCAGTTAACTGAAATCGATACTTTCATTTGGTATTTCAGCAGATCACAAACTTGTTAATGTCAACTCTGCATGCCATGAATTTCAACTGTCCCTTATTGCTATTTTGAAAACCTGGCAACACTAGTCTGGATTCACCCTGCAGGATGCTAGATGATAATGCCTGTCATAAAGCCTGCTGCATATTCCCAAACACTATTTTCATTTTCTTTTGATCTCTCTCTGCACTTGGAAGGGAAAATACCATCGAAAGAGCCTTCAGTCACATTTTCTTGATTTATGATGCTTCTCTAGGAGATGTGAAAGTGCAAGTTCTATTTCGGAACTCATGTTCTTCAGCCAGTTTCATCCAATGGCTAAATTACTGAACTTGAATCTGGAAGGCAGTAGGACATAGAGATCAAACCCCATAGCTCACAGATATGACTAACTGGGTGATCTTGGGAAAATTAATCTGTCTCACCCTCTGAGAACATTGCTGGCACATCCTGCAGGACTTTTATGGGACTGATAGGCCGAGAGAGTAGGCCAAGAAGTTAGGCCCTTTCTGCACCTTACCTGGTTGTGGAGACAGCAAGTGTGTGTCCCGGCATCGACTCTGCTGGGAGAGCAGTGTGACAGGAGCACTCCCCTCCACACTGGCTGCCTCCATGTTCCAGGAAGCATGATGGCCATGCCTCTTCCTGCCTCAGCGCAACTGGGAAGTTTCCCAAGGTGTGCTGGGGCAGAAAGTGCAGCCACTGTGCTTCTTGGGTCTCCGCAGGCAAGGTCAGTCTGCAATGGTCACGCGGTTGCCAGTGATTGACAGAGAAAACCTGTCAATGATTTGCAGGATGGTTGTGCCGCCTGGGGTGGGAGACAGACAGGACTGCAACGGCATTGTGCATAAGCATTGTCACAGTCCCATCCTTCCCCCATCCCTATGGTGGGTTGGGAGGGTGGAAAGGGCCTACATTTCTTCCACTGCCACAGAAAGTCTGACAGATCTTTCTGCCATTTTTTAAAAAGGTAGGTCATTGTGAAGAATGGGGAACTTTTGGAGTAAAAACAACCTCTTAGGCAAGGCATTCATCTTGATAGCAGATACATGATGCAGAAATGACAGTCTAAGGTCATGCTTGCAAAAGTTAAATTTTCAACTAAAATTAGAATAATATCCCAATGGCCATGTTGGATGGTGATTTTGGCAGTAGCATTTCAAAAACAATTTCCCCCAGCTCTAGCTCGAATCATACTAGAATATGACCAAGGCCATTTCCTCAATAGACTGTTATAGCACTATTATTCCATTTTGAACATCCTATGGGATCTTGGAGTTTGCAGTTTCAAGAGGGGCTGGCTGGCCCCTTCCGAAACTGCAAACCCCAAGATTCCATAGGATGCTGAAAATGGAATAATAGTGTTATAACAGTCTACTGCGGAAATGGCCTAAATGGTGCAGCTGATCAAGACACTGATAGATGAATCAAGCAAGTATTCGAGCATTTGTTTATTTATTAAGATAATAATATCTTTCATTTTGTTTTGAGGTTCAGTTTAAAATTTGGAAAATTTGGCATAATCAGTTGGTTCATTTCTTTTTGGACATTAGGCAGGATGGGGTATTGACTATTCATGCTGTTTCTGTACACTGTGGTGGCATGGTAGAGTTTGTCTCAAGTGTTTTCTTGATATCATTTCATGTACATCAGTGAATCAACATCTGTACTTGGTCCTAGAAATGATTTGGTTATAGAAAATTTCATATAATTGTCTTCCAAATTGTCTCATTAATCCCATACTACTCCAACAATACTCTTGATTATTTCCAGACTTTGTGTGATTGGTATTCTGTTTTCAAAACAGAACTTTCCTATCCCTCCTTCCCACTGAAGCCCACCAAAAGGTTTCTTCTACTCCTAGAGACTGTCTTCCAGAAAATGTGACTACATCTTCAGAACTCTGCCCACTTCTTCCCACCTTATTGTTCAGGAGCCTTCAGTATGGCAGCTTCTGAGTATGCGTATTCAGGGTTCCAGTCAAGTAATCACACCTTCTTCCAGACTCCTTTTCACCTTATGCTGTTATGGTATTGTGATTCCATTTTAACTGCCCTGGCAAAATCCTGTGGAATCCTGGGATATGCAGTTGAGGGAGGAGCATTTAGAATTCTCAGCCAGAGGGCTCTAATGCAGTAGTTTTCAACCTTTGTGTAGCACTAATCTAGAGGATCAAAGTGGTAGGCCATTTCTACACTACACTGTTGTGGTGCTGTTATTCCACTTTCAATATCCTGTGGAATTCTGGGGTTTGTAGTTTCCTGAGGCCAAAGAGTTCTCTGGCTGAGAATTCTAAATGCCCCTCCCTAAACTACAAACAACAGAATTCCACAGAATGTTGAAAGTAGAATAATAGCACTATGACAAAGTAGTGTGGAAATGGCCATAGTCTCTGGACTGATGCTAGCCCCTGAACCAATGGATGCTGGTCCCTGCCAAATTTTCAAGAAAGAAAGAAACAATTATACCCAATGGGTACAACTTTAATGCCAGTTTCTGGCACATTGGGGAAAATAATAATAATTACCTGTCTCCCACGTTAGATAGCCTGGGAAGCATTGTACTAGATGTTTTGAACGCCAGCTCTCAGAGTCCCTGACTATTGGCCAAGCTGCCTAGAGATTCAGGGAGCTGAAGTGTAAAACACCTAGAGGATTAGTGCCTCACCAAACTACAAGCCACAGAGTTCCATAGGATGTTGCCAAGACAGTTCAAGTGGAATCATAGTGCTATTAACTGTATAGTGTAAAAGGCCTCAGGAGAATGTAAAGCTATCAATCAAGGAAAATATGCATCTTTTCCCACACTTCTAGCTGTAATACAAGATTCCTTGGTAATGAGGCTGTTCATTTTTCAGAGGAGTTTTTAGGTTTGCTTCCCCTACCGATTCACCTTGTTTTCAAAGATTTATTGTATTTCTGCAAAACTTGGCATCTGATGAAGTGGACTGGAGTCCACAAAAGCTTAATTTATCAGTCTTAAACGTGCTGCCAGGTCTCATTTTCCCTCGTTTTCTTCTTATGCAGTACTTTGAGTTCCCAGAATATCATGCCACCTTCCTCTATTTTTTCAGTGGTTCCTCGTTTTGCTTCACCAAATAAACTCACTAATTCAGATTTAAAAACCGAACAATAGCAGGAGTAACAAGGTATCACATACAAGGAAAGGTTTATGCTGATGGGTGACATTGTTCTCCTAACTAACTGCAAGCAAAATTAGTGTTACTGTTTTTATTTTCCAAGATCTCCCCATCATCCTACTTCTCTTCTTCTTGTTATGTGCTGTCAAGTCAGCTCTGGCTTATGGCAACTGTATGAATGACAGATGTTCAAGAAAACCTGTTATTAAAATTCTGATCAGTTCTTATAGACTCAGAGTGATGGTTTCTTTGATAAACTCACTCTACCTGTAATGCTGTCTTCCTCTTTTGCTACTGCCCTCAAATTTACTAACTATTACCAGGGTTTTTTTTTCCAATGAGTCATATATTCCATGAGAGCTGAGAAATCAAGGGAAAATTTATATGAAGAATAGAAATCCTGTATGGGCAACAGGGGACTACATTACATGACAAATAAAAAGATGGTTGAAACCATACATGAAAAACAATATAAAAACAGTGAAAGAATGACAGATTGATTCAATTTGAAGATGAACCTACAGGTACAGAAAATGAAATGGAAGCTGCAGCCAGGACACTTAGGAAAATTAATCACCAGGAACAGATGGTATACTAGTAAGGCTGCTTCAAGGTACAGACAAGGACTGAACTCTGGTTCTAACTAAAATTTGTCAACAAATGTGGAAAATAAAAGAATGGACTATAAATCAGAAATGCTTACTGAAGTCAAGAAAGGGGACCACAAGAATTGGAATAACCACAAGACCATTGCATTAATCTCCCATGCAAGCAAAGGGATGCTCAAAATTCTACAACAAAGACTTTTATCATATATGGAATGAGAAATGCCAGATGTCTAACCTCGGTTCAGGAAAGCAAGAGGCACTAGGGGCCATGCCACAAACATATACTGAGGAGTATGCAAAGGATTTCAGAAGAAAATCAGCCTGTGCTTGTATAGCTCATGAAAAAAAATTGGATTGCTCTAAAAGAAGTAGGTGTGCCACAACATTTGATTGTCATGATGTATAATGTGTAGTCAGGACAAAAAGGACAGAATACAGAGAAATGGAATGGTTTCCATTTGGCAAGGAGGTCAGATGGGCTGCATTTTATCATCCTATCTGTTTAACTTACACACTGAACATATCATACATAAAGCAAGATTAGTCTTGGAGAAAGGTATGAAAATTGGAGGAAGGGACATCAACAATTTAAGATATGCAGATGGCACCAAACTAATAGCAGAAAATAGCAAATATTTGAAATGATTACTGGAAAAAGTCAAGGAAGAAAGTACAAAGGCAGAATTACAGTTGAACATTAAGAAAACAAAATTAATGAACTCAGGTGATTTACACAACTTTAAAGTAGACATATTGAAATAGTTGAAGATTTTTTATACCCTGGGTCAAGTCATTAAACAGAACAGAGACTGCAGTCAAGAAATCAGAAGACTAGGAGATGGAAGGGCCGGTATGAAGTAACTAGACAGTATCCTGATGTGTCAAGATATATCATTGAATATGGAGGTCAAGAGTGTCACTGCCATCATATTTCCAATTTCTATTTATGATTTTCAAAGCTGTATAGTGAAAAAATGTTGATAGGAAGAAATGTGTTGCTGAAGAAGAATTCTATAGATACTGTGGACTGCTAAAAATACAGAGGAATGGATCCTAAGGTAAATCAAGTTTGAACTCTCTCTAGAACAGAGCTTTCCAAACTTTTCATGTTAGTGACACACTTTTTGGACATGCATCATTTTGCAACACAATAATTCAGTTTTACTAGCAAACCAGAAGTTAAACAGTTGGAAAGACAGCCCCCCCCAGATCCTGGCTCGTCACCATTGGAAAAGAAAGATCCCAGCAAGGCAGCAGCCGCAGAAAAGGCAGCCCCCCCACCTGACCCTGGCTCACTTCTGTTGCCCTCGCTAAGGAAGGACCTCAGTGAGGGTGGCAGCAGCGGGAAAGGTAGCTCCCCTACCTGATCCTGGACTGCTGCTGCAGTGGCAGCAGGAGAGGCTCAGGTGAGGAGGATCTTTCTCAGTCCAGGGAGGCAACACACCTACACACTAACGTGTTGTGATACACCGTTTGGAAAGCCCTGCCCTAGAAGATGACTAAACTGAGACTGTTGTGCTTTGGACATACCATAAGACGACATGACTTGCTAGAAAAGACAATAATGTTTGATAAGACAGAAGGCAGTAGGGAAAAAAAGTAAGACCACATTACAGACGGATAGATTCAATCAAGGAAACCATGGCCCTGAGTCTCCAAGATTTGAGCAGGGCTGTTGATGACAGAGTGACTTGAAGGTCACCATAAGTCAAAGTCAACTTGATGGCAATTAACAACAACAACATACCTCATGATGTGCACAAAGTATGATTGTCTCAATTGTAAATTTTGGCTTCTGGTGAGAATTCAGGCTTAATTCGTCCTGAGACTTATTTATTTTTCTTTCTGGTGGCCCATGGAATCCATAGGACTCTTTAATAATGTTGACATCTTCACCACTCACTTTAAAGTTATATAAATTTTTGTGGTAACTATTTTTTTTTTGTCTTAGTGTTCAGCTGTAATTCTGCTTGTGCCCCTTTTTTCCTAATTTTCCTTAGTAGTCATTTCAAGTCTTTGCTATTTTCAGTAATTATTCTAGTGTTATTTGTGTATTTTAAGTTACAAGTGTTTCTTTCTCTAGTTTCCTTCCTTGGAGTTCAGTCTTCCTTTCTGTAAGATATGATCTGCATATAAATTGAATAGATAGGGTTATAAAATGCACCTTTCTCTGAACCTCTTTTGCCAATTGAAAACCATTCTATTTCCCTATATTGTGTCCTGGCAGTAGCCTCATGTCCTGAGTATAGGTTACACATCAGGGCAATGAAATATTATGGTAGTCCCACTTCTTTTAAAGTGATCCATAGTTTTTCATTATCTAAACAGTCAAAATATCTGTAATATGTAAAGCACCTGCTTGGTTTTCCTGTGAAATTCTTTGGTGCACAAAATTAGTGTAGTTGCGTAGGGACGTGGGGTGGGGTGGGGCGGGGTGATTTGCCCTGGGAGGCAATGTTTTTAGGGCGTCCTGGCCCATAGCCACGCCCCTGTGTGCCCTGGTCATGTCCCCAAGCACCGTAGCTAAGCCCCCACGTGCCCACGCACTGCAGCCATGCCCCTCGCGCTGTAGTCCCGCCCCTTCTGCCTCCCCTCCATGCACTCCAAGCTTTGCCACTGATTAGCCAACATGTATTTGCAGTATGATCTCTGCTGCTTCTTTCTTTTTTCAATCCACATCAAACACCTGCTATTTTTTCATGTTATAGATAGTAAAGGTATTTATTGTAAAACCTGGACCATCACTACTCCAGCATGGCATATTAGTGCAATGGTTGATGATTACTATAATCCCTGATGTCTCTTTCTTGGGGATTAGAATCTGTTTTCAGCATTTAAAGTCTGTGGGGCATGTTTATGTTTTTCATATTTCTTGGTAGATTTTTGTTAGAATTTGGATGGAATCTGTTTCTTTTGAAACAGAGTCTTTTGATATGGTATCTGTTTGTGGTGATTTCTCTTTCAGATGGTTTGAGAGCATCTTTCAACTTTACAAAAACATAGGTTTTTCTTGAAAAGGTTCTCCTTTGAACGAATCTGCTATTCTTTCATCTCTTTGCAGTGTATTTTTTCATTGTATTTTTATTTTGTCTTGATCATAAGGTGTTCCCCTGTCAATCATTAAGTCTTCTTATTACTGGATTAAATTTCCCTTTGATTTTTCAGAACTTATGGAAGAGGTCTCTTGTTCTAACTTTTTGTTGTCTTCTACTTCTTTGCATTGACCATTATTATGGTTCTCTTTGTCCCTCCACACAAGTTGCTTAACAGTGGTGTTCAAGTTTCTGGCCCTGTTTCTAGCCCCATTTATTTTTTCCTCTTGTCTGTCATTAACTATTTTAAGAGTTTTCATCTGTAATCTAAGGAGGTCTTTCTTTCTGTTTGACTACAGAGAGTGTCTTTTTGCATTCTTCCCTGATAATCTCTCTGGTTTGGGTCCAGAGTTTTTCTGGTTCCCTGTCAATTAGGCTTAGTAGTGCAGATCTTACATGATCTTTAAATTCTACAAGAATATTTCTTAGAATGCATTTTGGGACTTTTGGTTAAATGAGTTTTTCGAAGTTGAGAGTTACCCAGGTTATTAGTCCTGTGATAACTCTATATCAGCAGAGTTGCAGAGAAAGGCATTTCCCAGTTTAGATGTGACTTGCAGAAGACAAAGAAGACAGCAGATTTCAAAATCTTTAAAAAAATTACTAAAAAATTTATAATGATACGTCTGTCTTCAATTAAACTCACGAATTAATAAGTTGAGAGGTATGCTTAGCATATTTGAGAAGTTACAGTAGAGAGCAGTTGACGGTTAACAGCAATTAGCTTAGTGTGTAGTATAGTCAGACCGCAGCCAAAGGAGAACAGAGCTCTAAGTTACAGATAGTGAGCTGTACTCTACAAAAGTTTATGCAAAATGAAAATCTTAGTCTTTACAGAGTTGTAAGATTCTCTGTGGTCAATTTAACAACTTGTGCAAGTGACTTTAACATTTTCAGGGAAAGGCTGAGCAATATAGTTCCTATATCAGCGAACAAGCATCTGCTCTTGGTTCTGCCTTGGCTTCACATTGGTGCACAGACAACCTAACTAGAGTGTGGAATGTGCACTCTCTCCAACCTTGTGTTCTGCACTCAGGAATGCCTGAGAGTAGCTTTGAACATGTTGGTCCCATGCAATCAGCCAAATGTGTTGCTACTTCCACGTTTCACTGGCAGTATAGATTTGTCACAATCAGGGCTCATCCAAACTGGCAGCTGATTCAATCGGCTTCATTTAATGTCACTTTGGGCTACTTTTTCCCATTTCCACATCCAAATACTCTTAAAAAAATTTTTTTGTGTGGTCCACTCATCCTTATTAATTACTGTGTGAAATGAGATCACCCTACCCCACTGTCCCAACAAGAGATTCTTCTGGGGCCTTAAATTTAACAGGGGTCCTAGTGACAGTGGCGGAGCTTGGAGTGTGTGTGGGGGGGGGCTACGGCACGAGAGGCATGGCTACTGTGTGGGGTGTGTGCTGTGGTGCATGAGGGCACAGCCAGGGCGCGCAGGGGCATGGCCAGTGCACGCGGGGGTGTGGCTACCAACTTGGATGCCCCAGAAACATTGCTGCCCGGGTGAATCACCCTTCCCTGCCCCCACATTCCTATGCTACTGCTTGGTGATCTCTTTCTCCCAGCCTCTTTTCTTCTTTCCACTGCCTCTCTCTTTCCCTTCCCCTAGAGTACATTTGCCACAGGATGGTGTCTTTCCCATCCTCTTTTCCTCTCTCATCCACGCCTGCAGCAAATATTGATATATGCATGAACACAGACAAAGCACTGCCCCAATTTGAGAGTACAGGAGAGAGGTAAAGACAGTGAAAAGAAATAAGCTGCCAGACTAGAAAGTAAAGGTAGGAACAAAAAGACAGGGGAAAGGAGGGAGGAAGTCAGAAATGTCTGGATCTTGAGTTGTCTGGATCTTGGAAACAAAAATGGTAATTACAGCAATAAAACCCATTCTCCTGACATATTTGGCCAATCTGGATGAGTAGATAGATAGACATGAGATTTGGGTATGTTATGTGTGCAACTACAGTAGGACCCCCGTGTCCATGGATTCATTATCTACTGATTTAGTTATCCGTGGTTGGCTCACTGCCACAATCACGGCGGTGGCAGGTGGGAGAAAAGTGAGGAGCATGGGATCATGCATTTTGCCACCTCCTGCCCCTCACCCCGGGCTTGATTGTGGTGGCGGCGGGTGGGAAAGGAGCAAGGAATGTGATCCCACTGTGGTGGCTCCCACAGCAGCTCCTTGCCAATTCGATCGGCTGGGGGCAGGTAGGGGACAGGGAGTTCACTCCTATCCATAGATTTCAGTGTCCATGAGAGGGCCTGGAACCAATCCCCTGCAGATACGGGGGTCCTACTGTACAGTCTGTACAGCATCACTTCACAAATTTTCCTTTTCCAAAAATTTCCAGGGGATAACAGTATTAGACTGTTGCAGTTAAACCAGCAAAGCATCTTGTGGCATCCTAAATATTTAAGGTGGCTGATGGCAGAGGATCATGTCCAAATGAAAACCTAAGGATTAGCAAGCTAATGTGGCATAAGCTTTTTTGGACTTCATCACATTTTATCCAAAGAAGTTTGATTCAGTTTGTTGCAATGTGACAGGTGTGTGCCAGATGAAACTTATTGGTCTTGAAATTTTCCTTTGGATTGGATCTCCCACCTTCAGCCAAATGTGGACATAAACTCACACTTGCCTGGTTGATGGTACCTCTGTTATGGTACCAACTGGATTTTTCACTGTTGGGCTTTGGACATTTCATTGAGGAGTAAAGTATCTTTTCATTGGACTTGACTGACAATTAGATTAAAACACATGGTCTTGAAAATCTATATGGCCATGTTCCTTTGCAAGGTGGGAATTTGTGTAGCAGTTCTTCATTTCCAAAGCCACCTGCAGTCATGAGAGCCTCATTGCAGATGGCAGCTTCCACTGTATAATAAAGAGCAAAATCACTATTGATTATCTTGTATCATATTGATCCTGAGTTGTCCTTAAACCTTTTAAGGACAAAAACTCTCAAGGATTTGCCTTTTGTATCAAAGTTGTCACAGTAAAATATTCAGGGATAATGTTAAAACCCATTTCTTGATATTGTAGTTATTTTCTGTGGCATTGTCATTCTGCTTTGAGTCCCAGTTAGCTCTTTTTTCCCCCTAATGAAACCCTAGATCTACAGAATATATATTTTTCTTCTCTTCTGTGCAGGTTCTCAAAAACAAAGATCCAGCATCACCAATGCAACGTTACATTGATAGCAAAGTAGTTAAAACAGATGCTGAAGGTGAATGGCTATCTTTTGATGTAACTGATACTGTACAAGAATGGCTCCACCACCGAGGTGACTATACCACAATCTTTTTATCCATTAGGGGTTATATATGTTGAAAATCTGGATAAGTTCATGTGTCCTGTGATCTAAAGGGAAATTCCCTTTCTCTTGTGTTTTGCAGATAGGAATCTTGGATTTAAGATAAGTTTACATTGTCCATGCTGCACATTTGTGCCTTCAAATAATTTTATCATCCCAAATAAAAGTGAAGAACTAGAAGCAAGATTTGCAGGTAATAACAAAACATTGAAATTAAAATTGTGTATGATGAACAGAGGTAGTTCATGTAAATAAACAGTTGAGTTGTTGTAAAAGACCAATTAAGAGATGGAGATGTGGAAGGACCAGTAAAAAAACCTTGGTCTCTCTACTGAAACAGATACTTTAAAAATCCTGCCTAGCTTTATACGAATGACAGTAAACATTTTTTAATGCAAACTGGACAAGTGGTAATGATTACATTGACATTCTATAACAGAAGTGAGAGACCTGTGGCCCTACAAATGTTGGCTGCAATTCCCATCATTCCTCACTTTGGGCTCTGCTTATCTGGCCTGGTGAGAGTTCTAGTCCAAATATATCTGGATGGCTGCACATTTCACGTCACTGTCACAAAAGATTTAGAAGATGTATGCTAGAGTGGTTTTCTTTGCTATCTCCCAACTGCTCTAGATGTGGCAAAAAATTTGGCCAGATTAACATTATAAAACAAAACACACGGCTTCCAAACACTCATCCTATCAAGTGATCCATAATGTATGGACCCAAGCATGCATCTCAGCAGATACTCACAGATAGAGTTCAAAGCTCTCCTGGCTGGTTTACACATTGATTTAAATCCAAATGCCAGTCCTAACTAGAGAAAATTTTAGATCATGACTTTTCCATTAGAAAGAGGCATCCAGCTATTATTCCATGAAATATCCAGTTAAGAGGATATCTGAATTTGTGTTGTGCATATGGAAAGCTGGTTCCATGTGCAGCCCTACATTACTGAGCAGTAATGAGTATCTTTGCAGCCTTCTTGCTGCCTTTCCTCTCATGACACATCCTTAATGTTTGAACATTTGGTCTGAGGCAAGTGTGAACTCATAAGGAAAGCACTAACCATGATTCTAATGTCAATTAAGAAAAAAAATAGACTCCAGTCCTAGGCTCAAAGCTGCAATATCCCATTACATATTTCTTGAAGGACTGCCATGCATTTAGCTTAGTGTTTGAGATCCTTTGGCTCACTAGTATCAGCCTAAGATATTTTTCAGCCTGAGGCAAAGGACAATGTGGTTACATGTAGGAAAGTAAACTGAATTGTTAGATGGATTTTACTACAACTCTGGCTACAGTACAATGCCCTAACCCACACCTGAGGGAGCAGGTATGTCTAAGCCAGGCTTCATGTTGTACACAGCTCTGCCCCCAAGAGAACAGAATGGACAGGCATTCCTCCTCAAGAGGAATGGCTAGGGGGCTGCCACTCTATTTAATGACAGGGCTGGCTTAATGTCAGCATTAGTCTTGAGTACAATGAGCAGATGCATCAACTGATAGTTCTCCTTTGGCTCCTTTTTTTTTCTTGGCTGACTGCCAGGGCCATTTCTTGGAATAAGGGTTAAGCAGTCATATAGCCATCTTCTCTTTTCTTGGAAGTCATGGGAGGAGGTAGTCTTCCATTCTTATACACACAATGGATCTCTTTTTCTATTCTAAAGCAGATCTTATTCTATCTATCCAGAGCTATCACTTCTGGAAGAGTTATTACAAGAATAGTGCCATCAGAAAAATTCAGGATAGAACTATCTTTGGTTCAACCATTCTCTGGCCTCCTGTGTTAATATTTAGATGGTATTTAGCATTTCTTTTTTTTTTTTTTTTTTAGGAATTTAAGTGATGAAAGCAAAGATGCTTTATGAATATATATGAGGGATTGTGGTTGTCCTTATCTTAGCCCATTTCTTTAGTGCACTGAAGATGATTGTCAGTAATAATAATATTTATAGAAGCAAACACTGTTTGGTTGATACCTCCTTACACACACAATGGATCTCTTTCCTCCTTTCCAAGAAACATGATTGGGTCAGGACAGATGTAAATCACTGATTGACTAGTAACTGAAATCCAAGAACTTACCTGGAGGTCATGAAATGTAGTTCAGTTGTTGAGTTCTAGGAAACAGGAACAAACAGCATGTGGCAGTAGTTTTTTAAAACATATGGGTCATCTCCAGTCCCATGAAAAACATGACTGGAGGTATGAAATGTCCAATGGGCAAGAGAGAAAAAATCTGAGCCTTGTCCCACTTGCCTCTTTACTGTCCTTAATAGTCTTTTCTAAGTTGTTTTTCTTCCAGTGGGGCTCAGTTCTAGTATCAGAGGTGAAGTGACAATGATGTAGGCGTGGGAGGGAAACTGAGGGAAGTACCATAGGAAGAAATGAGTGGCACGGAGTAAAGACCCCTGTCTGACTGCCTCATTTTGTGCTTTAAGACATACCCCTGGCCCCACTCTACATGTTATGGTGTAGACCTACATGGGGTTACTTCTTTTACTTATAATTTGGTCCAGAGGAATCTGAAAAGGTGGCTTGTGTGTAGATATTTCTCTCTGTGTGTGCATTAATAATGATTTACCTTAAATATTAATAATTATTAATAATGATTTTGCCTTTAGACTGCCTAGTTAAGAAGCTTAATGGGATCTACTTCTAAGTAACCATATATAAGATTGTATTTTACATCATACTTAACTTTAACTGGGTTAGGATGTGTTGATACGTGCAATATGACAAATGAAGGAATACAGTATATGCGAAGAATGAGCGTTCATTTGGAAATTCAGTAAATATCCAGGGTCATGTTTTATTGAACTTCAGAGGAAGGAACTCTCATAGTAGCAACTATACTTACATCCAGTAAATCATGGTTAGTGCTTACCTTCAAATCATGGTTTGTAAATCTACTTCAAGCCATTATTTGAAATCATGGTTTTTGGCTTCGCATTAACCTTCAGTTTGGACATCAGACTATCATTCAGACCAAGCTGAAATGGAGGAAGTTATTGATGCATGATGAAGAAGGAAGAAGAGGTATGATATGTCATATGTTCACCCCATATTTGTGATATTCCCAACAGTTTTGGAGGATTGTCTGAAATGAGCCACAGAGATAAACATGAGAGCATGTGATCATTTAATTCAGTTGTGGGTTCCCACATTCATATGTCCTTACCAGCATCTCATAAGCATGTTAGCTGATGCCGGCACTCTTGATTTTTCAAAGATTCAGGTTTCTTGTAAAGAGATGGTTTATATAATTTGTTCCAAAACAGCAACACAATATTTATTACCAAAATGTATTTTTTGAAGGTATTGATGACTACCCATATTCCAGTGGTGAGAAATTAAAGTCCAGTAGGAAAAAATACAGTGGGAAGAACCCACATCTTCTGCTAATGTTATTACCCTCCTACAGACTTGAGTCGCAACAATCCAGTCGGCGGAAGAAGCGTGCTCTAGATGCAGCCTATTGTTTTAGGTAATTATGGATTGAGATGCTACATATCTGTGTGCATGCATAGAAATATATTAACACTCCTGTCACATAGATGCAGCCCAGCTGTTTCTTAACTGTATCATAAAATGCACATTAATAACTTTTTATTGAAATTACTACAAAACAGTTCAACAGAAGGGAATTACAGCGACAGACATAATCTAAAAAAAAGCATTTTCATATGCATGGTGTTTCCATTGCTAGTTATGAATAACACAATTGACTTCTCTGTTACAATTGAAGTAGTGGAGCAGGACTTTTTATATACACTAAATTCCTTTATCTTTCTCCAATCTTAATTGGATTTCAGGAATCACATTTACCTCCCATCCTGCAACCTACCTCCCAAACCATAACATGGCTCACTTCAGAAGTTTTCCTTCTGTATGAATGAACCAAAGTGAGCCTTGGATTTCCCTACTTCCATCCCTTCTCTTACACATTTCCTCTGTGGCACTGTGGTTTGTTCATTCCATGGTTCAGAACAAATCAAGATTTCCTCCTTGCAATAGTTTAAGCAAACCACAAACCATAGAAGTCATGGTTTCTTTAAAACTGGTCAGATAATCTTCCAGTTTTCTGATGAATATGAAAAGGGCTGATTGCAACTTATCTACATCCCAGGAAATGATGGTTTCTCATTATGTCATATTAAGGAAGAACATGACCTAAGAAGTTGCATAGCAACTTTGCAACTAATCTGCAGTGGTTGCTGTAAACCAAGGATTGGTAAAGTGTGGTCCTAGTACTGCATGTGGACCACCCAATAAAGTTTTTGCATTCTTTAGTGCCTCCAGATTCCATGGACTACTTTTTTTTCTGGCCAAAAAAAGATTAAGTTGCCTCTACTGGGGCCCTTTCATGCCACATAATTGTAAGGACTCTGGTTCCACTTTAACTGCCATGGCAACATCCCATGGAATCCTGGGATTTGCGTTTAAAGAGGGGTATTTAGAATACTGCCAGAGAGCTCTACTGACTTACCAAACTACAAATCCGAGGATTCTATAGGATGTGGCCATGGCACTTTAAGTGGTATCAATGTGCTCCAGTTATCTAATATGAAACATCCCCTGGAAACCTTGAAGAATGGCATTTCATCTTTTCAATAGACTGTATCCAGTATCCCCCACCCCCAGCATTGCTAAACATTAAAAAAAAAAAAAACAGAATGAGAAAATTGTCCCCTGGACTCACAACTGTTGCCAATGTCCTCTAAACAGAAAATTTTTTGAGTTCATATGAACAGAAGCAGTTCATGCAGAAGTTGGCCAAAGGTAGATGAGCTGGGTGTGTCTACTAGATTTCTGGATGATTTAGAAGTAGTTTGGCAAAGATGCTACACCTCAAGTCACATAAAGCCTGTAATAAGTAAGCATTTTTCAAGCTCCATTGATTTCAAAGAGAGATATTTAGGCACATGGTTAACTTTTACAGTAAAATCATTGTGGCCTAAATATGCTAAAGTTTGATTGAGTCTTATCCAAATACCACATTTGAGTTTGCTGTCTAATTCAAATGTTTAAAATTTAAGTTGAAGATAAAAGAATGAGAAATTGAAAATAGTTTAGAAACAAATTAGTATTATTAATTGCTTATCCTTAAGATGCATTTTTTGGAAGAAAACCCAGATTCAAATCGTGTCACTTTTTTTCTGTTTTTGAGGAATCTGACTTTAGATGGAGTTAAACCTTGTTGACAGATAGTTTTTATTTTAGTTTTGAAAAACCGAATAGTGGCATTTTAAAAAGGGGTTGTGAAATATGAGTTTTAATCATTTTTAAATCCAGAAGTATCCCTAAACTTCTAAAATGCACCAAGAGTGTATTACAGTTCTGTTCATAAGACTAATTTCCACTGTGCCATTCTATTTGTTATTGCTTCTCTGTTCCTTTGGGCCTGTAGTATTCAAAGTCAATTTCTTAAGAAATGGCATTGATGAAATCATCTCACTAATAGGCATGATTAAGCATTTGTAAGCCCCATTGACTTCAAAAGTGATTAACTTTTACTGTAATCTGCCCAATAATAAGCGTAAGAAAAAGAAGTGTACTGCTGGCTTTCTGTAAGAATATCAATCATATGCTGGAAGACCTTTACAAAATAAATCTGACTTCATGCTTCCTGCTGTGTGTGTGCGTGTGCACGCACGTGCACACACCCATGCCTGTCAACTTATAGTGACCTCAGGATTTTCATAGGGTTTTGTTAGGAAAAAAAAATAGGCATGGTTTTGCCAGTTCCTTTTTCTGAAATATAGCCTACAGTATTCATTGGTAGTCTCCTATGCAAGTACTAACCAGGACTGACCCTGCTTAGCTTCCAAGATCAGACATGATCTAGTATTTTTAGGATATTTAGGTCTAGCAATAGCATTTGTATTTCTATACCACTTATCAGCTAAGTGCTCTCTAAGCAGTTTACAATGTATTTAGCTAATTGCCCCCAACAAGCTGGGTACTCATTTTACCAAACTGCAGAAGGATGGAAGGCTAAGTCAAACTCACAACCTTGTGGCTGCAGTACTGGCATTTAACCACTGCGCCACCAGGACTCCTATACCCTGCTGTGTGTAATAGCCACCACACCACCCTGAATATATCCAGTTGTCTGTTTTAGGAAGGATTGGGATTGGGCTAGTATTTGGATGTAGGCTACAAGACAGCACCATAAATCTCCAGGCAGAGTTAGGAAAGAATTCTCTCTGAAACCCTGAACAGCCATAACTGCCTGTCAAAGTTGACAATACTGGTGTAGATAGCCCGGTGACTGACTCATAATACCACCATCCAGTGGTGGCTGGTGGCTTCCATATCAGTGGATTGATGAATCTGCTTTGGGTATTAGTCCAGCTTCAAAGGAGCTATCCAAAATGTTGAACCTCATTTGGAGATAAGGTTCACTATCTTGGACCTCCTTTAAGGTTCAGAGTAAAATCCAGAGCAGATTCACAACCATACCAGTGTGGAACACAGGAGACACCATGGTTACCCTTAGATAAATGTGTAGTGGGTATTGACAGGAAATGGGCACCATCCAGGGCACAGATGCCCCAGATATAAATATAAATGTACTTGGAGACAAGTTGCCACATAAAAAGAACCCTGGAAATTTGGCAAGCCTTGACCCTATGTAAAATCATTTGAAAAACAGTTGTTATTAACCTTATTTATACCCCACCTTTTCCCGAAGACTGAGACTCAAGGCAGCTTAAAAAGTCAAATGATTGTGGAATAGTTAAGAACATATAAAATGTCAACATTAAAATAGAATTAAATGATTAACACTATTAAAACAATTTGGAACATTCACTTAAAAAGCAGTTAAAAACAGTACAATTTAAAGCACTAGTGGTGGTGGTGGTGGTGGTGGTGGTGGTGGTGGTGGTGGTGGTGGTGTGCCTTCAAGTCATTTTCCTCGGGGCTGAGAGTTGTGTGAAGTACCCAGAGTCACCCAGTGGCTTTCTGTGGCTGAGTGAAGAATCAAGCCCTGGTCTTCAGGGTCATGGTCCAACACTCAAACCTCTGCACCATTCTGGCTCTTCATTTAAGACAGTACCATACCCTACAAGCCTGTTTGAAGAAAACAGAAGTCTTTACTTGCTTATGGAAGGAAAGCAAGGAGGAAGCCACTCTAAACTTCCTAGTATCATAGACACTGGCTGGCTGTTGTCAGGCAATGGAATGCCAAGACACTCAGCAGGCAACCAGATACAGCTTAGTAGTCCAGTAAAGCTTGCCTGGTCAGGATGAAGCAGAAGCAAACACAAGTGTCAGTCCAAAGGTCAGGAATCAAGTGGGCAGCAAGGTAAGACAGTCCAAAGGTTAGAGAGAGCAGGCAGATGGTGTGCAGGGAATCTGTAGCACAGTTGAAGGCAAGGGTTGGCGAACATACAAGTTTGTTTCTGGCATCAGGTAACTGCCGTCCGCCTTTCTTAAGGAGGCTGGAGCCAGCTGGCTCCCATCTCAAACTGAGTAGCACCTGGTGTGCTTGTGTCTGCTTGTCCTCCTTCGAGGCTGCTGTTCACCTGGAGAAACTGACTTCTGGCCCATGACACCTAGGGATGGAGCCTGAGGCAGCCACTGAGAAGGCCCTATGTTATGTTCCCACCTTCCATTCCTATGAAAGAAGGACCTTTCTTGAGGACAAGTCAGTCCATTGGGATAACTCAGTCCACATGTGCCAAAGAAGGAGGTCAGTTCCATGAAATGGCTTGTCTCTCTTTGTGCTTGAACATAATTATTCTCCCCTTGCATAGGGGCCTAAGCAGATTAAACTAAATTCAGAGCATGTAACTACAGGTTGGTTTAAAGTTACAGATACAAGTGTTATTTTATTATTTTAATCATAATACAAGGAGAGGAGAGGCTTATCCTTTATTCCCAAGCCACACATGGAATGGATATTCTGCCGCTATGGGCAGCTAGGAACCTTCAGGAAAATTTCTTATCAGAGTGAATGAGAACAAATTGTTTCATAAGTTGCTAGCTTCTGAAGAGGGATGAGATTTCCATTCTGATTGTGGCTGGGATGTGAAGGAATAAACCACCTGTGATCAATATAACAGGAAGACCCTCAGACTTCCACATGCAGTCTTCTTCTCAGTCAAATATCATATTAATATATTTTCTAGATCTCTTCTTCTAGCCCACAAAAAGCCTGTTTTGACTCCTGTTAATTAAAAATTAATTGTTCCCATTCTGTCATCAGAATTGCCATGTCATTTTAGCCTTGATTTTATCCATTCATTTGTGGTAGTTTTTTATATAATTGTAGATGGATGAATTCTGAGTAACATTTAAGATGATAGAAGTTAACCTTGATACTTAAGACCAACCAAGGCACTGAAATTCATAAGCTTAATTTTAATTTAATTTAATTTCTTTTTATTTTTGTTGGGAGGCATGGAAAGGTAAGAGAGCTATCACAGTGTAGTGGTCTGAGCATTGGACTCCAACCCTGGAGACCAGGGTTTGATTCCCCACTCAGCCATGGGAATCCGCTGGGTGAGCTTGGGTGTGACACCCACACACAGCCCCAGAAAACCCCAAGTTAGGTTCATCTTAGGGTTGCCATACGTTTGAAACAAGTTGAAGGCACACAACAACACAACACCAACAATGGAAATATAAAGGGTTTGCTCTCTCATCCCAAATTGGTAACCAAGCTAGGGGACTTTTCATACTACACAACTATAGCACTATGATTCCACTTTAACTGCCATGACAGCATCTTGAGATTTGTAGTTTGGCTGGGCAGTATTGCTCTCTGGCTAAGAGTTCTAAATATTCCAGAAGTCCATAGGATAGAACCATGGTAATTAGAATGGAGTCATAGCACTATAACTGAAAGGCTCCCTAGATGTGGGATTAAATTTTGGTGATTTTTCTCCTACACTCATGTAGCAGCTACTGAAGAATACTGCATTAGTCAGATTGCAACACCCCAAGAGAAAAAGAGGTTATCCCTTTCCTCCCCTGCAGTTGTCCAAACAAAAATAACTGTTACAGAGTTAGCATTTGGAGCCAATCCCACATGGTTTCTCTGTTTCTTCCCAACCAGACCTATGTGCTGGTGACTGCAGGAGGAACAAAGAAGCCTTGCTAAGAGGCCTTGATTTGCTCCTGGGCACTGGTGCAGGAGTCTTCCAGACACAAGGGCCTTGTGGAATTAAGGAACGTCAGGAACTATGCAAAATGTATTACCTGTGGATCCTTTCTTATGGGACGTTTCCATTGGGTACATTTGGACACAGATAACTTTGTTGAGTGGTGGAAAACTACAGGCTCCATCATGCTCCTAATGGTAGCAGCCAGAATGTGACAGGAACTGAACTTTAGAATGTGTTTAGGGCAGAAGCAAGCCAATTTTTTCCCAGTTTATTGTAAATGTTGATGATATGTGCTTGCATTGTTTCTGAGATACACACAAAGGACAAGAGAGGATAGGATGTTTTCAATTTCACATTACGGAGACAAATACAGAATGTCAAAATGTGTATTTGCATCTCATTTCTTCTTTATGCATCATATATATAGGGTAATTCATCTGTGAAGGACACATCATCCTCAAAAGCTAACATTGCTGTCTTCATAGACCAGCTGCCTATCTAGTGTCAACACAAAAGAGTTTGCCCTGATTGCTTAGAAGCTTTTGTTCATTGTTAATATAATAATGAGTCTGCTTTTTCTAAGGGAAGGAGAAAAGGAACTTGAGACATTTCTCATGGAATTCAGTGGAACTAATTTTGACCCTTAATGCTGCAAGGTTTTCAAAGTCTAAACGAACTGTCCTATCTAGACAAGATGGCTAAGGACCAGATGAGCTGATAAATAGGCCAGCTGTGTTAGATCTAAACTCTTCCCAGCCCTCACCTTGACCTAGCCTTATTTACTGGCATTATTTAGGACTGCCGTCACCCTAAGCTAACATTGTGCTAGCATAGTGGCTGTGTCCCTAGGCTGGGAAGATTTGGATCTAGCATAACTTGGCTCCTCCCTTTTTATGCCCTTTCTTTTCGCCTTTCTAGATCTATTACCAGCTGATCCCAGGTGGCAGAACAGTTTTGCAGGCAGATCCTGCAGCTGCCATCTGATCTGTGAAATCAGCTGACAGGTGGGGGTCATGGGGACATAAAGGTAGTTTAGCTGGGACCAGGACAGTTCAGTTAGTACAACAGGCTTCTGCCTACTCCTGACCTACAACTGGCACATCTTTTGAGTTAGGGCTGCACTGTCCAATGGAACAATTCTCAAACTATGTGTGAGAAGATTCTACCCACTTGAGAACAAGAGAACTTGAATTCATTTAGACTTATTTCTGAATCAACCTACAAAGTAGCTTTCTTGAATGTGGCACCCTCTAGATATTTTATATTAGAACTCCCTTCAGCCCCTAACAATATGATCACAGTAGTTAGGGATGAGAAGAGCTGTAATCTAAAATATCTGGGCAGCATCAGTTTAAGAAAGACAGATGCATAGGAAGGCAGAATTTATTAGTATATATGGCTTCTGTAAATCTGTTCATAGAGAGGGATGCTGAGTGCTTTTCTAAATGATTTACTTAGTGCTCTGGTTTTGCCTCTTGCCTGTCAACTTCCATTGCAGCTGAGTAATACTGCCATGACAGCCAGCATGGTGTAATGGTTTGACTGTTTGACTATGATCCTGGAGGCTAGGGTTCAATTTCTTGCTTAGCCATGGAAACCCACTGGGTAACCTTGAGCATGTCACACACACTCAGCCCCAGAAAACCTTAGGGTTGCCATAAGTTGGAAATGAAGGCACACAACAATATTGCCATACTTCTGGAAGAAGTGTGATTGGATCATTTATTCGCTGTCAAGAGAGAGAGGAGGGGAGGGAGAGAACACAGAATAATCTGCTCTCCCAGAAGGTTTGCCACACAAAGAGATCTTCAAACTACATTCTGTGCTAAAAGCAGGCATGGGGAACACACGTTTTTGCCAACCGTGTCTTCATCCAGACGTTGGGAAGACATCCTGACATATGCATGTTGAGTTCTACTGTGTGAGGGGAGATTCTTTCTTGGTACTTTCTTTCCTACACTGGGACCCTTTTTGATGCTCACTGGTTATGGCAGATGGGCAGGATTAGGATCCCTGACATTTGTGAGACTTTCTTTATCTATCTGGGGTCTATATGGACCAAAAGCATGGACGACAAATTCTAAAAATAAACATGTGTATCCATTAAGAATTGTTTGTTTCTTGCAACTTTTGTTCATCTGGATTTTAGAACTCTCTGATGATGTGCAGTATTTTTAAAAAGTGTCAGCTACATAAAAATGAAAGAAATAGAATGGAGAACTTTTGCAAAGAAGCTTCTGCAAAGGGTGTCATTTGCTGTGGTGCCTTGTCTGTGGAATGTCTTCCACTTGCAGGCCCAACTTATGTCAATGTTGGTGTCATTAAGATGCCATACTAAAAACTGGCTTTTCATCAAAGCTCTTGTGGTTAAGGATTTATGGCCTAACTATACAGTGGGTATGGTTTTATACAGTTTCCCTTTGTTATACTATTTTATATGGTTTTAATTTTTTTTTGTCTGTACCCCAACCTCAAATCTTTTGATATAAATATTTTAAAATACAAATAAAATAACCTCTCTTTGGGACTCAGATTGAACTTGTCTTAAAGATTCCCAAAGGGAGATTTGTGTTGGGACTGCCAGCTGATCTCCAGTTTTGTTATAGTAACATATTTGTCTGCATCTGCATTTTCAGGAATGTTCAAGATAACTGCTGCCTGCGTCCATTTTATATTGACTTTAAGCGAGATCTTGGGTGGAAATGGATACACGAACCTAAAGGATACCACGCAAATTTCTGTGCTGGAGCATGTCCCTATTTATGGAGCTCTGATACTCAGCACAGTAGAGTAAGTTTCCCCCTTTGCAAGCTCTAGATCTTTTCTTACAATGGGATATGGAAGATAACACTGGGAGTAATGAAAGCAGGGTTTTAGAAGTTTTTTAAAAATGGAATTCTTCTTATGTCCAGTGTAACAGAATGCTGGTATAAAGAATGAGTTGTATTAGTACATTAGTACGTTATTTACACAACACTATTTCTACGCAATAAAAATTGCAGCTCATCATTCCTTGTATGCAATCGGTCTTCTTAAAATAGCTGATGTAACATGTTTAGATAACCAAATCCGATCCACATACCAGCAGAACCCTTTTCAAGTCTAGGGCTTCTCTCAACATCTTATATATGACATTTCATAGTTCTGTTGCATGATGTATGCATCAGGAATATTTCCCAGCAGTAAGGTGATATAGCTCAGAAAAGTTACTTTCTGATTTACAACTCTCAGAAGCGTCCATCCAGTAAATCTAAATGATCATGGAACGTGTGTGTATTTTACTAATGGCAGGATAAGGAGTGTGCATTTCACATAGCTGGAGCTTGAAAACATTAACTACTGAATCTGCCACACAGCATAATCATGGCCTGTTTCTTAGAGGGATTCTGGCCATTGTAGTCCCCAAAATATACTTTTCCAAGCTCAGAAAAATCAATCAGTTTCAAAAAGTTACTTCCATTCTTAAAATATTCCCTTTTCTCTCATGCTAATTTCTATAGAACCAGAGTATCACCACATTTTTCCAAAAGACATCTAGTTATTGCATCATTTTAAATCATTTGAGAGAAACAGAAATACCATGTATACCAACAGTAATCTCAGTACTCTGAGTACCAGTTCTTATTCTTATGTCTCCAAATTGTCACCATCATAGTCTTCTGATGGAGTCAGCATGTTTATGAGAACCTAATTATATGCAGTAAAGTTGCCAGATCTCATGGCCTGGCCCTCAGTCTGCAATTTTCATGGCTCATCTCAATGGGGGAAATAAGGCTACAAATTCTCCAGTTTTGTTGGACACAGCTCCAGGCAAGAGGAAAATGCTATGTGGAAATCTTTCGCTCAGGTACTAGAACCTCAGCTTGCTACAGTTTGCAAGTCTTAACTAATTTTTAGTGCAACTTGCAAAGGCTTTCTGGGGCTGGGTCTATTTATTTATTTAGATTCCTCCTTCCCTTATAGTCACTGGGGCTCAAGGGCTCACTGTCCACTCTGTTCTACATTCACATTCTGGCTAGAAGCAAACCTAGAATTTCTCATCTCTTAGTAGGTGAAAAGGAATACTGACTTCCCTTTCTCATTTCACCTTGATCAGGAAACAGTCCTTTATTTAAGACTTCTGGTCCTGGGAAGATCCTGAACTGACAACTCTGGTTTGCAGAAGTACACAAACCATGACAGGGGGGCACTTGAGAGGGTTCACTGAGGATTGAGCATACTCAGTGAGCATGGCATTAAAAAAACAAAAAACTAGTTCCTGGACCCACCAGCGTTGCCCATCCCTGAACTACATAGTGCTAATGCACCCATGCAGTACTAATCTACTGATTTAGCCTGTGGAAGTCATTTTGGGGCAGGCCTGCACAACAGATGAGGCTGCACGCTGTGCAGGCGTGTTCTAGGGAAAGGAATTCTCTTCCTGGGCAGCTGCAGTCAGGACTGAATGCATGCCATGTGCTGGCTTGTGAAAATCTAGCTCAGAATCTAGTGTCTGGTATGCAGCTAGGCATCCTAAAAAATAAAAATGGAGAGGATTCTGGCTTTCATTACTAATATTTTTAAAAGCTAGTTTGCCTGGATTGTGAAGAGAAGCTTGAAAGATCTGACAGCAGGGCCTGCTTAGGCTAGGGAGTCAGGGAGACCCTTGGAATGTTTTCAGTGGGTCTGTGGGCCTTATGGAATTCCTAACCTCTTCCCCATGGTTAATATTGCTTTTCTCTCAGGATCTTTCTGCACTACACTGTTGTAGTGCTATTATTCCACTTCCAACATCCTGTGGAATCCTGAGGTTTGCAGTTACGGAAAGGGCATTTAAAATTCTCAGCCAGAGAGCTCTTTGGCCTCAGTAAACTACAAACTCCAGAATTCCATAGAATGTTGAAAGTGGAATAATAGCCCTATAACAGCGTAGTGTGGGTGTTGCTCCTGTGACCATCAGACACACATTTTTTGTACTAAACATAGGGCAGTTGTTTTTGTTATTGTGTGCCTTCAAATCATTTCCAATTTATGGCAACCCTAGGGTGATCCTATTACAGGGTTTTCTGGAGCTGAGAATGAATGACACGTCCAAGGCCACCCAATGAGTTTCCATGGCCAAGTGAGGAATCAAACCCTACTCTCCAGGATCATAATTCAATGCTCAAACCACTACATTAGGTTGGCACTGTAGCACCATTCCAACTTTAATTGTGTGTTCCTGTGCAGCAAAGGATTGGGCTGGATGGGCCCTGCTTCCAACTCTAAGCCCGTTTCCGCACTAGCCTGTTCTAATGCTATGATTCCACTTTCAACATCCTATGGAATCCTGGGGTTTGCAGCTTCGGGAGGGGCCGGTCATATTCTAGCGCTATGGAATCATAGCGCTAGAATAGACTAGTGTGGAAATGGGCTAAGATGCCATAGTGATATAAAATAAAGAGATGGAATGGGGCCATTTATTTTCTGTCACTAAGGCAGTTTAGTCATAGATTTGTAGAGTTAGAAGTAAGAGCCATCTAGGCCAACCTTTTGCCATGCAGGCACACACAATTAAAGCATTCCTGAAAGATGGGCATCCAGCCTCTTGTTTTCCTGAAGGATGATCATCCAACCTCTATTAAAGACCTCCAAAGAGGCAGATTCTACTGTCACTGACTTCTTCACAGCCCATCTTATGGGAGTGCATGGAAGCAGTTCATTATGAAAGAGGCATGTGAGAAAAAGGAGAAAAGGAACTTTAGAGACAGCCTGACTAATTAAATTATAAAATTGTCTAAACTGCTTAAAAGACAGGCTCTAAAAAAAGTCCTTTCAGAACTGTCAAGCATTTCTTATAGTCTTGGGTGGAATCTCTTTTTTTGTAATTTGAATCCAATGGTTCATATTCTTGTGTCTAGAAAAACATAAAATAAGCTTGCTCTGTCGTCTACATGACATCCTTCAGGCATTCAAAGATGGCTATCATGTCACCGCTCAGTCTTCTTTCCTCCAAGCTAAACATAATCAACGCTCTAAAGTGTTTCTTATGTTCCTATGCAGCTTGGTTTCCAGTGCTTGTACCACCTCAATCACTTTCCCCTCCATCTATCCTCCAAAGTCCTTTCCCCCCACCATCTAAATTAACCTTTGAAAGACTGGCTGACCCAGTGGGATGCCTTCTGTGCTTAAGAAGAATGAATTTGATTCTATGCCAAGATCATTGAGAACTGAGCAGTAGTAAGAAGATGCTTTTGGACTTGTTTATTGGCTGCTGTGTAGATTAACCACAGAGTGGAAAGATTCATGGGTACAAATTAACATGCTTGGTTTAGGGTCCAAACCATGATTTTGAAATTCTTTGGTTTCTTCAACAAAGAGTAACCGAAGACTTAAAATAAAACCATTCTGACCATATGCCAACTAAATATATTTTCATTTCCTTTATTAAATAAAGCGTTAAATTAAGCAACATTTCAGTATGAGCGGAGATGGCTGAGCTTTGCTGCTTAGTCATGCCAAACACAGCAGAACAGCAGGGCAGAAAACATAAATTGAATCATCATAAATGCCTATATTAATTGCAGGATTGGATATATATATACATCAAGGTTGGATATGTCTGCAGGAAGTTCTAGCAGGGGAGTGCAGCTATCGCATACCCTTGACTGAAGAATGGTACACACCTCATTAGTCTTCATTTGGAATACTGTGTCCAGTTCTGGGCACTTCAGTTCAAGAAGGATATCAACAAGCTGGAACATGTCCAGAGGTGGGCGACCAAAATGGTGAAGAGTCTGGAAGCCATGCCCTATGAGGAGCGGCTTAGGGAGCTGGGAGTATTTAGTCTGCAGAAGAGAAGGTTGAGAGGGAACATGATAGCCATGTTTATGTCAAGGAGGGAGTGGGCTTCTTCTCCGCTGCTCCAGAGACTAGTACAAGGAGCAATGGATTCAAGCTGCAAGAAAGAAGATTCCACTTGAACCTCAGGAAGAACTTCCTGACAGTCAGAGCTGTCCAGCAGTGGAATATGCTGCCTTGGAGTGTGGTAGAGTCTCCTTCTTTGGAGGTTTTTAAGCAGAGGCTGGATGGCCATCTGTTGGGAATGCTTTGATGGGTGTTCCTGCATAGCAGGGGTTGGACTGGATGGCCCCTGTGGTATCTTCCAACTCTGTGATTCTATGATTCTATCTGGGTTGATTGTCCTCTTCCACCAAACGTGCAACTTCGGGAAGGATGCACATGGAGTGATGAGGGAGGAAGGGGACATCCGCCTAGCCAGACAGATCGGCTGAATCAACCCTGGTGATCAGTGGGATGACAGATATCGCAGCCAGATCACCCTCATATCCAGTATGTAAGCAGGAATTACAAAAATCCTAGATTCATACTGGTTAATTCACCATTTCTGCAGTATCACCTGATAAAACAGGCCACATTTTAAAATATTTGATCCTAATTTTGTTGTATGCCCTCAAGTCTGACTTATGGTGACCCTAAGGTGAACCTATCATGGAGTTTTCTTCACAAGATTTGTTCAGAGGGGGTTTGTCATTGCTTCCCTCTGAGGCTGAGAAGGTGTGACTGCCCAAGATCATCCAGTGGGTTTCCATGACTGAGTGGGGATTCAAACCCTGGTCTTCCAGAGTCCTAGTGCAACACTATACTACTATACCACACTTGTTTCTCATATTTGATCTTATGTTACCTTCTAATTATTCTGTCTTTTGATTCAGAGGAACAAGATCTCTGAGTACTACTTGTTGAACAACACTGGAGCTCGGAAAATTATTTTGTTGGACAAGCACTCCCAAAATTCCTGAGTCAGCATGGCGTTTTCCAAGCTTTATGGGAGAGAGCTTATCCTCATATCTTCTTGTATGCTTCCTGTGGGCATCTGATTGGCTTCTGTGGGAAAATAGGATATTGAACTAGAGCCTAGACAGTCTAGTGTAGTCACTAGTTGCTACAGCCTTCTTTGGTCAGCTCCAGTAAGAGTTCTTCTAAAGGTTCTTAAAACAACTTGTAATCCATGGAACCCAGAGATCTGTGATGTTATATTTGGAATGGAAATAATTTCATCTCTGTTTGCTTTCCTTTTAGGTACTTAGTTTGTATAATACTATCAATCCAGAAGCATCTGCATCTCCATGCTGTGTATCGCAGGATCTAGAACCCCTCACCATTTTGTATTTCATTGGGAAAACACCCAAAATTGAACAGCTTTCTAACATGATCGTAAAGTCTTGCAAATGCAGCTAAGGGATACCACATCATGTGCATTTTCTCCCCAGAAAAGAAAGGAAGAAAAAGAAACATACAAAGAGGAAGAAAACTACAACAAAGAAAACATAGGATCATCAGTGTTTTTTTAAAAGAGGAAAAAAAGCGGTACTAAGTCCAACTCGTTTGAGAGTTTGTTTCATTGTTTTGTGTTTTGTCTTGTTTTTAAACTGTCATCTGATGCAAAACCATGAAGGCCTTATCCTACATTTCAGCTACTTGGTTAGTGAGATAGACAAGAAGCATTTTTTAAAGGAAAAAACACAAAAAAATACAAGAAAGAAAAGAAAAAAAACCTTTTAAAAATAAACACTGGAAGAATTTGTTAGAGTTCTTATGTGAAAGGAAAAAAACAGGAAAAAAATCCCATTAAGTGGAGTTGCTGTATCTATCCCGTGGCTTACTTGATCTTTGTGTTGTCATGCCATAGGCACCCAATCCGTTCCTTGTAGTTTTTAGAATTAACAGCGCATTATTTATTTTTGTGTAATACGATCAAGCGAGAATATGTCATTGCCATGGGAGGGGAGGGGGAGGGAGGGGAAAAAAGACACAAATGTGCAGACCAAATAAACCATTAAAAAACATGGTTAATGCCTTGGGAACATGAGCTCAAAAAGGTCCTGAAAACAATGACAAGTTCAGCTCAATTAAAATAGTAGTCTGTTATTATAGTCTAAGAAAGTCTGCCTTAAAAAAAAAGCCACGTACACCTTGTTTTTTCTTGCCAAGAGCCTAGGATGGCTTTATATAAAGCCTCATACCATTGTTTTTTTTAAAAAAAAAATACTGAAAAGCTTATTAATAAAGGACATTTTGTTTCAGTCTCAAAGACAGGTTTATTAAATTTTTTTAAAAAAGAAGCAAACTGTAAATGAATAAACTGTCCATTTAGTAAACCAGTGAAATATTTAACATGTACTGGTCTAATCTTCAGACCCTAATACATTGCTGTATAGCTATTGCTTTGGGATTGTTTGTTTCTTGGTATATGTAACCATACCTATAGTACTACAATAGGTGGGTAGTAAGAAGCCAGCTTAATTGGAAACATATCTGTAGATCTCTAATGTAAACTATTAAAAAATTAAGTACTTTATGTGTAACGTGTAAATTTTCACCATATTTTTGTACTCTGTTAATACTGTCAACTCTGAAGAGTTTGAATTTGGGGGCTCTTGTTGATCACTCAGAACCATGTGTTTCCCTCTAGCTGGCCAGTATAAGTAGAGTCCCTGTATTTTCAACTTGCACTACAAATACATGTTTTATAATATTTGCTATATACATGTGCTTTGTATGTTGTTTTTCCTCATTAAGACATAAGCTACCTGACTCCATTTTGTACATCTAAAGACATTGAAATTCCAAACCCCTGTTTTAGAACAAGGACCTAACCCTCCTGGACCTTTGAAGTCAGTACTGATTTGCATTAGGAGGTCATAGGTTTCCATAAAGAGGTGAGGGTTTTTTTAAGAAAAAAAGAAAAAAAGTAAGAAAAACTTTTTTCCTCATCCATATGCTGGACTAATTGTAGTCACAAATATTTTGTCAAAAATAAGCATTGTGAACTGGTGAGCAATGTGGAAAGAGTTTGGGGAAATTATTTTTATGGACCACAACTCCCCATAGTCATGCTGGCTGGAAAAATTGGGAACTGTTGTTTTAACGGTTTTTTAACTTTTTTAAAAAAAAGTTTTTTAAAAGTTTGTTAACTTTTAACTTCTCCAAGCTCTGTTTGTGTTTCTGATGGGAAACCAAATATAAGATCAGTATCTGTATCAGCCATGTGCAGGGAAGGCCACTTACATGCTCAGCAACCTCACTTCTTCTACTTGGGTGCTTGTATTTTCCTGCAATCAGGGAAATCTGTGCTCTTCAGAAACTTGCTCCTTAAAAAAAAATGCTTTTAATTTCATTAAAGGCAATTGGGATCAATTACATCCTCAAAAGAAAAAGGGAAGGGGAACAACAGACGTCACTCCAACGTATCTTTTGCAAAGCATCTGGTGTTGCACACAAATGGTTCATTAAAAAGGAAAAAAAAGTCATCCCAGCTATCGGTTTGCTGGAGAAGAGCAGATAGGAATTGAATCCTTCCTTCAGATGCTAATCTGCAGAATTTTAGGGTGTTTTGTTTTTAAATAAAGGGCTATGCATAGACCCCCGTCAGTTAGATTGTACAAACAACACAGATTTGCAGACATACACATACACTGAGCCACGTTGCTTAGTATACACACCTGAAAACCTGCTTCCCAGAATATATGACCATCAGCTGGATTTGGCATGCATGTCCAGGTATTCAGGCTGAAAAAGATCCTGGATATGATTGTTTTTGATTTTTTATTCTCAATAGCTGTTTTATAGTGATGCAAAGATTAACTTGTGAGGAGGAGCTAATTAATGTTAGAGGATCAAGGGAGGTTTTTTTGTTCTTATTTCCAGGATGTTTAGAGTAAGGTAGTAGAAGTAAAGACAGCACAAGTGGGGATTTATGCTGAGCTAAATTCTCAGGTAGCTTTTTTTTAAATAGCTGTAATACAATATTAGAAAAATAATCCTAAATAAAAGGACATCCTTTAACAACGAGTTCAAGTTGTCAAATACATCCAGTTGGATTTTTAAATTGTGGACAGCAACACAGTCCTCTGTATATTAACTCAAAAAAAGGTCCTGTTCAAAGGGGCTCAATTTGATTTACTAATATGCCTTTCCCCAGCCTACAAAGGTTATGTTCAAGCAACAAACTTAAGGCCTAAAGACTAATAGCATGTTCAACAAAGGGCAAAACCTACTTGTAAGACTTTTCTGTGACAGTCATTGGAACCCAAGGCTATTATTATGACTGAATTTTGCCTTTCTTACCAGGAAATGATGAACCATTGATACATTTGTAGTTTTTCAAATGACCAGGTTCTCAGATGATTTACAGCAGCCTGTTTCAACCCAAGAACCTCCAAATGTTTTAGACTACAGTTCCCATCTACCCTGGCCATTGGCCAGACTGGCTGGAGCTGATGAAAAGTGTAGTCCAAAATATGCTGACCACCACGTTTGTGAAGGCTAATTTACAGAAACAGGTTTTATATCTGTGCTTTACTATGCTTTTATTAATTTATTCATTGCTACCCTGATAACACTTCTGTCTTTTTGTTCATTAAAAGTAAACAGAATGACACAAAAGCTCGGTGGTATTCAAATTATTTTATACTATTTTAAAGCTGGTACAGTAGTTTTCAGCCAGGGCATTCCATTCCTCCCCTGCAGGTAGGTATGTGTGTATATAAACATTGCTATTTATATTTGATCTCTGACAATCCCTGATGATTTCTCTCAATGTCAGTAAACTCCCAGAATATAAATATATATATAGAGAGATCCATTTGAACTGAGGCCAGTTCAAAATGTATGAAGCACACCCTAGAAGACTGATCAAATAGGTACAGGTCAGCCGTCTTCACAAAAAATACTTGTTCATTCATTGATTGCATGAGCAGTGCTGTACTCACTAACTGTAGTCCTAACGTTGCCCAAGATGATTTTCTATACCCTCCCCATGTCAACATAAATGCTGGGATGGGGCAAGCCAACATACATAACTTTTAGGGGGAATGATAGCCTATTTCCATACTAGACTGTTATAGTGTTATTATTCCACTTTCAACATCCTGTGGAATTCTGGGATTTGTAGCTTACTGAGGGCAAAGAGTTCTCTGGCTGAAAATTCTCAATGCCCCTCCCTAAACTGCAACCCCAGGATTCCATAGGAGGTTGAAAGTGGAATAATGGCACTATAACGGTGTACTGAGGAAAGGGCCATACTTGGCCTAACCCTACCTACAAGCTCACCTTGGCTGCAAATGATTCTTGTGGGAGAGAGCTCAAATTGGAATGTCAATTGAAAACTCAACAATTGCCACACTGCCTTCGCCTGGAGACTTTTAAGCACTGGCGCAAGTCTTAAACAGCTCATATGTGGGGAGGAGATAGCCAAAATTGCACCCAACAAGGTATCAGTCAATGGCTGGGATCCTGTAGTAAGAAAGCTATTGTAAAGTTCTGCCCAGGTGGAACTATGATACATCTCTACTCTTGTAAGACCCACCTTCTGCAGGGTCCACATCTGTGGCCATTTAGTGTGGGAGGGGGGAAGCATCAGATAAGCATCTGGCCCTGTACCT
Source organism: Ctenosaura bakeri (assembly GCA_948474755.1). Classification (NCBI taxonomy): domain Eukaryota; kingdom Metazoa; phylum Chordata; class Lepidosauria; order Squamata; family Iguanidae; genus Ctenosaura; species Ctenosaura bakeri. Next base: position 553,306 of record CAOLHI010000011.1, on the reverse strand, counting down.
ATTACCAGATATACAAAGATGATGTCATCCTCCAGGAATTCTGGAGGATCCTCAGGAGATCTGGGAAGATGCCTCTCTTGTTCAGGATCTGGTTATAGGCACATAGCCAGATGCTTCTTCAATGTCCTCTCCTCTCCACTGAATGACCATGGAAGGAGGGACTCCACAAGAAGGTAAGTTTTGGGGTGATTTAGACTGTTGTGTAACTTTCAGTTATGCTACTAACAGGATGCTGGTCTATGTTGGCTGTAAGATTTGTGAGATGTTTCAACCAAATAATGTGGAAGTACCCATACCAATAACAAAGAACTTGGTGGCCACAGAGTGCTGATGTGATTCCTCAACTCGAAGAGTAATTTTCAAATTAACAGCTGCCAGAAAGAAGTGGTTTTGCAGTCACTCCCTATGGAAGTGGAGAGCACATTTCTTCTATTCCATTACTATTCCAAAATAGAGTCAATAAACGTTACATGGAAGTAAATATTTAACAGTCTGATCTTCACCTTTTTGTATTTGTAACTAAGCCTGTTTGTTGCAAATGGACTTACTTCCAAGTAAATCATAATGCTACGTTTTGCATTTGCAGTGATGGCTGGTGACTTCAACGTCAATGGAATGGTGAATCCATTTTGAGTTTTAGTCTGAATCTGAAAATGGCTGTCCAGGGTGCTGAACACTACCCCCAAATATGCTCCACATCTTGAATAGCTCTTTTAAATTTCAGACCAAATACAGGAACAGATTCACTGCCTTACTAATATAGAAACTATTGGCTGCCTCCTTGTTCATGCAGTGGAGATTCTGCAATTATTTGGTTCACATTTTTAATATAGAATGGGGTTTCTAAATCCACCCATCCTTCATTTTCAGTTAATGGAACAAAAGTATGTAATCAAAACTTTTATTGCCCTTTGAAATCATATCTCCTACAGGAAATGTTTTCCACTGGAAATCAGGACAGGGCAACTAGTTCCTATATTGTTGAAAATGTTTAAGCATTTTAATCTATGCTTAAGGTGTCTCCAGTGACAGCAGTTCATAAAAGATGGACAAAGTTTACTGCCATGAATAGAAAGGATGAGATTTGTGGGGATAACAGGCTTCCAGCATTTCTTGGGCTGAAGCTATTTTAGTTTAAATGAGGAAAAGTAATAACTCCAGCAGAAACACAAGACCAGCCTTTCTGGAACGATTGTTCTAATTGTCCTTTGACTGGATCTGTGTGTAAACTGAGCAATTTGTGTCTATATTTTAATTTTCATATTGAGAAGATGCAAGGAGTTAGTTGGACCTGTCTCTGGCTGGCTTTCTGGTGTTAGTAATAAGGAATAACCATCTCTGAGAATTTTAAATAACTATCAGAATAATGATAAAGGGTGTTTGAAACATGAAAATAGCAAACATAGCTTTTCTGTTCCCTAAGTTTCTCTAATCCTAACCCTTTCCACCCTGATCCTAAGGTATGGGGATTCCAAACTGTAAGTATTTAGTTCTAGGGAGCACACCTCAGAATAAGATTTTCTTCTTGCCATGGCAAAGAGACCTGTAGAAATGGCTAAATTCAGAGTGTAAATTTATTTTGCTTAGTAGTTTTAAAAACTTTCTTTTAAATCTGCCCCTCCATCACTGTGCTGGCAGTGTAGTCCAACAAGTTTTCCTTCCTTTTGCCTTCTTGCTGGAATCCTCACAGTTGTTAAAAACAAACAAACAATAGGCTCCAGAAGGTTGCCCATACCTCTTGGATCATGTGGGGCTGTGGTGGGAGAATCATCTCTCTTGTAATGAATTTTGCTCTTCTGGCAGCAGAACTCCAGCAGTTTATCTTGCCTCTTGTATTTTTTTTTTCAAATGGCTCATTTTAAGAAAAGAGATGACTTTTCAAATCAGATTTGTGAAGTTAGGTTGCATTGGGGTTTTTTAAAAAAATGACAGCATAATAAGGTAATATTATGTTGTCATTTTTTCTTTTGAGGTCATAACAATCTGACAGCTTTTCTGAGTAAGTTAAAAAAAACACCCAGATTTACCTGTGGATCTCCATTTGTGTACTATAGAGGGGCTACAAGATGTGGTAGGATCCAGAATGAATGCAACATGCTGCACTGCCTTCTCAACAGCCAACACGTTTTTGCGGGCTTTTATAGGCGGCAAGAATGACTGGCCAATCAGCGAAGTGATTGTTCAGCTCTCGAGGAAGGCTAACCCAGAAAGATATGGCAAAGGAGGTCTTTGGTCAGGCACTCTTGCTAAGAATATAACTGTCCTCCAAGGTGTCCTTTCTCAGTTGATTCCTCCCTTATCTCACAGCTGGATGACTGTCAGTATTATTTGGGACTGTGTTTTGTACTAAGTGCTTTCTTGTCATGGAGAAAGTATCAAATACTTTCTTTGGCACAGGACCAGATGCAATAGGGAAGTGTGGTCCTATATGTCCACTATACCTGGTCTGGTGTGCCCTTAAGGGATCATTAGGGTGAGTTATACAGGGACATGCCCAGCTTGATGATGTGGACCTGCCTCGTGTGACCAGAAAACTTTCACCTAGGTGGAATCCACCACTTCTCTACTTCTGGATTCCCTCCAACATTGTAAGTTGCCAGTCATTAATTAGCAGGCAGTTTGTCCAATGTTGGGATCCTTACTCTGTGCTAAGTCAACACTTTCAGCTATAACCAATAAAGTCGCTGCCTTTTTAAAAAAATCCATACAGTCATCTTCTGTGTTTTCAGTGACAGACTCAGCTAGGGCTGTAAATTCTCTTGTGCCACCAGCGGGTAACTGAAGACCTTCTTCACCATTCACTTTTGCAGAATTTTGCCTGAAATTGGTAAAAGCAAGCAAACACTGAGTATTCTTCAAAATTAACTTAAAAATGCAGCTTAAGATAATGTAACAATTTTGTGCCAATGGTTACACTCTACATAGATTTGCAGGTTTTCATTTCAGATTTTTATTTATATTTTTTTTTATTTTATTTTTTTGTTCAGGCAAGGTGCTAATGACTGAATAGAAAGGAAGGACTCTCATTACTTTCCAGTTCCTTGATATATTTGCAGGACCAAATGCGAATGGAAGAGTCAAACTCAGATGAAAATTGGCCTTGAGTCTCCAAATGGGAAAGTACAGATATTCCTGTATGTTTAATAAGCAATAAGGAAATCACACAGATAATGAAAAAAAAAAAAAAGGGAAAAATGTGCATAAGAACAATTGTATTGGAATTCAGTGACTGCTCAGCTCTGTATTTTAATACCATGTCTGTGTTTGTGGTGCTCTTAATGGTAAATAAATTATTTCAATTATATGCCCATGTCCCTTTTGTATTACATTCTTCAATTTTGCCATTGAACAGCTGTTGGGCATCTTTGGCCTGTAAATGAACTAGAATTCCTATGCTGGAATCCTGTTGGTGGGCTATGTTGTAACTATACTCTTTTCCACACTAGCCTTTTATAGTTGTATTATTCCACTTTCGACATCCTATGGAATCCTGGGGATTGCAGTTTAGGGAAGGGCCTGAGGCAAATGGCAAACCCCAGGATTTGATAGGATGTTGAAAGTGGAATAATATAATAGGCTCGTGTGCAAATGGCGCTAGTGTTAGCAATGGCAGCAAGAGCAAAAAATTAATCAGTCTTGCAGCCAGAGAGGAAGAAAAGCACTGGAGAAATAAGCTATTCACTGCCAGCAAATTCTAGATTCTCTTGTTTGTTCCTGTTAAGGCAGACCCTTTGAATCAATGAGATTTACTTACATATTGACCCTGCCTCCCCCATGAACACTGTGCAACTCTGGAGAAATTGCAACTAGTAGCATAGAGCACCAATAAGATTCTGAGCCTCTTTCACCTTTTACAGTTACAGCATTATAATTTGACTTCAACTGCCATGATTCCATTCTGTGGAATCTTGGGAGGTCTGCAGTTCAGTGAGGCACTAACACTCTCTAGCAGAGTCTAGCTGAAAATTCTAAAGATTACTTCCTAAACTATAGATCCTGTTACCCTGTTCTCGAGGGGTCCCGGGAGGGGCGCCCAAATAACCAAATACAAACACAAGATGGGGAAATTAACTCGAGCACTCTCTTAAGCTAGCAAGAGGCAGGGTAACTTAGCAGGGATCTTGCAACCCAGCTTCTACGTGGTCAGGTCAGAAGAGCAGTCAGATGGGTTTTAAAACAGTAAAAATGATAGCTTTATTAAAGGACAAACAGAAAAGACAACACAAGCGCACAGCTAACTAGAAGTTAGAAGTGAGAGTTTTCGGGGGAAATGGGTGATACGACACCTTATCTCGTAGTCCTGGAGAAAAGCAGAGAGTTGTGGGGAAGAAAGCTCAGCGTGGTTCGCTGAGGGGAGCTCGTCAGACTGAACGACAGCAAGGAGGCAAGGAAGTCCAGAGCGATCCGAATGGGACGAGAGGTCCAGACAGGGCGAGCGAGCGATCTGAGGTGGGCTCAGAATCAGGGAGTTTTTATAGGGTGGATTGTGCCTACAGGCCATGCCATACTCAGTAAGAACAATGTGAGTTTGGAGCGGGACAAAGCGTTGGGAAAGGTCAAGTTTTACATGATGGGCTTAGCGCAGATTTAACAATAGAGTAGCCAGTATGCAAATTGCTTAGCATTGTGAGAGTGCAGGCTCTTTGTGTAAAGTTGCGCTTAAGCAAGGTATGTCTGCAAGAGAGGTCCCTGAAGCAACGGAGTGGTGTTAATCTGCTTGCCTAAATGGGGATTGGAATGTCCAACCATAACCCGGCTGTACCTGTTTACATGCTTGTCCAGTGGCTTCGCAAACACGTGGAGCAGGGTGGCAGAAAAAGGTCAAGTGAAGGCCAAATAAGTTTGATATAAAGAGATATCTAGTGCTATCAGTGGGTATGTCTGAACCATAGTAACAATCCCAGGGTTCCACAGGAGGTCACCATGGCAGTTCAAGGAGAATCAAGGTGCTATAACTGAGTAATATGAAAAGGCGCTGCCATTTCCTACTTTTTTTTGCTACCACTTTTTTTAAAATCAACACACTTTTCAACTGCTTTTAGCTTACACTAACCCAACTTACACAATCATAACTCATCAACAGAATGCTATCCAAACATTTCTAATGTTACAATAAATCAACTATAGGATTAAAACAGAGTTGATCTGAAAGCTGTTGAAAAGCACACTGTTTTTTTTTTTTTTAAAAAAAGAAGAACACCCAGCCATTAACAGTGCCTTTCTCAGGAGCCTGTAGCTTATCAAAAGCCTGCTGTATTTTTTAAGCCTTTGCCTGCCCAGGAGAGGACAACATAAAGGGAGTCCAGCCTATCCTCCCTAGAAAGGAACTTCCATAGCCTGCAGCAGCTACTGGGAAGGTTCTGTTCAACATCAACAGCAGTCAGCAGTCAGAGCCAGTTCTACCATTAGACAGACTGAGGCCCTTTCCACACGTTACCTGCTCGCGGAGGTGGGGGTGCTGTTCGTGCAAGCAGCCTCTTGTGTGAGGCACTCGCATCGCTCCTTCATTCTCCCGCAGCTGGGTTGCCGGTTGTGTGGCTGTTGTGCGAATGCCCCTTCCTTCCTTCCTTCCGCAGTGCAGCCTGGGAGCTGTAGGCTGCGCTGGGGGAGGAAGCGCGACCGGCCCAGCTCGCCCGACGCACTGCAGGGCAGGTAAGTGTGTGAGGGCCCCGGGAGAATTGAGCGACTTAGAGCCAAAAATAAAAAAATCTGTGCGCAGCCTGCTTTAGGCTCGTGAGTAAATGGGAGTGCTTCGTACGCTCAAGGGGCCCTCTCACAAAAGAAACTGCGTGCGAAAAGGGCCTGAGACTGCAGCGAAGGAAAAGCAGCAAAGAGTTGGAGGCAATGATAGGAAAAAGCAATCAATTAAGTTATCCAATTAAATGAGACATTTTCTAACAAAAAAAGTGGGAATTTAAACAAATTTATATTTGACTCAATTGACTAACTTACGTTGGACTTTCAGCATTAATGTGATTCCAGAATTAAGTTATCAATTAGGTTATTGGTTAATCAAATGAGGGACCCAACATTGTTGACATTTCACAGGTGGTTCTTTAATGTAAATACCTATAAGTATCTTTATTTTGATCCTTTACTTATTTCCAAGGTTAAAAGATGTTAACACAACAAGTAATAAGAGCAATATGGAAGAGATTTGGTCTTCTTTGAATCCAAATGACCCTTCTGCGTTCTGCATTGGACATCACATAGAGGCTCCTCACCTGTCCCAGAAAACTACACTCTGAATTTGGTAACCCTAAAATCTTTACTGGGATCTAAGTGGAATCAGTAAGCTAAAGAAAGACGCAGTTTAAGGAGATGAGATGGTAAAGATGAAGAAAAAGGGCAAGCAAGAGGAGAGTTTGGGCATGGTTGAAGAGAACTGGATTTTTCAGAAATTCATGCAGCAATTTCCTTCTCTCCCAGGCTCAAGAATGGTAGACAGCCGATGCTCTATGAGAAGAAGCTTAGGAAGCGAGGTATGTTTAGTGTGGAGAAGAGAAGGTAAAGAGGCAACTAGATAGCTATGTTTAAACATTTGAAGGGATGTCATATGGAGGATGGAGCAACCCTATTTTCTGCTGCTCCAAAGACTAATGGAGAAATAGCTTCAAACTTCAGGAAGAGAGATCTCATCTAAACATTAGGAAGAACTTCTTGACAGTAGGAGCAGTTCAACAGTGGAATATGCCGCCTTGGAGTGTAGTGAAAGCTTCTTCTTTGGAGGTTTTTAAACAAAGGTTGGATGGCCATCTGTGGGGAATGCTTTGATGGTGTATTCGTGAATGGCAGGGGGCCGGACTCGATGGCCTTTGTGGTTTCTTCCAGATCTATGATTCTAAGATGCAGACAAAAGAGAGAGCAAAATAAAGTCATAAATGGACCTTTTTTGAACTTAATTTTGGTAAAGTATATATGCAGGCTTTTAACTTAAGTGTCAATGTAATTAACATGATAGTCACTTTCCTCACTCCTTTTAATGTAAATATAATTAAAACATGTGTTTTTTTCAACTTACTAACAAGTAACTAAGCAAATGAAACATTTTCCACCGATATTCCAATCTCTGGCTGGAGGGCTGAGCTGAATGTACCATGCAGTTTGCCTCCAACCACCTAAGCTAGCCTGCTTGTTCTTGGGGAAGGTTGAAGATTCTGTTCTGTCATCTGCTACCCAGCTGTCTACTATACCTGCTGGGGGTGGATTGGTGTCATCTTGTCCTTTACTTCAAGCAGCAAAGACTGTGGTTGAGCCCTAACAGCAGTAACAACAAAAGATAATAACAAGAATAAAGATAGTCACATTGATGCCTCAGAACAAAACACCACTTGCAGGCAACATCTGTATTAGGACCCACTACAACTGGTCACTAGTGTATAAGGGCTTTATCACATGAGACAGGTAAATTGCACATACAGCAGAATAAGAGTGTCTTTGGCTGGGACTCATTACATTATCTTGTTCCTCCTCTGTTGTTCTCCTGGTGGTACACCATTTGGAAAGCATGTCTTTTACAAAGGAAGTCATTCATAGATTAATCCATTAATGGCCTCATTTGTAAAAGAAACGCTTTCCAAAAGGAGAACAGAAAAGGAACCACGTGATCTAATAAGTTCCAGACAAAGACGCTCTCATCCTGCAGTAAGTGCAATTTACTTGCCTCGTGTGATAAAGCTCTAAGTGATCATCTTCTTCAGAACTCTTCATCAGACTTAATGCCTACATCCAGCAAGCACTCTGGTACCCAGACTAATGTCAAGATCCAGCAAGCACCTTCCACTGGCATCATAGGGAGTAGAGGCTGATCCCTGTCCACACTTCTTCTCTGGTGCATAAGAACAACCAAAGCCTTCCAGGTGCCACTCCAATCTTTTCACTACTAAGTGGGCACGGTGCTCAAAGCATAAAACTGCTTCTTTACCAGTTACTCAAGAGAAACCCAAGCTGCTACTAGAATTCCTTGGCTGCTTACACACCAGGGATGACAACATTATGAGGAGAGGTATAGATTACCTCCTTGTGCAATGCCACATAAACTAGGATCCAGTTGCTGGCATACACCAGTGAGACTTACACAGGTGTATGCCAGCAACTGGATCCTAGCTTATGTGGTAAAAAGTCAAGGGGGTGAGGAAAGAAGCATCCAAAAATTTGGTTGTATGTTTAAGCCATGGCTAAACCCAAACCCAAGGAGAGTGTAGGCTTGATCAGTTATTAGTAGCTTGTATAGGGGCCACATTTATTGGTGGGCCCCTTCTCTGGAAAAAAACCAAATATGAATTCCAAAGATTCCTCTGTTTCTAGGCTGTGAGCACATGCCTACTGTTTGGCTGACAATTTAGTAGTTTAAATAGCCAGTCTCACAGTTTTAAGACACACTGTCAAAATCACCATAACAGGTTCTATAAGTTGAAACTACTTTATAAAGGGTAAGTAATCCTGAAGTATGTGCAAACAGAACTAGAGGGTTGGGGAGTGGAGGAACCAGGAAACAGTGGTCATTGACCCTCCCATGCCAACATTTTGGTTTGGCATAACATGGTTCATTCAAAGGAAAGATTAAACTGCTGGAGCACCACAACGGGGTTGACTTCATGCTCCTGGGACTGACTCCTAGACTCCAACAGGTTACTTCATTAAACTAGCATATCAAATTTGATTGGGAGTTCTCATCAGTTTTCTATTCTATTTAATTTTATTTTTTTCTATGGAGATGAAGAAATTACTGTTACACCCATACTCAGTGACAAGCCAACTACATGACTTCACATCAACTTTATAACCACATATAATTACATAACCTCGCCGTTTATTTTCTCCCAGAACTCATGGCTCCTGATAGACTCTGTTCTGTCTGATCTAAGAGGCAGATCTTGGGCTTTAAAAAAAGGGAGTTTTCTAGACACTTAGGTTTCCCCATACACCCTATATCAAATATTCTCTTTTTATTAACCACATTTTGATTCAACCAATATAGAAGGAATGTTCTGTGTAGGGCAAGGGGTAAGACAAGCTCTACTAACTGAGCATTTGGCATGAGCAGTCACCTTTTAATGATGCATACATAACTCCTTGTACACATTGTTTTGTGATGGGATGGTTCTCATATTTCCATCCCTACATCGTAAACTCTTTTCAGAGCATGTTCTGTCCCCTTTATTGCATTTTCCTCCTAGTTTATATGCTGTGCATGTATTTTATAGCAGATGGAGTTTTGGAGTTTGGATCCAGGGTGGACTAAGTTCAAATCCTTGCACAGTCATGAAATTCACTGGGCAAGTAGCTGTCTGTCAAGCTAACTTGCTTCACGAGCAGAGGAAAAAGAAGATGAGATCCTATAGGCATATGCCAGTTAACAAAGCAGAAGTGTTGCTGGGCATTACTTCTTTAACAGAACAGTTAGTACCAGAGCCAGAAATAACAAGAATAGGGGTAGATACCTATACCACAAAAAAGAATGTTTCGTTAAATCCCCACCCCGCCTCCCCACTCCCAAACTAGCAATATGTGGGTGAGAGACAAAAAATGTCAAGTAAGCTTTGCATAAATGAGCAAAAGCATTTTGAACCTTCTAGGTCTTCTTTCAAAATGAGTCCAGAGATGACTTTTTCTTTCACCAATCTCCACTTAGAAGAAATTTCCATTTTGGTGGTCAAACTGTAATGCTTTTTTAATATGGTTGGGATAGCTGGTGAGGCAGGCTTCTCTGCTCTCCTTTTTCCTTTCTGATTTCATGTTCACACAACGTGAGGAATTCTGGAGATAGCTTCTCTTTATCTGCTCTGTTGTAGGTAAGCACACACAACTGCCATAGGACCAGCTAGAGTAGAATCTCATTCTTTCTCAGCTTTAGGTTTATTTCATTGTTTACTGTTGCAACCCAGCACTGAAAGCTGGTGTTTTCTAGCCCTTCTTCACCATCTTCCCAGTGCTCATGTTGGAAGAAGAAGAAGAAGAAGAAGAAGAAGAAGAAGAAGAAGAAGAAGAAGAAGAAGAAGAAGAAGAAGAAGAGGAGGAGGAGGAGAAGGAGGAAGAGGAAGAAGTAGTTGTTGTTGTTCCAACTAGAAATAGGACAAAAGGGGTCTAGATAGGCACACAAAGACTTTGCAAAAAGTAATTTCACTGTCAGAGGCTTTGGTAAATGATGTGTGTTTGAATATACATTTTTTCTGAGTTTGCTGTAGGAAGGCCTGGCTACAAGTATCATTAAGGCAATACCAGATTTGCACAAAATCTCAGTAAACTATGGCTCAGATTATCATGAATCTCGGTATTAAAAAAAGGATAAATAAAAAGTTCCTGTTTTACACATTTTGGTGGAAATTTTATACTATGAGACCTAGAATCATAGAATCACAGAGTTGGAAGACTCCAGGGGCCATTGAGTCCAGCCCCATGCTATACAGGAACACCCATCAAAGCATTCCCAACAGATGGCCATCCAGCCTCTGCTTAAAAACCTCCAAAGAAGGAGACTCCACTACACTCCGAGGCAGCATATTCCACTGCTGGACAGCTCTGACTATCAGAACGTTCTTCCTGAGGTTCAAGTGGAATCTCCTTTCCTGTAGCTTGAATCCATTGCTCCTTATCCTAATCTGTGGAGCAGCAGAAAGTAAGCTCTTTGTGTGCTTTAGCATACTGTCTCAGCAAGTGTTCATTCAGCCCAAGGTATACATTCTGAATTTCATGGCTGCATGTGCTCCCTAAAAGAGTTTTGTGCAGCCTTCTTGGACTCCCGACTACTGCTGTGTTTACCAGCAACTTAGCCATGAAAGATTTTTTTTTTTAAGAGGGGGAGGAAATTGTGCCATTTCTGGCAGAGAGGTTCCTTTCTAATTTCCTTCACTGCCTCTCTTGAAGCTTCTGACCTATGTCTTATTAATTCTGTGCCCTTGTGTAGTGTAAATCATACCTGCTGTTGAAGGAGAAGGAGCTGCCATTACAATCTGAGTTAAAGAGACAGATTCTGAACAGCGCATCCCTTCTTATATCCTATTTCCAGTCCTATCTGATGCACTGTGTTGCTTTCAGAACAACATTCTGGTAACTGGCCTCTATTGGCTAGAAAATTCCGGGAGCTGTAATCCAACGTATCTGGAGGGTACCACATTAAGAAAGACTACTGTAGATCTGTGCTATTCAAAGTGTAGACCTATGAATCAGCACCAGTCTCCAAACTGCTGGTTGCCAGTCCAGAGAGAGTTTCCAGAGAAGAAACAAGTATAGCCAATCAGCACAAATATGATACTGCTACATGGTATATTTTTAAAAAATGCCCATCCCTTGCATCAGATATTCTGCAAGGCACTGCTCTAGATTATCATCCTGAGTTTTCATTCTGTTAGGCATTTGTTTGACCTTGGCCTTGGTTTTCTCTGAAACAGCCTGACAAAAATACATGTATCTTCCAGTACACTGAATTAAAGTCCAGTACCCTTTATGTCATATGGGTGTATTCAGAAGACAGAGGCATCCTACTGTGAGTAATCCCATACTAACATAATTACAAGTAATTAATTATATGCTGACAATTTATTTTTCATGCTTAGAAAACTGTAAATACATTTACATACAATTCCATAAAGAAGTCTAATAAACTAATACTGTCTTCAGTTGCCTACTGGCTTAGACAAGGTCTGGATCCAGTTTAGCAGAGCATGGATTACATTACAAGATGTATAATTTTCTTACCAGATTTGGTGAAAAGAAATAAAAAGATTTGGAATATTAATAAATGAATGTTCAAAGAAGAATTACTCTGCATAGAGAAGATTAATCACAATTTCCAAACAATCCAGTTCCTGTTCATAAATCAGGAACCCTCAGTGGAAGGAATATTTTTACAGTCAACGACAAGCAAGTAAACATAAAATGCTGCTACCTAATTTCAGACCAAACTAAGTTAACATTAATTATCACTTTTAATTCTCCTTCCTCAGGTAACATCAATCAGCCTTAGAACTGGCTGCTCAGTTCCCAAATGTGGGATTGTTTGTTGCAATTGAAAATGCAAGCTAAACATTTACACTGTTAGCACTCCAAAACACATACTGATAATAATACTGATGATGAAGAAAAAAGAGTGTGTCCCCAGTCTCATAGTTCTCTCATTTGAGGCAAGATTCAACTAGAACTCATGACTATCATGCAGTCTATTCACACCAACCATTTATAGTGGCTAATGACCAGTGCCTGGAGAAGTTATTTTTCATAGAATCATAGAGTTGGAAGAGATCATAAGGGCCATTGAGTCCAACCTCCTACCATGCAGGGATACATCTTCAAAGCATTCCCAACAGATGGCCATCCAGCCTCTATTTAAAAATCTCAAAAGAAGGAGACTCAACATATTCCACTGTCAAACTGCTCTTGACATTAGGCAGTTCCTCCTAATGGTTAGATGGAATTTCTTTTCCTAAAGTTTGAAGCCATTGCTCTGTGTCCTAGTTTTTGGAGCAGCAGAAAATAGGGTTGCTCCATCCTCCATATGACATCCCTTCAAATATTTAAACATGGCTGTCATGTCACCTCTTAACCTTCTTTTTCTCTGGCTAAACATACCCAGCTCCATAAGCCTCTCCTCATAGGACATGGTTTCCAGGGCTTCTGCCATTTTGGTCATCCTCCTCTGGACACATTCCAGTTTGTCAATATCCTTCCTGAACTGTGGTGCCCAGAATTGGACACAGTGTTTCAGGTGGGCTCTGACCAGCTAGTTGACTGAGCAGGACCACTTCTGTCTTATCTGGATTAAACCAGACATGGTTTGGCCCAGAACAGATTCTTTGGAGTTAGATGGAAAGGAGACATAGAGTTGGATATTATCAGCATATTGAAGGTACTGAACCCCAAACATAAGAAAATATCTCCCACTAGTTTCATGCAGGTGTTGAACAACACGGGAGACCTCACAGGCCAGTGGCCATGGAACTGAATAGGAATCCCTCCCCACAAATACTTTCCAGATTTACCTTACCAGGAAGGGCCACTGTAAAACAGTTCTTGTAAGCCCCAACTCAGTTGAGGTGGTCTATGGGGATACCATGGTTGATGGTATCAAAATCTGCTGAGAGCTATAGCAAAACCAACAGGGACTTGTTCTCACTGTCTAGTTCCTGGCATAGGTCATAAACCAGGGTGACCAAAGCTATCTCTGTCACCCAACCTGGACTGAAAACAGATTGAAATGGATCAAAATAATCTGTTTCATACAGGAATCCCTGGAGCTTAGAGGCTACCAAATACTACAATACTTTGCACAAAAGTGGAATGTTGGACATTGCCCAATAATTATCTATTACGGGAGGATTCAGGGAAGGCCTTTTCAACAAAGGCCCTATAATTGCCTCCTTTAGGCAAGTTGGCACTCTGTCTTGTTTTAAGGAGGTGCGGAAGATGTAACTATGAGAGGGGGTGAAATAAGGGTGTTGTGCCCAAAAACAAGAATTTTTTTCAATGAAAATTTTACTTCAGGCCCCAAATTTCAGTCCCCAAAGACTTCAGTTTAGCATTTGTAAAAACAGTTTAAGCATCCAAAGAAAAAGGGGCAGACAAAGTTCCCAAGGGAATGCAAACACAGTACATGGAAATGTCCTAGGTGTGAATGATTTTCAGTGTCTCACTCTGAAAGGCTAGAAAAGTGGGAACTGAAGAAAAAATTCATTGGATGGGCAGAATCCCTATTTGGGGGCCATGCCCTCATTTTGTCTCCCCTCAGGAGCTACACTTTTTACCTTCTCAACCTATCACTCTGTGGCATGTTTAATGAACCAGGAAGGGTGAAGGTCTAACATATGTGTGATGGCTCTCATTCATCCAAGGATCCTGTCCACATTCTCAGGCTGTGCAAACTGAAAAGAGTCCATTGTTATTGGACACGCAGGTTCCAGTGTTACATCCACTAGAAGTGTATCAACTGCAGCATCCAAGATGAAAGAGGCCTGAACAATTTTATCTGGAAAATGCCATGCAAATCCTTCACAGCTGGCTGCCAAGTGATCTATGTTCTATACCTGAGGCCCAGAATGTAATAAACTAGTCCCTTGTGATGCATTGGTGGCAGGAAAGAATAATTTCTTTGCAGCCCACACTGGCCTTTTTGGGCTATAGCTCTAGCCCTAATTCAATCAGACTTGCTTCATGTCTTCTGCCAATCTTGTGTTAGTCTTTGACCCTTTCCTCAGGAGCCTCCCATCCCAGCATGGGGACGGGAGAAGAGTGAGACCATGAAGACACTTCTGCATGATGTCGTCATGGTCCCGTCCTTCTCCCATCCCCAGGCGGCACGATCATGGATTAAATCATTGATGGGTTTTCCCTGTCAATGACCTACAATCACACAATCATCCTGCACTTACCTGGTGATGGAGGCACTTTCTGCGCAGCACAGCCTGGGAAAGTGCCTGGCTGTGCTGCAGAAGGAAGAGGCATGTCCATCATGCTTCCTTCGGCAGCGAGCCAGCCAGTGTGGAGAGGAGTGCTCCCATCATGCTTCCTTCTTGGCAGAGCCATTGCCGGGATGACCACCAGAAGATGACAATATGTGCGGAAAGGGCCTTTGTCTCACACATTCCATTACTGTCGGCATGCTGATTTGACTCTGCTGTTATATCTGCAAGAGGGGACACTCAAGATCTATAATGTCCATTCTCCTGTCTGTTTCCTCATTCCAGAGTCAACCAGAGCTTTGATAGAATCACCTGCTGAGGCAACAGGAATTTCCCCAAGAGAGATCAAGAAACCATCTGAATCCATCAGCCTCTTGGGGCAGACCATCTTAATCTCCCTGACCCCTGTAGACGTTCTGAGTCCTAGTGAGTCTAAACCTGACCTGGGAATGATCTTTCCATGACAATGGACCCACCAAAGGTTCCACAACACCAAGATCACCATCATCCCATTCAGATGGCTGGAAATTTGGGGAACTATAGCCCAAAAAAGTAGCATTTCCAAGCTGTATAAATATTCTTCCAGAGGTTGTTTGCAATCTTCAGCTCTCCCAGCCATGCAAAAGAATATGAAGGGAAACACATCTGCCTTCTTCTTGCTGGTTCACTACAGCAAGTGAACTGAGATCAAAGTGTCCTCAATACCCCCATCTAATTGCAATTGCAGCCACAAACATTTGAAAGAAATGGGACTTGTTCCTGAAGGAAAGCACTGTGGAACAATATTATGCAGTGTACAAATTCCATCAAACCACTGTACAAATAAACAATGCTACTGAATCACACAACAAATCATCGTACAATTAGGCCACACAAGACCATCTGTTTTACAAAGCAGCCTCTGAGCCAGAGGAGAAAACTTTGAAGATAAATATTCCCATATGTGAAAGGCAAATAAAACAAAATTACTACTCACACGGAGCATCATTCTGTAATATAATTCTCCATGGGAATAGATGGTTTCATACAGGGATGGCAATGTTTTGAACAAAAGTTGACAGATGCAGGAGGGAGGGGTGGCATTACAAATTGGTTGGGGCGCCATCAGAGGCTGAATTACTGGCAGTGCTGGTACCTCTTGTGCTGTTTTGCTGTTTTCTGGCTGTGTGTATCGTTATGGGTAAGTCTTCATAAGACCACTCAAAGTCCCCAACCATGATTTTTCTGCTGATCTAGGAATGAATATATACATACAGAGAGTTCATCTGTGCCTTTCATTCAGGGAGATAAAAGCACCAGTTTTAAATTATCTTTGTACCACTTCAAACATTGGCGAAGGGGAAGCTGATCAATATCAGAGCCTGCTTTAGGTTCAGCACAATTGGCATGTAGAGAGTAGGGCTGGGTGAAAATTTCATTTGTACATTTTAGGACAAGAACTTTCCTGAACTTACAAAATTCTTCTAAAATTTTATGAAAAGAACTTGAACGTGGGAGGAGCTAAAATAGACAGATTTTGCTCATCTAGGCAAAGAACTTGGAGTGCTTAGCTCTTAAAAGTCTGACTTCAACAGCCCTATTAACTAAAAATATGACCACAAGTGAAGAGAAAGATCTGCAAAGCAAAATTAAATTTCAAATAGAAAGGAAGATTCAAAATCTAGGAATCTGGCTAACAAAGAATAACCAAGACCTGTTTCTTAATAATTATGACAAGAAATGGAAAGAGATAAAAAAAGAGATGGAATCTTGGGGGAAACTAAAGCTCTTCGTTTTGGGAAGAATTTCGGCAATCAAAATGATGTTACTACCTCAAATCAACTTTCTATTTCAGAATCTACCTTTAATAATAAAGGCCAATGTCCTCAAATGATGGAAGAAAGAGGTGACTAACTTTATTTGGGCTGAGAAGAAACCCTGAATTAATTGGACTTCCATGACTGATGTTAGAGAAAGAGGGGGATTAGGACTCCCAGATGCTGAGAGGAATGGGGAGATGTCTGTAACTCCCTGGAAAAGAGATGGGGGGCTCTGTCAGTAATCGCACTGAGAGATTATGGATAGCTATCACTTTCGAGTCTGGATCATAGACTCTATTCTATTTCACTTTACTTTATTCATTTAATATTGGTATTGGGGATATTCATCAAGGAGAAACTGATAATTGTATGTAACTTTTCTACTTCTGGTATTCTATTACTCTGTTAGGTGGTATTGGTTTCTTTGTATATAATGCATTTCCCCCCCCTTTTTGTTAGTGTATGTAATCTGAGAATAAATAAATAAATAAAAAGTCTGACTTCAAACCCCCATGTATTCAACTGTTTTTGTGGTCCTGAATTAAAGTTTCCACCTCTTCTTTCTGATAGAAGTATAACCTACAAATGTCACATGGGAGCAAAGCACAATATGGTCCTTTCCATATTGAGATTAACAGAAATTGGCCAATGCAGGAGGTTAAGATTGTTTCAGATAAGAATTTACCAAAATTTGCACTTTTTTTCAATGGAAAAAAATTAGAGATTATTTTGAAAAATGAATGTGGATGTACCAACTGTCTTCAGGACAAATCTATGGATTACCAGCTCTGCAACTTTAAGGGAGTGTCACCAAATTACAATATCTGTCATTACACCTCTACTTTTAATTGTTAAATGATAACAAACAAAATAATTATTGGAACTCACGTGGTCTGCAATTCTATAGGGCTCAGCATAGCAAAGTAAACCCGCAAGCACAGCCACACTAGGCTAAGTCATATACTGTCCCCTGACTTACTGGTCTGCCTCTGAAATCTCCTCTTCTAGCACAACTAATCCCTCCTTCATGGGGATCCAGGAATATTGCAGAAGTTCCTGGTTACATCCCCTTAGCCAAATGTGAAATGATTGTAGAAGTGCTGAGACCTTCAAAGGACTCCAATGAACCCCTGCAGTGATACCACCATTTCACATATGGCCATAGGGAGATGTTTCTGTAACTCTGCCTATCTTCCCCAAAGCAGGGAATGGCTATGCGGTGAGCTTCTGAAGCTGTCCAGTAAGTGGCAGGGCACAAGCTTTGGGCACCATGGGGAACAGAAGGGAATGACAATCTCTGTAACACCCCAAAAAGGATGTACACATGCATAATGAAAACTCACATGTTCACATGTCCCTAACAGGATGCCAGACATAAGTTGACCTTACTGCATAAAATTTGGTATATATATAAACCCCAATTTTTTCTGCTACAGAATTGTGCTAAACATGCTAACATATTTCTGTAAATTGTTCTGGAAACTTTACTTTCTTGACAGAATGTCCCCAGCTTTGTTCAATGATGGATAACCCAGCTGATCCTTTGTAGTTTTAATTGTATTTTTAATTATGATATATTTTAATTATAAGATATGTTTACTTTCAATGATTTTGTATTGTAATGTATTTTAGTTATAATTTGTTTTTAATTGTACGCCGCCTTGAGCCTGGGGAAGACGCAGGTAACAAATTAATAATAATAATAATAACAACAACAACAACAACAACAACATGTAGATCCCTTAGTACCTGCTCCTTAATTAGCTTCATGCCACATCCTCACATTATCAATTTCTCAGCATTCAACAGCAACAGTAATCTTGATTTCCAGCATTCCTTGGAGGTGCAGAGGTGGTGGGTGGCCTTGTTATTGAGAGGTGAGGAATCCACCCTTGGGTTTAGTGACAGCTCTCAGTTCCCACAGCAGGGTCTCCACAACTCTTTAGGTTGTGCAGAAGATATGTTGGTGCTGAACCCTGTTTCCAGCACACGTCCAGCACCCGGATAGCTCCCATACAGTCTGGAGCAACTGCAAAGGTGCTCCCATGAAACTGAGGACAAGCGTTCTAAACCTTAACAGCAAAGGTAATCCTAAGTAATTTTTAGCATCCTTAGACTGGGAGGGGTAGAAGCAACTCAGAAGACTTGTAAAGGCACTGCTGTGGAAATATAGGTCTTCTGTTAAATCCAAGCCTAGATTCTCAGTCCATAAGTAATAGAGTCACCAGATGGATCTGAGGTGGGGTTTGGATTGAGAACATCTTCAGCTGGCTAGCATCTCAGCTCACCTTTGACCATCCTGGTCATTTGGGATTGCACTTAAATATCACTAATGAACAACCTCCTGAATTTGGGAGATGGGAAGACATTTAAAAGCTACAGTACTACATAGAGTCATAAAATCATAGAGCTGGAAGGGGTCTCATGGGTCACCTAGTCCACCCCTTGAAAAGTCACTCTCCCTACTAGTTACCAACCTATCATGGAAGGCATGTGTAGTCTGTGTGTATGTAGGTGTTGATATCAGGGACACTCAAACCAGCCCTCATTCAGAAGAGGATGTAAAATTTAAGGAGGTTTTCTTTGGGAAGAAATTATTATTTAACTTCAGTGTTGCTCCCTCAATATTTTTGGATTGAAACTCACATTAGCCCTCACTGGGCTGACCAATGGTTGGAGACTGTGAGAGCTGAAGTTCAGCAACATCTGCAGGGACACAGTTGCCTATACTATTTTAGGTGTCTTGATCATTCATCTTTTTTTTTTTTAAAAAAGGATTAAAAACAGCACTTTAAATTGAAGATAGGATTCTTACCAGTCTACTAATACTGCTGAGAAATCCCTGTTAGCCACCTTGCAGCCACATTTGGAATCTGTTAAATTTATGAACCATCCTCAAAGGCATCCTCACAGCAGTCTAACATAGATGTTATCAGAGTATAAATAACTGTGACCAAGCTATGTTTGTCTATGAAGGACATTGCAACTGATGTACAAAAGCAACCAAAGTCAGTTGCTCTGGACATATTCTTACCATTTCTGGGTTATTATATGGCTAGAATCTTATTGGTAACAAAGGTATGTGTAACCTGGGGCTATGTGTGTGTATTGCTTTTTAACTGTGTTGCAGAAGGGTATATCCAGCAACTCCTTACACAATGCCTCACCCAAAAGCAAAAGTCTACTGCAAAGAGCAGACACACTCTCTCGTAGACATTCACTAGCTGGAAGAAAAGAGCATCTTTCTCCGACCTGGATCTCACCATAGCCATTGGAGATCCAAGATGTGGGCAGCTCCTGTTTGGTCCTAGCTGCAGAAATGCAGTCAGATATTTTCTGGGTATCCCACACTCTTCCTTGGCCACTAAATATCAAGGGAGCACACACCTACTGTTTCAAGCAGGCTCACATACTCAGGAAGCAGTAGCTGGGTAGAAATCCATGGTCAGAGCATCATTTTCCACTTCAAGTGATGTACAATCTTGACTGAGGTCTATATATTCACTAGAGATACTCAAAAAATGCCTGAAGTGGAGTAACAAATGGGCATCCATCCAATTAACTGGGCTTAGAAATGTCACTCTTTGGATGACAACTCTTAGCACCCCCCAGGCCTGCAATAGGAATGTTGCTAATTATTTTTCCTGGATTCATTCAGAAAGCTCAGTAAATTAGTAAGTAATTTCCAACTGATCACTGCACTGTTTGTTGTTCTCCCAGTACTGTGCATGTTATGTAACGGAACAGTTTCTTTATACTTAAGCCCACAGGAAAACAAACACTCCAACCAACTTCCTACACATGCATACTGTTGTTTTTTAGAGATTGAGTGTGTCTACACTACACAATAGAACAGTATGAAACCACTGGATTCCATAGAATGGAGCCATGGCCATCAAAGTGATATCAGACTCCCATAAATGTACAGTGTAGATACACTAACTCTCACAGTTCCATAGCACTGCTATAAAGGAAGCAGGGTCCTTGACTATACATTATACATTATACACTGTGGATATTATTTCTTCAGCATTGAATTTTAGATTGCAATCTCCTCTTATATTTGCAAAACCCTATGGACAGCATAAATAAGGGCCCTTTTCGCACGGGCCTTTGCGCGCGCGATAGCCCCGTGAGCCTCGTGGGAGTGGGAGCGTCGCTCCGCACGATGCACTCCCACTTCCGCCCGGCTCACGGGGCTGAAGCGGTCCGAGCGCGGGTTTTTTGATTTTCGCATACAAGCGAAAATCACCCCGCGCTCGCGAACGCTCCCGGAGCCCACCCGCACTTACCTTTCGTGCGGAGCCTCCGGGAGCCGGCCGGGTTGCGCTTCCTTCCCTCCGCCCCTGTGGAAGGAAGGAGCGGGGTGGGGAGGTAGCGTGATGGACGCACCACCCACTTCGCGCGTGCGGGGGAGGAATCCGGCGCGCGCGGGGGAGGAATCCGGCGCACGCGGGGGAGGAATCCGGCGAGCGCGTGGGGTGGGAATCTGGCGCGAGGTCTCCCGTTTCGCACGGGGGAGGGCGGCTTGCGCGGCAAGCCTCCTTCGGTGCCGCTTCCCCGCTGGTTCCTTCGCCTGCGGAAGGAAGGAGGGGGAAGCGGCAGCCTCCCGGACGAGCCTTCTTGCGCTTGCCGGCCTCCCCCGCTTGCGCTAGAAGCCTCAGTGCGGAAAGGGCCAAGAAGAACTTATGGTCCTACATAAAACTTCTGGGGTGTACAGGGCAGTTTACCCTCCAGCCCTCTAGTTCATTCTTCAATACTAAGAATCTCACTGAAATATTCATGAAAAATGAAGTCTCTGTCATCTCACTATGGCCTTTCCTCTAGGCTGGTGTGCTCTGACTGCTGTTTCCACTGAAAAACATAATTGAACTCTTCAGCTTGAGGACATTCTTTGCCAGAAACCCAGGGGATCTCTAGCAACTTCATTTATTTGTATAATGCCTGGTATTTAGCATCTTGCTTTTTATTTACCTCTTTCGCATTTTAAATTTTTGGGGGCAGAGGAAGCATTTTGTGTCTTTTGAAGCGAGGCCATAAGTAGGTTGCCAGGTCAGGAGCATCCCAGGCTCTGAGATTTCAGGGCCAAGAGGGCCTGAGACCTAGGGATGCTCCCTAGGGATGTCCAAGAGAGTGGGAACGGTGATGTCAATAAGCATGCCATTCAAATTTTTGCTTTTTAAAAAGGCAGAGGCTAACACATGAGGCAAATATTTCATACCAGACTGTAGCAACACACAGGAACTCCAGACCATGCACCTGGACCACAAATTTAGCATAGAGTGAATGCTATCTTAAGAACAAAATATCAAAAGCCACAAAGCAGCAATCCTGCAGTACCATATTCAGGAACTCCAGAGCAGCAAATACTATAGCAGCTCAGTATTTCCCTGTACTGATCAACTTTCCCCCTGAACCAGATACTCGCAGATGTTTGAAAAATGTTGAGAAATGTCTTGTAATGTTATTGATACAGCCTGCTTGCTATATTATTATTTGAGCTGAGCAGAAAATGGGCTTAACTCTTTCAATATTCTGAAAGAGAATATTGACTTCAGAGTGAATGTGACAGGTTAAAAAAACGTTTTATTTCCAACCTGCAAACTTAGGTGTTTTGGACTGCCATGTATTCCTCATTTGAGTTACAAATCTAATTGCTGCAGTCATGTCATAGGCCCTTTTCGCACGGGCCTTCTGTCGCGTGACAGCCCCGTGAGCCTCGCGGGAGTGGGAGCGTCGCTCCGCACGACGCACTCCCACTTCTGCCGGGCTCACGGGGCTGAAGCGGTGCGAGCGCGGGTTTTTTATTTTCGCTTCCAAGCGAAAATCACCCGCGTTCGCGCAACGCTCCCGGTACCCGCACGCACTTACCTCTTGTGTGGAGCGTCGGGAGCCGGCTGGGTCGCGCTTCCTTCCCTCCGCCCCTGCAGAAGAAAGGGACGGGGCGGGGCGCTAGCGCAACGAACGTGACATGTCCTGCTTCGCACGCGAGCGCGCGGGGGCAGACGCGACAAGCGCCGTTCTCACGCGCGGGGGGCGGACGCGACAAGCGCCTTTCTCACGCGCGGGGGGCGGACGCGACAGGCGCCATTCTCGCGCGCGCGCGGGGGGCAGACGCGACAAGCGCCTTTCTCGCGCGCGCGCGGGGGGCGGACGCGACAAGCGCCTTTCTCGCGCACACGCGGGGGGGCGGACGCGCCAAGCGCCTTTCTCGCGCGCGGGGGGGATGGAGGGGGCAGGCTCCTTTCTCGCGCGTGCAGGGGGGAATGGACGGACGCGCGAGCCACCGCCGCCTCCGGGAGGTTGCCGCTTCCCCGCTCGTTCCTTCGCCTGCGGAAGGAAGGAGGGGGAAGCGGCAGCCTCCTGGAGAAGGCTTCTTGCGCGAGCCACCCTCCTCCGTCACGCGGGCGCCGGAGCTGCGAAAATAGAATTCAGTGGTAAATCTTGTTTGTTATTTTCCTTCCCATTTCTTCTTGTTTAGATCATAATAAAGTTCTATTTGAAATATATCTCCCTACAAAAAGAAAGAAAACTTTTGAGACAGAGAGAGGAGGGAGGGAGGAGAGAAAGCGGCCAGGGACCTGTTGGATAGTGTACAGCAGCACTGAAGCCCAGCAGCACTTAGTTTAAAAAAAATTAAAGACAGTGCCCTTGCTCTGAGATTCTTCCCCTCTCATTCTGAGGTCTAGGATAAAAAGATCAGGGCCTGAGACCCAGGGCTAGCCCTGACATCTTGGGAAGCCTAGTTATGAGTCCTTGGAGAGAGAAAGGGTTTAATTTTGATAGAAGCAGTGAATGCAGGGCTGACAGAAGGAGATGGCCACCTCAAGCAGCAGATTTTGGTTACCAAGAAAGCATAGCAACCTGGGTTTTTTTTAATTACTTTTATTGGTTTTATGGATGTTATTTTAACTTTGAAGGAAGCCCTCCTGTGGTTGTTTCTGCATACTGTGATGGAATAATTTGACTGGCCTTGGATACTAGGTATTTTGAATTGGGTGAGTGGGGAAAACCATTTTCTGCTCTGCCTCAGGCAGCAAAATATCTTGGGCCAGTCCTGGATAAAAGCTATGTCCAACAGCATGAAAGACAGATTTTTTTGTGGGGATGGGGAAGGCCACATACAAACGAATGGAAACTTTTCTTAAATGTATGTCTTCTTTAGCAATTGACATTATCTGGCATTCTCCTTGTTTGAAATCCAGCTAGAAGACAGGGTGCATAATAAATAGCAAGCCCAGGAGGGATTATGACCTAAAGTTCTCTAGAGCATTGTTTTATACAATATTCTGTGAACTATGTTCCCTTCATTTCAAGGAGCATTTACAAAAATAGGCTTTCAGTCTCACTCCAGAATTTCTTCAGGTATGTTATTCATTACATAGATTCCATTTGATTAAAATGGCATATTGTTATTTTTTTCTTCATCATCATGAGGTGAAAATAAGAGAGAGAAGAGTTACAGCTTTGCTTTCTCCTTCCCCTCTTCCTTTTCTCCCAACTTCCATGTAAGTTGTGCTGTTCTCTCTGTAAAGAGATGTGGGGAAACTTGCTAAGATTTTCCTTTAGGCCTGCAGTGGATATACACTGGGTAAGAGGAAATGTGGAGCCTTGTGATGCAGATTGTTATACCAGATGATAATCTTAGCACATGCTATTTGTGTAGACCAGTGGTGCAAGTGAGTCATCATCCAGAGCTGACCTTAGCTGCTGTGAAAATGGGCATTTCAGTTATCATCACCATAAAAATTCCTGGATCCTCAAAGCCAACACTATGCTAGGATTCCAAGTTCTTTTCCAAGAAGTGATTGTAATTCACACAGCTTGGAAAAGTTACTTTTTTGACTACAACTCCTAGGAATTCCAGCCAGCACGACCAGTGCTCATGCCATTCAGGGGATTCTGGGAGTTGTAGTGCCATAAGGCACTTTCCTGAGCTTTTGTTTAGGAACCTGTCACTATGCACTTGACATCAGTGGCAATCCTGCTGGATACAAGAAACCAACTAATTAATTTGGCCTGTGGTCTCAGTCCCAGTAAGGCATAAATTCAAAATCTTTTATCTCCCCCCACACTTCTTGCCTTGCTTTTGTGAAAGAAAACTGAAAAAGAGGAAGAAACCTAAAAAGAAATGTCTGTTATGATGAGAAGGATATATTCTTAATCTGGTTCTCTTGACATCTGCTACAGCATCGCCATAGACATAACCTGTGGGCATCCAAATGTTGTTGGAATGTAGCTCCCATAGCTCCCACAGTAGCATGGTGAATGGCCAAGGATGAGGGTAGCTGCAGTGCAAAATCATATTGGGGGCTGCAATTTTCTGTGGCCCCCAAGACTTATTGGGTTTTGCTTACCTAGGGAAAGATGAGAACCTGGCTGACGTAGCCTCCAGCTGATACTTGGCAAGAAGTGATGGATGGCTGTAAGTATGAAATTGTCCAGAAAACCACACTAGCCAAGAGGGTGGAGCAGCTGCTGTCTTGGTGTCATCTGATCATAGTCAATAGTCCTGCTGAGTACAGTCATAGATAAATGCTTATCATGATCATGGGTTTTATACAGTATGTTGTTGTCATTGTGTGCCTTCAAGTTTTTCAAACTCATAGTGACTCTAAGGAGAACCTATCATATGGTTTTCCTGGGGCTGAGGGTGTGTAACCTGCCCAAGGTTGCCCAGTGGGTTTCCACGCCCAAATGGGGAATTGAACCCTGGTCTTCAGTGCTCCAGTGTTCAAACCATTACACTATGCTGGCTTATAGAGCATAGGCAATGATAAATTCTAAGATGGTGAGGTGAGGAAACCTAGTTCTCAGCTGTATTGGAAATGTCTGCCATGTTACTCAAGTGATCATGTTATACTGAACATCACCATATTTAATATATTTGAATTCTGAGGGGTTTTATGTTAGAATGCTAGCGTTTTACCTCAGCTGTATACAGCTATCAATTTTTCACTCAAGCTATAGCTAGTGGTGCATGGGCAGAATCTAACATTAGTGCTGTTTAGAGCAGACCCACTGAAATCAATGGCACTTAAGTTAGTTTTGACTAGCAAGGCCCACTTGTTTCAACAGATCTACTATAACATTCAAATTAGTCCCATGTCAATGGTTGCATGCAAACAATAGTGTCATTTGGAATTTGCTGCAAACCAAACTATTATTAAAAACCTAGCTCCAGATGCTCAGTAAATGTAGAGTCAGTGTAGGAATTTGTCCCGTCACTCCTTCAGTAGAGTTTTCATCAATGTCTAGGTTAATCTTCATTACTATTAACCTTTTATATTAGCTATCTGAATTTCTTTCCCATTTGGCAACTCACCACAGTTCCTCTTAACTAAAAATGTTTATTTTTGCTCTGTTCAATCTCAGAGACCTCCAATAGAGCTTAGGTGCCTTAGCCAACAAAAACGTATTAAAAAGTTGTGTATTATTTGTACACCCTTTTAAATTCAGAGTCTTTGCTTTCTCCTCCTTTGTCCTATGCCTGATGTTTATTTCTTAACTACCGTGCTCCATTCATTGATTAACAATGTAGCAATATACAGACTTTTTGAGATATTCAGTGTTCTCTGCCTGAGAAAGGGGCCTATGCCTTCACAAAGGACAGAGACAACCTGGATGGGGAGAGCTGTTCTGCAGTGGAATCTGCTGCCTCAGAGTGTGGTGGAGTCTCCTTCTTTGGAGGTTTTTAAGCAGATGCTGGATGGCTATCAGTTGAGAATGCTTTGATGGCATGGCAGGGGTTGGACTAGATGGCCCCTGTGGTCTCTTCCAGCTCTATGATTCTATGGATCCCATGATGAGTTACTTTATTACTGCTAGTGAGGTATATGTTTCACTGTTCTTTGTCTCAGTCTCTACGTGGCCCAGAAGGAGAATGGCTTCTGCCTGCATGGAGATCCCTCCAAACCAACAGAACTACAACAGAAATAACATCTCATGCAAAATGTAGGCCTGTGACTCTAGCCATCACTTTTGTTCTGTTGTTTGATTTTTTTACATCTTTTTCCCAATGAAGAGGCCAGTGGAGCTTCAAAAGCTTGCATGATGTATTTTGTGCATTCCAATTGGCCAAAAAAAGGTATCCCTCTTTTGTAGATTTTATATTTTATTGTATTTTGCTGCATGGCCAACATGACTGCCCTGAATATATTTCCTGAATTCTCTCATCTGTAAAACAGGAAGTTCTTCATTGTCACATCCATCTTCTATGTTGCAAAAGGAACGTCTGCACCAAAGAATATAGTTTGCCCTTTACTGTACAGAAGCAGTTTCAGAAGACTGTACAGTTACTAACAGTATAAAACCATGTGACTATATCAGCTGTATTATCAAAGTATGAACTGCCATTAAAGATGGCATCTTAAGTATTTTAAAAAATCTGGCACACTTGGTTCCTGTTGTAACTGAAGAGTTCACAAACCTATAGATAAGTTAATACATCTGAGTCCAAATTTCCCATTCTGAATGACAGAGGAAATTCATATGGAAATAATGTTCCATTTATCCAAGCCCCATGACATCGAAGCACCATGATCCAGGTGAATTCCAACTCCAAATCAGGTAATTACATGTATTCTTGAGAGTTACGTGAAGCTTTATCATCATTTCCCCAAGGCCCATACAGTATCATGCATATACCAACAATACTAGCCAGGAAAAGAAGAGGAAACAGGTTAGCTTTTTTTCAATATGCTCCAACAAATCTCAAAAAGACCAAGCTGATTTTTAGTATTGCGAAGGAAAGATCACCCATCTCCAATTGGCCCGGCATTCTACAATGACACATCATACGTAATACCACATGTAGTAGTGCCCTATTTCACTGCCTGAAACAAAATATGACATGATGGCCTTCTGTTTATTTCAGTGAGATGGCAGCTTCCACTACATAGTGCACCTGAATGCAGGAGGCTAGTTTAGATGATGTAGGATGAGCAATATGGCACACACAGCCCTGCCCTCCAATAAAGGAAATTACTGGGAGACTTCAGGAGTGGCCTGGGACTGCTACTGCTGACCTGCAACATCTACTGCTTGAGGCAGTTGGTTCACTTTGCCTAATGTTAGGGCTGTCCCTCCCATCCCTCATTCCCTGAATATCTGGTCTGATGTTTTAATTTTTTAAAAACTCCCAAAGTCCTAGGTTGGTGATAAAAGAGAAATGAAGGTAAAATTCTGTGTGATTTGCTAGTAACTGCTTAAATTTGACATGCCTGCCTTTCTCTGCTGAGCTTAAACCATTGTTCAGCATACATACACTGGAAAATCTATGCAGAACATGGAAATATTACTTTGTTGTACTACAGCACCTCAAATCCTCTATCCTGCATGGCCATGGTAATGTTGACTGGGAGAATCTTGAATGCAGTCCATTTTTTTTTAACTTTTCCAAGCTCTGGCTATGTGAAATGCACCCTACTTGGCCTGCCATTAATAATTCTTTTGCCTCCAGTGATGGCATGATACAAAAGTACATATATCCTTAAAACTTACTGAGTTGAGACAGTTCACTGCCCAGACAACATCTGGTTTCCAGTTGAATCCAGGGTTAACTAAGGCTCTGTGAGCATCAAATGACTTGCCTGAGGTCACACATTGATTGGTGGCCTTGATCACTATTTGAACTCAGCAACTTTCTAGTTCCCAAGCACAGATCTAAAGAAATAGATGGACCACACGTGCCTTTCAAATCCACATTCCGTATGATGAGGCCATTTCCTCCGGCTCTGCTTCCTTCCTTTCTTGGATGTATGTGTGTGAGCATTTTTAAAAAATCTCTCTTTCACTTGCATCAGGTTCTGCCAGACCATATTAAGGAGCTTACTACTTGACATGAGTGCCTGGCTCCGCTTTTGCTTCCTAATCATACATTACTGCAAAATGTTGAGCCACTTGTCCGAGATAAGGAAGATAAATTGTGCAGGATATGGAATGGTTTTTTGCTTTCCTCTCTTTTTCCCAGAGACTAACTGGAGGAAGGGCAACTCAAGGCTTAGCCCAAGGACCTGTGCTTTGCACTGGTGTCAGCGCAATGGCTGTGGGGGGTTAAAACTGGGGGTTACTTATGAATATATTCAGAGTATCTCTCTATAACCTAAGACAGGAGCTTGGAGAAGATACTTTTTGGACTACAGCTCCTAGTACCACCCAGCCAGCATGATCACTGGGAATTGTAGTTGCCAAAAGTAAATCTTCCCAAGCTCTGGTCAGACCCACCTCTTTGTATGGCTGGAGGGAGGGAGAAGAACTTCAAGGGCAAGACCAAACCAGACATAATGTTAACTGCGTGAATTAAATTCGGTATGCATGCTTTTCCCTTTATGTAATTAGCAACCAAGGGGGAACTGGCCCACTTCTGGACTACTGGGATGCAGCATAACTCTATGTTTGGAACTCATCTTGAAGCAAGAGCAACCATGGCTATCTTCAGCATCAGGGTGAGGGGTGTTTGGCCCTCCAGATGTTATTAGAACTGCAATTCCCATAATACCAGACAGGACAGCCAATAATGAGGAATGATGGGTTATCCATCTAGCAATATCTGAAAGGCTACAGGCTCCCCATCCAGGTCCTACATTTTTAATTTCCTCTGTCACCATCTAGGATAGTTTTTGTGCCCTTCCTGCATTTTTTTTAATTTGGAGAACACTTCCAAGCATACACCCAAAGGAGAATAAAGATAGTGACTAGTGTCACCAGCTCTTGGAAACTATGGCCTTCCATATTCTTAACAGTCCCTGGAAGGTGATTATTCAAAGCAAGCCTGCCTAGAAGCCTCTGTAATACACAGCAGACAAGTCACAGCAGAAAGGCTTTGAATGAAATGGGCTATAGTCCACAAAAATTACACATTATAATATATTAGTCTTTAAGTTGCCACAAGACTCATAAGGTGCCACAAGACTCATTGTTCTTCTTATACTAGGAAGCTTGCAAACCAGGACAGTACAGATACTCTAAGCATGTTTATTCATACAAACTCTTGCTCCTTCAAATGAGATGAGGGAACATGTTTTCCGGAACCATTGATAATTAAGAATCCCTACATTATCAGCTGGCTTCAGAGCCATGAAAACTCTCTGATAACTTTTTTTTTCCTAGAAAAAGAAATATTCCAGGCTGTAATGATTAATGAGCAGACATGAAGAGGTAAAACAAACTTATGGGAAACCATTTCAAATGGTGATGTCAGCAAGGAACAATTTGCAGACATAATTGCTAAAAAATTATCAGAGACTTCCTTGTCAAGTATTTTGTATGTTTATAAAGCTGTTGGTGACTCACTGAGAGCAGTCTGGGAGACGTATTTGATTTGGAATCAGGATTTTATTATAGCTTAACTGTTATGTAATAGTTTATTCAGACTAACGGTCAGCTATTCTTTCATGTCAACAGAGCCCGTGTGTATGTGTGTGTGTGTGGCAAGAGGCTCCTTGTAATTCTTTCAGCAAAATGATATCTGAATGCTTTTCCATACTTTTGCCTTTCAGATGTCACCTCCATTGAGAATGCATGGGGAGAAGAGTTCTCAGCTTTCTCTAGCTTCACTTCACATGTCTACTCCAGAGCTGAAGCAGGCATTGAAGGCATGCTGGCAAGATGATTCTGGGAATTATCACCTGAAAAAATAACTTCTCTAGGCTCAATGCTTATAGACTCACACTATAACAAAACTTGTAAATAGCCACTCACCTAGGCAAGACAGAGCTGGTTTCTTTTTTCTTTCATGTCAGATTGTCAGTGAACCACACATCAATAATATAGGTACACATGCAGAGATGAAGTGGGGATGTTGTGGATAAGCAACTTTTTGGCAAAGCTGGAAAAATCCTAGAAATAATTATCTCTGTAAAAGTCCACAGTATGAGTTGAAGATTTAGAAATCTGAAACAAGCATGGTAAATTCCTGCTACAATCAGGAAGAGAAACACATTTAAGAACCAGGAAGATTATCCCGTATGAACATTAAAGGGGTCACCAAAAATCTTGTATTTTCAGGAACGGGCCACACATGCAGTCCTCAAATTACACACAATTGCGTGTGTGTGTGTGTGTGTGTGTGTGTCTATTGTGAGTGTCACAGGCACTTGCTGTTTACATTCCAGGCTAAGCAGCGGCCACAGCCTGGTGGAAGTAAAACTCCCCTTTTTTCCGGGTTTCCAGATTTTCAGGTGTTTGGGGGTTTCTATGAGATCTGAAATTTCAAAGGAAATGGGTGGACTGATTTCTCTACCAACAGAGATGGCTGTCTATGCCACAACCCCCCCCCCAAGAGGCACCACTCCCAAAAGTGCCTTGTGCCAGCATAATGGGTTGTTATACTAACTTATGATACCAACAGACCTGATAGACTTTGGAACAACTCGCTTCCAAGTTCTGCAGCCCATACAGACTCCTGGTTTTTAGCTGTGCTGACTTCATGATTTTGAACTTCTCTTGTATACATATAAGCAATTAAATGATCACAGTACAAAAATCTACTATAACAGTATAGAATGTGTATCCAAAGGAGGGCAACCAAGATGGTAAAAGATTTAGAAACTAAGCCCTGTGAGAAATGGTGTAGGGACCCAGGAATACATGGCTTGGAGAATAAGAGGCTGAGAAATGACATGATAGCCATCTTTAAATATCTGAAGGAATGCCATGAAACATGGAACAAGCTTGTTTTCTGTTGCTTAGGAGATATTAGGAGAAGAAATAACAGATTCAAACTGCAAGAAAAGAGACTCCACATTAGGAAGAACCTCTTCATGGTAAGAGATGTTTGACACAGGAATAAGTTGCTTATTTGCATAAGTTGCTTACACTCCCACACTTTGATAGGGTTTAATTGGCAAAATATGGTTTAATTGGCAAAATGTATTAATTGGTTTTGGTATAAAATGTATCCTGCTACAGCTGTATGGCCAGGCTGGACAAGAGGAAAAGACTGGCTGAACACATGCGCTGTGAATTAGGTCAGAAAACACTTCTAGGCGTAGCCAGGTCACAGTCAGCAAA
This sequence comes from Ctenosaura bakeri, assembly GCA_948474755.1. Classification (NCBI taxonomy): domain Eukaryota; kingdom Metazoa; phylum Chordata; class Lepidosauria; order Squamata; family Iguanidae; genus Ctenosaura; species Ctenosaura bakeri. The sequence continues at coordinate 522,102 of CAOLHI010000011.1, read as the reverse complement.
TCACCAGAAACTCCAGAGATAACAAGCCCTACTTTTTAGACAATAGCACCTGGGAGATTCCCACCATGCTGCTGATTGTCTTTACTCTTCTTCCTCCAACCATACAAACCTCTCAGTTGTCCTAAACCCTATCCAACAAGCACTGAGCTATCAGGGTAACCGTTGGCCCTTTGTCACCTAATGCTAAGACCGTTAGCCTGTTACAGACCCCATTGCCTCACTCTGTAAGCCCCATTGTTAACTCAGCCAGAGAGCCATTCACACCCCTGCCCTCCAGACAGAAATTGAGTATATAACCCCCTAGTTTTGGCCAATCAACTCACAGTACACCAATTGTTGTTGCCACTCTGCTGCTCAGATTCCCAATTGCATACTGTCCTTAGACGCAAGTCTAAGCCACATTGCTGCTCTTCTAGATCAGTAAATATCACCTTCTACACCTTGAAATCTCTCTGTCTGAAACTTTCCTCCCTTTTCCTTCAGTTAACCTTGTGTGACTGCTTGGATCTTGTGTGCATGATTAATTCCCCCAATAACACATAATTAAGCTTACTTTTGGTTCTCCGGCTGGTATTTCCCTGCAAAAGTACTGGTAAACATAAGTGTAAAAGATCTTGTTAGGTTACCCCCTCTTGCAGGCCTCCTCTTTGAGCAAATAATTCCCCACCTTTGCACAGAGGTACCAACATTGCAGGTGGACTGCTGAGTCACCCACATTTTGGGGTAACAGCAGGTAATAGCTTAAATCAAGTTGCTAGTCTCAGTGGACTCATTGAATCAATGGAGTTTACCTATGTTCCCATTTAATTAACTGGTCTGCTTTCTTGTTGCTGCGTGTCTTCATGCCACCCTAAAGTGCACCTATCATGTTTTTTTTTGTGGGGGGGGGGCAAGATTTGTTTAGAAGAGGTTTGTCATTGCCTTCCTTTGAGGCTGACAGAGTATCACTTGTCTGAAGCCATCCGTTGGGTTTTCATGGCTGAGTTGGGTTTCAGATCCTGGTTTCTAAGAGTCTTAGCACAATACTCAAACAACTATACTACATAGACTCTCAACATGCTGTGCTCTACTTTTCTCTAGTTAGAATTAACAACTGGAGTTAAACTAATGAATTTAAGCTCCAGTAGAATCCTCAAACCTGAACGTTCAAAATTGAAACTCAGGTCATTTCTGCACCTTACTCATCTCTGTCATCATCACTGCCAGGATGGGAGCATAATGCAAATGCTCCAATCCGCACTCAACCTGGTGCCTGTGGAAGGGTAGCATGAGCAACACGCACCTTCCTTTCCCAGTGCACTGGAGACGGAATCGCCTAAATCGCACTTTCTCCCTTTCTGCATAGCTGCTGGAGATGTGTTGCATGATCAGGGGCCATTATCGGAGATATATATATATGTAATGGAATATCCCATGATCGTGGGGACATGTTGGCAGCAGGACTGTGGTGACGTTGTGTGAAAGCATGACTTACGGACTGTCAGCAACACATCCTCACCGTGGGACAGTGACATTGTAAGGAAATGGCCTCAGCATATATCCTCTCTTCCGACACAATGCACTGCTGTTGTTTTTTCCCCCACTATGAGATTTGGGCAGTGGCAGTTTCCACTGCCTCAGATTTGCACTGTTGGAGAATGTGGCATAGTCTGCAACACAAGGGCAATGCTACACGTTGTATATTGGCCCTTCAGTGTCACCTTAAGTGCTACTTTACCGATGCAGCAGTTTCTAGGCCTGAACTATTATTAAAGTTAAATTGATTTAAATCATGTGCACAAGGATTTGTAACCGTCTAACAGGTGCGTGTGTGTGCTTTGGGACAGCATTTTTTAGTAGTAATTACACTGAATCCTTAATGCTGTCATTCAAGCAGCACGTTTCCATTGCTGATCTGCCTGAGCCAGGATATGATTGCTCAGTAATTAGGATGTCCGTTCTCTTCAGCGCCATGGATGTTCAAAGCAAAATTGCAAATAATCTGGATGCAGTTACTAGGCTGGAACAAAAATCAGGATATTGTGATTACACGACGTTTTTCCCCTAAACATTTCAGCACAATGAGATGGTCAATTGGGCTATCATATTGTCACTGTTTTATTCATTGGAGTAAAGAGGACTCAGCAAAGACTAACCAGCTGGTTCTCACATAACTCAAGGCTCCACAGTTCTTCACATGGCTCTGTATTAACCAACGAGGCACAAATTCATCAGTGTTACGCTGCCTAGCATCTTTATAATTCTTTTAGGTTTAAAGAAGTTGGATCTCTATATCCTCTGCAGATATCTGAGATGCTGATACTATTTTTGATTCTTTTAAAAGAGATATTGTGACAACATAGAAGTAACAGGAATTCTAATGAGGGAGAAGCACTGAATGCCCTTTCTATTAATGTGGTGAACAGATGTATAGAAATGTATCTAAATACATGCTATTTGTAAGTTGTTCGCCACCTCGATCCATATGGAGAGGCGGGATACAAATTAAAAAAAAAAGTACAACTCAACTCTTTACATGTTTAATGTAAATAAACATGTAAATAAACAATGTTTCATGAGGCTTGTCTCCAGCAAAGTGTTTCTAGGATTGTAGGGTTAAGGTACTGGTTAGAAAGAGGTAAGCACTGAGTTTATATTAGACAGTTACTGCAGTTTGATCCCTCCTCAGCCATCATGAGCCTGTCTGATGGAATTCTGGAATTTATTGAGGTACTTAGAATTTTCTGCTAGAGAGTTCTTGTCCACTCCCCTGAATTTATAGGACAGTATGCTAAGTTCCTTATGCTAAATTCCTAAAAATCCCAGGATTACATAGGATACAGCAACATTCAACATGCTTTCAAACTGTTACAGCTGTGTAGTGTAGATGCTCTCAGGGAGATTATCTGGATGTAAATCCTATCTTTCTACATCCTCGGTCAATAAACAAGACAACACCAAAAAAAGTTCTCTTTGCCACAAAATGTTGTTGATTGGGTGGTGGTCTTAGAGAGACTTTGCACATTTTCAAGGCTATTTTTACACATTTCTATAGAATCCATAAAATGGGGAAATGCAGTATCTAGAATTATAGAATCACAGAGCTGGAAGAGACCACCAATGTGATCCAGTCCAACCTTCTGCCATGCAGGAATACACAACCAAAGCTCTCCTGACAGGTGGCTGTCCAGGTGCTATTTAAAAAAAACCTCCAAAGAAGGAGATTCCATCACACTCCAAGGCAGTGTATTCCATTGTCAAACAGCTTATCATCAGGAAGATTAGGTGGAATTTCTTTTCCTTTAATTTGAATTCACTGCTCTGTGTCCTAGGGCCTTTCCGCACTACACTCTTATAGTGCTATGATTCCACTTTCAACCTCCTATGGAATCCTAGGATTTGCAGTTTAGGGAGGGGCATTGAGACTTTTCAGCCAGAGAGCTCTTTGGCCTTAGGAAACTACAAATCCCAGAACTCCACAGGAGATTGAGAGTGGAATAATAGCATTGTACCAGTGTAGTGCGGAAAGGCCCCTAGTCTCTGGAGCAGCAGAAAACAAGCTTGTCCCATGTTCTATATTACATCCCTTCAAATATTTAAACATAGCTATCATGTCACCTCTTAACTTCTTCTCCAGGCAAAACATACCCAGCTTCCTAATCTGCTCCTCATAGGGCAGGGTTTCCAGGCTTTCTTGTCCTTTATTGCATATATTGGCAGTAGCACTGGCTGGGTTACTGTTTGCATGGCCGTGATCAGCCTGTCCTTCACTGCTTGCTGTGTATGTGTCCTTTATTTCACAAAGGAAAAAAGAGACCTAGGTCTTTTTCACGCCTTACCTCGTCACAGAGACATCCAGTGTGGATCCAGGTGTCATTTCTGCTGGGAGTGGAGCGCGACCAGCCGCCTCTGTGTTCCAGGAAGCACGATGGCCCTGACTCTTCCTGCCACAGCACAGCCAGGTACTTTCCCAGGCTGCCCTAGGGCAGGAAGCACAGTCATTGCACTTCCAGGATATCCAAAAGCAAGGTAAGTGCAGGTGCATGGGAGGATGGCAGTGCAATTGCCAGTCATCGACAGGCTTCCTTTTCTCAGTTCTTTTTCAGGGGAATGAGTGCATTATGCCTAGTTTTGAGAATTAGTGGAGGCAAAATAATATTTTTCTGTTTTACTGATGCTATTGGTTTCCTCTATTTTTATTGGGAACTTGTTTCGTGTTCCTCAAACTGGCAAAACCAAAGATGTTCCTTAGGTTTAAGTGTTCCTTACAGGTCCGGATCTTGTAGCTCATTTTTAACAACAGCAACAAAAATATTTTCAAAAGTTAGTTCAGTTTGCAATTATATTCTGAAAATACTATGCTTGGAATTCTCTGTCATAGTCCACATCATGTAACTTTATGTGTACTTAGCTACATCGCAGAAGTGTTTATAGTGAAATGTGAAGTTGCATAGCAAACTACCAGCAAGACTGTCCATGAGAGACACTTTTCATGGGAGGCTGAGCTGGCCCTTTCTTTGCTCTCCATCCACTGGCAGGCAAAGACCTTTTTATTTAGATAGTCTGTGAGAAATTAACTAGTTGTTGCTGATGGGTTCCTAACGGGTGGTGCTGCATTTCCCCTGACCCACCCCCTTATTTATTGTGTTTGGAATGCTTTTGAATGGTTTTAATTCAATGTTTGATTTTAATCTGACAGCTTACTTGATTTTAAAATTCTCCTTCAGTGTGACAAGTGGTAAAATTCTCCTCCAACGTGACAAGTAATTAGTAACTTATGTTGTACCTTGCATGGAGGGAAAAATAGGGTAATAAAGAAACAGATGTTTGCAACTAGATACTTCCAAGCTCTTTCTTCTTTTCTGTGGACTGAGAAGAAGCTTATAATATATTTATTTATGCCCTACCTGATGGCTACCTATGGTGACAAGGTGAGTGCTTAAAACAGAAACATGGGTTTAAAACTAATATATAATGAGCTCAGTCAGGACAGAGCTTGGAAACATGAATTGTGTTACTCTTCACCTCCCAGAATCTCTGTCATTATGGCCACTGGGAGATTCTGGAAGTTGTAGGCCAAAAAGTCCTTTTTTAAAAAAAGCTCTAGCTCTGGAATTTGCCTTCTGAAATTCTGCCCTTCCCTCTTTAGTTATGGAATTCTGATGGAAAGGTGGTAGTAGAATCTGACCTTTTAAAAAAAGGGACAAGCAGATGTCAGTCCTGCTTCCTGTCTGGCCCTCCCTAGACTGCCAGGAAAAGTGAAGAATGTGGCCTCTTAACTGCTCCATTTGTACAGCACAGCATCTATAGATCTGTGTGGTTTGTGTGGGTGAGAGATGCAGGGGCCAGGGAAGGTGGGGACAACAATCTAAGCCTGGAAAGAGACTGAGAGTAAAATGCCAAAGAGCATTGTTGAGCTGAATCCATTACATTACATTAGCCAAGGAAGCTGTGAGACACATACATACATACGTACGTACGTACACACACACATATGCACATAAAAAAAATTGAGCAGTTTCCCAAAACTCTTTTGAAAAGATGGTAGTGGGTGGGTGATCTGAAGCCTTGAAAAATGGCACTTTTCCTTTCGCTTGAGAAATCCCAGACCCTGTAGAGTTTTTAAAAAGCATTTTAAATTTCTTGTTGGCTTCTAGGTTAGTTTTTTTTTTTTTTAATGCTGATGATATAACCAGACTGTCTAAAAATAAGCAGTAGCTATTTCTTACAGATGGAGGAAACCTGCCAAAAAATTCTATGGAAAAACTGTGCCCCTAAATGGGAAGGGGGGGCATTTGATTACTGCAAGTTTTCCAATAATACCAGCAAATCATACCCCCAACTTACTGGTTTCCTGTTGCCTTTCGGGACTGCACTATGCAGAATAGGGAGCATGTAGTTTAGACTCACACACCCGATTATTTTCAAGTAATCTTGAGGGGCAGACTTTGGGTAGAAAGCAGCTGGGTGGAGTTTTAAGCTCACTCCAGAAATGATTCTCAACCGGGGGGGGCATCACATGTGCACCTACGATTTGAGATACACGTGATCCTAAACTACATGCTAAATAGGTATGACACAACAGTTCAACCTAAGCAATAATTTCAATTCAGGGAGACTGGGAATGCCAATATGTGCTATATAGCAGGGTTATGGAACCCTTTGGCCCTCCAGAAGTTGTTGATGGTAATGCTGATGCCTTCCTTGTATAGGTAGGGTGATGAACCTGCTCTGAATTTTAGGCCTTTTCTGTTCCACTCTCCCAACCCATCATAGGGACAGGAGGACAGGACCACAATGGCACTTATACATGACACCATCACAGTCCCATCCTTCTCCCATCCCCAGGTGGCACGATCATACTGCAAATCATTGATGGGTTTTCCCCATCAATGATCGGCAATTGTGCCACTTACCTTAGCTGCAGAGGCTTTGGAAAAGCAATGGCTATGCTTCCTGCCCCAGTGCAGCCTGGGATGGTACCCAGCTGCAATGCAGCAGAAGCAGTACCATTGTGTTTCCTTCTGCAGTTAGTGAGCTGGTGCAGAGGGGAGCATTGGCACCTGCACCCCCATCATGGCAAAGTCGTTTCCATGACAATGCTGGGATGACCACGGGCCCAGATAAGCTGTAGGAAGGGCCTTAGTCTGAAATGTAAAGGTGGTGTCCAAAGTGCAAAGCCCTATCCACAAAATTGCTTCAGCCCCTCAGACAGCTCTTCTAAAATTCAAAATATAACCTGGAGGGGATTCACTATCTCATTAACATGGCAGCCACCAATGGTACTTATTTTTGGGATTCGGGTTCATTCACACTACTCAATTTAATTTCCATGATTCTGTCCTATGGAATCCTGGGATTGGCAGTTTAGGGAGGGGCATATAGAATTCTCAGCCAGAGTGCTCTAGTAGCTCGAAAGAGTACAAAACTTAGGAGTCTACAGGATGCAACCATGGCAGTTAAAGTAGAACAATACTGCTACAATTGTGTTATGTAAATGGGCCCTTCAACTCCAATTAGCACCAGCTGGATGATGAGGGCTGGCAGGAGTTGTAGCTCAGAAACATATGGAAAAAACTGTCCAAAATTTACAGCCATATGGGCCCCAGTCTACACTGAGATATATAGATAGAGACATGTAGATCTCTGTCCTTGCCATGTGCTACAGGAAACTTTTCAATTCTTTGCTGCTTCACCTGAGGTGAACAGCTGTGCATTTTATCTATCAGGAGCTCTTTTGTTAAAGAAAAGAGGAGGTTGCTGCCAATGGAAAACCTAGCAAGAGAAATCAAGACAAAACTTGCCGCGGGTACACAGCTGGCATGGTTAAGATGACCCAGTTTCCTAGTTTCAGTACATCTTGACAGATGAGAGACAGGGATGCATCCGGTGTGAAAGGCAAACCCACAGATTGTCAGGATGCTGCTGAATGCCTTTGGGGGTTGTAATCTTGTTTCCCAGGAAAAGTTTATTGAATATTGAATTTTACCTTTAAAATATTCACTGTCTCTATCACTTCCTTTCAAAAAAAGTTCATGTAGACTAAAAAAAAAAAAATGTGTGTGTGGAATGGTATGTTCTACAAGTGATAGGAACATGGCTAAGGTGGTTTCCTGGTTCTGACCATTGACCCATCTAATTGGAGGGGTTGTAGACTATAGGTTGCACATAGTGCCTGCCAATTTTTATGCCCCCCCTCTGCCTCCACTAATGCAATGTGTGGGCAGTAGCAGTAGTGAGAGGTGTATATTTTGCTTTAAATCATGCCACGTGGGCAACATGCTTTGCTTTTAAACCACACAGCACACTGGAAATCCAATTTGTTTTAAGAAACAGGACATGTGCCTCCCACATGTTCCCAGTGAAAATGCAGTTTTTTGGTGCCACCAGTATTCAATAGTGGCAGGGTCGGGGTAGTACAACCCACAAAGAAAATGGGGTAGCCAAACTCTTCTCTTCAACTTCACCTCTACTCCCTTTGGTCCCCATTAGTTCCTGTTAGCCATTGACATTTTTGTTTGTTTGTTATAGTTTATGCAGGAACTACACAATCAAAAGCAGTATTTCCGATGTTGCAGACGAAAAGAAAATAATACCAAATGCTGAAGATGAACGGGAGGGGCCTGCTAACTCTTTCCCAGAGCAGATGCCCATCTCCAAATTCACCTCATGAAATCTCTGGAGAAAGCCCTCAAACTAACTGTCCCAAGCTTTGTGGCACCCTACTCAGTTTGTAAAGTTCCAAAAGATATGTGTCTACTTGATGCTGAAACATAAGAAAAGCCTGGATGAATCAGACCAAATGACTATCTAGGCCAGCATCCAGTTTCCCACAGTGGCCAGACAAATGCTCACAGGAAATAATCCTACCATACTTTTACATGATGTCTGGGGACATAGTGTCCCTGAACAGGGAAGATCTATTTAGCATTGCTGGCAAATATCTGTTCCCGTGCTCCATTAATTCATATTTGCTTTTTTATAAATCAAGGGTTGGGAACCACAGGGCCTCCAATGCATGTTGCTGAACTCGACTTCCTACAGTTAGGGAATCCTGGAAGCAGTGGTTCAAAAAGTAATTTATTTCAGCCTTCACAATTAATCTAATGCATAGTTTGGTCCTGAGTTGGAGAATGAGTTGGTGGACCAACAATTGAGATGAACCCCCTATGGTCTCAGAGTGTCATGCTGGATGGAGCGGATATAATTCCTTCATAAGTTGCTTCTCAAAGGAAGCAATAAGTAATTTTAGCTATTGTCTCTCCTCCGTAAAAAACTGAAAATCTCACAGTTTAGAAGCCTATTTGCCACCTAGGACTCATTCTATACATAAGTCATATGGGATTGTTTTGCACTACATATTCTGAGCATCATGTTCTGCACTGAAAAAGCTGTTTCCTGTGAAGAAAATGCAAGTCAACCATGCATGAATTTTGTGCAGAATAAGTCCTGAATTGCAAAGGTTCTTAGCAGTCCAGACTTCTCATTAGGTTTGCTGAACATGAAAAAAAAAACAGGTTTTGGGACAATTTTTCAAATATTTTCAAATCTTCTTTCCACTCTTTGTGGGCAGCCCTAGTAGCACTCCAAGCAGTGACAGATTCTTAACTCTGACAGCCACTTTGATTTCTCACAATCTCCCAGATAACAGCATCAGTCTGGGACATTGTGGGAATGCAAGTAGCCAGATGGTCTGGCTGTCCAGTTCTACTTAGGGTGCTAGGCTGAAAACTTAAGAGGGAGAGAACAGAGAGGAAACCAGGATATTAGACAAACTAACTACAAATATTTTGTGCCATGATAACGCAACAGTGGTTTGTTATTCATTTATTATTCTTGTGCTTTTATTTTCAGGGATGGGGAAGAGCTGTATTTAATACTTTCAGTCATCAGAAAAATCAGAAGCACTCCCCTCTCTGAACTAGGAAAACTACCACCCACAGGAGGGATAAAAAGAACAAAGGCAATGATCAAGTATCAAGAAAGATTAATATCTTACTGTAAATTTGTAACAGTACATATCAAGCATAACTTCTATATATATGTACAGAAAGAACTCACCTATAATGCTCTAAGACCACAATATTATACAAAGGACTATTATAAATAATGAAGCAAACAAACAAAGTATAAACTCTCCCCCATTTAGATACAGTGATAGATATATTATTTAGATATAATGATAATGAAAGCTGATGGATGGTATACTCATTTCCAGGATCTTTCAATGAGACATTTCAAACAAATTGGTCTTTGTCAGCCTATGTTTTTACTTGAATGTATGTGGTATGAATCCTCCTTTCTTATTCACTTCCAAAGTCTGCTTGTAATGGCAGCTGGTATCTATATTAAATGTCAACATTTCTTTTGAGTAAAGCAGAATTTACTCAGAATTTAGGCTCTAATGAAAGGTAATTGTCCAGCTATCTCAATTGCAAGCAACTTACATTATCATTACATCTAAATAATAATATTGTATCTGAATAGTTTAGATTGCTCGTTGTTTGCTTCATTACCTATAATAGTCTTTTGTATAATATTGTGGTCTCAGACCCTTACACATGACTTCTTTCGGTACATGTACATGGATGTTACGTTTGCTATGTAGTTGGTATGAATATACATAAGATTTTTGTGGGTATAAATAGTAATACTTGATCACTGCCTATGTTCTTTTAATACTTTCAGCCCCAGGTCGCAAACTAATTTGTTTGATTTCAGATACTCTGCCTCTTGAATGGCTGGGTTGGATGTAGCAGGAGCAGCACCATTTGCTTCAGGCAGTAAAGTGTATTGGGCTGGTCCTGCTGGCTGCTGAGATGTTGGTGCCCTTGCAGCTTCTCAAGGATGGCAGATTGTTGCCAACAGCTTTAAGGGTGGGGAAAAGGATGCTAAGAATGTCAAATTCCTAGGACTTTACACTGACCAAGGAAGCAGATAAGCACCCTGGCCAGGCTGAAGGTATGCTGAAGTAAGGGGCCGTGGAGGCTGCTGTCCATTGTATCATTGAGAAAATGAGGGTGCTTAGCTGACAGAAGTCTGAATAGTTTTGAAGAGTAAACTGGTTTAGCCCTGTGAGCAAGCCAAGAGATAGAAGGTCTGTCACAGAAAAGCTTCTGAAAGGCCTTAGGCATTGACAGAGTGCAGCAGCCTCCATTGGGGTGGTGTGATAAAGGGGTTGCCTTTGTAGTCACCAAATGCCTGAAGGAATATCTGTATTACACGATCTCATGGCACGATGCTGCTTCCATTCCACAAACAGACAGACATAAGCTTCCAGTAATAAATAGAGACAGTACTATAAATACCAGTGGGTATGCTTGCCATTTCTTTCCTTATAGGAAAGGAGTTTAGCGCTGACAAATATTTTAGTAATGTGATCAGTGGACAGGAGTGGGAAAGAATTTCCTTCTAACTTGACTAGCTGTGAAAATAAGGAAGGAAGATCTCATAGCCCAGAGAACATTTTAATTAACCAGGATGTGCCACTTCCCAACATCTAGTTGTTGTTCTTGTTTTAATTCCACACTGTTAACGTTTATGGTTGCTATTAATTTTGACCCCATGGAAAGGATTGTGTGGTTACTTTTATTCTGCCAACAGTTTTCTCAACTGCTGCTTATCTTTTGTGACTCACTCACTCTCTGTCTCTCTCTCTCTCCCTCCCGCACACACACACAGAGGACAATTGGGGAGCAGGGAGTGTTCTTCCTGAAATTTTTTTAAAAAATGAGAAGAATTCTGTAAATCTCTTCATCTACATCAGATGCAAGAACTATCTGCCTTTCCAGAAGTTGTTGGACTGCAACCTCCATTAGGCCCAACCATAGCTGATGGTGTAGAACGCAGGAATTTGCAATTCAACATTATCTGAAGGGCTACATGATTCTTACCTTGTTCTCTGTGGACCATTTTTTTTTGGTGGGGGGGGTATATGAATAAAAAGCCTGTACTGGTATATAAAAAAAGTCATGCTTAAAGAAAGCCTGTTAGGTAGAATCATATGGAATATCCCAAAATTAAAAGATTGGCAGGGGGACAAGCACTGATGCATTATTCTAAAAAAAAACTAATCAGGATGAATTAGTTTCCTCCAATACAAAGCTTTTTTTCTCCCTCTTAAAAGCAAAATGTGATCCATCGTGTACATACTGATTATTGCAGACAAGAACCTCATCACTTGCACTCCAAATGGGTGGGGATGATGAACTAAGGAGAAATAAATCTGCCACTAACTCAAAGCACTCTTTCTTTCTTTGGGTCCCTTATTGGGAGAAAAGTGGAACATAAATCAATCAAACAAATAATATTCAGCCTGCTGTCAAGCCATATTGCTTCTCCTCTTAGAGGAAGAGGAGAAAAGAAGATGAAGGAGAAAGAGCTGTGAGGAACAGTAAGAAAGTGGGAAGACAAAGGCCTTTTCCACAGCTTACCGGATTCTGGTGAGTGTCCCATGGGGATCTTGGTAGAGCCTCTCCTGAGATGGGAGCACGACAGGAGCACTCCTCTCCACACCGGCTGCCTGCAGGAATGGAGGAAATGTAATGGCGCCACCTCTTCCTTCCACAGCACATCCGGGCACAGTCACAGGCTGCGCTGGGGCAGGAAGTGCAGCCATTGTGCTTCAAGGACCTCCGCACCTAAGGTAAATGTGGATGCATGGCGAGATGGTGGCACAATTGTCGGTCATTGACAGGTAAAACCCATAATGTTTTACTGCACAATTGCACCGCCTGGGGATGAGAGAATAACGGGACCCAGATGATGTCATGCAGGACTATCATTGGGTCATGTCCTTTTCCTCTCCCCAATGCAGGACAATGATGTCTTGTGGAAAGGGCCTAAAACAGTTGTAAAACAGTCTCAGCTCCAAGAAATTTACAGTCTAAACTAGGGGTGGAGTAAGAGACAAACAATAAAAGAAGGAGCACCAAGAGACTTTTTTGTTTATTTTCTTTAATACTTAGATGAAACTCGATTAACTTTCTTCCACTCATGAAACCATACATGTCCATTCTAACCTGAACACACTCAATCTCGTGTTTGAATTCAGAAGCTAAGCAGAGCCAGGCTTGTTTAAGTACTTGGATGAAAGACCACAAAAGGATAGCGGGATTCTTCATGTAAGGCTGGAAGAGAATTCTGTTTGAATCCTCAGAGAGCTGCCTCAGTAAGAGTTGAATTACTGGGGTACATAGCCTATTGGTCATACTCAGTGTAAGGATATGCCCTGTGTTCCCATGAGGTGTGTGATTTTCCTTTTTGTCACTTTACCCCCAAAAAACACCCTGTGAGGCAGGCTAGCCTGAAAGAGAATGATTATCTGAAAGTCATCCAAGAATTTTCATAGCTATCTGGAAGGCTAGGGACATTCTGGAATGGATTTGACATGAATGTAGGGGCAAGAGTGGGAATAGAGAGAGAGAGAACACAACATTGTGAAAGTGGAGATTTGCTCATTGGACACTGACTCTTATCTTTATATTCAGCTTTTCCACTAACATAATAAACTGGCTTACAATAAAATATCAACAGAAGGTGCAGCAGACGCAAAATGTTAAACGATATTATTTATCATCTTAAGCTTTTTTAAAAGGCAAATTTAAGCTTTTTTTTTTAAAGGCAAACTGCCGTATAATATAAAAAACAAAACAAATCTCAGTAAGTCAGGATACTTTCTCTTTCTCTCCCTCCCTGTGAGTGTATATATGCATGTATGTGTAGAAAAGTGTTTCTCTCTTTTGATGAAGAACACAGAGAAAGGGAAACAGAAGCCCTATGATTCCACTTTAACTGCCATGGTTCCATCCCATGGGATCCTGGGATTTGCAGTTTAGGGAGAGGCATTTAGAATTTCCAACCAGAGAGCTCCAGTGCATTACCAAACTACAAATCCCATAGAATGTAGCCATGGTAGTTAAAGTGTATTTATAGTGCTTTATGTGTGCAGTGTGAAGAGGTCCTCAGTGACTTCACAGAAAAGGATAATTTGACATAAAACAGGATTGGCTCTGCAAAGCAGTTGTGGAAAATAGCCCTAGGCAGAAGAGAACCAGAAGGAATGGCTAGAGATATTTATGGGAGGAGGATTTTCAGAAGAGTTAGAAAAACAAAGATCAGAAGTTTCATTATACTGGGGGAAAGGGTTGGCAAGGTAAGGAGGGCATAAAGAGATACAGAGAAAGTTGAGAGATTTGAGGTTGGGCAACACATAGTCTGAAAGATGGAAGAGTTGACAGATTTGGCAGGATCTTGGAGTAAAGTGAGAACATTGGGTGCAGAGAAAGATGAAAAGGAAGAAAGTTGATGCTGTTGCCTCCCTCTGAGATACCAGGGATGTAAGCGTGTTTGGAGAAGGGTTCAGCACACCTGCAGCTTAATTGGAGCTTCCCCAGCTGTTCTCACTGGACAGTCAGCCACTCTATCTGGCAGACAGCAAATACTCTTGAGATGTTGGGAGTAGTGTCCATCACCCACTCCCTGGCCATTTCTGCACTACTCTGTTATCATGCTTATTCCAGTTTCAACATCTTGTGGAGTTCTGGGGTTTGTAGTTTATTGAGGCCAAAGAGCTCCCTGGCTGAGAATTCTAAATGCCTCCCCCTAAACTGCAAACCCCAGGATTCCATAGGATGTTGAAAGTGGAAATAACAGTGAAATGCAGAAATGGCCCAGCATCTGAGACATCTGAGCCAGTATGGACATTCTGTCTCATCTACTCAAAACTTGAAACTGAATCTTGACTATTCTTCAGCATGCCTTCTGTTTTGTTTACAGCCTTGTCTACAGCTTCTTCACCACTGGCTTGTTTATTATTCACATGTCCTTTGTCTCCTCAAAGTGAATTAGGACAACCAAAATAGAAAAGTCAGGAGATGATCAGAGCATGGACAATGGTTCTAGCCAAGCTAATAAAGGAGATTTTTGCACCATTGGATTGAGAAACCTTTTCTCACTGTTTACAAGGACTCCCACTGAGATGACTATCACTGTCTACGTATTTGTTGACAGATTGAAATTCTCTCTGGACAGATAAAATTGCACTTGGATCAAGTAATCAAAAGTTAGATTTCAAATCTGTCACAGGCCTAAATCCCTTTGTTATTTTCAGTTATTATAGACTCTGTAAATTGATGATTAATTCATAAATTGCTAAGTGTTGATTTACCAAATTCGCATTGATTCAACAGTCTAATCTAGTTGGGGCTAACAGCTGGATTTAAGATATACACTCTTTTGGTTGTTGAGTTCTAGTTACTGTCTTATCTCTCTTTATTCTATAAAATAGTGATATTAAATCCATACAAGATTCTTATTAGGCAGCACGTAATTGGTTGCTATGGTTCCCATTGAAAGCAAAGATCCTTGTTTGCATCATGTCAAGGAAGAGCATCTCAAGGCTGGGCCACCTTGAAGGCAGTTCTTTTCTTGTTGGCTAGACTTACTTAGGCGATAGAAGGACACCTCATTAATTACATAGATTGAATAAATAAGTCAAGACTTACTTTGCCAGAGATATAAAACAGTAAACATCTCAAATTGCTGCCAGCCAACTAATGGTTAGAACATAAAGACAAGACTTATTGAAAACATGCAGGCATGTTTCTTTGTGCTCTCTTGAGATCTATATTTGAACTTCAGAATTCGTGGTTCACACTAATTAATTACTATTTTTGCTGAGGAGAACCCCACTTTTCAATGATTCCATGGGTTGCATTCAATGGCACAGCTGCCTTTGCTCAAAATTGAGGAACTTGTGATCATCCTGATGCTGATGGACTCCTGCTTCCTTGAACAGCATAGTCACTGGTAAGGCAGAATGAGAGCTGTAGTCCAAAACAGGTTCTACTGACTACAGGTTCTCACCTCCTGCCTTAATGGAAACTGCTTTCATTCATACAAATTGGAAAAAAGAATCCATTTTTTGCAAGCTTCCCCCACCTACTCGCCACCTAGGCATCATTCTAGGTGGGTCTACAATGGCAAGAATAGATGTGGGACTTAAGTGGTGAAGGGGAGAATCAGCAATAGCTAGACAGACAATTTGCAGAAGGGTGTTTAATTAGGGCAACACCAACATTGGATACCATCCCAGGTTGCTTCTTTCTCTTGAGAGAGACAGAGTGAGAGAGAATGAGAGTTTTTAAAAACAGAATCAGTATGTACTCAGTTTTTGAACAGGTAAAAGGCTCAAAGAGAGACAGGGTGGTGTGGTGGTTGGAATGCTCAGCAATTGAAATCCACTGAGTGATCTTGGGTAAGTCACACTCTCTCAGAGAAAAGCAATGGCAAACCTCCTTTGAATAAATCTCTCCAAGAAAACCATAGGATAGAGCCTCCATAAGTCAGGACTAAATTGAAGACACATAACAACAACAAAGACTTGAGGTGGACTAATTTTGTTTTGCTTTTGTTTTTGATAATAGATAAGAAATCTTTTGCAAGTTAAGAAGTTAAAGCTGGATTTCTTTAGTCATGGTAACAGACAAATGAGGCAGAAGGTGTGTTGTTGGACTGCAACTTTCATGAGCTGTAGCCAGCATAACCAGTGATGAAGACTGCTGATAGCTGGAGTCCAAACACATCTTAAAGGCCATGATTTGCCCATTTCTGATATATCAGATGTGATTGTTCTACAATTTATTCTTCAGCAAAAATCAAAGCCAAGAAGACCAAATTACAGATAAACGAAGGAACTGATGCAAAATGCATCTGGTGTGATTACATAATTATGAAATGGCATCTTCCTGCATGAGCAGGCAGTATAAAATCCTCATTAGCCAAGATTCACAGGGTGATTGTATGCAGGACAATGGTTTAGAAGTTGGCTTTTAGTATAAACCTTCCCATAGTGGAATACACAGTTGACTCTCCGCATTCACTAGGGTTAGGGGTGCAGGGCTCCCACAGAAGTGGGGAAAATGCAAATATCAAACTGTTTGTGTGTCTGTGGGAAGGGGGTTGAGGCATGTTGGGGAGAATGAGCAACTTATGGTCCAAATCAGTTCAGCCCAAATCAGCCACATATTCCATGTTTGAATTGCCTCTCCTCCCCAGCAGTAAGCAGCAGCAGTGACCTTACTGGAAGTTGACAGCTGCAGGGAATGGTAGACCTTTTGGGTGATTTGCAAAGGGCTAAAGAATAGCACTTTTGACATGAGAATGAAGGTGTGATAATGGGGCTTCCCATTATCTAGAATTAGCAAAAAGGGGGACACTTCCCTCTTCAGGTAAACCAAGGGTTAATAAGGTGTTGGGATTAGATTACATTTTAGTATGTGGTCAGCATCATAGGTCATGTGGGTCAGCATCACAGGTCATAGGGTGAGAACTGACCAATCAAAAAGGAAAGAAGTGAGCATCTTCAGGATGCTTCCAGATGCTTCCAAGGAGAAGTTATAAAACTTCTTGGAGGCCATGTGGCCGAGAGACAACAAGGAGATAACAAAGGGATAACAACCAAGGAGCCTCCTGGAGGGGGGTTCTGTGCCAGTAGCAGGCTGGAGGCCATCGGCCTCGCCTCCTGGTCCTTCCTTTTAGAACATCTAAGCCTGAGAACCATCTGTGAGTACTAGACTAAAGTTATCTAGTCGCGTTAGGGACTTTTCTGTTATTTTGGAGGCTGGCTGATCTAAAGAATGTATCTGTGCTTTCATATCTGTTCTTTCTGTAACTAAGCGTGCCTGGGAAGAGGGAGCTTCCCATGTGTGGTAATTTGCCTTGTTTATTTACCTATCTTTAATAAATACTTTCTGTAAAAGACCCCGTTTCTCTCCTTCCCACGCCAAGCTGGGTAGACTGGGGGGACAAGGAAGATCCTTAAGCTTAGGGATGTATGTGGCTGGACAGGGTCCCGCTGTACTGTCCAAGGGTCCAGATAATTCATAATTCAGCGGGTGGTGGCGGCGAAGATGAATTAACAGCTAAAAATCATAAAGACTGGAATATACATCCCAGCAGCGCATGGTGTCATTTTCCAGCCTCACACATGGTGGCGTATGGTGGGATGTGGAATTTCCAGTATCACATGGTGGCAGCGGTATCGAATTGGAGAGTTGGGGGTTTAAATTCCAGAAATTAGGGGGTTTCAGTCTCTCTCCAGTATCCTCTGTGTCTCCTGCGAAGGAATTAGATCAGGAGAGGGGGGGGAGTGGGCGAGAGAGGGCTTCCTTGCCTTTGTTTGTTTAAAAAGGCTTTGAGAGGTTTTTTTTTTTCCTTTTTTTCCCCCTTCCCTCCCTCCTTGCAGTGGAAAGGGAGGGGGTAGGAAGTGAGGGGACTTGGTTTGGCTTTGTTGCTTAAACAGGCTTTTGAATTTTTTTTCCCCCTTTCCTCCTTCCTGGTGGCTGGAAAGGGGGGAGAGTGGGAGGTTGGGGGGCGGAGTGGCCTACCAGAGTCAGTCTTGGGGAAAGGGTGATTTTTGGGCTTTCAGTGAAGAGCTGCCTGCTCTGTCATGCAAAGCCTCTGTTTGGGAAAGGAGTGATTTTTCCTTTGGATTTCCTTCTTTCTACTTTGGTAGTGAGAGATGGATTGTTAAAGCTGCTAAACTCATTGTGTTCTGAGTCAGCAGCCGGCATTTTCAGTCTGCTTCTCTGCCCAGCTAGTAAATCTACATATCAAAAGGAAGGTGCTTGTAGCAGGAATTTGCTAAGTACCTAAATTGAATCACTGAGGCAGAGGTTTTCTTGTTCTCTCTCTGTTCCTTCAGAAGGAGGAGGGGGTGTGACGAAAGGGGGCTGAGGAGAAAGGCTTGGGATTTCTCCACTTTTCTTTGCTTTTGGGATTCTGGCACTGTATATTCTTTGGATCAGCCAATCAGACGTTTGTTTGTTTTTTAAGTTTTCGCGTGCACAGAGGTAGTTAGTGTATGAAACTCAGGTCTGGCAGGCTGTTAATATACAGTATGGATCCTGAAGTTGCAGCGACCCCTACTGGCAACAATGCCACACAGCAGGATGCTACAGAAGTTAGCTCATCTGCTCAACCAGCTACCCCTAGTGGTAGTAATCTGGCACTGCAAGGGGCTGCTGTGCCAGCAACAGCCTTGGGTCCTCCTGCTGCTTTCTGGGAAGCAGTAAGCCTGATGCAGGACAAGTTAACACCTGAACAGATTTCAGGGTTCCTGGCTAAAACAATGGAAATGATACGCCTAGAAGAGGCTGCCAGGGGCAGCAGATCGGTTTGTTGCCTCCAGAGGTGAGGAGGTATTCCAGCCTACTATGGTCATGCCTTCTACAGACAAGCAGGAATACCAACAGCCACGCCAGGATATATCTCGACGACCTGTACAGAAGCACAACACTTCCACCCCAAGGTCATCACTACACGATACGAAGCCTCAGGTGAACAGCTCTACCACGAAGTCACAGCCCCGCTACAGCCAGCAGTCTGTGGCCACCGCGCAGGGCCAGCCAGGGAAAAAGGCTAGCCCTAAATGCTTTCTCTGTGGAGAGCTTGGACATATTAAAGCCAACTGTAAGCAGAAGCCTAAGTTGGCCCAGTTAGTGGTTGCGTCGACCTCCAGGGATATTACCACTGATTCGTCAGTTGATCCTGATCCTGACATGATCCCTCATCACAGAAGACACACACTGTGGGTAGGGGGCAGGAAAGTTGTGGCTTACAGAGACACTGGAGCCCAACTTTCTGCTATTCATCGTGCATATCTGGATCCTGGTCTTGTTGATGACCATATTAAGATCACCATCAGAGCATTCAGGGCTCCTCCAGCTCAACTACCAACAGCACGCGTTCCTGTTCAGTACAAGGGCTGGAAGGGTGTTTGGACTTTTGCTGTCTATGATGACTTCGAATGTCCTGCTCTGTTGGGTGATGATCTCGTCTTCCATGCTAGTCAGGCCCGGAAAGTGTCCAGACAGCATGCCATGACAACTCGCAGCCTGAGCAGAGGTCAGTCTTCACTGCAACCTGAGGACCAACCTGAACTTGGACTGCAGTCACTATCTCCTGCTACACCAGAAGGAGTCCTGCCAGAAGAGGTGGAGGAACCTGGGGAGGACTCTCAACATAGCATCGTAGGCCCAGAGATCGAGACCATCCATGCTGATACCTCGGATGTCAGAGCAGCTGCTGGCGGAAGTCCAGGAAGAGCTTCTCCATGCCAAGAGGGTAGTCAGCCTGGTCTCATGCTGGTCCCTGTCACACCTGACTCAGCGTTGCTCAGGGGGGCGGGAGAGTCTCAAGTGAGCACCGAGCAGAGTCAGGTGCTGGACAACTTGCCTGAGATGCAAAAGGTTGGTGCAGAGGAGGAGAATCCAACAACGCTGACTCGAGAGCCAGCAAGGGATTCAACAGCAGCTGAGACTCCAGAGGACACTCCAGCCAAGGGAACAGAACCTGGAGAAGCTGCAGTGCAACGAGAATCTGAGGCAAGTCTGCCACTCCAGGTGGAACAGCTGGTTCCTGTTCAGCGACAGCAGTTCCAGGAAAACCAGGAAGCAGATGAGAGCCTTCAAGCTGCCTGGACCAGAGCAAAGGAAGAGGCGAAGTTTTCTCCAACGATGAAGGGGCCCAGATTTGTAATTGTTGAGGGCCTATTGTATCGTGAGTCTGGCCCAAGAGGTAGCAAGGGGCGTACGCGCTCAGAGACAGTTGCTGGTACCTTCTAAGTATAGAGCCAAACTCTTGAGTCTGGCTCATGATCATCCTAGTGGACATGCTGGGGTGAACAGAACGAAGGACAGATTGGGAAAGTCCTTCTACTGGGAGGGGATGGGCAAGGATGTTACTGATTATGTCCGATCCTGTGAGGTTTTCCAGAGAGTAGGGAAATCCCAGGATCAAGCCAAGGCCCCTCTCCAACCACTTCCTATCATTGATGTCCCATTCCAGAGAGTGGCTGTGGACATCATGGGACCTTTCCCTAGGAAGACTGCTAGGGGAAAGCGGTATGTGTTCACCTTTGTGGACTGTTTGCTAAGAGGGTGCGGGGACTTTGCTAAAGTGGAAGCTATTAATAGCTGGCCCATTCCTTGTTCCAGGAAGCAGGTACAGTCCTTCCTTGGCCTAGCTGGGTACTACCGGAGATTTGTGCCCAACTACAGCCAAGTAGCTGCACCTCTAACAGATCTGACAGGTTCCAAGAAGCTTGAGATAGTGAAATGGACAGCAGAGTGTCAAAAAGCCTTTGCAGCCTTGAAGCAGGCTTTGATGGCAGATCCTGTGCTCATGGCACCAGATTTTGACAAACCATTCATCGTGGCTACAGATGCTTCTGATAGAGGCATCGGAGCAGTCTTACTACAAGAGGGTCCGGATGGAATCTTGCATCCCATTCTGTTCCTCAGCAAGAAGCTGTCTGCAAGGGAGTCCAATTGGTCCATTCCAGAGAAGGAATGCTATGCCATTGTGTATGTGTTAGAGAAGCTGAGACCATATGTCTGGAGACGCCGCTTCATTCTCCAGACTGATCATGCTGCCCTCAGATGGCTCCATACAGTCCGGGGGGCTAACAAGAAGCTACTCCGATGGAGTCTGGCCCTACAAGACTTTGACTTCGACATTCAACATGTGGCTGGAAGTTCCAATGTGGTTGCGGACTCCTTGTCACGCAGAGAACTGGAGGGAGGTTAAGAGGGATGAGCTTTACATGTCTGTTATTGATAATATGGTTAACCTGTACTGTTGTGTGTTTGTATATATTCTCTAACTTTCCCTTTCTTAGGTCCCAGGATGAAATCCCAGCCGGTGTGGCTCTAGCCTTCAGCTGTTTCCAGACCGTCTGAGATTTGGGGGCGTGTGATAATGGGGCTTCCCATTATCTAGAATTAGCAAAAAGGGGGACACTTCCCTCTTCAGGTAAACCAAGGGTTAATAAGGTGTTGGGATTAGATTACATTTTAGTATGTGGTCAGCATCATAGGTCATGTGGGTCAGCATCACAGGTCATAGGGTGAGAACTGACCAATCAAAAAGGAAAGAAGTGAGCATCTTCAGGATGCTTCCAGATGCTTCCAAGGAGAAGTTATAAAACTTCTTGGAGGCCATGTGGCCGAGAGACAACAAGGAGATAACAAAGGGATAACAACCAAGGAGCCTCCTGGAGGGGGGGTTCTGTGCCAGTAGCAGGCTGGAGGCCATCGGCCTCGCCTCCTGGTCCTTCCTTTTAGAACATCTAAGCCTGAGAACCATCTGTGAGTACTAGACTAAAGTTATCTAGTCGCGTTAGGGACTTTTCTGTTATTTTGGAGGCTGGCTGATCTAAAGAATGTATCTGTGCTTTCATATCTGTTCTTTCTGTAACTAAGCGTGCCTGGGAAGAGGGAGCTTCCCATGTGTGGTAATTTGCCTTGTTTATTTACCTATCTTTAATAAATACTTTCTGTAAAAGACCCCGTTTCTCTCCTTCCCACGCCAAGCTGGGTAGACTGGGGGGACAAGGAAGATCCTTAAGCTTAGGGATGTATGTGGCTGGACAGGGTCCCGCTGTACTGTCCAAGGGTCCAGATAATTCATAATTCAGCGGGTGGTGGCGGCGAAGATGAATTAACAGCTAAAAATCATAAAGGCTGGAATATACATCCCAGCAGCGCATGGTGTCATTTTCCAGCCTCACACATGGTGGCGTATGGTGGGATGTGGAATTTCCAGTATCACAGAAGGTATTAGTGAAACTTTCATTTCCTGCTCTCTTCCAGCTTGGTATTTTTTTTTTTTTTTTTGTAGATAAGAGAGCGAGCCAGAAAAAGGGTGTGATGAAATGGTATGTTCAGGGAAGCTCTTCAGAGATATGTTTCCTCATATAAGAATGTGATACAAATGTGGCCTTGACCTCATCATCCTACTGTTGCTTCCATTTGGGACATTTATAGGCTGAAATGATAAAAGCAACATCTTTAACTGAGCACCAGAACCTGAGTAAAACCAGACTGTGGTGTGGTTAGTGTGTAAATTAACCCAGTGAAGTGTGACGATGTCATTGGCTTATTAATAAATAAAATATATATAGCTTTGATACCAAAAGAAAGATCGAGACCCCCTTCTAACTAAGAATTACCAGCCAATATCTCTATTGAATGTAGATTACAAAATTTTTACATCAATATTAGCAAACAGATTAAAAAATATATTGAAGGATGTTATTGAAGAAGAACAGGCTGGATTTCTACCAAACAGGCATCTAAAGGATAATATGAGATGCATATTGGATATGATCGAATATTATGAATGCCAACCAGGAAGGAAGTTAGCATTGATATTCTTGGATATTGAAAAAGCCTTCGATAGCTTAAGCTGGGAATTCATGTTTGAAGTCTTATCTACATATAAAGTTGGAGATAAATTTTTGAACATTATAAAAACGGTTTATAGTAATCAAACAGCCCAAATAATTGTGAATAGTGAGAAAACCGAAAGAATAAAAATTTGTAGAGGGACAAGACAAGGATGTCCCCTCTCATCCCTCTTATTTATATTAAGTATTGAAATTTTGATTAAAAGTATAAAATTTTGATTTTGATTAAAAGTATAAAATTAATAAATAGAATATAGCTGCAATTAATCGATTCAAATTAAAGTCTTATTGAAAAACTCTGGATGTCTTTAAACTCAAGAAGGAAGCCAAGGCTTCCTGTTCTAAATCATTTGCCAGATTTGGCAGTCCTCAATACGACAAGCCTAAAAGAAAGTGTTACATTCTTACAGTTCTCTAAAGTCCAAAAACACCAGTGGATGATGCTTCTTTTGAGTCACGCCTATATAATATGCTACTGGGTTAAAGACATAAGGGTTGAAGTAAGGCCGGAAATTCCCATAATCCTTGTCCAAACTGAGTGGGGTTGTTGAAGTTGTAATATAAAACATTTAAAGGACAGCAGATTGCCAAGCAATGGCAAAAATTGGGTATTTGCCAGAGCCCCAAGCAGTAGAAGGGCCATTGTCCTATCACTGTATGCTCAGTCTAATGTCTGCATGCTAACTGCTGGTAGGTAAATTCAAGAGCCTGCCTTCCCTCCTTACAGATTTCTGCCTTTGAACCAGACTTTAGCCGTACAGTCCTTCAAACAGAGGGCACTTTTAGATAGAGAACTATTCTCTCTACAGCATACCACGGGACCAACAGAAGCACAGGTGAGTTCTTAGCTTGTATATGTGTCTCTTTCAGTCTATGTGGTGCCACAAAGGAGTCCATCATCAATAGCTCCCACCTCCAGTCATCGAGCCAAAAAGAAGTCATTATCAGCTAATTTCCCTCCAACCCCAAAGTATTTTGTCTATACAAAAGAAGAAAGGAAAGCCTTAATAGTTAGAATATAAAAACTAAGTTCCAGCTCCCTAGCCAAGCATTTTAAGGGAGATGATGGAAATCTTAAGGGTACAAAGGACAGTAAATTCAAACCTGAAAAATCTCCTGAATACAA
Source organism: Ctenosaura bakeri (assembly GCA_948474755.1). NCBI lineage: Eukaryota > Metazoa > Chordata > Lepidosauria > Squamata > Iguanidae > Ctenosaura > Ctenosaura bakeri. The sequence continues at coordinate 498,247 of CAOLHI010000011.1, read as the reverse complement.
ATACTGTAGTATGATACTTTAACCAGTGATGTGTTTAAGTCTTTTACTCCAAGTGTCAAGTGAAGTCTCAGGTCTCTACCTTCAAGTCTCAAGTCGAGCCTCAAGTCCTTGCAAGATACTTTCAAGTCAAGTCTCAAGTCTGGGAGCCAACTTTATACCCCAACCTGTATTCCAGAATTTCTGGACAGAGTCCAATAAAGTCAGTTTTAACAATTTAAGTAGAGTTGGCCCTCCACTTTTGTGATTGTGCCATCTGCAGTTCCAGAAGTCGGGAACAGAATCCTTTTTACTTCCCATTTGCAAAGGTGGAGCCTTTTTCAGAAATGAGGACTAGAATCCTTCTTATTCCCTATTGCTGAAGCTTCAAGAGTTTTATAAGAAAGGATCCTTCCTCCTCAAGCCCATTGCCTAATGCATTTTCTGTTCCCCTCTGAGATACACACTCTGCAGTATGGGCGTGAGTCTTGCCTTCTGCTCTTAGGGAAAGTTTTAGAAAGCTCCTATATGGCTTCTCTTATATGAAACAGGGACAGGCTGCTGAGCAGACCTCAACCCACCTCAAGCCCATTTGCTGTTCCCTCTGAGAAATGTGTCCACACTTTGGGCTTCAGATCGTCATGTGACCAGTAAGTTGTAAGGTTTCTGGTTATGTTACTGAACCAAGGGCAGCAAGTCAGTCACTAAAAAATATGAAAGTCTCAAGTTGAGTTGAATCAAGTCAGTGTGTAATTTTTGCTGGGTCAAGTCCGAGTCAAGTCACTGAAGTGACTTAAGTCTGACTTGAGTCCGAGTCAATCAACTCCAGTTTACATCACTGCTTCTAACCCTCCTGACATCCATGGCTCTGTCTGACAAAATTCCAGGATCTTATGTGTTATTTAGCATTCTCTGCAGCAGAGCTCCAGTCCCTCACCAAACTGCAAATCCCAGGATTCCACAGGATGCAGCCATGGTAGTTGCTGTAGTTCTCATGTTTTTGTTTTGATGTGTTTGTTATCCTGGCATATTTTCTTGCAATTCCAAGCACCAGCTGCAACATTTTCTCATCTTTGAATGTGTTTATTTTAAATTTCAAAACATATCAGAACAAAAAGTCTCATCCTCTTTCCTTCCTTCCTTCCTTTCTTTCTTTTTTTTAAAAAAACAACTTAAAGTTACAGTGAACATTTGCACTACAGCACTATAACTGTAACGGGAAAAAAAAGGGCAAAAATTTATCCTTAAACACATAGGATCACAACAGCAAATCCCCCATTAAAAAAAAAAACTTTGGAAGAACCCTAGTGCAAATCCATGAAATCACTAAGAACAGTCCTTCCCAGAGAATGAAACAGATAGGAAGAAAAACCAAATAAACAAATAAACAATGAGCCGTATAATAAAAACTCAACTTTATATCAAATAAGGAAGAACCTCCAGGTAGATGGAGGCACAGAACCATGCCCCCTTGAGCCCTCTCCCTAAACTGTGAACCCCAGGATTCCATAGGATGTTGAAAGTGGAATAATAGCACTATAACAGTCTAGTGCGGAAATGCTTGAGTTACTGCTATGTAGAGGGTTGGTTGATCTTTTACAGAGAAAAACATCAACCAGAACAAGTGAAATAACTAGGAGAGAAGGGAGTGCACTCTCATATTCCCATCACGTCTAGGGTTGGTGTCATATATTTCAAATAGAAAATGTGACATGTGGGAGGGTTTGTGTTTTGTCAGCTGATGATAATGATCATGATGATGATGCCTGGCCTGTTTTTATGACTTGAACAGTCCAAGTCTGTGCAGGTCTACTCAGAAGTAGTTCTTGCTGAATTAGATGGTGCTTGGTCTCACATAAAAATGTATAGAATTGTCACCTGACAGCACTTTAGTCTTCAAATTCTGAGAAGGACGTTTTGACTACATGGGGATAAACATGCAGCTTGGTCTTGATTTGGTTACTGTTAAAGGCATGGCTGCAGAGGTTAGGAACCATGCCTATTATGATCAGATAATGAATTCTGACAAAGTAAACACCTAAAACCTAATTTCTAAAATCCAATTTGAGCACGGACAGCGGATGTAACTCATAGAGAGAAATCAGACAATATCACCTATTCTCTCAATTGATGCATTTCCAGACAGTGATTCAGCACCAGCTGTAACAAAGCCAAATAGGTAAGGAAAACCCTATTTGCCTCCCACATGTTTACTGTCGGCCTTCAAACATCATAATTGCCAGAGAAGTGTTGCTACCTGTTGATACATCTGGAATCTGGATCAAGACTTTTCCACAAATTTCCCCCGCTTTCCCTAAGGGACAAGGAGAAAAGCCAATTCAGGTTTCAGAAATGGAGATAGCAGCATGAATCAGGCATGCTGAATCTGGACTTGAGAGTTTTTCTTCACTGTATTTGTTTATTTGATTTGATTTATATCCCACCTTTCTCCCACTATAGGACCCAAAGTGACTTATAAAACAAGATAGCTAAAACAATCTGTGGTTAAATAGTTTAAAAAGCATTCAGTCTGGCTAAAACAATGATTTGAGAACATTTAAAAACACATTGCATACACCTTACTTATAACAGATAGCACACCCATGGCATATCCTTCTGCTCTGAACAGTGAAAAGCCGAAGGCCTGTTTGGAGGGCTTTGCCTGCCAACAATAGGTGAGTGGTGATGGCAGCCTAGGAACAGCCCCTGAGAAAGGTTTCTCCAGTGTCTTCACCAAATGAGCCCATGAGGGTGGTGGGGTAGACAGAAAGCCCTCCCCTTAAGATTGTAAGGCCATTTCCGCACTACACTATTAGAGTGCTATTATTTCACTTTCAACATCCTCTGGAATCCTGGGGTTTGCAGTTTAGGGAGGGATGTTGAGAATTCTCAGCCAGAGAGCTCTTTAGCCTCAGTAAACCACAAACACTAGAACTCCACAGGATGTTGAAAGTGGAATAATAGCACTGTAACAGTGTAGCGTGGAAATGGCCTAAGACTCTGGTAGGCTCATATGAGGAGATACAGGCTTTCAGATAGTCCGGCTATATAGAGTTTTATATGTCATAATTAGCACTTTGAATTGTGTCTGGAAATGGACCAGTAGCCAGTAAAGCCCTTTCATCAAAGGAGTTATACACTACCTATAACCAGCTCTGGGCAGTAGCCTAGCCACAGTTTCCAAAGGGAGTCTGGTCACAAAGGCAGCTACACATAGAGTGTGTTATAGTAATCCAAGCAAATGTAATCAAGGCACGTGTTACTGTGACCCTTCATTTGGTTTTTCACAAGAATTGATCACTCTCATTTCTACTCAAATTCATTAAGTTCTTCATATTCGAGATGAATAGTATTAGAGGGTTTATTTTTTTGAAAAAAGAAAGAACAGTGAATGAGGGACGAGGAAGCAAGACTGCTAGATTTACCCAACCAAGCAGCAAGCTTTGAGCACTTATATTCAAAGTCAGACTTTGCATCCCTGTACATTTAACTGTGGCCATTTCCACACAAGGTTGTTATAGCGCTATAACAGTCTTTCACCTATCCCTGCAACATGTAGTTTAGGGCCCCCTCCCTAAACTGCAAACCCCAGGATTCCATAGGATGTTGAAAGTGGAACCATAGCACTATAACGGTCTTGTGTGGAAATGGTCTGTGTTAGTGGTGCTGAATTAGGGTTCTATAGCAACTACCGCGGCTGCTGCTTCTGCTTCTCCTCCTCCTCTTCTTTAACATACTGAGAATCACTGTAAATGTTGAATCTGGTAGGACTACATGTTAGAGCGTTTAGTTTCAGTTCATTTTTGAAGAACATACCAAAAATTTGCAAATACATATTTGGACAGAAAGGATTAGAATACAGGAGAAAATGAAACTGGTAAGTTGTCTCATGTCTAGCTTTGATGGCTAAGAATTGTAGATCCATTCTACATGGTGGCAAAATTTAGTTTGTTGGATACAAGCGCTCATCTAGCATCTGTTGCAAAGACAGGCTCAGAGACTCACAGGGACTCCAGACAATAGAGATCAGAAGCAAAATCCTTTTGGAAACACTGAAGCTCAGTGTGAGTGGTTTTTATCTGTGTTATCTGAATTTCTTTTTTCCCTTTTCTTACTTCACTTGAAAGTTAGAGGTCAAGTAGTTAAATTCTCTGGTAAACATCCCCAAACAGCAGACTATAGGATAGTAAGCTTTTTCTGTTAATGTGGTGGAGGAGATAAGCTGTTTTTGTCCTATTCTGACGTGTTATCTTGTTCCAGTTACAGGAACCCAATGGAAAAGGGTAATGCAAGTGGCTTAAACACTGAAGCCAGGCAGAGTTTTACAGCTTTCAGATAACATTATTGCTGAGTTGCTTGGGCAGGATAATATCAGAGAGTTACAAAAGAATGAAAAACAGCTAGTAGGGAATAATGAATAGTTGAGGAAATAACAATAATAAAGAAGAATCCCACAAATGCAAGATGATTGGTGTGTTGACCTTTTCTTTGTATCCTAATGTGGACTGTAAAATTTTACAGACCATATGGCACCGACTAAACCTTAAAAAAATGTGGAGGCAAGATAATTTGAAGAATAATGAGGTTACAACAACAGCGAAGACACACAAATGCAAGAGAAAAAAAATCCATAACCTTGTTGTGGGTTATCCTTTCACTCAGCTCAGCCAGAAAGAATCAATTGTTTCAGCTTTAGCTGAGGGATGGATCATTCCCAGTGGCGCTTATCAAGATTGGCTAGCTTTTTGGATTAGTGAGTAGGGTTTGGGGGACAGGATGTTTCTTTGTACAAAGTCTTGGAGCATTTTCTGGGCTTCTAACTGTCTGTCAAATTGTCTTTTTTGAGCACCATTGAAGTGAGAATACTCAAATTTCATGAAGGGCGCGATATCACAATTTATCTCTCATTCTCACTTCTCCTCCCCCGTGCTTGTTTTATTAAATTAGAACTTGAAACTACATGTTGCAGGGATAGGTGAAAGCTCTGATTTCATCTAAATACCTATGACTTTTGTCAAAAATTCTTCAGATGTTCCACTTGGTGGTGACAGGACACATGTAGAGTTCAACACTTAACTCCTGCACGCCCTTGGTCTTGATGACACATACCACCTTGATAGCGCTTATACATTTAGCCTCATTCACAAACCCAATAAAGAGAGCTCGTACATTTGCACACACAGCCAACAAGTCCAATTTTACACCTAGTTATGCATCCTGAAGCAAAACAGCTATAAAGAAATATAAAGTTAACACATAGAATCATGGAGGTCCAGGTTCTAGTCCACAGTGAAATATATAAAAATATTATATATATTATATAAAAATAACTGGGTAAGATAAGGCCAGTCACTGTTTCTCAGCATGCCCTGGTATTGTGAAGACAAAATGGATATGGGATACAGAACCATGTACTCTGCCTTGCGCTCATTGGAGGAAAGGAAAGGCATGAATGTAACTAACCCTGATTTTTATTAAGAAACTCTTTGACCATAAAATATTTCTCCAAATTCAAAGATACATAAGTATCAAGAGTTATTTTGTTGCTAAAAATATGACATGACCCCTTAATATTTGGCTGAAAGTAGTATGAATCTGTGACAACTAGGTAAACTTGCCCAGATTTCAAGATATTATTTTGAAGTCTTACTTTGTAGTTCCCTTGCTTCATAGGTGACATGGGCTGTGATCTGAGACAGTGTCTCTGAATTGCTTTCTCCAGGATCCCTTTCATATGATACACTTGTAACACAGTGATTCTGCTCTAACTGACATGGCTGCATCCTGTTGAATCCTGGGATTTGTAGTTTGGTGAGTAAGTAGAGCTTTTTGGCTGAGCATTCCAAATACCCCTCTCTAAATTGTAAATCCCAGGATTCCTTAGGGTAGAACCATGGTAGTTAAAGTAGAATCATAACACTATAACTGTGTAGTATGAAAGAGCCCCAGGTTTATTGGTTCTGTTCCTACTGCCTTATTGGTGCTAGGTGAAAACATGCCTACTGGCCTATGGCTCTAAAATTCTCTTGCGTAGAGGTGTGTGATTCTAACTTGGTGGAAGACTGGCTGTTTATATATTCTCTTGCTTTTCTCCTGGTTTTTTACCAGGTTATTTGGATGTTTTTAGTGATTTTATTCTGAGAGCAGCATTCAGACAGGCAAACAAACGATGGCAAAATAATCATAGTTCAGCGGAGCAACTTTAGTTGACTGTAGTCCATTCATCAGAGGAAGATAATCAGTAAAGGAAAAGAGTGGCTTCATTCTACAGCCTTTCCTTGTCCCCTGGAATTTTAGCTATTAAATCAAGGAAGGGGAACCTGCAGTCTGTTTGTTACCCTAGTGGCAGGGCCCATCCTGGGGGGATATAAAATTGATATCAAATATGACTTCCATGCCAGAGAGGTTGTCCATGTGGGTGCGTAGACAAATAGGTCAAATGTCTGAACCTAGGTCAAGGCCAGGAAAATCCCCGGTCACGTTTCCCAAGAAGACCTCAGGCTAGACACTTCCGCACAAACAAAGAGTCCTCAGCCACAAATAGCCAACTTTACTGGGTTTTCCCCAGGTTGAACAACTCCAACTTTGGAGAATCCTACAAGGGCAAGGTCCATTTACATGAACCAATCATGCAGACCATCAAATTACCATTGTGTGGAATTTTTCCTTTTATTTTGGCCATTGTTCTTCCTTGGAGAGGGCCTGCCCTCGAGGTACATTCTGCCCTATAAATAGTCCCCATTTTTGAGGATCCCTTCAGAGAACTCCCCACCACACTAGCAGACCAACACTCTGTTAGTCGAGTGCCCCCCTCAGTTGCCTCTCTTTACTGAGCTCCTTCCTTCTCGTTGCTTCCTGGACTGAAGACTTCTGGACAGGTGCCTATTACTGCCTCTACACCCTCTCCACTATTTCCCCTATAATTTTTCACTTTTTCCCTTCTAGATAGGCCTTGTGTGCATGAGTAAGTGAGTGTGTTGGTGTGTGAGAGCATATTTGTTAATAAAATCTGTTTATTAGTATGACTGTCTGGCTTTTTGCCTGTTCTGACCCCGTAAAAATTGGGTAGAAGATCCTGCTGGGTTACCCTGCCCTTTGTTCTGCTAAGACGAGTGCTCCACTAATTTCCCCAATCTTTGCATTTTTGGAGCAAATCAAGGTGTCCCCCAGGGGACCCCCAGAAGTCAGGGTAACATGTTGGTCCTAAACCGTAGACCTAAACCAGACCACAGAGGTTCATGTTTATGGTTTAGACCCATCAGTAGAGGCTCCCCACAAAACCATGCCCCCATGCTGAAGCTCCCTCCACATATTTCCTAGTCTAAAGGATTACTGAGTAAATAATTAAGGTGAGGTGTGCAACTCTTGCTCTTCATATAGCTTGGAGTTTATATTATTGTATTTTGTGATTTTAGTTTTTTCATGTGAGAAGGTACAACTTAACCATTATGAGAAGTTTAATAGCATCTCTGATGGATTTTTTTCCCCTTGGATGCATCTTTGATTCTCAGATAGTACACTCTGATCTCCTCAAAGTCAGTCTGTACCAGTTTGACAAGTGTCTAATTAAAAGGTTCCAGTAACCAGTTTCTTACCTGGCACTAACACTGCACAATCGGTCCCAAATTCACTACCCGTAATGAGCATATCTTTGTCTCTGCTGCTGTTTGGCTTCACAATATGCTACCTCTGTCATCACTACAAGAAAGACAAGCTGGAGTTCGGAACTGTGTAAAGCTGAGAATCTGAAGATCCACTTTGGCAAATGACTAACTCTGCTAAACTGAAGGCATTCTTTGGGCTGGATGTTGATGGATCACTTGTATACTCTGGAAGCTAACAGAAGGGCATTAAGGAAGATAAACGTCTATTGCCTAACAGCAGTCACATGATCAACATCCATGCATGCAAGCTCAGGACAAAGGAAGACAGATTACATTTAATCAGTAAGAGTAAGGAAATATATTTTCAATCAGGATGTGACTGTCTGATATAATGCTAAGAAAAAGGATTAAATACAGTATTTTGCAGGTCCACAATGTTGGCATAGAATCATAGAATCACAGAGTTGGAAGAGACCACAAGGGCCGTCCAATCCAACCCCCTGCTGTGCAGAAACACACATCAAAGCTTTCCCAACAGATAGCCATCCAGCCTCTGTTTGAAAACCCCCAAAGAAAGAGACTCCACCACACGCTGAGGCAGCATATTCCACTGCTGGACAGCTCTGACCATCAGGAAGTTCTTCCTGAGGTTCATGTGGACTCTCCTTTCCTGAAGCTTGAACCCATTGCTCCTTGTCCTAGTCTCTGGAGCAGCAGAAAACAAGCCCCCACACTCCTCAACATAACATCTCTTCAAATATTTAAACATGGCTATCATGTCCCCTCTTAACCTTCTCTTCTGCAGACTAAACATACTCAGCTCTTTAGGCCTCTGGATACGTTTCAGCTTGTCGATATTCTTCTTGAACTGAGGTGCCCAGAACTAGACACAGTATTCCAGACGGGGTCTAACCAAGGCAGAATAAAGTGGTACCATTAACTCCCTTGATCTAGACACCATACTCCTATTGATGCAACCAAGAATTGAGTTGGCTTTCTTGGCTACTACATCCCTTTCACACATACTGCTATCCAGCCATGCGTCTTCCCATCCTATATTTGTGCATTCTATTTTTTCTGCCTAAGTGTAGGACTTTACATTTGTCTCTGTTGAAATTCATTTTGTTTAGCTTTGGCCCAGCTCTCCAATTTGTTAAGGTCATTTTGAAATTTGATCCTGTCCTCTGGTGTATTAGCAACCCCTCCCAATTTGGTGTCCTCTGCAAATTTAATCAGCGTGCCATCTAGACCTTCATCCAAGTCATTGATGAAGATGTTGAATAGCACTGGGCCCAGGACAGAACTTTGTGGCACCCCACTAGTTACTTCTCTCCAGAATGAAAAGCAGCCATTGGTGAGCACCCTTTGGGTTTAGTCGGTCAACCAATTACAAATCCACCTAATAGTAGCCCTGCCCAGCATGCACTTTACTAGCTTCTTTGCAAGAATGTCATGGGGAATTTTGTCAAAACCCTTATTGAAACCAAGATATGCTACATCTACAGTATTCCCTTCATCTATCAAGCTTGTAACCCTATCATAAAAAGAAAAAAGATTAGTCTGGCATGATTTATTTCTGAGAAATCCATGTTGACTTTTAGTGATTACAGCGTTGCTTTCTAAGTAATTACAAACTGTCTGCTTAAAGATCTGCTCTAGGATCTTTCCTGGTATTGATGTCAGGCTGACCGGCTGATAATTATTTGGGTCCTCTTTTTCCCCCTTCTTGAAGATTGAGATGACATTTGCCCTCCTCCAGCCTGCTGGGACTTCTTCTGTCCTCCAAGAGTTCTCAAAGATTATTGTGAGTGGTTCAGAAATGACTCCTGCCAGTTCTTTTAATATCCTTGGATGTAATTCATCTGGCCCTGGAGACTTGAATTCATCTAGTTTAGCCAGATATTGCTGTACTACTTCTCTACCTATTCTGTCCTGCATTTTCTCCCCTTCCTCACTGCTCCACAACCCCCAGGTTGAGTATTTCTATCATTTTGTGAGAAAACTGAGGGAAAGAAGGTGTTGAGTAGTTCTGCCTTCTCTCTTCCCTCTGTTAGTAATTTGCCATCTTGTCCGCATAGCAACCCTATGATTTCCTTGTTTTTCCTTTTGCTGAGGACATATCTAAAAAAGCCCTTTTTATTGTTTTTATGTCTCTGGCAAGCCTGAGTTCATTCTGCGCTTTAGAAACTTGAACATGAAACTTGAATGACTGGACCAGACAATGACTGAAATCCTATGTGGCACAGCATAGTATAATAGTTCTGCATGTGGAACAATGCTGCAGTTGGTCATTCAGTACTCCCCAGATTTAATGATGAGCCATTGAAGCCCATCTCCATGGCCATTATGTGACTGATGGAGAGTGTAGGGGAGGGGTGAAGCATCTGGCTATGTTCTGTAGCCAGAGGCAGAATTATTACTTCATCTGCTGAGATCTGCCAAGGTCTTCCAGACGTCTCTGCAGATGACTTAATCTATTTGCATCAATTGGCTACAAGGACATAGCCAGATGCTTCTCCAGTCCTTCTCCCCTCACTCACTACAAGCCACATAATAGATATGGAGAAGCTACAGAGGCTCAGTGGTAGATCTGGGGGTTGCAGAAAGAAACAAGAGAATACTAACCCCCTAAACAACCAAAAGAAGACATGCATAGACATAAGGTGGACTTTAGCCAGCGTATGGCACTAACAGGATACCAGCCAAAGAATTAATTGACTGTGCAATTCTGGTTCATGTTTACTCAGAAACAAGCCACTTTTATTTCAGTGTTTAAATATGCAAATGATTTCATCCCATGGCCAACGTTGTGTTTTAACACAGATCAGCCAAATGGCTGTGGAAGCTTACAAGTGGGGTTTGAAGACAATTTCTCACTTGCAGGATTTGAAGATAATGGATTTTGCTTCAAAATAAAAGTGGACAGGACTATAGTCTAATGTTTTTAGAGTGTATGTACAGGAATAGTCAGGGACACACCAGATCACAGCATTTTCTGAAGGAACCATATGACTCTGCCCATATTTTCCCATATGAGCTCATCTGTGTTCCCCATATCAGCTTACCTGTGTTTTGAGATCTTCTGCAACGGACATTCTCTATGTCCTACATCTGGTACATCTGGTGGGAACACAAGAGAGGGTCTTCTCAGTGGCTACTCCCTTACTATGGAATTCCCTTCCTAAAGAGGCTAGACTGACACTCTGTACAGGCAGGTGAAGACTTTTTTTTATTTCAGCACACCTGTGAAGGCAGATCACTCATAGGGAAAGTGCCTTTAATAACATGTTGTATTGTCTAGATTTGTTCTTGTTCTTTTTCTTTTTAATGAGTATGCTTTTAATTGCTTTAAATTCTGTCAATATTTTAACTTTTGTATGATATGATAAGAACTTCTAGCTGGATCCGTTTGAACTTATATAAGCTTCCGTGAAGCCCAGGGCCGGGAAAAAAATGGGATATAAATAAAATGGATAATAGTAATAGTAGTAGTAATAATAATAATAATAATAATAATAATAATAATAATAATAATGGACTTAGGCAGATAATTTTGTATTCAAAATTTCTTCTTTAGGTAAATATTATTGCTGTATTGCTCTGTTTCAATGCATTTAATCTCTTTCTCAGCTTATTGTTGATTGTTGTATTCTGTTATGGTTAGTCTGTTTTTCTGTTTAATTTTTACTTAAATATTTCCCTGTGGACCCCAGTCTTCCCTCTTTTCATGGGAAGGCAAAGACCTTTGTGTTCAAACAGAAATGAGTAACTGCTTTCAGAAAGCCTTTTTATGTGGTGTGTATGTTTATTTTTAAACTTTGTTATGTCATTGAAATATCTTTTATAATTTTTAAAAAATTCATGGTTCTAACATGATGATTATTATTTATTTATCACATTTTAATGTGAGCTGCCTTGGGTAACATACCATACCAGGAGAAAGGCAGTATATTAAATGCAGTAAATAATTAAATGCAAATGAAATACTTATACTTTGCCTTATATCTATTGATCTAGAAGTGGGATACAGGCAATAAAACAACATTAAAGGAATTCATCAAGATAAACCAGCAGACAGAGATCCACAACGAAATATGACAGAATCACACAATAGTCCCTGGGCCTCAAAACTTGAGTAAAAAGCCAGTTTTAACTTGGTGCTGAAATAAGGTCAACACTGGAGTCAGCTGAGCCTCCGACTAATCTATCTATCTATCTATCTATCTATCTATCTATCTATCTATCTATCATCTCTCTCTCTCTCTCCCCACACACACACACACACACATGAATAGTCTAATTTGCACTATTTACAGACCACCTCATAAGCTTGTGGTTGAACGGAGGTTAAGAAATATTTTAACCAAATAAAAATATTTTACACAAATAAAACAAATGTATTTTGCATGCAAACTAAATAAAAAATACTTGTACACCCATATATATATATATATATATATATATATATATTTATAGACAAAAATGTCTTTGCTAAAAATCAAAATATTATTATTGTTCCATGACAGAACACAATGGCTTCTTTTCAGATATTTTCACAAATGCATTATCTCCTGGGGCCTAAGTATCCATTAGCTAATTTATAGTATATAAAATGGTTTCAAGCAATGTACACAATGAGCTGTGCTTCAAATCTGCCAAACATTTGGAAGAAATTGGCATTCAGAAAAACATGTAGAAGAAAAAAGCAAAACAATGTGTTTCTGCATGATTCATTCATTTGGTTGAATTATGAAGCAGATGTTAATATAATATAGGAATTCTGTTCCTATTGAGGTAACTAGGGAGACTGTCATTGATTTCAGTGTCAGTCGATTAAACATTAAAATAATATACTCTACATATGGATAGTATATTTTACAACCAGGGCTGATGTTAATCTTCTGCAAATTTCTAAATTCATAAGTACATATTAGCTTCCTGAAGGATGTCAACTTAAGAACAGTATTAGTAGTATTAATTATTCTATGCTCCCTCCTCTTCATTTTGTCCACAAGATCAGAAATACCTGTTTCCATTTTCAATTAAGTTGCTATATCCAAAGCAGAAACCATGGCTAATTGTAACTGGTTTATTCAAAGAAATTATGATTATAAACCTTGGTTTGAACTTGTTTGTTCAGAGAAGCCACAGCTATATCTAACCACAGTTCTTCCTAGGTTAGAGATAATGTCAGAAAATGCAGAATAAATGCAGTGGTGGTAAAGAAGGAATGGGGAAACATGCAAGGCCCAAGTCTTATGCCCACACATTTAAATTACAGTTGTGTGTTCCAGGAAAACACAACCTTTATCTTCAAAACATATATGAGGTAGGTCAAAGAGTACCTGTTGGAGAGCAGAAGAGAACAAAGAATGAGCAGTGCCTAAAAAACACAAAATTGCTATTCTATTACTATTCTATTACTATTGCAAATAATCTGAGTTTTCCTGCAAAGTGGTTCAAAGAATGTACAAAAGATCTGGTAGATCTTCTGTGGATAGGTAAAAAACTAAGGATAAAGTTGAAGCCAATGACAGCTTTGAGAAAGAGAGGGGGATTTGCCTTGCTGATCATGACAATCTATTACAAAGCAAGCTGTTTAGCATGGATAAAACAATGGTTCATTTTGAACAATCCATGGAAGGCCATGAACTGCATTTCGGTTGGCATTCCTATCTGTGATACCAAAAAGTCAGCATACAAAAAGTGTTTAATAATCATGCAGTCCGAAGATCTTTGTTCAAAATGTGGATGAAATACAAAAGATATCTATGTCCAAACTCCCACCTTGCCCTTCTCCTGTTGAAGCACTCTTGATCAAAGGCCTTTGAAATGATACAGAATGGATCACTTACAAAGAATTGGGTTACTTATCAAGTGATGTGATACAACTGAAAAGCTGTCAGTGGTTACAACAGGAAGGAATAACAATACACTGGTTCCTGTACCTCCAAAAACAAGAGAGGTTTAAAATGAATCTGAAAGAAGGTGGAATCAACATGAATCCAATGGAATTTGAAATACAGATAAAGAAAGGAAACCAACATTTACTATCAAGAATATACCAGTTACTGCTGAGGTTTGATCTTGATGGGGAAGCAATCAAAGAATATATGGTCAAATGGGTGACTGACTTAGGTCACAATATTAATTTAGAAGATTGGGAAAAAACTTGGAAAAGGGTTACCAAATTTACTAGATGTTATAGTTTACAAGAAAATGCTCTGAAGGTGATGTTTAGATGGTACCTCCCTCCATTAAGGATTGCGGAGATGTTTAAAAATACAAAAGATAAAAGTTGAAAATGTCAGAAAGAAAAGGGCACCTTTTTTCACCAATCGTGGGGATGTAACAGAGCACAGAAATTTTGATTCATGGTATGAGCAGTAATGCAAAAAGTAATAGGGAAAAGATTGAATTGGTCCCAAAGCTGTTCTTGCTGGGAATATTTGGCTCAAATCTGGTGGCAGCAGAGATTAAAGAAAGGTTAATATGGCATATGGTATATGCCAGGAATTGGTGGAAGGTCTCAATTCCATCAAAAGAGGAATGGATGGAGAAATTAATAGAAGTGGTAGAAATAAACAAACTCATTTGTCTCTTAGATAACAACCCAAATCAGAAATTTCTCCAAACATGGCAACCATTTATAAGTTATGTGCAAAGGGTGACATAAAATGTAATGTAAGAACTAACAATGTAAAAACTGTGCAACATGCATCTTCACAAATAAAACTAGGTAATTTTTACAAAGTAGATAGAAACAGATAGTATGGAACTAGAATGCTTCTTGATAATGTTATCAATATGAGTAAATTACTACCGTAGGAAAATTCTGTTAAGATAGTGATCTATGTAATTAGTCAAGGGTTAACAAGCCATGTTTGAGCAATCAGATAAATAATTAATCAAATAATTAATATCAATGCATTTGAATGGGCAGAATGTTATAAATTTAATTGAGGATGTAAAAGGGTAAGCTAACGAGAATCAAAACTACCCAATCTGTAGCTCCATCAGAGAGGGAAGTCAACCATTAATCTAGCCGTAGGTTTTCTTTATGTTATTATTATGTAGATAGCCATCGTTTGTCTTTACCATTTGTCTAGAGACTGTACATTTTTTAATTGTTGTTTCCATGCTGTTCTTATGTTGTTCCTTTTATAACCTTTATGTTTTTTGGCTGTTCCATGTGATTATAATAGAAATTAATAAATATAAATTATTAAAAAAAATAGAAAATGCAGAAGAAAATGCAGTGGTGGCAAATAAGGAATGAGGACACATGCAAAGCCCAAGTCTTATGCCCACACATTTAAACTACAGTTATGTGTTCCAGGAAAACACAACATTTGTCTCCAAAACATATATAACGTAGGTCAAAGAGTTCCTGTTGGAGAGCAGAAGAGAACAAAGAATGAGTAGTGCCTGAAAAACACAAAGAAGAAGGCAAGAGGGTTGAAGTTGCTGTGGAAGGATTTCAGTGTTGAAAATCATGGCTAGCTTTATGACAGTATTGTAACTGTGATTTAAGCATAAACTTTGATAGCACTAGATATCCCTTTGTGATATCAAATAATTTGACCTTTCTATGGCACCCTGGCACATACATTTGTAAAAGGGTCCTCAGGAAACACACAAAACAAGGAGCAGCCGTTTTATGACAGGAATTCCAACTTCTCTATCTCAGGCGGGCACTTCAAAGCCTTGGTTGTTGTTCTGAGGATCTATTTCTTTCATCTCACAAGGTGCCTGATTTGCACCCATAAATAACAAGGCCATAATAAGTGCCCATATATTGGCACTTGGGCTGCATGATTGATTTTACCATGGATGTTTTGATCCGCTTCTAAGCCTTTTGGTGCATTTCAAAGCTAACTTTGCTCTTAAAGTTTATGACATGAATCTCAGGCACAATTTCTGTTATAAAAACCCCTAATTCTGATAGTTGAGGGAGCCGCATTTTGAGTTTTATCCCGCTTTGCTGACATTCTGTATAGCGAGCTCCCCAAGGAATCTACTGAGCCTCATTTCCTTCAGCTGTTCAGGACTACGTGATCAGGTGCCGTATTATTTATCCCTAAAAATCATTTCCCTTTCCTACTTCTTATTTAGTTAGTGGTGTGTTTGTTTGTCTTATATGTTGCCTTTCAACAAAAACATTAACTGGTTTATTCTGTAAATTTCATGGCTCATTGACCTGCCTCTGTAAACATAGGGCTAAAAGACCCCCGCTATAGTTACCCTACCTCTTGCTAGCCAGCAAGTGAGCTCTAGTTAATTTCCCATCTGTGTTAATATTTGGATATTTGGGTGTCCTTTCCAGCACCACTAAATACATGGTAACAGTATGGTCCTTTCTGGAGGACGACACTCTCACATGTTGTCCCGTTGCAATTCTGGCAGCACCTTTGCCAGGATGGGAGTATTTCCCCAGTGCTCCTCTTCATAACTGACCAGCTTCCTGTGGAAGGGAGCTCAAGGGACATGCCTCCTCCTTCCATACTGCAGCCCACCTTCTTTCCATGCTACAGTGGGGAAGGAAGCACATGATTGCACTTCCAGCCCCTCTGCATGGCCTGCTGTGATGCAAGCCATGCACAGTCAGGGGTCATTGACGGAATTTTTCATCAATGATATACCCTGCGATCACACAGCTGGTGACACAAGAAGAGCAGGATCTTGACGACGTCATGCAGAAGCATCATCACAGTCTCGCTTCTCTAGTGTCCCCATGCTGGAGGACACTGTCCTGTGGAAAGGGCCTATGCTAGGGAAAGGGCTGTAGGGAACTCAGTAGGAATCTTCTGCTGTTTGCACAATCCTCAAAGCTATGAGTGTGGGGTGATATTCATCTCTCCTTACAAATTTCAGTAATTAAAGATTACTTCCATAATAATATGACAGACGAGGTTAAAATGCATACAATTTGGGACGCGAGTAAGGCGGTCTTGAGGGGCCATTTTATTCAGTGGGGGACTGAGTTAAAAAAGAGAAGACAAGAGAAACATCAACTAATTATAGAAAAAATAAGTCAAAGAGAAGACATGATTAGACAAAATCCAGAAGATTACCAAACTAAAGCAGAACTGAAGATGTTACAAGAACAATTGAAATCTGAACATCAGGAGGAAATAAATAGGAATTTGAGAAGAGTGAAGCGAGGTTCTTTGAGCAGGCTAACAAACCAGGGAAATGGTTAGCCTATAAACTGAGAAAAGAAAGAAAGAAGAACCTAATCACAGAAGTTTATAAAGAGGGAAAAGTTATAACTGACCAGCAAGAGATTAGACAAGTCTTCCACAGATACTACAGTCTACTTTACAAGGCAAAGGAAAGGAAGATTAATAGCAAGATAACAGTTTTCATAGAGCAGCATAAGATACCTAAAATCTCAGAAGAGCAACAGAAAATATTAAACGCCAAAATAAGTGCACAGGAAATATCAGATGCTATTAAGAAACAGAGCATTTCTAAAGCGCCGGGCCCAGATGGCTTCACGGCTGCCTACTATAAGCAAATGCAAGAAGTTTTGCTGCCATATTTGTTTAAACTATTCAACCAAATCCCAGAAGGAGGGAAACCTGATTCCTGGCAGGAAGCTGCAATTTCGTTGATACCGAAAGAAAGTCGAGATCCTAAAGATCCGGGAAATTACAGACCGATATCTCTACTAAATGTAGACTACAAGATTTTCATGAGTATCTTGGCTGAGAGGACCAAAAGAGTACTACAAGATATAATAGGAGAAGAGCAAAATGGCTTCCTGCCAGGAAGACAATTAAAAAATAATATGCGGACAATCTTAAATATTATAGAACATTATGAGAAGAACAACCAGAAGAAATTAGCTTTGATTTTTATCGACGCGGAAAAAGCCTTTGATAACGTGAGATGGGATTTTATGATGCAAGTGTTGGAAGAAATGAAACTCAGTGAGACATATATGAATTGGATGAGAGAGATTTACAACAAACAAGAAGCTGCTCTGATCATAAATGGAGAAAGAACAGAGAAATTTATGATAATGAAGGGGACAAGGCAAGGATGTCCTCTATCTCCTTTATTATTCATAATGGTGTTGGAAGTATTGCTGAAGATGATCAGAGATGATCCAAGTATAAGAGGCTGTAAAGTGAAAGGGCACGAATTCAAACTGCAAGCATTTGCAGATGATTTAGTTATAATCCTGGAAGATCCGAGTACAGCTATAGACAACTTACTAATGAAACTAAAGTCATTCGGCGAATTGGCGGGATTTAAAATTAATGAAGAAAAGACGAAAATATTAACAAAGAACATAAAGCAGGAAGAACAGAAAGATTTGGCGGCTAGAACGGGGTTCAAAATAGAAAAGAAAGTTAGATACTTAGGCTTCTGGATATCTAAAAGGAATAATGAATTATATGATATATGATATATTATATGATAATAACTACAAGACCATTTGGAAAGAAATTCAAAACCTATTCACTACATGGAAACAACTGAGATTATCTTTATCTGGCCGAATAGCAGCAATTAAAATGAAAATGTTGCCAAAGTTGAATTTCTTATTTCAAAACTTGCCTATTATTACAAGTGACAAACCATTTATTGATTGGCAGAGAGAAATTTCTAAATTCATATGGGAAAACAAGAAGCCAAGAGTTAAATGGAAGATGCTTATTGAAAAGAAAGGAAAACGAGGCCTTGGAGTACCAGACTTGCGAATTTATTATCAGGCAAGTGCTTTGCTATGGATTAAAGACTGGATAACTTTGGAAGAAAGGAACATATTAAAGCTTGAAGGTGCCGATCTACGTATGGGTTGGCACGCATATATTTGGTATAACAAGGAGAAAACTGATAGAGAATTTCTTAATCACTACCTTAGAAAATCCCTCTTAATGAATTGGCAGCGATTTAAGAGAAAATATTACAACCAAATTCCTCTATGGATATCCACCCACGAGGCCTTTTTTGGAGCACGACGTGAACCCCAGGAGAAAATAATAAGATATAAAGATCTACTAGTTAAGACTGCCAATTCGGAAATCGGAATAAAAATGAGAGAAGAATTGGAAAATGTGGCTGGTTTTTACATAGACAGCTTTTAGAAAGATTTAAGATTGATATGAAGTTGGAGGGTTTTGACCTTCGCAAAGAGGAAAAAGCATTTGAAAAAATTATATTTTTTGAGCAGAACCACATGACTTCTAAAATCTATCAGTTCTTGTTGGAAAGAGAACTTGAACCAGAACAAATAAAGGCACCAATGATCACTTGGGTGCAGAATATTGGCCGTGAAATACAGCTGGAGCATTGGGAGAAGAGTTGGCGGGACACCCAGAAATTTACTGTTGCTCAAAATTTGAAAGAAAATTACTTTAAGATGTTTCACAGATGGCACCTTGATCCAGTTAGAATAAACAAAATATACAAAACAAAAGACAAAAAATGTTGGAAGTGTGATCAAGATAATGGGACGTTTTATCACGTGTGGTGGACGTGTGAGAAGGCGAAAAAATATTGGAAGGAAATTCAAACATTGATTTCAAAGGCCCTAAAAATCAGTATCCCATTATTTCCGGAAATTTTTCTATTAAATATTTTACAGAAGATAGACACAGAGGAAAGAAAGAAATGTTGGAGAATATTATTATACATGATAACAGCGGCTAGAATTCTTTATGCCAGCAAATGGAAAAATTCATGTACTCCTCCAATTTATGATTGGAAAGTAAAAGTGATGGAATATTGAGAGATGGACAGACTAATAATGAAACTCCAGGACAGAGATCAAGCTATTAATGAACAAGAGTGGAAGCAAGTAGAGGAATTTCTGCTCCCAAAATGAGATAAATTTAACAAAAATGATTTTGTTATGGCACAGGTGATTGTTGTTTACAAAAATGTGTTGATACAATACTTTAAGAGGCGAGAAAACTGTTTAGCTTAACAAAATTTAAAGAGAAACCTGCTTTATTATGCGTTTAGATCAGATTTACCCTGGAGTAAGTAAGGAAGTGATGGATGGGGGTGGGAGGAATTGCATAGACCCTAAATAGATTTGTTTATTGGAACGGATAATTTGAGGTGAGGTACGTATTTATGTAGTTTGAATATGCTTGGAAAAAATGCAAACAATTTAATCAATTATGGAAATAGAATGTTTTATCTTTTTTAATTTAATAAAAATATTATTTAAAAACAAACAAACAGGTTTTCATGTAAGCCAGAGAGATTTATTTAGTAATTTGTTTTAATGGAATATTGTTTTAGGTTTTTATGATTTTATGTTTTTCATGTTTTTAAATTGTTTTTAATGTTTTGCTGTTTTAATCTGTTGATGGAAGCTGCCTTGAGTCCTATGCTGGCAGAAAGGCAGCATACAAATATAATAAATAAAAAATAAATAAAATAGTAGCTAGCTGCAATTTTCCGGAAACATTAGAAGCTGCTTTAACCCAGATAAGACTATTTGTCCTGGTAGTCCATCATGGTCTACTTTGGCTGGTACTGGCTTAGAAGAGTGTTAGGCAGAATGTTCAGTCATGTAGGGACATGGAGAGGATGATTTGCCCCAGACAGCAATGTTTGGGGGCATCCTTGCCCATAGTCACGCCCCCATGTGCCCTGGCCATATCCCCATGCACCGCAGCCATGTCTCTGTGCACAGTGGCCACATCTCTCATGCCGTGGCCCTGCCCCCATCCGTCCCCGCTCCACACACTCCAAGCTCTGCTACTGAGAATGTTTCACATCATTTCCTCCCCAGTTCTTTACTCAACAGGATTAAATCTGAGACCTACTTCCTGCAAAATATACCATGGTCACAACATGTAAATATTACAGCTAACATCCTACATTGAGGAGAGAGAGTGTAAATTTATGCTCTAGAAGTTAAGTGGCAGTTGCACAATGCTGCCTTGTTAGTGAATTGCGATGTTGTATAACTAAATGCACAAACAAATGTGCATGTGCACTATGTGTGATATGCATCCATGGAAAACACAAATGTGCAGCCATGTGCAATGTGGAACCATGTACAGTTGTGCCACGTGCACAATTCAGCTTTGACAACCTTGAACTGAACATGTCTCTTTGCATCCAACAAAAATATCAAACAGCTTTCACAGAGGATGTTACCCATGTGTAAAACACCAGCAGGATTTTGGCCTACTTTGTTTTTTGCTTCAGCTTCCAGAATCCCCTAGCCAGCATGGATTCTAGAAGCTACAGTCCTGCCCACCCCCGCCAAAAAAAAATCCCCTTTTTCCAATCTCTCATTATTGCCAATGAGCTACAGCCTCTCTTCTAATGAAAAATGGCTCCCACTGGTCTTAGATTTTCTCACAAAGAGCTTAAATGTTCTTATTCCACATAGCAGGCTTCCCATGAGTTTTTGGTAAACAATGTGTTTTACCATGACAGCCAAAGAAATAAGAATATGCCTTAATAGCTGTACTCAGCTGAAGCAGTGGGCACATCGAACCATCTCACCTCCCCCGCTTCCAGTCCATGAAAATGGTGTATAGGCATACCACAACTCGCATTACATTCATCATTGTGAATCCTTATGTAAATAAATAATAGATTTTTTAAGACCGTTGATTCAGTTAAGACCTAAGACATCACAACCATCTTAAATACAGAAAAGATCCATTAGAAAACCTCTGGAAACTTTGAAAGAAAGAAGAAAGAAAGAAAGAAAGAAAGAAAGAAAGAAAGAAAGAAAGAAAGAAAGAAAGAAAAGCAGTTAATCTTTACATCACAGCTTGAATTCTTTTGCACCCTCCCAAGTAAGTCTAG
The DNA here is from genome assembly GCA_948474755.1 of Ctenosaura bakeri. NCBI lineage: Eukaryota > Metazoa > Chordata > Lepidosauria > Squamata > Iguanidae > Ctenosaura > Ctenosaura bakeri. Next base: position 476,873 of record CAOLHI010000011.1, on the reverse strand, counting down.
AATGATTTTTTCCCCTAGTGAGAACTGGCATATTTTTGTGTGTGTTCCAGGCAAAGAATTTCCAACATTATGTGGGATTTTGGCTTGAGGCAACTTTATGTGACAGATGTTTAAAGAAAGAGGGGTTGAAAGCGGATTAAGGCCTTCTTACAATAATACAGGGGAACATTTCTGCTGCTTGCTCGGCATGGTTTTGCATATCCATCCGTTCTGTCAACAGAATAAGTAACCCACTTCAGACAAAGAATAAATATTAATGAAATGAAGCTTTAGGCCTCTTAAGTGTTAAACTAATATGGTTAAGAATTAAATAAGCCAACTGGTGCCAAACGCATTTGTCTAATTTCATCCGTCTTCTTTCCAGATTATTTATTGTGTTACATAAACCAAGTTGCTTTAAAGTCTTGAATGATAATATTATGTCTGTTGGTAATAATTGTTCCACCCCTATTTGATGTATTGAAATGTAACAGAGGCCATTTTTGCATTGTATTAGCATGCTATGTACACACATGCCAGTCAGCCTTATCTTATTAGAAGAAGCTCAGAGGAGTCAAGCAACAGAAGCCTCATATTCTTGGTGCTAGGCATTCAGTACTGTGTGCTAACTGATCTCATGTCAAGAATCCATTTCCTCATACAAATAGGATGATTCCTGATTCTGATACAGACTTCTTACTGGACTGAACCTTCAGAATTCTTAAGATGGTTCAGAAACAGTTATGCTCTTCCCATTTTTCTTTCTTTTTGACTGACCCTACCAATGAAGGATGGGAGAAATTAAGAACTTGAAAGACTTTTTTGAGTCAGGCTTCCCAAAATCCTAGCCCAGTGGTTCTCAACCTTCCTAATGCCGTGACCCTTTAATACAGTTCATCATGTTGTGGTGACCCCCAACCATAAAATTATTTATTTATTATTTACAATGCCTCCCCCCCGGCAAAGACTGCCTCGCCGGCCAGGAACGGGGGGGGGTGGGCAGGGAGGGAAAGAGGAGCTGCACATCTCCCCTGGGAAAAAACTCTGAGAACCCCCCCGGGCTCTGCTTCTGCTTCACTCTCATTTCTGCTGGGGGAGGCAGTGTGGGAAAAGTTTCCAGAGTGTTGACCCTGGCTGGGAGGGGAGGAATCCCAGCACCTTTGTCTTTTCTGCCAGGTGCAGCTGCCCCCCCCAGCAAAGTGCTGCCTTGAGGCCCCTGGCCCTTCCACAGTGCCCCCCTCTGTGGTGAGTGGGGCAGGGGCCATGGCAAGGAGGGGGCCTGCCCCTGTGCTGCCACCCCCCCAAGCTGGCCCGTCAGACAGGAGGTTCTCCCGGTAGCAGAGAAGGGGAGCGATTTCAGTCCCTTCTGAACAGGGGGCAGGAGGACGCGAGCGCATGGCTTGCACTTGTGCACCACTACTGCTGTGGCGACGCTGTGGCCACACGTGCTCCCACCGAAGGGGGCAGGAGGATGTGAGCGCGTGGCTCGCGCTTGCGCGCCACCACCAAGGAGGGAATGGAGCCTAAGACCATCGGAAATACGTATTTTCTGATGGTTTTAGGCGACCTCTGTGAAAGGGTCATTCGACCCCCAAAGGGGTCACGACCCACAGGTTTAGAACCACTGTCCTAGCCAGAATTACAAGCAGCCATACTGGTTGAGAAATTTTGGAAATAGTTTTTCAAAAGTAACTTCTCCAAGTTCTAATAAGAATCAATCGATTTCCAGCGGGGAAGGGTCAATCTGTCCATGCTAGGGTCTCTTTCTGCTTCTCATTTTCCATTCTGAAGTTTGTTTTGTCCCTTTTGTGCAACAGATTATGAATTTATCTGAAGTCTTCATAAAAATTTGTATGCACCCTGGTACCCTTTTTTGTGTGTGTGTGTGTGATATATGCATTTTTGCAGGAGATTTTCTGTAATGAATTTGCATTTTGTGCAGCCAGTTTTTTATATCTGAATGCATTTTTGTACTTTGTCTTCACAAACACAAGTGTTCCATCAAAGTGCATACATTTTTTCCTAATACAATGGATATGTTCCTGAGTGTGACTTTTTTTTAAAAGAAACTTTATTATCTGAGGCGGAAATAGCATAGAAAGAATTGGGATAGGTTCCTGCACCACAAAGAAGAATAGGAGTACTACATGTTTCAGCAAACTGTGTATTCGAAACTAACAAAAGGCAAATATGAAATGAAACAACCAGATCAGTAAGCCTTCCATAAGTAAACAGAAACACTTTGATCCTTCTCCAGACCACTTGGAATTTCCTTCCGAAATGCACAGAGGGCTAACGTTTTATTTCACCAGCCTCAGCTTTCCTTATGATTTTCCTTTATGTGGCCAAACTTACAGATCTATGCTTTTTAAAATAATGTTATGGGGAGCTAATGACACAGACTAATCTGCTTTCTCCTTCTCTGTTTTGCTATCTGTGCATGCTCAGCAAGGCATGGAGGCAACTGCTATTTACCTTTCCTGATGTGGGCAGGCACACACAGCTACAGTATGCATACATTTTTTCCTAATACAGGTATACTTCAGTCAATGATAAGCTAGGGTAGAATAGCATCCTTTCCCAGCTCAAGATTTATTGCATTATTTACTGCAAACATGCTGTTGCAACCTGGCACTTATGTTTCTCCAGCCTTCCTTCACCATCTTTCCAATGCTGATGCTTCTAAAAAAAATAATACTTCTGGACAAAGGATTTGAAGAAAAGAGAGGGTCAAGTAGACATTAAAAAAACTTTAAAAAAAAAGATATTCTTTAACAGAGGCTTTGATGCTTTTCCCAGTAGCCTCCCATCCCAGCATGGGAATGGGAGAGGAGTGGGACCGTGACGATGCCTCTGCATGATGTCTTCACAGTCCTGATCCGCTCCCATTCCCAGGCGGTGTAATTGCGGATTAATCATTGACGTGCAACTGTGCCACCATCCCACACTTACCTGTCCTGCAGAAGGGCAGGAAGTGTGATGGCAGAGTTTCCTGTCCTAGTGCAGCCTGGGAAAGTACCTGGCTGCACTGTGGAAGGATGAGGCATATCCATTGTGCTCCACAGGGAAGCAGTCCAGTGCAGAGGGGAGCACTCCCATCACGCTCTATTCCTGGCAGAGCTGCTGTCGGGATCACCACCAGAGGGCCACAGGAGAAGGTATGGTGCAGAAAGAGCCTTTGTTAACTGAGGTATGCCTATATGTACTTTTGAAAAAATGGAGAACAGTCTCAAAAACATCAAAAATACGTGATTCAAATCACATAAAGTGGGTCCTTGGTATCCTCTAGGGTTTGGCTCCAGAACCCCCCGTGGACACCAAAATTTGTGGATGCTCAAGTCCCATTATGTGCAATGATGTAGTAAAATGGCATCCCTTATATAAAATGGCAAAATAAAGTTTGCTTTTTGGATTTTTTTTTTCATATTTTCAAACTCTGGTTGTTTGAATCCGTGGACACAGAATCCACAGATAGGGAGGGCTATTGTGTAGGTTTGGCAGGTACAAATTAGATAGGTTCACATTAAAATGCAAACTGAATGGATTTCTCCCCTATTGCTAATTTCTGTTTTATGCAACTTTAACATTTGTTCACTTTTATACCTTCTCTGTCCCATTAATTTTTGCATTTACATATGCTTTAAAACATTCACAAGAAAACTGAGGTTTAAGTATATATGAAGTATTTTAATATTTGTTTAGAAATTTACTTAATCTCACAATATGCCCTTTTGAATGTATGCTGTTATTTCTTTCCTTCAAGCTAAGAGCTGTGTCAGAAGTTTGGAAGTCAATGGATAACTAAGCTCTTCTGATCCACTCATTCTGCTGGAAAGGATGTGTCAAGGAAGAGTGTATCAAATGCATTTGTATCAGAATTTGCAAAGATCAGATTATTCAAGCCTTCATTTCTGTAATAAGGCTATTTACTTACATACTTAAGATTTATATGTTAGTTACATTTATACCTTATCTTTTCTCCAATGAGGTCAAGACAGCAAACATGGATCTCCTCTTCCCCACTTACTCTCCACAACAACCCTGTGAGATACATCAAGCCAAGCATGGTTGAGTGGCCCATGGTCATCTAGTTAACTTCGTGGCATAGAATCTGGATCTCACAAGTACCTGTCCAAAATTCTAACCACTGCAGCACACTGTCTCTCCCATGTAGAAGTGTACACACACTATGGATGCATGTATGTCGGTCTTTCGGTGGACCACACAGATAATGGAGCCCAGCATAACACTTTATGCAAAGAATGACATGATGTCATAGGGGGAAATGCCCACTTTTTCCCGCTTAACGTTTTCTGTGCTTCTTCATTCAAACTTTATCTTTTAGTAATTTCCAAAAATCTTACAGCTAACAAGGCAAGGCTTTTCAACAACTTTCCATGATACTGGAAGATGTCCTGGAATCTCTCAACAGAAAAAGATTTTAAAAATGAAGAACTGTAGTGACTAACTTTGTAATACTTATCCAACTCTTCCTTCTTCTCAAATGCCCAAGAGTTATACAATACTTGAATTGTCTGTGATCATATAACCCAGATGTCTAAACATTGCCTTGGATTTTTTCTTTAAAAAAATATTCTGATTCCTCTAAATAAAAGTTTTGCTTTAGTAAGAAATATTCAATAACTGGAAAGTATTAGAATAGGATTCTTGCTCATTAGAACACAAAACAGAATTTCATTCCTTTCTCTCTTGGTTATTCTAGCACTAAAATTTGTTAATTATTACAACTGAATTGTAAATGTGATAATTCATGTCTGTGATTTCAAACTACTTAAGGCATAAGTAGTTTGATATCATGATTTTTTAAAAAATATATATGAGGACATTGACAATGACATTAACATTCAATACCTCTTAAGCATGAACATATGAAACCTGTGTCTGATCAGAAGAATGTGAGCTGTAATCTTAGGGTTTAGGAGGGCCTTCAAATGAATAGCTCCATGCAACAGCTCCAATATCTCATCTATTATCAGAGGGCAAAAGACAAATTTACGTGAACAGGCTTTGGACCAAGTTTTGAGGGCATTTAAGTGATGAAATATGTTGGAAGCAGAGAAATGTACAACCCAGGCCCAAGCGGGCTGTTAGATTTAGCTGTTATATTTTCAGAAATCATCTGATCAAGACTGGTGTGGCCCACTTCCAAGGGTCTGTGTGTAGTGGTCCAGACAGAGCTTGGGAAAGTACTTTTTGGATTACCCAGCTATCCCAAGCCAGCATGGCCGGAATGCCATCTCATTTTTATCCCAGTCAGACTCCTGATTTTTAATAGCTATATGGCAGGCAGTTGAATCTGGCTGCAGCAGATGGTTAGGAATGTCAGAATTTGCACTAGCTGCTACTATTGCTGTTGTTTTTATTTATTTCTGTCTTGTCCTTCTCCCAAAATTGGGATTAAAGGCAGCTTACAATTTAGAAAACATTACAGTTAAAAACATACAAAAAAAAGTGAATATTAAAATGGGATTAAATTATTGACAGTATTAAAAGGATTTAAAACTATACTTACAAAGATAAAATATCATTAAAGGATAAAAAGCAATTGAAACAGTTCAGTCTAAAACAATACAGTAACCTCAGCCCATTCTTTGAAAACTTTAAAAACCTTCTGGAAGAAAATGGTCTTGCCTGGCTACAGAAGGACAGCAAGCAGGAGACATTCTGGCCTTCTAGGGAAGGGAGTTTCAGGATCTAGAGGCAGCCACTGAGAAGGCTGTCTCTGCACTACACTGTTATAGTGCTGTTATTCCACTTTTAACATTCTGTGGAATTCTGAGGTTTGTAGTTTACTGAGACCAAAGAGCTCTCTGGCTGAGAATTCTAAATGCCCTTCCCTAAACTGCAAACCCCAGGATTCCATAGGATGTTGAAAGTGGAAAAAAAGCACTATAACAGTGTATTGCGGAAATGGCCTTAGGCTCCACCAATCATGCTTGTGACGGTGGTGGAATTGAGAGAAGGGCCTCTTCCAATGTTCTTAGAACCCAGGCAGACATATATAGGAAGATACAATCTACCAGATTGCCTGACCCTGAACAACATAGGATTTTATTGATCACTAACATATTTATCTGACATTACTCAAGATTGTTTTCCTTTTAAGAATACACCCAACTGTCTTCTCCAGTATCTGTTACTTTTCCCCATATTTCCCAATGCAATCTGTATTCAGAGTTATTAACAGACAGAGGTTGGGTTCCTGAGAGAGTACACTGTCCTCCTTCTTGCTGCTAGGCCTCATCTTCATAGCAACTGGCCTGGTCCGGTACCTGTAACTTATCCTTATATTCCCCAATCCAATCTATATTTGTAGTTGTTAACATAGAGAGGTTGGGTTCCTGCAGTAATACACTGTTTTCCTCCTTGCTGCTGGGCATCGTCTCCATAGTAACCCACCTATTCCAGTACCTGTAACTTTTCCCCATAGTCCCCAATTCAATCTGTGTTCTCTGGCAATGTTGATGTACTGGCTATTTATTTATTTATTTATTTATATTTTTTTTGCTTTCTGTTGAATTTGTGCAATAACGTTATGTTTTTCTGGACCATTTTTTGTTTTGCATTTCAACTTTAAGACCTTTTCCGCATGTTACCTTATTGCGGAGGTGGGGGGTGCTGTTCGCGCAAGCAGGTTCTTGCGCGAGGCGCTCTCTTCGCTGCTCCTTGATTCAGCCCTTTCACTGGGACATTGTTTGTTTGGTTAAGGCCAGATATTTCTGCCTGATATTTGCCTGCATTCTATCACCAATTGAGGCAGATCCTAATGCTGACATAAGGCAGTGCTCCAAGTCCTTCAGTACTGCTGACACATAACCTTCATCAAAGCTGCACTGGACAAATTAAAACCTGAAACCGTAAATCTCCTGGAAAAACTTGTAGAGTGAGGTTGTGGATTATCTTCAAGTTGTCCCAAGGATCAATGGGAATCATCCACACAGCAAGGTAACTTGGTGGATAAAAATTTGGTGACCTTCTAGATGAAGAAGTGGGGGAAGTTATTGGTGGCCATGAAGAAGTGTTATCCACTGAGGAACTGGAGGAATTTGTTAAGACATCTTCAGAGGAGGTGGAGGAGGAGAAGGAAAAGGAAGAAGAAGAAGAAGAAGAAGAAGAAGAAGAAGAAGAAGAAGAAGAAGAAGAAGAAGAAGAGGAGGAGGAGGAGGAGGAGGAGGAAGGAGGAGGAGGAGGAGGAAGAGGAAGAGGAAGAAGAAGAGGAAGAAGAAGAAGAAGAAGAAGAAATGGAAACAGAACCAGTCATGTGGATGTTAGAGAAATTAACTGAAATATATCACATTGCACAGATGTTAAAGGAAAAAATTATGGAGCATGATGCTTGCATGGGATGCAGTAATAGAGTCTCTCATACAATCACAGAAGGATTACGACCTCTTAACATGAGTTAAAAAGAAAATAACAACAACATTCCATTACAATGTTCTTCCAAAAGGTTCCAGGAAAAAAAAGTCTTCAGAGGCTCCCCAACCATTGGCATCAACATCATCTGCTCCTGAGATTGAGATCCAACCACTGACATCGTCCTAGCATCCTTATCCAGGATTAATTTCTGATGATCTGTCTTATGATGATCCACCTTCTGTAAGTCAATTGTAGCCTAACAGTATGGCATATGATCTTTTGCATACAGAAACATTCTGGTTTTGGACTACATGTTGTTAATTTTTATGTTTTTCATAGTTCAGCACAGGCTTTGGACTGCAGATAACAGTTACTAAGCCTTGTTTTTCTTAGTTGCTGAAGTTCTGTCAAGTTGCAGAGCTTCATCTCCAAGCTGCATACTTGTCTTGATACTTACATCATTCATGACATTGGGGGGGGGAAGTGTTCGTATTATACGTGTTTTTTGCTATCCATGGTAAATCCTGGAATGTGTCCCCTGCAGTTTAGAGGACCTACTATAGATCCACTGGATCAATCAGAAATTGATAAGTCATCACATATCAAAGTTCCATCTGTTTAATGGATCTACTCTAGTTGGGATTAACAAATGGATTTGAGCCCTGGACATTAATGGAGAATGGAGACATCGATGGCCACTAATCAGTATAGCTATATTGTCACTTGCAGTTGCTGGGAAATGTGAGATTGAGGGTTCACTTGTACCCGTTCCTATAGTGGGCTTCTTGGGGACAACTGATGGGCCACTGTGTGAACAGAATGTTGGACTAGGCAGGACTTTGGTTCAATCCAGCATGGCTCTTCTTATGAAAAAATATAATGAGGAATAAGAAAAAACAATGTATTAGTAAGAAAACGCGTTATAGAAAGAATTCACATACAACTTAAGTGGAAAATGAAATTGTTTTTGATTCTGCTGCTTTGCTATCTCACAACTATTACTGTCAGCACACACACAAACACCCCCCACACACTTAGATTTATTGGGTCATTTTTCAGTATTAGTTTAAACCCTCTCTCCCAGAAATAATCTTATCAGAATAACTGGAAAAAAATCTAAATTTGCAGTGACAGTTGAGACTTAATATCTCAGTGAGTTTTCCACAGTGACCTCCATTTAAAGATGCAACATTTTTAAAACCATACATAATTTCACTTACTTGCATGACAATCAGATGAAGTAAGACAAGCAATTCCCCTTTGCACCTGGAAATGGTTTCTGCTTTCAAACCAACATTTGTAATATGTCAAACTAAATGGGTGATTACAATTTTCAGTATTGCCGTGCTGTTTTTAAAGTTTCTTCTTGCATAGTAGTGCCACCTCAGAACAACAGTGTACATGTTGTTGCTTGTCAAGACAGTGCTTTCTTATTACCCCTGCTGTCCCTAAGTGAAGAAATATATCAAAGAACCTTTGACACATTGAGCAGGGCTCTGTATGCACACGAACATAGCCACACTTGTTTCTTGAGGAGGACAATGAAATTTATATTTCTTTCACTCTCCATCTTCACATTCATGGACTAGCATGATGGATCTGTGATTTTTAAACAGTTTAATTCTGACTTATTTAAAAGTCAGAATTACCCTGGCTATGACATTTTCAACTTCTGTGTTTTGATGTTGAAGCTGGACAGTGCAGAAAGCTGACATAAAGAAAATAAACTCATTCAAAATGTGGTGTTCCAGAACAGTTCTATGGATGCCATTGACTGCTAAAAAGACAATTGAATTGTGCAAACAAGCCTCAACTCTCACTAGAAGCAAGAATGACTAAACTGAGACTGTCACACTTTGGACATGTCATGAGATGATCTGATTTATGGGAAAAGATTACAATGCTTGGCAAAGTGGAAGTCAGTAGGAAACAAGAGAGACCGAACATCAGGAAGCTACAGCCCTGATTTTGCAAGACCAGAGCAGGGTGGTTGATGACCAGGGGTCTTGGAGATCTCTCATTCATAGGGTCTTCATAAGGGTCTCCGTAAGTCAAAGTCAGCTCAATGGTCAAATAATAATAGACTCTTACTGGCACAGTGGATACTTCCTTCTGTCTCTGCACTACATCCAGAAGATCCTTCTGCAACTGCATTAATGCTAACGAGTGGCATGTTCGTGCAGTTTATTACTAGTACTAGAGACTAATAGTTAGAACCAAAGTGTTGAAAGGGCTGCTTAATTTCTCTTATCCTCCTGCCAACATTTTTTTTTTTTGAAACATTGTGCTAGCTCAGAATTGCTATTTTGTGGAACAGAGCACAACATCTCATTTGTGCAGTTTCACCCTATCTACTGCTCTTTGAGCACACAAGCCTGGTAGAACAAGCTCACTCCCTCAATCCTTTAGTAGTGGGAAAAAGTGCAGGGTACCTAGGTAGCATCTGGATGCACTTCTGTAGCCAGGAGCAAACAGCAGCTGTCTCGCTCCCAGATATCAAAGAAGTAGGATGGATAACTGCGAGGGACATGGCTGCATTCAGATATTGCCCGGGTGCCTTGTACCTTCTCCCAGTCATTATATTGCTGTTCTATATTCTTCCCTGGCCTGCAGGTGGTCTCCCTATCCTCACCCAGATATTAAATAACCAAGACAGCATGTACTCATCCTTTGCAGAAAGCACACAGAGTAGAAAGAGGCATTTTGTAAGGAGCTGCTAGAGAACTCCTTGTGCAACTGATTGAAAAGAACATCCCTCTGCACAGCTTTAGGTAATGTCATATGTCACCAGTGGGATTCTTGCCATTGTGTAGCTCTTATACAGCAGTTATTCCAATAACCATTAGGTAATATATATTAGGTTATCCTGTATGTGGCATACATTACAGCACTTGTAATATTGGCAGCAATTTGAGAAATCATGCTGATGGGCGATAGGAATATCCAGCAATTTGAATTACTCCTGGCTGTCAATCTGCAGCTGGATGGTTTCCAGGAGTTCCTCTTCAAATTATGAAGCCTTATATTACGGCTTACATCCATCAAACCTCACATTACGACTTACATGCAAAGTTGCACTAGTGGGAATCTGCCAACATGAGCAGCATACCTTTCCCCCTTCTCAGAAATTGAACAGCCTAAAAACATGCCCTAAAGGGCTTCTTGGAAGATATCAAGATTCAAAAGGATCTAGAGAGAATGAAACATTGTGCCAAAACTAGCAAGATGAGATTCAACAAAGATAAATTAAAAGTTGCATGTAGGTGTCACCTCCCCCATCAAAACACAGATATAGTTTGAGTGTCTATCTGAGGAAACTGAGGCTCTCGTCTCAGTTGCCAGGAACCTTGGAGTTCTGCTGGATGACCGCCTGTCTCTACATCCCTTTGTCAGGGCTACAGCAAAGACATGTAACTTCCATCTTTTGAACATCTGCAGGATCCAGAGGTTCCTGATTGTAGAGACTGCCTATCTGCTTGTCCAGGCCTTGATTATCTCATGCCTGGATTATTGTAACAGTTTACTGGCAGGTTTGCCTTCCTGCTCCCTTCTTCCTCTAGTTTTAATTCAGAACAATGCTGTCCTGGTTGTTTTAAATCTGTCAAAATATTCACCTGTTTCTTTTCCCTGTAGATCCCTTCACTGGCTACCAGTTTGGACCAGGGCCTGTTTCAAATTTTTGATCCTGGTATTTAAAGCTTTGCATTCTAACCTCACTCAGTACCTTGCAGCTCGGCTTGCATGGTACGTTCCACTCAGGAATTTGAGATCTACAGGTAAAGTATTATTGTCTGTTCCACTAACATGTACAACTGTGTCAAGGTTGTGAGTTTTTCAGGATCTGGCTCCACATTTGTGGAACAGTCTTCCTTTGGACCTCTGGCTGGAGGAGGATCTCACCCATTTTCTCAAATAGTTGAAGACCTTCCTCTTTGACTCACCATCTTAAGCCACTGAGTTGCGTTTAAGGTGCTGAGAAGGGTAGCAACTGGTGGGGTGTTGAGGATTTCATTCCATGCATTGTTATGATGTTCTGTTTTATTGTCTTTGTCCTTGATTGTGTATGTCGATATTCTGCCCTTTGGTGTAAAGGATGTTTAAATAAACATTATTATTATAAGAGAGACCTGGTTTGGCAGTGGTACATGTAAAAAGTATGCAGTATCTTAAGGTCCTTTCACACTATACAATTATAGCATTATCATTCCACTTTAACTGGTTTCATCCTATGGAATCCTAGAGTTTGTAGCTTGGTGAGCCATTGAAGCTCTCTGGATGAAAAATCTAATTATCCCTCCCTAAGCTGCAAATCTCAGGATTCCATATGGTGAAATCAAGGCAGTTAAAGTGGAATCACGGTGCTACACCTGAGCAGTGTGAAAAGTCCCTCAGTGGATGCCCAAGTTCAATAAGAGGCAGCAATCTGATACAGTAGCTAATAAGGCTAATGCATTCTTGGGATGTGTTGACACAAATATGGTGACCATGTCACAGGAAACAACATCCTACTCTATTCTGCATTAGTCAGACTTTGAAGTAATGTGTTGAGTTGTGGCTGCCCTATTTTAAGAAGGATGCTGACAAGTTGGAGTGTGTCCAGAAAAGAGCAACCATGACAGTAAGGGGTCTGTGAAGAAAGTCCCATAAGAAATGGATAAATGAGGTGAATATTTCTAGTAAGGAAGAGAAAAGAGGAATGAGGATATGTGATATGTCTTCAGATATATACAAAACTGTCGTACAGAAGCTAGTGCATACTTGTCTACTTGTTCACTGTTGCCCCACAGGGCAGGACAAGAACCAATGGAGAGGAATTACAGGGAAGAAATTTTGTCTAAACATCATGAGAAACTTCCTAACATTGCTGTTCAGCAGCAGAACAGACTGTCTCAGGAAGTGATGGCTTCTCCTTTTCCGGGAGTATTAAGCCAGAGACTGGATTTCAATTGGTATAGTTAGCTAGATTTACTGACCCGTAACTCTTCTGTATTCACTACCACTACTTAGTCCTGATTGTGACACTATTTTTTTTAATTTTTATTATCATAAAGAAAAAAAAATACATAAGAGAATAAAACAAAAACACCACGGGAGTAACATAAATGTGAAAAAGAGAAAAATTACAACACAAATAGCTTGCATTACTATTTCTCTCCAGATCCTTTATCATCATATACTTATTCAACATATTATGTATCATATTGATTATATATTTTTATTTCATATATCTAAATCTCATTCTCTTATACTCATTATTGCTACAATAATTTCATTCTTAAATATATTATTTTCAACTATATTTAACCTATTGCTAATACTATATTTGATCCTGTTATCAAATATAAACGTGAGTCCATTCCTAGAGCCAATTATATTTCAGCTTACTCTACTTTCCAAAATTGTAATTCTTCTGGTGGAGATGTGACACTTCCCTCTTTTGTTAAAGCCTTTTCCACAAATATTTTCCACATTGCTTCAAAGTCATTCCTTTTCATTATTCCTTTTTTAACCTTTAATTCGACATGTTAACTTATCATTGATCGCAGTTTTCCACACTTCTTTATACCAATCCTTTATCTGAAAATCTTCTTGAGTTTTTGATTTTCTCGATATAATCAGCCTTGCTCCAGTTAATAAATTTGTAGTTAACTCCTTCATTGTCTGGGTATTTGTGACATTATTGTCATGATTACAACTATCCCTCAAACAATATTACCAGGTATCAGCTACAAAGGGAGAAGAAGATCCATTCTGCCACCACTGAAACATGGATGAATGATGTTTCCACTCACTTTGGGGAGGGGAGCAAAGCCAAGGCCGTTTCTGCACTACACTGTTACAGTCCTATTATTCCACTTTCAACATCCTGTGGCTTTCTAGGGTTTGTAGTTTACTGAGGCCCAAGAGCTCTCTGGTTGAGAATTCTAAATGCCACTCCTTAAACTGCAAACCTTAGCATTCCGTAGGATGTTGAAAGTGGAACAATAGCACTGTAACAGTGTAATGTGGAAATGGCTCAAGAGAAGTTACTTAGCTGATACAGAATACAATCCACTGTGCCTCAGCAATGCTTCATTTGGGGCATTGCCAGATTGAAAAGGTAGGTTTCTGGGGACACATTTGGTAAGAAAAGTGAATCCAAAGTAGTTACAAGATTTTACTGTAAATCTAGTTTACAATCTCATAACTGCTGAACAGCATGTTAGCCACAAACTTTCAGATAGTCTCCATCCTTGTCATGCATAAAGAACATAACCAGCACTTTTAATTCTGCCTGGAAATGGACCAGTAGCCAGCAAAGCTGTTTCAATAGGGGAATTCTATGTTCTCTATAACCAGCCCCAGTCAGCAGCCTGGCTGCAGTATTTTAGTCCATCTGCTGATTTAACCAATCTTTTCTAGCTGGGACTAAGTAGATGTGACTCTAAAGATAAAATTACTGATGTAATGAGTTACAGTTTTGTTATTTACACAAAGTGTACTTTTAAGGGGCTTTTTAGAGACATTTTGACAGGAATTTTTAAAGTATTATACCACTTTCTTATTAATCTCAACAGTAATAGCAAATTCTGCAAAAGTAGCAAAAAGGACAGGTAACATCATGAATTACTTTTTCAACACTGTAATGAGCAATAATGACAGGTCATTTGCCAAACACTGTAACAAGGTAACAAGAACAAATTGCTTTCAAAAAGCAACTCGCCAAGGTCTGTTGAAATTTCTCATGTAAAACAGAGTCAAATTCTGTTTCCCTGATTTTGGTTCTTCTACGTTTTTAGTTTTTCATTCTAAATAAAAGAGAAAGGAGGGAAAAAGAGAAAAGAAATCATCATCATAATCTCTATTTAAAGACAACAGATGATTAAAGAATAAGAAACCCTTTGTAGCCATTTGACCAGAGCCACAAATCAATGGCTCTTTCCGGTCAACACATCCGACCAACCACAGGGACAGGAGAAGGATGGGGCTAGGGTGACACTTATGCACGACATTGTCCCAGTCCTGTCTTTCTCCCGTCTCCAGGTGGCACGATCATGCCACAAGTGACTGATGGATTTCCCCTCCAATGATGAGTAATTGTGCCACCTTCCTGCCATGCATCTGCATTTACCTTGTCTGCGGAGGCCCTGGAAGTGCAACAGCTGCACTTCCTGCCCCAGTGCAGCCTGGGACAATACCGCGCTGTGCCAGCAGGAAGAGGTGCAGCCATCATGCTTCCTGGTTTCTGGAGGCAGCCAGTGCAGAGGACAGCACTCCATCACATTCTCCTCCTGGGAGAGCCGCTGCTGCCATTGTCACTGGATGTCACCAGGACAAAGGTAAGCTGTGGAAAGGGTCTGTGAATGCTTTTGTTCCCTGTTTTCTCAGAAAAAGAAATATAACATGCAGGAATGATTACAGGTTATAGCCCAATTAATGATCATATTTCAACTAGGCCTTTAGCATGTATTTCTGGCCCTTTCCACATGCGGCGAGGGAAACGCTCCCTGCCACTACTCACCGGCTTTTTGGTGGGTCCGTTTGGGTCCGTCCTGACGAAGAGCAGTGTGAGCTCGTTGCTCTGCACTGCTCCGGCATCCAAAATGGCTGCTTCCCGTTGGTGGAGGCTCTCCACCAACCGGAGAAGCTAGCCAGCCTAAAGCCCACCCCCGGCAGATCTGCAGGCACACACTAGTGCGCGCCTGCAAATCTGCACCAGAGCGCAGCGACAGAGTGATACGGGGTCGCGCGCTCCATACTTTTTAAAAACCTCTTGAAAGAGGTTTTTAAAAGCACGCTGCGCGACCAATTCCGGTCGCTCCGGAGCAGACTGAGGTGCGGAACTACAAAAAGTAGTCCACCCCAGTCCACTCCACGGTGCACAAGACCTCTGTTGGAGGTTGCGCTGCACTGTTTTAATAGCCAGGTGCGGAAAGGGCCTAAGATTTCAAATTAAAATGTGTTAATGCTATTCAGGTCCAAAAGACTTCATGGGATTTAAAAATTTAAGTGCTCCTGCTTCCTTGGGTTATTCTACTCAGTTCTACTCAGTTCTATTCTACTGCAGGACACAGAAACATATTTACCACTGAAGCCTAAATTAAATCTGAAATCATTTTGCGACAATTATTTTATGATTGAAACATTGAATCCCTTTGGGAGAGGACAGAAACTTTAAGAGAGTTTGTTTTTTCTTTATAAGATAGAGGGCATCTTGAAAAGACTAACATTATTCCTGCTTTGCTACAGATGAGAAAGAAAGGGTCTTCAAATCCACTGGGATTTTAAAAATACATTTAGACTTATGATCAGATATGACAAGTTATGCCAGCTGGGGGGTCTAATTAAAGCAGGAGCTCCATTAATACGTGATGGGCAGATATTAATAGATTTCTCATAGTTTCATGGAGAGCTTCTGCTTGTGTTGACACCAAACATATTGAACATCATTCCTTTTAAGATGGAGCTTGTATTTTAACTGGAGGCCTAACATTTCAAGTGGCTTAAAACAACAGCTGGTTACTAGACTGCCAATATGAATTTGTACAGTATGTATAATAATAGCAAGAGCAGACAATGGATTTAGGGCACAAGGACAAGGGAATCCTTGATGTGGTTCTCTCTTTGATTGACTAGAGTAGCAACTGGGCTAAGGGCCCATCCAGATGAACCGGAAAAACAGAAAGTCCCTGCTTTCATTCCTGTCCTTCTCAATTTTTTAAAAAGAATTATTATTATTTAAAGATCTACATGCCATTTTCCCCATCCTGAGGTTTTCCCAGACAATTTCTAGCAGTTACAAGGACTTTTTAGTCCCACTTCCCAAGTCAGCTTAAATTAAGCCAGTATTTTCCAAAATGAAACATACTCCTCCATGGCTGTCTGTCTGTCTACATTACTCCAGAACTTGCTAATATGGTTGCCACCAAGAAACATAATACTGTTCCCAGGACAGCAGATTCAACAGAGAGCCTTTCCACACTACGCTGTTCGGGTGCTATTATTCCACTTTCAACATCCTGTGGAATTCTGGGTTTGTAGCCCAAGAGCTCTCTGGTTGAGAATTCTAAATGTCCCTCCCTAAACTACAAATTCCAGGATTCCATAGGATGTTAACAGTGGAATAATAGCACTATAACAGGGTAGTGTGGAAACAGCCAGAGATCAAGCAAGGGAAAGAGGAATGCCAGCAGGAAAAGAAAATGACCCTAATAGTTAACTAGTGTTAATATTGCTGTAGCATTTTAACACTTGGACTACAACTCCTGAATAATAATGAAAAAACACTCAGTGGAAATTGGTGAAAGTCAGTTTGTGAAATGTTGCCCGAGTCTAGATGTGACACATGATCAGTGGGAGAGGGAGGAGGAAGAACATGAGGAAGGGAGGAGGGAGGGAAACTCTGGATTCTCAAGAAAAAGTTTGACTGCAAAACCATGAATATGCAGGTAAAATCAAAACAAAAGGAATTAGAAAGTTTCAATACTTCTGGGAACTCTTTTCTTTTTTGGATAAGCCCTAATTCAGCTTTTCCAAGGATTACTTGTGACCACTGATGTTATCTTCCACTTTATGGAATCCTTTCTAAAGACAATGAAAGTGTGATAATGTCTGACATAGACTCCCTCAGGAGAGACAAATGCTTTTGGCAGCAGGACGCAGCATGAAGACAGCTCTAATTTCAGATGAATTAACCAAATGATAGAGGAGAGGAAAGCCTAGAAGAGAGATAATGCACCAGAAGAAGTGCTACCTTCATTCCCTTACAGATTATATGTAAAACTCACCATAATCCTCTGTTTTGTGGACTATGGTAGCCAGAGCATCCAGGTTAAGAGCATATCTGGCTTGATGCTGTGGGATGGGGATGGTGATGTTGTACTATGCATGATAATACTAAGCAGTAGCCACAGTTGTACTGATTTTAACAGAACATGGGAACTGTAGTTCAAATAAAGGAATTTTTCCAAGCAAAAAGTCCAAACTCTGCTTTTCATGGGTTGCACAGATTAACCAGATCCCCTCTCTGGTTGCAATTTTAAAAAAATTTCACAACCAGGTTGTGGAATCCTCCCTCACGATCATAATGGTCATCATCATAATCATAATGCTATCAACCTTCGCAGAATATCTTTAGGAAGAGGTGATGCTGACAATTATGACGATAACAAGAGGGAGTAGTACTTTGGCCATATTGAGAAGACCTCACTAGAAAGGACAATAATGCTTGGTAAGGTAGAAAGCAGGAAGAAAAGAGGAAGACCAAACGGATAGACTCAATCAAAGAAGACACATACCTGAATTTGTAACACCTGACCTTAAGGATAGTGTGACCTAATCTCTCATTCGTAGATCAGCCATAAATTGAAGTCAACTTGATAGCAATTAACAACCACAAGATACAGTAAACAGAACACATGAGACCAACAAGACAATCTTATATATGTCTGTTCAGAAGCAAGCCCTATTGAATATAATGGGGTTTACATTTTTTTAAACACTGAGATTGTTACATATTGCGGTTATGATCTTGGCTTTAGGCAAACAACCAGTTACCAATGTAGGGGCAACGAATTTCTTCAGGCTTACCTCTCATTTGGTTTGGAGGTGTGATTTTCCAGTAGATTGCTTTCATCTACAGACTACCATTATTTTTAGCCAGAAGGACTGCTGCAAATTAGCAGAAGAAATCATATCTGGGTGACATTTGAGTAATACAGGGTAAAACATGGAAATGTTTGACAGCTGAAGTGCCAGAGTTATGCATAAAGTAGCCACTAAGCATTTTTCTAATCTTCTATAACTCCGAAGAACCATAGCAGGAAGAGAGGTGCAAACTTGAACTTTATCTTTTTATGCTCTGTTCTGGTTTTGACAATTTTTTCCCCTCCCTTTTGCCAGACATCAAAACCAAACACGTTGCCAAGACATTAGACACAAATTTGGTCAATAAAATATTTTATGAAATGGATCCTGTAAATGCACCACAATGACAACATTATGAATTAATTAATTTCACGCCCTGTGCTGAATGATGACATGCCATTTGTAAAAGTTTGTCCTGCTGGTGTAAAACCATGATTGCTGAAACCACCATTCACAATTTTTAATTATCATAAAGCACGGGTATAAATGACAAGGATATCCAGCTCTATAATCTCCATATTCTTTGTTCAGACCAGAATGACAGGATTTCTGTATGAGTGCTGTATAGGGAAACCATAGAAGAGGCACAGGACAAGAGAGCATCAGTCCTCTAGGGAACTATGTGGCTGTAGGCTACT
Organism: Ctenosaura bakeri; assembly: GCA_948474755.1. Taxonomy (NCBI): domain Eukaryota; kingdom Metazoa; phylum Chordata; class Lepidosauria; order Squamata; family Iguanidae; genus Ctenosaura; species Ctenosaura bakeri. Next base: position 458,250 of record CAOLHI010000011.1, on the reverse strand, counting down.
CATTAAAGTTTGAAGAATATCAGCTTGAAAAAAAAATTTTTTTAAATGGTTTTGATCTGTTTTTAAAAGATGATCTTCTCTGCTGTGTTTCACCTTGGGAGCTTAGGTAGGCTCAGACATAATATTAAATATTAATGTTAAAATATTAAATTAAAATTATTAAATATTTTAACAAATAGTAAATAAATTGATCTATGACTGCTTTATGGGATTTTTGCTGCCAATGGGGTAGGGAGAAAGGGGAACATGGAAGAGGTGTAGGAGAATACAGATCCCCATCACTTGATTCTAATTGGCTATAGGGCTTTATGTAAATAAGCGGAATGTCAGCTGGGAGGAAGTACAGCCTCCATTACTATCAATGTGGAGTCATATAAGTCGGACTAGGATGGCATTATAAGTGGGGCAGAGTGTGTGGTTTGGTTTCTGACAACTTTAGAAAGCATCACCACAGCCTACTTCCAAAGTACTTAGGGTTGCAGAATTCGAAACAGGAAAGGTTTCCGCTGCCTTTAAGAGTTAGGTAGAAGGAAATATTTTCGGCAACTACAGCTTAGCATGCAGAGGAGTTTGTATGGAGAGAGAACTGAAGTTGTTACAGAATGGAACTGGTGTGAAGAACATGAATACGGAAAAGCTTTTCTCACTATACTAGAAACTGGGATTATCCACTAAATCTGAAGTGTGGGAAATTCAGGATATATAAATGGAAGAGCTTCTGCACAGAATGCTGTGTTACACTGAGACCATTTCCTCACGGGGCGAGAGAATCGCCCTGTGCTGCTACTTACCAGACTTCTTGGCTCCCCGGTCTGGTCTGCACTGCTCTGGAGCAGTGCATGTTCATCTCTCCGTACTGCTCCGAGGATGAAAATGGTGGCTTCCGGTTGGTCGAGGGTCTCGACCAAACGCTGAAGCTCGCCAGCCTAAAGCCCGCCCCCAGCAGATTGCAGGCTCACACTGGTGTGAGCAAATCTGCACCCAAGAGCGGGGACCGAATGGCACGCTCCGTGCTTTTGAAAGACCTGTTTCAAGCGGTCTTTCAAAAGCATGCTTGACGACCACTTGGGGTCGTTCCGGAGCAGGCTGAGGTGCAGATCTACGTTAAGTAGGTCTGACCCAGTCCACTCCCAGGTGCAGACGTCCTCCCTGGAGGATGCTCTGCACTGTTTCTATTAGCCCATGTGGAAATGGCCTGAGACACTCACTTCCACGAGATATTCTGCAACTCACTTTTTTGCTAAGCTGGGGTGCGGGGATGGCACAAGCAGCCTCTAGCAAGAGGCTCTTGCGTCCCAGTTCCTTCAGCTCTGCAGCCGCTGCCTGCTTGTGTGTGAGTCCCTCTTCTTCCTTCTGCAGTGCAGCCTGGCTGCACTGGGGCAGGAAGCACAAGCGCCATGGCTCCAGAGCTCTGCACACAAGGCAAGTGTGTGCGGGGCCTCAGAGTGATGCATGATTGCACACCATTTTCGGCTCACAGCCGAAAATGAAAAAGTGTGTGATCAGTGCCTGCCAGGCCCTGGAGTGTCATGCGATTGTGAGTGTGCCGTGTGGACCATTCCTCGCAGTCACGCAACGCTCCAGAGGCCCTTTCGCATGGCAAATGCTATGCGAAAAGGGCCATAGTGATAGCTTCCAATTCGGATAGCCTTGAAAGGGGACTGGATAAATTCAGGGTGGGCCATCACTGGCTACTAGTCATAATGGTTATATATTACGTTCACTATTAAGGGCAGTATGCAGTAGCAGAAAATTGCAAGGCAGAAGGTGTTATTGTAGTCATGTGCTGCAATCTTTCCATCAACAGTGAAGACTTTTTTTTTTAATTCCAACAAGCTTGTGAGAACTAAAAGGTTCTCAAGAAAAGGACTTTAGGGAGTGTGCTTTAATAATTTTATTGCTTTTTTAAAAAATTGCTTATCATGTTTAATCGCACATTTTAAACTGTTTTTAAATACATTGGTACTGTGATTCTGTGTTAATGTTGCAAGTTACCCTGAGTTCCAGTCCTGGAGAAAAAGAGGGGAAGGAGGAGGAGGAGGAGAAGGACAATGACTACAACCACAACCAGCAGTAGCAACAACAACAACAGAATGTTGGACTAGGTAGTCCTTGTTTTGGTCCAGCATAAACCTTTATATGTTCTTACAATCCTCTTGTGATAGGCTCAGATTGTCTTTAAATGTCTCAGAATGATTTGCTTCTCCACAAGGCTGGAACTACAGCAGGAGGGCAAAATGAGGTTCTTTCTCCTCCTGCCCCCAAGAGAACTGCAGAACAGAAGAGGAGAATCCTGGATGTAATGCTGGATGTAAAATTTTGTCAAATAGTTCTTACAATCCTTATTAGGCCTAAAACAGAATATTCAATAAGTGTTCACAGCTAGAGGTTAGCATTTCAAGTCTGGATTCATACAAGCTTCTGCCAAATATTTACTGGTGACCAGACTGGAAGTTCAGATTCAGGCAGACATATTTTATCAACATTTCTCACTTTATTGGACACTCTTACTTGGTCTGTCCTCAGCTGAGATTGATTTCTGAGGCAATGACATTTATTAACATTTCAAAAACAGCTCTGTCCTCCTTTCCAGCCACCACCACAATCTTCATCTGGGGAGTGAAAAAGGGGGTATCAGTGTCTGGATTAAATGAACAGGAGAAGTAGCCCATGGTGATTTTCCCTCCATTTTTTTCTTATGTCTATGTACTCTTGTATTTCTGCTTCCTTCCTACCTCCTGTGGCTTCTTCCTCAGGAAAGGCAGTCCTTTGGTATGAGAAGGGGGCAGCTATGAAGGATGCCGTCCTGAGTGAATAGTTGTTAACTTACTTCTGTATATAGGAACCAGCTTTAGGGATTCCTGTAACCAAGCATACATTCTCGCTCCCTCTTTTTTTAATCTTATCCTTGGATGGATTTTCTGAGATAATAAGTGTAAATTTTCTTTTAATTTTACTAATTCATACAGAATAGTTTACACCTGTTTTTACCATAAACTCACATCACACTAGCCTATGGGGGTAGTACAAATGGCAAATATTCCTACAAGGAGAAGGTTTAACTTCTAGGCATCAGTTTTCCTAATCAAAGATTGATTGGTTGGGGTTGTTTAGATGCTCACTCAGGTACACCGTTGCTACATGGAAACCAGGTACAGGATGTGTGGAGCCAATATCTGAAATAAGGAGGCATAATTGTGCAGTTACAAACCAGATGTTTCCCATTTGGCTCCCCTCTTAAAAAGACAGAAGAGTGGGCAAATCCCTTGCTGAACTTCCCTCCTCAGTGCCTCATTTTGGCTTATCCCTAGATTTGAATGAGATTCTTTGACAAAGGACCTTGAGGTACAGAAGAAAGCCATCCTGATGCCTACACAAAGTCTTCCCAATCACGGACAAGAAACACACTTGCCATATCTCTCCTTTATACTCTGAAAGCAAATCTGATTGAGTCATGGTGTTATTAAACCTTCTCCATCTGAATTTCTCCCTGGATTTTAGGGGAATTCCTCCCTGGATCACCTGATTGTGTTTCCAGAAACAGTAAAATCTTCGTGAGGAGGATTAATTTGTGAGTTGGGGATAATGATGTTAACATCTAGATCTATGGACTTTCTACCTTTCTTACATCTGCATTCAATCTGTGCTTTGTTCTATTATGTTTTTTAAAAGAGGTAGAATCAATTCCTTATTTGCTTCTTTTTTTCAAATTTGAAAATAGCTCTGTGCACATTTTGAACTGTATATATTGCTTAAATGTATTGTCCTAATTGACTAAAGTGTGGTTAAGCAGTGTTTGCAAGCACTTGAAAAGCACACATTTTTCACCATTGACTTTTCAAGTATGTATGTTTTTTTCAGATGCACTTACAGCCATGTGCCAACACACAACTTTCTCCGACCATTTCCGCACTAGACTGTTATAACACTACTATTCCACTTTCAACATCCTATGGAATTCTGGGGTTTGAAGTTTAGGGAGGGGCCTTTGAGGCCCCTCCCTAAACTTCAAACCTCAGGATTCCATAGAATGTTGAAAATGCAATAATAGTGCTATAACAGTCTAGTGCAGAAATGGCCTCCGTCAAACTGCATCCAGTCAATGGTCAGTCTACAAAGTGAAGCCTTTTAAAGCACACTGGAGTAGATTCTTCATATGTCCATATTTGTTTTTCATGCAGTAATCACAATGTTGAGGAGTTTCTAGCATTTCTTCTTATGTCAGGGACTTCCAGGGCCTTTCTGCCTTACACTGTTATGGTGCTATTATTCTACTTTCTACATCCTGTGGAATTCTGAAGTTCGTAGTTTACTGAGACCAAAGAGGTCTCTGACTGAGAATTATAAATGCCCCTCTCTAAACTGCAAACCCCAGGATTCCATAGGACGTTGAAAGTGGAATAATAGCACTATAAGAATGTAGTGCAGGTATGGGCCTAGACAGCTTGCTCAGCTGTGGCAGAGTCTCCCTGTTCTAGAAAAGTCACTAGACTAGGCCAGTTACTCTTAAACCCAGCTTTTGACATCCATTCTCTCTCCATCCAGTGATTTAGAAACAGTACAACTGTCGCTGCCCTGCAGGGTAAAAACATACATTAGTGTTAGAATTCTTACACATTTATGAACATTAGACTCAAACACCAAATCCCCTTGGCTGTAAACCTGACATTTCTTTAGTGCAAGTACATAGGAATATTAGTAGAATCATACTGCATCAGTCTATTCCATGGCCCTTTTCTCTACTGTGGGCAGCTACATGCAGCAACAGACCCAAAAAGCATTGCTTCTTGAGGCTAAAGACATCACACAGAAGCCAACTGGACTGGCAGTTGAAATCTTACTTCAGTGCTACCAATGGCTGGGTATTTTAGGAAGTACAGGACAGAATGAGAGGTCAATAGGAATGGCCATAAAGTTGATTTAATGTGCCCTCTCCCTGGTATCTACCCCTATAGAGGTTGCTTTATTCAATATAATCACAGTCTCTGGCCATGTGCACTGCGCAACATTCACCAGGAAGGTTAGAGAAAGCAATGGCAGAGATCCTATAGCAGCATTGTGAAGTGGTGGGCTGGGGAAAATGCACAACCCTAGCCCTTGATAGTTGCCTATGTACCTAGGTTAGCAATGAATCACCACATGCAGAGTTACTTGCAGTACTTGTGATGAATGTCAGTGTTGTGCAACTGGACGCACAACCAATTTCAGCAGGAGCAGACAGACAGACATTGCCTGAGAATATACAACTGCACGTGTAAAGGCACCTTGTGCACAACTCTGTTTTGTACTGAACAGCAGTATTGTGCACTGGACAAATATGTCCAACCACTTCCTTAGAGGAACTTATGAATACATAAGAAATCAATAGGATTCCAGCCAATAAGTTTCCTATTGTCATGCTGCAGCAATTGGTATTCCATGACATATTGAATGTCTTTGCTCCACAGCCAGAAGCCATTAATAGAGAATATCCCATATGAAGCCCTTCTTTAAAACCTTCAAAAGTAGAGGCCATCACAGGGCAACCAATTCTCCTAAATTAATTGTGTATCGTGTGAAGAAGAACATCCTTAGAAGGAATGTAGCACATTGCTTTTAAGATGTCAAAGCTTCACAGCTTGTTCTGTGTGCTGCATTGTACATTTGGCTCCTTGAGTTAGAAAAGGATCTGTTAAAGGCCTCATGTTACCAGACCCAGACGGTTCTCTAGTTATTACCTGTCTTCAAGGGTGCTATTATTCTAGCAAGGAGATGGATTGTGGAATATATTTCACTGTGGAAATTTGATCCAGATTAGGTTGTTTCAGACAGTCTCATGAACTGGAGTGTTTTGCTAACTCCTTCTCCTTTTGACTAAATCTGTAAACCCCCTCTTTTCTTTTTTGGACGATGACTTCATGTACGTGGAAGATGTGATTCCCCTGGAGCTAGGCCAACTTACATCAGCAGAGAAAATCCCAGTTTGTTATATTAGAAAGGTAGACAGTATGTCCCCGTATCACAGATACTAATAAAGGAAACATTCAGTGAGACTTGAGACTCATTTTGAGCCAGTGTTGCTGGTGGCAGGGCAAGGAAACAACTCATAGGTACAAAGGAAATGTTTCCCAGACTCCTGATGGCAGAGACAAACTTCTCTTCTAAATTAAAAGTGGAGGCATATTTAAATCATATTGGTAGAAGCTTTATATTAGTATAAAGTTAAGAATTTCCCATTGCCCACGTGTTTCTGTATGGAGCGTTGTCTGGGCCATATCTCCTGATCAAAAGATGAATGTGTCCATTTTGCTTTCTTGTTTCTCTGGAATTAACTTCGTTTCATCCCTTCCACATCAATTTATGAATTTTGTGTGCATTTTTGTGTGCATTTCTAGTAATGCATTCTTTTATGCATACAATTTTGTTCAGTATACAAGTTTATTTTTCAAGCAATAGTCTCTAGCATACTGAATTTTTTATACATTGTTTTTACCAACAGACACAACTGCACACACACTTTCTGCTAAGCTGTGCATTTTTAAACTGTTTACATTTTTTTTATTATACGCCCCAAGATCCTTGGATATAGGGCAGGATATAAATAAATAAATATTTAATGCATATTGTCCAGGTTCCAACACCAGTGAAGTATAAGGATCTACTAGTGTACTGACATGGAGAATGACATCAAGTTAGCTGCTTCCCATCCATTTCAGTGGCCATTTTGTGGATATCCTGATGGCTCTTTCAGTTGGGATGCTGTGCGTGTTGGGAGTAAAAAGTTTTCTAAGCATTTAGTGTTTTGTTTCTGATTTCCTAAGCAATTCTAAACAAACCATTCTGTCTTCTTGCAAGAAGTGTGTCAAAAATCAACAAGATAACTCACGGAGAACATGTGTTTGTTTACAGAAAAATGTTGGAATGATCTGTTCTGCGTTCTCCATGGTAAGCAACTTGTATGCATTTTCTCTTTCTTTGGAAGCTCTATAAAAATCCTGAAGTTTCAATAAAGCTTTGTTCATCTGATCAGACTATTATTGCAGCCAAACTGACAGCAGAGATGGGGAGGATGTTCTCTTTTGGCCAAGAGTAATTATGTGTGTCTATGTGGGTGTGAGTGTGGGTGTGACTTCTTCCCAACCTCATTTGGGGCCCAATCTCTGCTCCAAGTTCATATACCTGGAAAAGAAGGGTGGACTGATATTTCGGTCACTCCCAACCTGCCCCCACACACTACCGAGTTGCATGTGAATGGGTAAACATTTGTATGAGGGGATACCATGTATGTCCTTACACAAGAATCTAATAATACAACCGCCATTGCAATATTATGACGGTGTAGTCATTTTTTAATTTGAGAACTGCTTTGTAGGTAGGAATCAGGCAATTAAAATGTGATCTATAATTTATAACTAACTATAATTATGGTCTATAATCTATAATCTATAACTAAAATTCCACTTCCATCCTGAACACTGATCAGAAGAATGGAATCTCAGAGTACTGATTTTTACCCTTGGCAGAAGTGTTGTGTGATATATTAACCTGTTTGAGTTCCACTTCCCCATCTACATTTAAGATCAGGCCCTTCATACAAGCCTGCATTTAAGATCAGCTTGATTGGTGGGCATTAAAGAGATTGGGCATTCTTGTTGCTAGCCCCATAGATTAATATCCATGCTTTGAATACCCATGTATCCCCACTTGTTTGTGGCATTAATTGCTGTTGGTTTTGAAAGGAATGTGGATGTTTTGATGAATCGTGCAGGAGGCACACCTCTCAGTGCATGACTTTTGAGACTTATGTGATCCGCTAATTGTTAAATTTATTTGTTTCTTATGGTAATTATCTTGCCATGTTGTTGGACACCCTGATATACAGTTTGGAACTGGTGTTTTACTTACAGGCAGTGAAATTCTAACTCAGAACAGTGCTATCTGTAATAACAAAGTATAGCTTCAACTATTTCATGCTCGCATGGAAGGCCAAATAATGCCTGTAGTTTTCCCTCTGTTGCAGGAAGTAAAACTAATATTTCCATGCAGTTTTCACCTAGTTTTTTTGCATTCCAAAGTATTTCTGGAGATTATTATGTGTAGAACTTCATGTGTTTTCCTCTGCAAATGAAACAGCATGTGTTTTTCATACTCCAATCTCCCACTTTTCCGGAAAAACATGTAAAGAGTTTTTGTGCAAAAATTGTGTTTTTGCACAATTTTTTTTGTACAACCTCCACATGTGTTTTTAAAAAGTGCTATTTTGTGCAAAAACACATAAAGATTATTTTTGTGCAAAATCTGTGTTTTGTAATGTACACACACACACACACACACACACATATTCTTATACAACTCCTTCCCAATCTGTGTTTCTGGAAACTGGTTGTTGTTGTTGTTGGAAACATGTGCTTTTGTGTAAAAATGGTGTTTTTGTATAAATATAAACATATTTTTGAACAAAAAACAGACTTGTTTCTGGAAACAGTGTTTTTTTGCATGTAAACGTGGTCATTCTGTGCAAAATTGTGAATTTTTCACAAGCCCTCCATGCATATTTCTGGAAACTGCTTTTGGCAAAGAAGAAGTGTCTTTTGCATGAAAAAAAAGGAACAAAGGAACAAAGGGAAACAAAAGGAAAGAGAAAGGGAACAGGAAAAGGAAAAGGAAAAGTAGTGTATTTCTGTACAGAATAATTTCCCTAAATGCTCTGAGATGTGTGAATGCCAGGTGAAAACTGCAGAAAATTCTCACCTCAGTGCTATCCTTCCTGAAACTTCCCCCTCCCCTTTTGGCTGGCAAATGCAGGTGCATAATGAGGAATATTCTTTCAATTCCTAAATTGTAGGGGATCAGGATTATGCACAAGCTTTTTCTATGCTCCGAGGATGATAGAATCATAGAGTTGGAAGGGACCACAAGGACCATTGAATCTAATCCCCTGCTAAAGCATTCATGAGAGCTGCATTCACCCTGTGTTTAAAGAAAGAGACTCGACCACTCTTCAAGACAATCAATTGCCACCTTCTTCTGCCTGATGATATCAGATTCTATTGGCAGAACTGCTCAACTGATAAAGATCTGCTGGCAGAAGAACCAAAAAAGGGAGCAAAAAAGGAGTGGGCAAAGGAACAGCCAGGATATGACACATCCAAACCATCTCTAGCCCAGGGGCACAGCTACTATGGTGGCCTATAGATAGGCTAGGGCAGGTACTAAATCGTTTTCGACATCTCAGTGTAGGGATTTGGATTCTGATCAACTTCAGTTAGCCTAGTTGTTAGCTCAGCTAACCCTTGACCATATTTGCCAATCAGAATTACACTCTTACTTACTTGCATTCACAGGTAGTCCATAGTTCAGACCTTTCCCAACATGACATCTTTTCCAGGTGGTTTAGACCACCCAGCATGGAAATGATTGAGTATGACAGAAGCTGTAGTCCAGGTTGGAAAAGCCTGACCTAAGCAGGTATGAATTACTCCAAGTCACCAAAATGACTTGTTCCCCCCACTGATGATGCTAGATCCAAAAGTACTCTCAAATTGCAAACTGCAGTCCTATAGGGGAAGGTGACTCCCTTCGGGATCAGTTGAACAACCAGTTACTAACAGAAGCTTTATGTTTTCTAGATTGAATCTCAGTTTACTTCCCCTCTTCCAGTCCATTCACATGCCCAGGCACTGATTCAGAACACCCACTGCCTCAGCTGGATTTTATAAAAAAGCATGATCAGGGCCAGCTAGACATTTTGCTGCCTGAGGCGAAATACAAGATCACACCCCTCCCAGTACATGTACAAAAGCCAACTGGACTGGCAGTCTTTCTTTTTTCAACACTAACAATGGAGCAGAATCTGAAAACACAAATCAAGCCATGGGGCAGCTTTCTCCTGCATCACCCTCCAATCCCCTCCCAGGAACTGCAGCTTAAGATGACTGCTCCACTCTGTCTAATAATAGGGCCAGCAGTGGGAGAATTGATGATGAGTATTATTAGCCCACATACCTAGGTAACCTCTCTCTGCTGCTTAACATGCATGCAATAAAACAGTGGCTTGTATAGCCCTATAACATTACTAACATATAATAGTGGAATAAGCTATTATCACCACCCTGGACTCAATCAGCCAATTAGCAGCTAAACAACTACAACTGTTACCTACAATATACAACTCAGATAGCTTATCCTGAAGGCTGAGTGCCTTGATTAATGGCATCTCAAGCTACCTGGATGTCCAAAAGAATAAAGAAAATCAAGTCCCTCTCTTAGGCCATTTGCGCATGATGGCGCTATTCTAGCATGGGGACATGTTGAAGCCGGTCTCTGACATGCCATCACATGACGTTGTGGTGGTCCTGCTCCTGTCACATTCCTAGCTGTTGTGATTGCGTGGTATACCATTACCAGAAAAAAAAATCTGGTGATGGCTTCCCTTTACCCAATGATTGTATCACCAGTGGCTGTGCAGGAAGGGCAGAAGTGCTATCAAGATCTTCCTTCCTCAGTGTTTCACAGGAAGAGGCTGGCTGCACTGAGGAATGAAGGAGCATGTCCCAAACACTATTTGTCCACCAAAATGTGGAGAGGAGTGTTTGGGTCCCGCTCCCATCCTGGCAGTGGCACTGCCGGGATGATGCCAGAACATCACAGGATCATGGTATGGTGCAGAAATGGCCACAGCAAGTACAGTGAGAATCAAGCATTAGTGATTGGTTGGTAGAGTGATGAAGGCTGTCAAACCTCCAAAGCTAGGCCTGCACTCTGAATGAAATGAGTCTCAAAAATCAGCTTCATTCAAGATTAGAGTTAGAAATGTCAGTAGAAAAGGGATTATTTATTTAGTTAATTATTAATTATCGTAAAAATCCAGTCACATTTATGTTTGAAAGGGGAAATGTAACTATTACATTTATGTTAAATGTCCATTTAAATTTAAGTTGAATGCTTAAAAAAACTTACTAGAAGGAATATAACAACTTCTTGTTGTGTCCATTCAAGACATTCCTGACATATGGTTATCCCAAGGTGAAGCTCTCATGGGGTTTTCTGGAAGTGAGAGTGTGACACACCCAGTGTCAACTAGTAGGTTTTCATGATCAAGTGGTGAATCAAACCCTGGTCTCCAGAGTCCTAGGCCATTTCTGCACTAGAGTGTTATAGTGCTATCATTTCGCTTTCAACATTCTATGGAATCCTGGGGTTTGCAGTTTAGGGAGGGGCCTTAATAAACAACAATCAACAACTTAATTGTAGAGTTGAGTTAATGCTAACATTCCAACTTAAGTCAATCACTTTAGTTAAAAAGAATTACAATTTACATTAGAAAATTTTCTACTTAATTGATAACTTAACTGATTTTAACTAGTTAGTTCTGACCTCTGTCCAAGAGTGACCAGACATGGGTTCTAACCACCCAGGTGAACAACTTGCCCAGAAACACAATGCTGACTCTAGATAGAAACAAACACAATTGTGTGTGTTCAGCATTGTGACTTCTGTGCACTCACATATGAAAATGAGCAGATGCAAAGCAATGGATGAGACAGAAAAATCCTGGGATGAAACAATTTTACCTTTAAAATCTTTTCTATATTAATAGCATGTTTTTACATCAAAACTTCCAGCAGTAACTCTGTAAGTTTTTATGAAAACTGAGAGAAAAAAAGGAAGAGAGAGGGAGAGAGAATCTCATTAGGAACTGAACCTCCACCCTCACCCCCAGTGTGCCTCCTAATATATTAATCTCTTTCTCCCAGCCAAATTGATATTTTAAGATTTCCACTCTACTTGGGGTTTATGGCCTGGCCATGCCCTGATACATGACACATAATAACATACCTTGATTGAATCACAAAAATCAGACATGGAAAAGGCCTATGAAGTCATCTTTTCCATTTATCTGCCAGTTTAGGATTGTTCTTTGCCAAAGAAGGATTATCTTCAAATATGTCCACCAGTCTGTTTTTGAATGAGTCAGGCAAAGGGGCTTCCACCAATTCCCCCTGGGGCATTGGAAAAAAGAGAATAACTTGCAGCAGTTGTGCATGAGCTCAGTTATCTTTTTAAAAGGAGGAAGGGTTGAATTAGTGATTCCCTCACAGCTTGACATGGTATAGTCTTGTTTCATGGTCTCAGAGGGTGTTAACTAGTGGTAGCAGGCATGGGAAAAGTGCAAAGAATTATCGTAAGAGATAGTAAAAGGACCAAAACAATACATTCTGTAAGAAATGCCTATAGAAGCAATGAACACTCTCCCCTTGGGTCAACATTTGTCAAGAGCGACAAGAAACATCACCATCTTCATCACCATTCACAAGTAGACATTAAAATGCAATCAAACTATTAACAGCATTAAAACTATTTAAAAGATAACAATTACAAAGATAGAAAGCAATTCAAACAGTTCAGTCTAAAACAGTGCAGCACTCTCAGCCCATTCTTTCAAAACTTTCTGTTCCAAAAGCCTGTCTGAATAAAAAGGTCTTTGCCTGCCAATCCTAGGAAGATACTTCCAGTGTCTATGAGCAGCAACTGAGAAAGTCCTTTCTCATAGCCCTATCAAATGAGCATGTGGGGGTTGGACTCAATGACCCTTGTGGTCTCTTCCAGCTCTTGATTCTATGAACTGTGCTTGTGATGGTGGTGGGACTTAGAGAAGGGCCACTCTTGAGAATCTCCATGCCCAGACAGGCTCATACAGGGTGATACAGCCTGCCAGATAGCCTGGGCCTGATCCACATTGTGCAATTCATAGCACCTCTCTCAATTGCTGCAAACCTGTGGCTGATGCAGATTAGTGTCCAGTGAGGAGCTGCCTGATAACATTGGTCCATCTAGCTCATTAGTTCACAAACTTTGTTTCTCCAGGTGTTTTGGACTTTGTCTCAGGAAACCTCCACCAGCTTAGCCAACAGTTAGGAATTCTGGGTCCATAAGTCCAAAACACATGGAGTTTTGGATATACTGACTAGCTTAGTGTTATCTGCACTGATTGGAAGCAGCTTACCAGGGTTACAGGCAGGGGTCTTTGTCAGCTTCACCCAGAGATACCAAGAATTGAATTTATGAACTTTTTGTTTGCTCCACCACAGTGGTGCTGCCGCCACCACTGCCACCGCCACCTCCTCCTCCTCCTCCTCCTTCTTCTCAGTTGTTCTTTTTTTAAGTCAAACCATGGATGAAATGGGGAAAAGAGCTGTCCAAAGAGTTGTCCTCTCTTATAACTCTTCAGTGAGACTTGCCACATATTTGCAAAGCAAGGCTGTGATCCAGCAGAAGCAACATGTGTACATCTGGCTGTTTCCTTCCCATTTCCCACTTGAGCAATCCCAATGCACTCTCTTCCACCCCCTCTTGGCCTGTTGGATCACCAAACAGCCTTTTAAACTTTATGTGCATCGATTAAAAAAAAAAAAAAAAGGTCTGGCATTTGCAGAGGTGGGGCTCCTAATGTGCGAACTGGAGGGAAAAAAAACTACTATGCTGTGGATTAAAATCAATGGCTCCAGGAAAGAAATGGGGGTGGAGAGAGAACAGAAAAGCAAAAAAAAGAGAGAGAGAAAGAGAAACAAGAATATTTAGTCAATTTTATAGTTATCAAGGAAGAGGTTGAGTGGGTTTTACAACTGACATTCCTGAAGTATATACTACTAACGATGTGCAGGACTCTGGCTCTCTTCTTCCTTCTTCCTCTGCCAAAATGCATTTAAAAGGACCTCTAAAAAAATCACACTTTTAGTAGGTGGTATATTTTTAGAGAGCAGGAATGTCCTATTCATGAATAAGCGGAAAGGTGGATCAACACTGTCAGGAATCATTTGCAGTAATATATTAGGATATGATTCCTGGTAGACAGTGTAAAAGTGTATGGATTCAGAAGCAGGTCTTGGATCTCCACCCAAATGTAATATTTTTATGTTGGAAAAATGAACAACATTCTTCCACCCTCCCAAATTTTTATAAAACAGGAAAATAAATTTGCAAAGTGCAAGGGAACAAAAATGCCAAAAGGAATGCATATAAACAGCTGATTTTGAACGATTCTGTTTTCTTAATTTGTTCAAAGAAAACCCACGTTCTCATGCCAAGAGCTGCTGAGAAAATCAACTTCCACTTGACCGAGCATGGTAGTACCTGGAGGTCCCGAAACCCAAACATCTAGTAGCCATAACTAATTAAAAAAAAAAAAAAGATCTGACAAAGAGTACTAGAGATGCCGCAGAAACTGGGAAGTAAGATTGTATTCATGTTTGGCTCGTAGGAATCCCAGCTGGGTTTTTAGTTTAGCAAATACTTTTTCATCCCTGGTAATAATATAGTGGAAATTTGCACAACTTGAGCAAGACACCAAATTCTTGTAACCTTTGCCATTTAGCTATCCTTTCTGAGGACCTATATATTTGCAGAACATCTGCTCACACAGTCTTGCTACCTTTCAAGCTACTCCACAGAGGTCAATAACTCTACAGCAAAGCCTCCTCACACAACTGAATGTGTGCATGGGGTGTATTAAAAATTGTCTGAATGTTATGCATGTTCCCAGCACTTTTCAACCACCTGTCTGTGAGAGAAAATTAGGCCATCAAGTGGGCCTTTAAAAAAAAAAAAGAAAGAAAGAAAGAAAGAAAGAAAGAAAGAAAGAAAGAAAGAAAGAAAGAAAGAATATAGCATTCTCTCTTCTCAAAAAAATCACACCCGCCTTTGTTAGACCTTTTCATGAGTTCAAAATGAAGTAAGCAAAATTAAACAAAAAGGGAAGGGGGCAATTGTTGCTGTGAAAAAGAGTTTTACAAGGATTAGAATTCCTCTGAGATGCAATTCTTTTGACCCCATGGCTTATAGGGACAGAAAGAATATTTTTAAAATATTCAAAAAATGTCAAAAACATGCTTTTTGATGGTCAAGAAACCCTAATTGGAAGAACTGTGGGCTGATGAGAACCTTCACTGCTCAGGGATGTATTCTGTACAGAAATTAAGCAGAAAATTATTCTATTATTTTTTTCTGTTTATTCTGTTTATTTCCTACACAGAAAAAGCTGTTTCTCATGCAAAAAATGCTGTAATTAGGAGTTTGTTTTGCAGAATTTTTTCACTTGGGTGATCTGCATTGAAAACAGTATTTTCTGTATCGGAAACAGCATTTCTGTGCAGAAAGTAATATTTCTATGCAGGAATATTATTTCCTGTAAAGAAAATGCTGTTTTGCTGTTTGGTGAAGAATTATGTCTCTTACAGCTGGGCTAAACAAGATAGTGTTACTGAAAGGGATTCTTCTAGCAGTGTTGCCAGTTCAGGACTATGCCAGACTCTGAGATTTCAGGGCCAGAACCTGAGACCTGAGGATGATATTTGTTATGATATACAAGTTTTTCTAAGTTTCGTCCCCCTCCATCTGAGGACTGGAAAAGAGTGGCAGGCCCATGAGATCCAAGGTCAGGCCCTGAGATCTGACAACCCAACCCTGATATATCACCCATTTTTTCAGTATGAATTTACATAACCAAGGAAGACTGAGGCCCTTTTCGCACGCAGTTTCTTTTGCGAGAGGGTCCCTTGAGCGTCGCATAAATGGGAGCGGCAGTCCGTACGACGCACTCCCATTTACGCGATGCTCACGAGCCTAAAGCAGGCCACGCACGAATTTTTTTTATTTTCGGCTCTAAGCCGAAAATGCTGCGCGGTCGTGCAATGCTCCTGGGGCCCTCGCACACTTACCTGCCCTGCAGTGCTTCGGGCAAGCTGGACCGGTCACATTTCCTCCCCCAGCTCAGCCTACAGCTCCCAGGCTGCGCTGCAGAAGGAAGGGGCGGGGCGTTTGCATGACGGCCGCGCAACCGGCAACCCAGTTGCAGGAGAACGGAGGAGCGATGTGAGTGCCTCGCGCAAGAGGCTGCTTGTGCGAATGGCACCCCCCACCTCCGCAAGCAGGTAACGTGCGGAAAGGGCCTGAATCTTGAAATAGGAAGAGGATAGTTGAACTTGAGTTGAATTGCTTCCATCTCCTCACATTTTGAATCAAACCTAGAGCAATTCTACTTTTACGACTGATTCTGCCTTACCATCAAACCACCCAAAATTTCCTTTTCCCAGATATCCTCAATCAAGAAGCACTGTGGAGAGCTCACAACACAACAGGACTTAGTGTTAAAGCCTAGGTGATTTTTACCAGAGCTTGAAAATTTACTTTTTACAGAGTAATTTGTTTCCATTACTCATTGCATTGCTTAACATGTCATTTGTTGTCATGACTCATAATGTTTTTAAAGCAACTCAGGTTTTTCTTTCTGTCTTTTTTTTTCCTTCTCTCTTTTTTTGTACTCTTATGTGGGGTAGAATAATGCTCTGCGACTAAAAGCAAAAAATAGTCCAGTCGAAATGCCACATAATTAGAAATTGTTACTCCTTACATCTATAAAGAAACTTCATTCCCACTCACTGCATTGCTTTTTGAATACAACTTTGCTATGGTCTCGCCTGTTGCCAAGAAAAAGCAATTTGTTACAGAGAACTGCATGACTTGTAACTCATTACTTTAAGATCAAATTCTCACACTTCCCAGTCTACGTTTTTCCAGGTGGCAGGGGTGGAGGTAGTCGTGCTAATCTGTCCCAGATCGCTTATGGCACCTTACGTTGAATAAGTGTTACATAAAATAAGCTTTGATGTACTGCAGACCAGTTCTTCAGATGTAAGTGTCCATATCTTCTTTCTGATATGAGTGGACACTGATTCTTGTAGTGTTGGCTGTTGTCAGAAAGCTGCTTTTCCCAAGTGTACTAGCTCTTGGGTCCAGCCCAAGGGTAAAGGACAAGATGGTGCCCATGCCCCATAATTCCACAGATGAAAATCAAAGAAAATGGCAGTTGAATCTTTCTTCACCTCTGGTGACAGGAAGGGCAAGTTCTCAGCAAGCTGCATGTCATGCATAGGTCTATCCTCTAATGCTTTGTCACTGCTTTGCCCCAGCATTTGCTGCCTGAGGAGACTGCCCCATTTCTGCCTGCTGGTAGGGCCCACCCTGTGGAATGCTGCTACATGTGTTCACAGCAGAATCTGTGCCAAACCCCTGCCCTAGGAGCAGGAGTTAGGAACAAGTGGGTGGGTGGGGGTTTTGTTGGTGAAGCTATTAGGCCCTTTTTGATGCTTAGACAACTTAGTTTTTTGGACTACAGCTCCCAGAATCCCTCAGTGAACATGTCCAATGAGAAATGCTGTTCTGGGACTTGTGGTCCCCAAAAGTAGCTTTCCCAAGCCCTGTTGTAGTCCTACTGATGATATCTGGAGCAATACAGCAGGACTTGATTCAGACTGAAATCAGGTAAAATAAATTGTTTTTGACAGTGCACAGAACACTCTTGAAAAGATTCCATTGTACTTTAGCCCAGTTCAAATGAGGGTAAGGGCAGGGAAGTTTGTAATCTCAAGGAAGCCAGGTACTGACTCTTCTGAAGACTAACCATGGGATACTTGTGGATCCTTAAGTCTACAAATGGATTAAGAAATATCATCCCAGCTCTTACTTGCTTACTGAAGACTTGAAATGAGATGGATTCTTAAAACATCACAAATCAAGAAATTCAGCTTCCCATTTGCAGACTAATGCACTGAAGGAAATAAGGAAACCCTACAAATTTCATATCACTTTATGAACAGATGGTAGTTCATATGGAAACAACCATTAGTAAATAAAATATCTACTGTCAAAGGTGTTATTCTCCTCCTGAATAAGCACTGTTAAAACACTGCTATTCAGCACAAGGGAAAAGTGTGTGCGGGGGGAGTAACAACATTCATATGACAGATACTAGCTTAAGTGCTGGGCACTCATATTACAAATGATACTAGTAATCTGGATTTCTCATTAGAGAATTACTGCCAAGTTCAGCTTATTGCCAAGGATGATTTAACCATTTGCAGTGTCAAACTGACCTCATTGCATGGGAAGAAAGAACCCTAATTGTACTTTTCAGTAGGCTGGGAATGAAAAATGTAAATGGTAGGCAATGTTTGAAGCCACACATATGGTAAGGTAGTTATTTTCCCCATTAGTAAATGTTTTACATGGTGTGTGTATGCCTGTGTGTCACTGTACATGTGTGTGTGCATTTATAAAAATATTGGAGAAAGGATAGGTTGTTCTGTTGTTGTTCATTCAAGTTGATTAGAACTGCAGGCTGATACCCATTTACTTACTGTTATGCCGGTGTGTTCTAGTCAGCAGACATCTTCTAATATGGGTGGCCCCTGACTCATAAACAGTGTTCTCACTCTGTGTATTCTTCCACATGAACTCTGTGGTTTTATAAATGAAATTTGCATAAGCGAGACTGGACATTTTTGTTAGTCTTTCTCAATTTCTTCTGCTTCATAAAACAATTTTTCATCTCTGAATACAAGATTGAGGATATCATATAGGTAAATGTGTTGGGAGAGAGTTCTCTGTAAAACATTGAGAATTGGGCAATCATATAAATGCTGTTGAACTATAATTCCCATCATCCCTCACCATGGATTATGCTGTCTAAGGCTGTTGAGTTGTGGAGTTCAATTCAAAAACCTCATCATTGGTGCAGAACAGAAAGGATACATGATAATAAAATTGTAGTGCTCATTTCTACTGGTTATTGTCTTTGTTTTTTTCTGAGGCAAGGAAATCTTCTTGTGTGGAACCAACAGTCACTGTATATGGAAAGCTGAGGATGACAACTGAGGTGAGAAAATGGAACTGATTTGACTTTAGTTCTTTCCAGTGGGTAGCTACACAACACTTAAAGAGAGCCAACATGCTTGTAGCAGATTGAATACTGGACCAGGACTCTGAGAGACCAAGGTTCAGATCCTCACTCAGCTGTGGAAACCCACTGGATGACCTTGGGCAAGTCAATTCTTCCAGCCTTAGAGAAAGGCAGTGGCAAACCCTTTCTGAACAACCCTGCCAGGAAAACTCTGCAATAGCTCTTAGGATCACCATAAGTTAGAAATGATTTGAAGGTACTGCAACAACAACAAAAATAGCACTTCCTTGAAGATCTGATCCTGCAAAGTCTCTGTCTACTTCCTCGTGGGGGGTGAACGATTTGTTTCCCTCACCGTTTGGTTAGAAATAAAAATTGGTTAGTCAACTTGCTTTTTATTGTTAAACTAATCAATAGATATTAATAGACTTATTCACCACAAATTTGTTTAATTCCTTCTAAAATCATTTAATGAGCAGACATTGCTGCATCTTCTAGTAGTAAATTATATAAATTAATTATTCCTTATGTGGGTCAAGGCACAAGAGAAAGAAATGCAGGAGTCTATTTCTTATGGACTGCCAAAAAAATGGTCCATGGACTGCTGAAAGGACAAATACATGTGTGCTAGAGCCAATAAAGCCTGTAATTTCCCTGATAGTCAAAGTGACTAAACTGAGGCTATCATACTTTGGACATATCAGAAGCAGATACAACTTACTGGAAATGACCATAATGCTGAGAAAGGTTGAAGGCAGCAAGAAAAGAGGTAAACTGCAAGATGGATTCATTCAATAAAGGAAGCCAAGGGCCTGAGAGTGCAAACCAGAGCACAGCTGTTAATACAATAAGAGGTATTACATTCATAGAGTTTCCATAAGTCAAAGTCAACTTGATGACACACAACCACCACCACTGTTTCTTACTTAATAGAAACAAGAGGGCAGGATCCTTCATTCCTTACCCTCTTTTTGAATTAGCTTCTTCTAGGTGTTTTGTGTGTTGGAGAAAGAGGAGGAGACGGTGAGCTTCAGAATGATGCTGATCTTTCTGTTATCTCCTGGTATGGAAATTCTGCTTATAGACAGAGGGAGGCCCACTACTGAATGTCTGTGTAATGTGATGGTCAGAGAGCACTGATGCTGTTCTGGTGTCTTACCACCACTGCTCTAATGGCTATGGACCCTAGAAATTTTTTTTTTTTTTGAAGTACAGTTCCCAGAACCTCCCAGCCACAATCAGAGACTAATAGAATCACTGAGTTGGAAGGAGCCTCTTGGGCCATTTATCCCTAGCCCCTCCTCAATGCGGGATCTCCAGCTAGAAAATCCCCAGCATCTGGCTGTTCAACCTCTTTATGAAGACATCCACAGAAGGAGACTTCATCACATTGGCAGGCAATTGGTTCCATTGTTGAATTGCTCTCACTATCAAGAAGGTTCTTCTAACATTCAATTGGAATCCACTCTCCATTAGGCCTCCTTCTACCCTCTGAGGCAGCAGAGAACAAGCCTGCACCCTCCTATTTGTGGTAGCCCTTGAGGTCTTTAGAGTGAGATGTCAACCCTCAATCTTCTCCTCACCAAGCTGAACATGCCCAGCTTCTTCAGCCTCAACTCATCTGCTTTGTCCTCCGTATCATTTATCATCCTTGTTGCCCTTCTCTGATCTCACTCCAACTTGCCTATAACCTTTTCAAAATAAGGTGCTCAGAACTGAACACAGTTCTCCAGATGAAGCCTAACCAGAGCAGAATAAAGGGGATCTATTACTTCTTTTCACTTGGAAGCCGTGCTTCTATTAAAGTAGGCAAAGAGAGCATTTAACTTCAGTGATGTGGGAAACACCACTGAATTACTTATATGGCATGAGACACACTATAAAGACTGTGAAATGTGCACAGTTGTAAACTGTGGGAGGGGTGGGAAAAGGTGGGGGAACTAGTTTGCAATTGAAAATGGTAGATTATATCAAGGTAGGGTTTCAATATTATCAGTGCAAGTGGAACATATGAGAACCTGCTGTATATGATTCATTAAAAGGGATGGACACTCACCCACACACGTAATACTGTAACCTCTTGTTTCAAAATGTTCCTTCTGCAAGCTGAGTGGATATATATGCTGCAATTACTCCTGTAAAACACTATGGAAACAAGTTGATATTTATAGTTTATGATTAATGCTTATATATGTGGTGCCAGGACTCCATCAAGGAATTTGAGATTGCTTAATGCCCATAGTGTTGCTTACATAGAACCTGGGGGTGGGGCAGCCCAACAACAAAGAGGCAAACAACTATTTAAATTAGTTATATGAAGCTGAGCTTGCATTTAGATGTATTCAGATTGTGTGCTACTTAACAGCATTAAATCAACTATCAACTGGTATTGCTGGTTATATTTGCAGCTTTACACAGAGATGTCTCCGAAAGACCCATTGTTGCAATAGTCTTTTCAGGCACAAATGTGGTTTCAGGATGTCAGACTATGTTTTCCAATAATGTTGTTAACCCACCAATTTTCTACACCAAGGGCAGTTTCCCAATGCTGTGTTTTCCCCCTACCCCCATGGAAACTAGCACTAGTAAAATGTATGGATAATTATGGGCTTATAAAGGCACTGATGCTGCTATTAAAGGCCTGAATCCTACTGGTAGCTCCAGATAGAGTAGACTCATTGAATCAATGGAATTGCCTTATGAATGACTCACTCTTCAAGCATTGATTCAATGGATCTACTCTAGCTGGAGCTAAGCTACAGGATTCATACCCAAGTTTCTGAATCTATAGAATTCTGAGTCTGCCACAGAAGATGCTATGCCCTGGCAAAAAAAAAAAAAAAAAAGTTTGGCAGCTGCTGTTAACAGAAGAATCTCTGCCCCAACCCACATCCCTTAGAATCCACAGAATGCTTTATGGGAAGCAAATTGCAAGCATAAGATATTGTATTCTGGTAATATACCTGCCTATGTTTTTGGTGACTTAGAGACAGCTTGAGAGAAACTGAATGGAACTGATATCTTCACAAAGATGAAAGACTTCTTATGGAAATACTGGGTTTTTTAAAAGACAAATGACACAATGAAAATCCTTTATTAGATATCACAATGTTAAGAGTCGTCAGTTACATTTGACCCCTTGCCTTAGCCAATCCCATTCTGTCAATCCCCCCTTTCTCAGGCCATAAGTTCAAAGTCAAGCCCAAGTTCAAGTTCAAGTCCACGTTCTAGTTTCATGTTAATTAGGCATACAATAATAAATTGCCCTAGTTCAACCAAAGCCCTGTGTGTAGGTTGGGGAGGGGGCGGAATCAGCAGCCCCCCTCTTAGGGCCACACTGCCCCCTTCCTCAGCCTCTTTGCCTTCCAGCAACCCACCGTCCCACCCTATGGTTTCAGTGTAAGCTTGCTGGTCACTCAGGGGCTGGGTAGGCATTCTCCCCCCATGGGGGGTTTCGCCTGCCCCACACTACGCCAGAGAATTCGAGCAATTGGTTTTACAGGATGGTGTCTTAAATAGGCTGTTAAATAGTCTCTCTGGCAGATGGGGGGTCTGAAGGTTTTGATGAGTACCTATGGCACCCATTGATGTAGGATAAGAGTTGTCTTTGGGGCTGGCCCGCAGCTGGTCCTCACTTCGGTGGTTGAGAGATGAGGGGACTCTATGGGGGGGGGCTCACCTTCCAGAAAAGGGTCAGCTGAAGTCAGAACCCAGCCTCATGGGTTTGCTCCCAAGGGAGGCTGGGAAGAGGTCAGGAGGTACCTCTAGTCAATCCCATTCTGTTGACTCCCCCTTTCTCAGGCCACAGGTTGAAAGCCAAGTTCAAAGTCAAGCCCAAGTTCAAGTACATGTTCTAGTTTCATGTTTTAGGCATACAATAATAAACTGCCCTAGTTCAACTCAAGCCCTGTGTGGGTTGGGCAGCAAATAATGTTATTTTTAAAGGCAAATGACACACTGAAGGTCCTTTATTAGATATCACAATGTTAAAAGTCTTCAGTTATATCTGTACATTTTTCCTAACAGAAGCTTCAGGGCACAATAGAAAGAAAGCTAGGAAGACATTTGTGACTTTTACTTCACTTTTTGTTATTGTTAGTTGCTATTGTCCTCATCTTCACAGCAGCTACATAATTTTTATATTACTCTTCCATCATATCCCAGGATGGCTTATATGAATAATGATATTGTAACAATAAAATCTGGCAAGTTAAAAGTCCAGAAACTCACAAAGAATATGAAACAGGCAGGAATATTAGATCTATATCCAAAGGGTTTGGATATAAAAACAAAAACTCCTTTGTTTGGAACTCCCCTCCCCTCCCTAACCTGCCAACCCCAGAATTCCATAGAATGTTGAAAATGGAATAATAGCACTATAACAGTCTAGTGAGGAAATGGCCGATGACACTAGAGATGAAGGTTTGATTTATGGCTTAGTCATGGATTCCCACTGGGTGACCTTGGGCAAGTCACACTTTCTCAGCATCAGAGGAAGGCAAAAGCAAAACCCCCTCTGAACTAATTTTGGCAAGAAAACCCTGAGGTTCAGTTTAGGGTTGCCATAAATAGGAAACAACTTGAAGGCACACAACAACAACAGGTACCAGGTAAAATTATCTGCAGACAACATTCTACAACAGGGGGTCCTTTCACACTATACAATTATTGCACTCTTCTTCCACTTTAACCACCATGACTCCTATGCAATCCTGGGGGTTGTGATTTGGTTAGGCAACAGAGCTCTCTGGACAAGAATTCCAAATACATCTCCCTACACTGCAAATCCCAGGATTCCATAAGATGGAGCCATGGCAGTTAAGTTGCATTCAGAGTACCCATAGTGCTAAAATTGTGCAATATGAAAGGGCCCTGGGATGCCATCAGTGAGAAAGCCCTCTCTCTAGAACACATAAAATTACTAAAATGTTTGAGAGGTTGGTTTGAGGTTCACAAATCAAATATAGAATTAGCTCACTTTGTTCACCACCTTTCCCTAAAATAAAATTTAGGATTTTTTTCTTGTCTTCTCAAACAAACCTCTTCTCACTCTTTTGAATATGAAAAAAACCCCACTACCACACACAGGTAATTAATATTATTTATTAAAACTTCCTAGAACACAGAAGAGTATCTGAGATCAAGGAAACATAATCTGGGATTGTCTGGGCCTCTGTGACCCAGACCCCAATGCTCCTCCTAGATTTTGTAAAAACCTCAAGCCTTCTCTTCTGTTCTTCCCATAAGATCACCAGCACTGAGGCCTTCTGGGTTTGTGTCTTCAAGAGCCAGTACACAACACTTCACCTCCTTCCATAACTACTTGGAAGCTGATAGTGAAGTCACATGTGTCTAGAGATCCCATATCTCAGGGACCGATATATTTAGCTCCTTACAGTTACCGCTAACTGTTTTCTGCACAAGGCATTGCTCAGACTACAACTTCTTAAAATCAGAGTTTGCCAAGGAGTGCCTTACAACTGTCCTAATTTGGTAAGGACAATCTCAGTTAACTACCTGTCATCCCACTTTTTCCCAGCTTTTTTTAAGATATCCCAGTTTCTCTCTCCACCTCCCCCTTTGCCTCTTTGTCATCAGCTTACTTCAATTATATACTCAAAGTGAGTTCAAAGAGTGAAGGTAGTTTGTACTGAGTTTACTCAGTAGAGGAAGGAGGAGAAACAGGGCAAGAATCTTGACCCTCTCAGCAGGCTTGGGCAAAAGCAAACTGCTCCAGCCTCTTCTACTTTGTGTATGCTTCCTCATCAATAACAACTTCTGTCATTGTGACCATACTGTGATGTTACTTGGACACATATGTCCCAGTTTTCACCTGTGAAATATCAGAGAGTATGGCCAAGGTTTTAAAAATGGAGCAGGCAAAATTTTGTGTGGGTGTGTTTCTGTTTCAGTCCAATGCAGTGCCTGGAAAATTGTATTTCCAGCCAGATAAATTTTTTCTCATTTGTGGTAAACTTGGTGTTTACCATCTGAATGACTTCTCTAAACTGTGATCGTGGAATGCATAACAACACCAACAGGTCTCACACTGAGTGATGGATGATCCTTGGTCTCAGGTTTTGGCCCTGATGAGAAATAAGCCTTAGACTTCAGGGGTGTTTATATTAACTTAAGTTAATAAAAGGGGTGCCAAAGAATCACAGAGGGAAGTGGTCATCAAGGCACAATAATAACTGAGGGCTCATGGTGGATGAATGGGTGCATTAATACTCCTGTTTGTTTTAAAGGTGGAATTGGTAAATGCATGTTGGTGAACAGAGAAATGAGAGAGAACAATAGATGGAAGTGTACTACTCTGTGCTAAAAGCTAGGAACAACTCTTCCTGGTCCCCAGCAGACTGGAAGGAAAGCAATGTGTCTAAAAAGGTAAATGCACCTTCAAAAAAATGAAGAGAAGAAAAGGAGAGAATCAAGGGTGGGGATTTTGGAAGGGAGATATCCAGGGAAACTTCCCCATGTTCATCCATAAGATCACTTTAAAACAATGGTTCTCAGACTTTCTACCCCTGTGACACTCTTTACATTTACATGAGGACATTGTGCCCCCCTTGCTCTGTACAGTGCCCCCATGTCTTTCTCCCTCCTTCCACAGGTCACTCATGTTGCATGTACCCTCCATCTTAATGCCCTGTACTCACACTTTCCTACCTCCTCTCTTCACTTTCTGCCCCACTAGAAACTGCCTTATGATTGTTAAGGGGCATGGTGCCTGCTGCACCAATGATAGAACATTCAGAGAAGATGAGTAGGAAAAGCATTTAAAAAGGGAAGCTGATTTTTATTATGGCCATTTCCGCATGGGGCGAGGGAAATGCCCCACGCCGCTACTTACTGGATCTTCTGGCGGTCCAGTCCGGTCCGGGGTGAGGAAGAACAGTGCATGGTTGTTTCTCTGCACTGCTCTGGCATCCAAAATGGCAGCTTCTGGTTGGTCGTGGGTCTCAACCAACTGGTGAAGCTCGCCAGCCTAAAGCCCGCCCTCAGCAAATCGCAGGCTCACATTGGTGCAAGCCTGAGAATCTGCACAAGGGAGCAGGCTCGCAGTGGTGTGCTCTGTGCTTTTGAAAGACCAGAAAAATCAGATCTTTCAAAAGCACACTGGAGGACCACTTGGGGTCGTTCTGGAGCGGACTGAGGTGCGGATCTACGGTAAGTAGTCCGAACCCAGTCCGCTCCAAGGTGCAGACGTCCTCCGTGGAGGACGCACTGCACCGTTTTAAATACCCCGTGTGGAAATGGCCTAATTCTAAGTTGAAGGAAGACACAAACATGGAAGAGACCAGCCAATCCTCAACAGCATGCACATGTGCACATACACACATACACACTTGCCCTTCTTTTTCACATTTGCTGTACCTGCAGACTAACTTTTCTTGCACCCCCCTAGAGGAATAATACCACCACCACCACCATAGAGTCCTGCCTCACAGTTTGAGAACGACTGCTTTAAGAGACTGGGGAGAAACCACTCCCAAAATAACTGTCAACCAAAGGTAGGAAAAGTTGCATTTTTGGACTGCAACTCTTGGAATTCTCCACCCAGCAGCTAAGATTTCCAGGTTAAGATTCTCCCAGACTCTGAGATTTCAGCACCAAAACCTAAGGGACTCAGGGATGACCCCTTTTGATGCCACAAAGAGTGGGCTCTAGTGATGTTATTAAGCATAACACATTAAGCATCATCTACGGCTACACAAAGCATACCACTGAAACAAAAGCCCCAAGTCCCACAAATGACACACACACACACACATTTCAAGACAGTGCTGTTGCCCTGAGATTCTTCCCCTGTCCCTGAAGGTCCAGGTCCTGAAACTCAGGGCTAGGTCCTGAGATCTGGGAACCCTAGACACAACCAGTGCTATCTGCAGGGTTCTGGATGCTGCAGTCATCCAAGCTCTGCTCTAACAAACTGCATTGTTAACTTATTTGCACAGATCTGCATGCATTTGCTCGAGAGACAAAAAGAGCAATACAAACAACTGTGACTCTGAAACAACTACCTACTTAATCTATTTCTCCCACAACAGACTCTGCCATACAGCATTGATT
The DNA here is from genome assembly GCA_948474755.1 of Ctenosaura bakeri. NCBI lineage: Eukaryota > Metazoa > Chordata > Lepidosauria > Squamata > Iguanidae > Ctenosaura > Ctenosaura bakeri. The sequence goes on along the minus strand of CAOLHI010000011.1, from coordinate 431,462 downwards.
TGTGTTATACCTACAGAGGATACAGCACACTCTTGGCATGTGACAGAACAGAACAGCACTGTTATTGCTTTCTCAATTGTATTTAAAAGCAGAGTCTTGGAAACAAAAAAGGCGCCACTGTAGCCCTTGCCCAGGCTGAGAGCAATGCGGATTTCATCTTTTGAACTAGCCAGATCCTTCAGTGAGCAGGAACGCTGAAGCAGCTGTCCCACAGACACACAGAGAAATAATACAGCCATGATAATTGTGATGCTGTACATTTGCTCAGCATTTAGACCTTAGAAATGGAACAGAGGGTCGCCTATCATGATTCCGTCATTCTTCTGCCATCACCTGCTTTGTGTGCTGGCATGGAACCCACTGCAGCCAGTTTCGGTCTCTAGATAAAACCCCTTGTAAGATTTTTGTTTATTTCATCTGGTGTAGGAAGTCATTCTGTAATCATGTGGCAACTCATATTCTATAGGATGGAAGGAAAAAGTAAACAGTTTATTTTCAACTAAACCTACAATTGCTAGTCTCAGAGTTCATCTTGCAGTTGGCACTTACTACAATCCTACATTAAAGTACTACTTTGTACACATTTGTAAATTCCTTGCCCTATGAGTTGCTGACTTTTGGTGATTTCTGGAGTGATTTTGTATGTTGAATACATTATAATTGCAGGTTATTTGTTGCAATGATGCTGGAGGATGAAACCAACCAGGAAAAGACACTTAAGAGTTTGAAACTGTATTCAGCTGGTCAAATAATCTATTTGGCTACAAACTGGGTCATAACATCATTATACACAACTTAGCCAAGAACTCCAGAAAGAGTTCAGGAAAAGTGCAGTGGCACTTGTCAAAGTCTAAGAGTCAAGAGACATACACAAAAGAGATTTGTTCTGTCATCCATATCTGCTTCAATGGACTTTAATTAATATCTATATTTCTCTAGCTTCATTACAAGGTTGATCCTGCTATTAGGCAAAGAATGAGGCAGCTACCTCTGGCATCAGACACTAGGAGGCAGGGAGGGATGGTGAGGTGATAGAGGCCAAAACCAGAGCTTAGAAACAGCAAGGTAAAAGGAACATAGTCATGGCAACAGCTGGCTTTCATGTCAGTGAATGTAAATGAATCTAGGGCCCTTTTCGCATGCCAGTCCTGTTGCGAAACGGCCTAGGAAGAGCTGCAGGATTGCGAGGACTGGTCCACATGACGTCCTCGCAATCATTCGACGCTCCTGAGGCCATTCCGCAGTGATCACGCAGTATATCATTTTTGGCTTCTTTCCTAAAATGATGAGTGATTGTGCGTATCTCCCATGCCCCACCCGCACTTACCTTGTGTGCGGAGCCACCAGATGTGTGTCCATCACGCTTCCTCCCCGGTGCAGCCTGGGAAAGTACCAGGCTGCTCTGTGGAAGAAAGGGGCAGAGCCCTCATGCTTCCTTCCGCCCAGCATAGAGCTGGTGTGGAAGGGAAGCAGAGGGGATGCGAGTGCTTTCCCTCGTGATGACACCAGGAACGAAGTAAGATGTGAAAAGGGCCTAACTTTCACATTATCCCTATGAAGATGTTCAGCATGGAGGTACAAGGGCACAAAATGGAGGAAGCACATGAGCCTTGAAGTTGCTCAGTCACTGTTGGTTGTTGTTGATGTTACTGCTCCTGTTCTCATAGTTGTTGTGTAACTTCAAGTCATTTCAGAGTTTTCTAGGCAATGCTTGTTCAGAAGGGAATTGCCATGGCCTACCTCTGAAGTTGAGAGATTGTAACTTGCCCAAACTCATCCAGTGGGTTTCCATGGCTGTGTGGGGATTTGAACCCTGGTGCCCCCAGAGTCCTACTCACATTCAAACCACCACACCATGCTGGCTGTCTCCATAATTGATACCTCAGTTAATACCTAGATATTAACCTGAGCTTCCAGTCTTCCAGTGAAAGCCTAACTCAGTAAGAGGGTCAACAACCAGCTTGAGGTAACATTTGGCTGGCTGAAGCCATGCTGAATCCAAACTTCTGTCCTTCCAGGATAGGTGTGGGTCTGACTGACAGTTTGAGATCCAGGAATTTTACTTTGAAGAAGTTCCCATCAGTTTCCATGTATTGGAGGTAACTTACGCCAACCCTGACCTCAGCCTAAAGTTGTGCTGACAGAGGGGCTGTGTCTTTGGTCTAAGCAACATTTGGATGTGTTCAGCTCCTTCTCTGCTCCATTCTCTGCCCTGTTTTGGCCATTCAGTTAGCTGATCTCTGGAATCAGCTGGTACAAAGAGGTTATGCTGACATAAGGGGAGTTCATCCAGCTTAGGGCCAGTTCAGCCAGCACAAGTGCCTTACACCTCATCCTAACCCACTTCAGCCAGTCTATCTTTGAGTTAGGATTGCACTGATCTTGAGTATGGTGAAATGCATTGGCTCACATTCTGCTCGTGCTGTGCAATATTTTAAATTCATGGCTGCATAAGCAGAGTTCCACAAGGGTAACCATTTCATATTGTCTTAAACCCTATTGTTAGTCTTGACTAGTGTGGAGCCTATGAATCAGTTGAATTTACCTATATGTTGACTCACCACTCAACAGCGATCCAGTAGTTCTGCTCTAGTTGGGACTAACCAACAGAATTCCAGCCTTGCAGTTGCACATTTTGGGAAAGTGAGTAACTATTTATCAGTGCCTTGTATGTACCTTTTGTTTCACTGAGATTGTAGAAATAGCCACTGTTCATTCCCCATTGCACCATAGGACAATAAGCAGGCATCCTAGCAGATAGCACAATTGACTGTACAATGTTAGTATTCAGCAGAAGAGTAATGTAGCACATCCACCATACAACAAATAAGTGTAGATTTACACCTCATAAGCACAATCTTTAATCTCAGCCATTGTATTTGGTTGTTTTTTTTAAGTACTGTAATTGTTTCCAGTCTCGGCCCTTGGGATCCCTTCCAAATCCCTCATTCTGTGCTTCTATCTATATTTACAGACCCTTTCCACAGGAGGCTGTCGTACCAGCATGGGGAGGGGAAAGGTATGGGACTGTGATGATGCTCCAGTCCTTCTCCCGTCACTAGCCAGTGCAATCGGGGATTAAATAATTGACAGGGTTTCACTGTCAGTGACCTGCAATCACACAACTGTCCCACACTTACCTGGTCTGCAGAAGCACCGAAAGCATGATGGAGGTGCTTCCTGCCCCAGCACAGCCTGGGAAAGAGCCTGGCTGCATTGCAGAAGGAAGCAGCTTGTCCACCGTGCCTCCTTCAGTAGGAAGCCAGACGGTGCGGAGGAGAACATTCACATCTGCACTATCATCCTGGCAAAACCACTGGGATGATGCTGGAGATAGGTAAGCTGTGGAAAGGGCCATAGATTCTATACATATACATCAGCATATGCAAATTTCATCAAATACATGTCCTTTTTGCCCCTCCTTTTCTATGATGTGTTTTTTCTCTTACTTTCTCTCATCAGTGCATAAGTGATTATCCTAAACCTGACTATCTTAGTAAAAATTAGGGTGTACGGAAGTTCAGATATGTATCACATTCACTGTTGCCTTCTAGGTCCATTACATAAACAGTGAAAGCAGGGAGTGGAACACTTACCCATCAGTTGTTCTGAAAGAGCCAATGGTGTTAGACCAACATTGTAAACACAGCAAGCACTTTCTTACATGATGGCAGATATGCATCTAAGACAAGATTTTTAATGGACATGTTTTCATTCCAGATCTTTCACTTGTACTTCTCCAGTACAGCTGGAGAGCCACAGTAAACAAAAATAACTGCTGGGCACAAATGGGATGAGGGAGAAGGATAATGCATATTTACATTCTTCCTTTTGCCTCCAATGCAGAAAATTTCATTAGTATCTCATTTTCATTTTGTCGTATTTATTTTCTGTGGTTTTCCAGAAAGAGCGAGAGACACCAGACATTTGACAGCTGTACGGGCATACACTCCACTTTTAACAAGATGCCCTGTGTGTTTACAAATTCCTTCCATTGTTCCATTATTTCTGGAGCAACATGCCATATTTACATCTGCTACAGCACAAATAATACTTGGAAATAAGCAAATTAGTTGTTCTGTTTCACTGAATTTTGATAATATCCTTTTGGATAAAAATCACAGCAGCATATCAGCTGACATTTTTCATTTGCCAATTAGTTTGTATACTGTCCAAAACAGTTTTACTTATTTTTCCTCTCTGTGCTGCACTGCTGTATACATGCCATAACCAGCTATATCATTAGAAAGAAATGAACCTATGGCTAAGTGTACAAGCACATAATGAGAGTGCTTTATCCTGATATTTGCTGATTTTACAAGGATATATAAACTGTTTATATCAGAATATTTCACGTTAGTGTACATCCATAATTACACTACACCAGCATGGTATAGTGATTTGAGCTTGGACTATACTGGGAACCAGGGTTAGAATCCCTGCTCAGCCATGGAAACCGACTGAGTGACCTTGGGCAAGTCACATTCTCTCAGCCTCAGAGGAAGGCAAAGATAAACCTCCTCTGAACAAATCTTGCCAAGAAAACCATATAATGGGCTTGTCTTAGGATTTCCATAAGTCAGAAATGACTTGAAGGCACAGAACAACAACAATAAAAGAATGTATCAAATTAAGTTATGCTTGCATTATGTTGTTACATCATCATATTAATGACAAATTGTGAAGAACATAGAAGTTATTAAATCACTGGCAAATTGATGATTTGATATCTTCAACTGTGGTTATTGTTCGGTGTCTTCAAGTCATTTCCAGGTTACGGCAACCCTAAGGCAAAACTGTCATGAGGTATTCTTGGAAAGTTTTTGTTTTTCAGAGGAGGCTTGCCGTTGCCTTCCTCTGGGGCTGAGAGAGTGTGACTTGCCCAAAGTCACTCAGTTTCCAAGTAGGGATTTGAACCCTGATGTCCCAGAGTCCTAGTCCAGGCCTAGCACTCAAACTGCTACACCATGCTGGTTCTCTCCATTGTTGATACCTTAGTTAATAGCTAGACATAAGACACAATAGCTGGCCATAAGACACAAATCAGTACGCCATGCTAGTTCTCACACTCTTCAGTATGCACCAAAACATATGAATTGTTAGGGCATGTCTGAATTCCCTGTCTTCAAGAGCATTTAAAACTATCAAGAGAGCCTCATTGGATGACCTCAAGGTTTACATGGAAGCAGGCAATCTCTCAGGAAACCACATTTCAAATTGTTAAGAACTATATACCAAACTCTGAATTGCCACCACAATTCTTATAATATAGGTATCATATATTACTGGCAGGGCACCCTACCCAAAAGATTAGCCAAAGCATTGTGTACCAGCTTTCTAGGCCCAATTCACAGTGTTGGTTATGACTTATAAAGCTCCATGTGGCTTAGGTGCAGGCTACCTAAAATATGCTATTTCCCTATATGAATCTGCTGTTCTTAAGAACCTCAGAAGATGGCTTTCTCTTGGTCCTGCCATTATCAGAAGCCCACCTGTGAGGAGATGGGAAAGACCTTTCTCCGTGGCTGCTCCCAGCCTGTGGAATTTTCTTCTGGGGGAACTAAGCTGATTCCCTCTCTGCTTTGCTTTCACCAGCAGACAAAGATAGCTTATTCGAACAGTGTTTTCATGATTAATTGGTGGCAGGGACGTTTTTATGGGGTATGTAGGCTGCAGTTTTAACTTTATTGTTATGTTTGCAAATAATATAAATAATTATAATTTTTAAATTTTAGTAGTATTTTAACACCATGTTTGTTTAATTGTGTTTTTCACTTTGCTCTTATCAAGTTTTAAGTTCAGCTTGTTTTAGCCTTTTGTAAGCCGTCTTGAGTTCCATGTTGGAAGAATGGCAGTGTATAAATAAAATAATAAGTAAGTAAGTAACAGTATAATCTTAACCCAAAGACAGGGTGGTTGGAGGGGTTAAGATGAGGCATAAAACATGTGTGCCATCTGAACTGTCCTTAGATAACAGAACTTCGTTTATTCTGGCATTAAAAGATCAACCAGATGAGAAATTGGCCAACATAAGGGCTAAGATCAGCTGTCTGAAGAGCTAAAAAGGGAGCAGAGAAGAGGCGGAGAAGGGGAGGAACCAAATTATGCCACATCCAAATGTAGCTCAGTCCAGAAACACAGCCAAGATTAGGGCTAGCCAAAATTATTCCAACACATGTAAACCGATGGGAGTGCCTCCCAGTCCATCTGCCAGAGCCATACTCATCCTGGAAGGACTGAGGTTTGGATACAGTACAGCTTCAGCCAGCCTAATGTTGGTCCATCTGGCTCTTGGACCAGTTGCTGAGTTAGGATTGAACTATAAATAAAGAAGACTGTAGTATACCCCCTCCTGAAGAGGACCTCTCTGCCTCCAGAGGTATATGGGGATTACCACCTATACTAAATTCCCATTTGGGTTTTGTGAGCATGTGGTGGCTAGGCAACTTCAGGTGTTCTTGGAGGAAGCAGATTACCTGGACTCATTTCAATCTGGTTTCAGGCAGGGTGTGGCATTGATATGGCCTTACTCACTTTGACTGATGACCCACTTAGAGGAAAAGACAGGGGGAGTGCTACCTTGTTGATTTTCCTGGATCTCTCAGTGGTTTTTGATACTATTGATCATGATATCTTATTGGACCGTTCATTGAAATGTGAGTAGAAGGTGCTGTGTTTTAATAGTTTTGCCCCTATCTGTTCCAGACAGTAGAGCTCAGAAGTCCTGTTTAGCCCCATGGCCATTAAGGTGTGGGATGCCACAGGGTTCTATCTTGTCCTCCATTCTGTGCAGTATTTATATGAAACCATGGTGGGGGAGCGGGGTCATAAGGAGTTTGGGGGAGAGGTGCTTTCTGTATGCTGATGACACTTGACTCTTGTCATCAGAGTCAACTAACTGTGTCTTTGCAGGTGCTGAAACAGTGCCTGCATGCTGGATGAGGACCAGTAAACTAAAACTGAATCCCAATAAGACAGAGACTATGTGGATTAGTGCTTTTCAGGCCCAGGATTTGGCTAAACTACTGTCCTGGATGGGGTTGCAGTCCCCGAAGGGAGCAGGTGTAGCATAAGAATATTCTTAGACCCATCTTTGTTCCTGGAAGCCTAGGTATGATCTGTGGCTCAGAGAGCTTGGATTAGGTTTTGAATCCCATCCTGAACCCCGATGAAAATGGATCAAGATAATCTAAAAGCCCAGAGCTGCGCTGCCACAACTCTTTTGAGAAAGAGCTATCTGGCAGTGAAATACGCTGCCTGGGAGTGTGGGGGAGTCTCCTTCTTTGGAGGTTTTTAAGCAGAGGCTGGATGGCCGTCTGTTGGGAGTGTTTTGATGTGTGTCCCTGCATGGCAGGGGGTTGGACTGGATGGCTCCTGTGGTCTCTTCCAACTCTATGATTCTATATTCTATAAACATTCCCCTACAAAGGACATTTGTGACTAGGTAGTAGTTGCCAAAAACCACAGGATCCAAGATTTTTTTTTCCAAGAGTGCCATAATCATTGCCTTCTTGAGGGCATCAGATGACATTTTCCCATATGGGGGGAAAAACCCAATTAGCCCGGATCCATACCCATTTCACAGAAAGCTCCACACATGCAGTTCTACATCTTACCATCACCCAGAAGCTGGAGGGACCCCTGCTGCTGTCACTTACTTACATCCAAAAGGGGATTCACAAGCACATAAGTTACATTTAAGCACATGTAAGTCACCAACAGAACATGGCCAAATGTGATCTCATAACCTCCAACTGTCTCTCTCCTTCTCTCACTTTCTCCCTTTGTTCTCAGCATACTTCAACTGCTGAAAACTGAGATCCAAATGCAAAACTAATTTGTATTCCATTAACTCAGCAGGGGGAGAGAAAAGAACAGGACAGAATCTTGGCCTTCCCAGTAAACACAGGCAAAAGCAAACTGCTGTGGCTGATCCTAATTTGTGTGTTCTTCCTCATTAAATGTGGCCGCACAACTTACTGGGCAGCAATTTTTTGGCTCAGGACAGCAAGCTCAGGCAGTCACTCTGGGTTCCTCTAGCTTTCGGCATCATCCTCCATTGCTGGCTGGCCACATGGCTGGTTCATGTACCCCTACTAGGCCAACCTTTCAGCTCACCAGCAGGGCTTCACCTTCAACCAATGAATTTGAACAGCTGGTTCAAATTAATTGGATGCCTCTCCTTCCAGGTCAGAGTCAGAAAGTTTTCCCTTTGGTCCAGTGGAGAGGTATTTCTCTGGCTCCCTGGCTGGTGAGCACTCATTCCTTCAGTAAACGTTGTCCCACCCTCCCTCTCTCCGTTCTGGTATTGTAATTTTTCTTTGTATCTCTGTCACAACTTTTTGGGGGGCAGCGTGCATGTGTCTTGGATCTGGGTTGCTGTTGTGGTGCCTCCAAGATGGTTGGTTGGGCACCCCTTCACTTGAGGTTTTTGGGAGGATGCAGGGGTGTATCCGGATAGGCACACTGGTGGGTGATGCACGCTCTCTCCCTGCATGTGTGGGAACCAGCAGGCCCATGCCGGTCACAGGTTCTGGCTTCAGGCTGGCTGTACGGTCTCATTAGGCAACAGGTGGGTTGGCTGACGCCTGGATCCAGACCCATGCACATACCAACCCTGTTAACAGCTGTAACCAAATAAAGTTGTCACCTTTCCTTGCCAAACATGCTGTTGTCTGTGCCTTGTTTTCTGAGTGCCTTCCCTCGCCCTCAAGCCCGCAATAACTTTTGCCATCTTGAGCACAGTCTAATGTTGCTTGGTCACACATGTCCCAGTCTCCATCTGTGAATTATTATTGGAGATGTGATATTTTGTGCCAAGTACTTTGAGGATAAAATCACTCATCTTCCTAGTTATCTTGATGTCCTTACACCAGGCCCCACCAAAATGTCCAACACTATGTTTACCCACATTTTGGGGGATTAACTTTGGCTGATGTGTCTCAGGCCAGGGACATGCCTATGTAGCAGGTTATGGGAACACTGTGGTCAGGTTATGGTAACATTTTGGATGGTGTATAGAGGACTATTCTCTTATCTTTATGCTCCATCCAAAAACCTCCCATGCCTAACAGATGTCAAACCCTTGGAGGAGCTGTTGCTGATTCCTTTTACTGGAAGGAACTAGAGGGAGGCAAGTGGAGATTCAGATGATGAGGATCTGGCTGCTCTGAGCTCCAAGGGGAAGGAAAAGGCGAGTGCACTCCATCTGAAAGCAAACCCTATTTCCACATACCCTATCTGACTGAGCTGAGACCATCTACTTCTCTATGGACTGAATCACCTCCCCACTCTCTTCCTCACCAGTAAGTGGCAACAGCAGGGGCCCCACCAGTTACCAGGTGATGGGAAGATGTGGAACTGCATGTGTAGAGCTATGTGCACATGTAGGATCCTAGCCTGAATTTCCTGAGGATTCACCACTCCTCAGTTTACCAGAGTAGCCATTAATAATCCGCAGACTACTTCAAAGAATGCTACTTCATAGCTACTTGAGGATACAAAGGAAGTGACAAGAGAGGTTTTTTTCTCTCTCTTACCCTTACTGTCACATATTAGGCATAATTATGCAGTACTGGCCTAATACATTTCATTCCTACAAAGGAGTTGCACCAAAATTCCGTTGTTGTTTTTCTCTCCTTCCCTTGTGAGTTTAAAATAGTCTGCACTGCAATATGTCATCTGATTAAGCCGTTAAAGATGATTTTTGTTTTGTTTGCACTGCATTAGAAGAATTGTGATGACGCGGCCTGCATGGAATGCAAACCATGCCACCGAATTGCAAATCAAATAGAAATATGCCTTTCATCTTAATTATAGGCTGGACAGGGGAATGCACGATATTCTCTCATATGTATGAGATGAGGGAAACTTTCCCAGGGTATTTTTCTTTTTACATATCTGACTTTTATTTGGCTAAGGGGAAAAAAATCTTACTCATGTGGTTCTGTGCTCTCTCTAATTTCCCATAAGGTCAACAACAATAACAAAAAAGGAAATGTTTGCTTCAACAGTGTCAGAAAAGTCCAACAAAAAGCAGGATAGGAGAATTCTGTCTTTTCCTCCTTGAAAGTTATGTTATCTTTTCCTTCCATTTTTCTCCTAGGTTTTGTTTCTTTACAAAGTTTATTGAAAAGATAAAGCTGTCATTGAACGGGCATAGGACTATATATTCTACATGTAGAAAGTTACCCCTTTTATTCTGATTAATCTTCTGCTTTTCAGTTGCTTTTAGTGTCCCAGTTTCTCTCTCCACCTCCCACTTGCCCCTTTGTCCTTGGCTTACTTAGTTGCTGCATATAAAGGCCATTTCCGCCTTACACTGTTATAGTGCTATTATTCCACTTTCAATACGCTGTGGAATTCTGGGGTTTGTAGTTTCCTGAGACCAAAGAGCTCTCTGGCTGAGAATCCTAAATGCCTCTCCCTAAACTACAAACCCTAGGATTCCATAGGATGTTGAAAGTGGAATGATAGCACTATAACAGTGTAGTGCAGAAATGGCCATAATTAACACAGCATGCGGGGGAAGAGAGGATACAAAGCCTTGCCCACCCCAGAAGGTTTAGACAAAAGCAAACTGCATCAGCCTCTCCTACCTTGTGTGTTCTGCCTCATTAATAACTTTTGCTATCTTGACTACACTCTGATATTGCTTGGCCACATGTATCCTGGTTTTTATCTAGGAAATGTTGAAAGGTATGGCTGCCCAACAAGCTGCACAGAAGCCACCGTTGCCCATGTTCTGCTGAAACTTCTCAAACTCAGGTTCTTATAAATTCATCAAGGAAAACATGGTTGATTAATTGTCATTTCTTTGGGTCAATTTAGAATAAGATACAGCTGTAGCAGCAGAAAGAGACAGATCATTTTGCATCTTTCATTCTTGTTTCTTGATGACACATGAATGCCAAAACAGAGGGCTAAGCACCCACTGTGCCATAAAATAGGCCTAATGGACTTCCCTTAATAAGACAGAATCATAGAATCACACGCACAGTTGGCAGGGGCCTCATGAGCCATTGAGTTCAATCATGAGCCATTGCATCATGCAGGATCTTCAGCTAAAGCATCCCCAGCAGGTAGCTGTTCAGCCTCCTTTTGAAAACATCCAGAAAAGAAGACTGCACCACTTCTCCAGGCATTTGGTTCCATTGCCAAACTGCTCTCACTGTCAAGAATTTCCTTCTAATGTTCAATCAAAATCTACTCTCCTGTAACTTCCAGCCATTAAACCTGATCCTACCCACTGGGGCAGGAGAGAACAGGCCTGCCCACTCCTCTCTGTGACAGCCCTTGAAGCATTTAAAGAGCACAAACATATCACCCTTCAGCCTTCATTTGAAGCTGATGTTTTGGTTGGTAAATTCCCATGCAGAAACTCCTTCACATTCCTAATTAGTCTATAGAATCCCCCATCTATGGTGCATGCTCCTGCTGCTGCTATTAACTTTATTTATGTCCCTCTTTTCCTCCCAAATCAGGACCTAAAGTGGCTTAGCAACTGAAAACAAATACTGCTATAGATAAAACATGCAAACTTGAACACTAAAAGGAAATTAAACTGACAATAACTTTTAAAACATACCATTTAAAACATGCAATTAAAAGTAATAAAATGTGGATTAGAAACAGTCCAATCAAAGAGCACAGCACCATATTAAAAGTCCTTCCTTTAAAGACATTCAGATCTCAAAAGCAACTTGGGGGAAAAAAGTCTTTGCTGCTGATGGAACAATAGAAAGAATAGAAAGGAAGGGGCCATTCTAGCTCACCTGGGAAGGGAGTTGCATGTTCTGTCTGGTGCCCTTTTTTCTGTTACCCTAAGAGTTGGGGATGTTTGGGGTGACCCACAATGCCAGTGTCTTCTTAGAATTTGGGGGAATTATAGCTCAAAGGAGTCCTGTGGAAGGAAGGTAACAGCAGGATCTTTTCACCTATGTGCAGCAATACTAATTGTAGAGAGAACTCCAGTTAAAGTTAGACAAAGTATTTTATTTGAATTGACAAACACACCAGAGATACAGACACTCTAAAGAACCATACAAGGCTATTGGAAAGTGAGGCAAGAAAGGTTGGATAGAGAGAGATTGGGTAGAAAGGGTGATAGTTAACAGTCCTGAAGAAGGGGACAAAGCAGAGTGGCTCAAACAGTGTCTGAGGGTAACATGGAGGAATGACAGTCTGGGGCAACAGATACAAGGTACTATGTCCAACGTACTATAAATGGCTGGGGTCAAAGCCATAATGGCTTTCCCATGGGACTGACAAAGGGGTCTGAAGTGGGCCGATTGCTTAATTTTGAGGTGACAAAACATTGATGAGACTTATGATGATCTCTTAATGTTCAGTCAGATAGGATGTATAGAGAAGATCTCCACAGGATAAGATTGAGGGATGGTCTCTGATTGCAGTTTGTCTTTCATTGTATTCGGAAATGCACAGAGCCTGAAGTGGTAAAAGGATTAGCACAAACCCATCAGCATCAGGGTTTCCTACCTAATCTTCTCTGAACTTATGACCCTGAATACATCTCAGGTCAGCTTGATTTCAAAACACATTCTCCAGCCAGCATGACTTCAGTCATGTTCTCCAGTCATTAATCAGTCCAATTTATGAAAATCACAGACCTTGTAGGAGAGGTATGGTGACACTTCCTCTCCTCCCATGTTCCTTGACTTTCACAGATGCACATGTGATGCATGTTTACTCAAAAAGCAGTACTTGCTTTGCAAAGATTGTAACTGTGAATGGAAAGGGTAGCACTGACTTTGGAGAAAGGATATTGTGGAGAAAGGTTGCACAAACCTAGAGAGTAATGGAGGAGCCTGCCCTATTGAATCCATAGGACTTAATTCTGAGTAAGCATTGATAGGATTGTGCTGTAAACAAGTCCCTCTTCACTCATCTCAGGCTCTCTCCTCTAGACTGACAATTATTTTATGTTATTTTCTATTCTCCAACATACTGGAAAAGAGAAATCTACTGTGGTGTTATGACTGAATTAGGAAATAACAGATTCAGATTCTCATTCACACATTAAACTTGGTCAGTCATATTCCCTCAGTCTAGTTTAAATCACAGGGATGTTGGGAGGATAAAGTACAGTAGAAAAGAGTACACACCATCTCAAACTCATTGGAAAAAATCTGGATACAAACGCAGTAAGCTGGTAAATAAAAGTGATATCAATTTTTTTTTTAAAAAAAATGAAGCCCCTTGTATCTTACTAGTTTCTGATACAGGGCAATCTTCACTTCTAAGTATGGTATGCTGTCCTTATAAAGTTTGATTTCTAGAGTACCAGTCATTTAAAACATAACATTTAAATTCAATACTGGATGCAATACTGAATAGAATACAACAGCCAACAAGATTATACAAAATACCTTGAAATGTTCAAATTAAACTTCTCCCATGCCATCTTAGGCACAGGCACTTAAAGCCTGCTTGGGGAAGGTCATAAAGAGGCATACGGAAGAATCGTGTGTGGGAAAAAGGAGTTGTAGAACAGAACACAGTTAAACTCTTGTTTGCCTGTATCATTTTGACATACTTGCTAGCCAGCAAATGGATCATAACATCCAAGTCACTCATAACTGAAATTCAAGGAAATGGAACAGACCCATTAGTCTGAAATGAAGCAATAATCACAAAGTGCCAGGCTATGAGAAATAGAGCCATAGGAAATGGGAAGGAAATAATTAGAAAGTGTGTTATATTTTGCTTTTTTGGAGTTATGATTATATTAACAGAGTTTTATTTTTCTCTTTCTCTCTTTTTAAAGCACATACTTAGCTCAATGAAGGAGAACATTTTAGCTGTGCAGCGACAATTCCTCTGAGAAGTCATCTTGAGACTCTGGCTGCAAACAGCACCCTGTGATGCAATCTGCAAACGCAGCTGGAGCTGAGGTGTAATAAGGCATAGTAAATCTGGAAGGTCAACCTATCTGTGGCAAAGGCAGGAAAGTACACTGTTTATTCAGGAATGTGGTTAGTATTGCTGGTAGAAACCCAACGACAGTGATTTATAATTTCAAATTCCTTTTCACACTTGTGTGAGAAACTGAACCAAACAAAACAGAGACATTTTGGATGTTGGACAGGATGTACAGTTTGCAAGGGTGCTCTTACATGCTGAGCTATGATAGTGTAAAATAGTAACATTTCTAAGCAGGGAAGATAAGATGGGTCCAAGGATAAGACCAGTTGCCAGAGAATCATACCCACATCTGATCCAGAGTAATTGCTTTGTGGGATGTTGCTGCATCAGACATGCAAAAATTCAAATGTCCAATAGTTGTATGAGATGATGGTGGTGATGGTAGTGGCAGTGATGACCACGAAATAAATCCAATAAATATTTTTTTTTAAAAAAAAATCATGATGAAATCCTATTGGCTAACTCTAGTTAAAGTAGACTCACTGAATCAGCTGTTGAATGGAGAGTCAATGATTTAATGGGTTGACTCTAGCCAAGAGTAACAATATTGTTACCTCACTGGAAAACCCCATCCCAGGGTCTACAATTTTGATATTAAAATATGATTCAATGTGCCTGAGAGGTAACCTGGATGGGCACGTAGGCAGCAATGGTCGAACGATAGAAAACAAGGCCAGGTCAGTAAAATCCCCAGTCACGTAGCCCCAGGAGACCTCAAGATGTGTAAACCCACAATAAACAAAGGGTCCTCAGCCCCTGAGAAGCCGGCTTGAGGGGATTAGCATGTTTGCCCCAAGTTAAGCAAATATCCTATCAGGAGAGGACCATTTACATGAAGTCACACCACAACCAAATGCAGCCGAAGATCCTGAGATTTTGGCAACACTTAGTAATCTCATCACGCAAAGGAAGTTACCATTGTGGAGCTTCTTTCTTGTTGCAACACCCATTGTTCTCCCCAGGAAAGGATTAGCCCTCCAGGTACTTTTTCCCCTACAAATTGTCCCAGTTTTTGAGAGTTTCTTTGGATCACTCCTGGGCTATTTCCGCACTAGGCTGTTAAAGTGCAATGATCCCACTTTCAACCTCCTATGGAATCCTGGCTGGCCTCTCCCGAAACTGCAAACCCCAGGATTCCATAGGAGGTTGAAAGTGGAATCATTGCGCTATAACAGCCTAGTGCAGAAATGGTGCCAGTCATCCCAGCTGACCATTTCTCTGTCCGTTGAGTAATCCCCTCAGCCCTCTCCATGCTGAGTCCCACTTCTCCACTGTTTTTCCCGGACCAAGGACTTCAGGAAAAGGTACAGTATTACCCCAGCTGCAACCCTTTTAAATACTCCCCTATCCAGTTTCCTCCCTTTTGCTTCTTAATAGGTCTTGAGTGAGTGTGTGAGTGATTGCGTTGGTGCGTGAGACTTTCCTTCAATAAAATCATTTATTAGACATCTTCATTTGGTTTTTGGCTTGGCCTGACCCCGTAAAAATTGGGTAAAAGACCCAGCTAGGTTACCCTGCCCCTCGCATTGCTATTGCTTGTGCTCTGGCTAGTTTCCATTCCCCATCACGTGGAGCACATTGAGGTGCCCCCCAAGGGACCCCAGAAATCAGGGTAACAATAGGATTTAGGTGAATATTGCTATAATTCAATATTACTATATTTGCATAATTCAACACTTATACCCATGAAAAAAATCCAATGGAAATCTGATTTCAAAAACCATATTTCAATTTTAATCTCCTCTCTCTCGTTTTTTTTTCTTTTTGTCCTAATACAGGAGATACAACAGCATTACCGTTTTCTGTTTTGACAGGCCTCCGAGTACTGATTGTTTAGATGGGACAGATCTTGTAAAAGGTACTGGATTTTCTAGCTGTCATTTGTTGTGCTGTTATATGGGTATGTCGGGCGGGGGGGTGTCATGTTTTTAATTTTTTGATACTTCAATCACTTTTTAACTTTTGCATTTTATGAATTTTTACTATTTGTTTTAAGCTGCCTTGAATGCTTGACCTGGATTAAAGGAGGAGGAGGAGGAGGAGGAAGAGGAGGAGGAGGAGAAGGAGGAGGAGGAGGAGGAGGAGGAGGAGGAGGAGGAGGAGAAGAAGAAGAAGAAGAAGAAGAAGAAGAAGAAGAAGAAGAAGAAGAAGAAGAACAACAACAACAACAACAACAACAACAACAACAACAACATACTGTAAAGTATTTGAATTAAACTTACTTGATGCCATATTAAGCACAAGCACTTAAAGCCTGTCTGGAGAGAGCAACAAATCTTAATTTATGAGGAAAGTAGTGAGTTTAAATTTGTGACTCACTTTGAAGATTTATTCAAATGCACTGCTCACTGAAAGTCAGGATCACCCTTGCTATAGTATTTCCAATTTCTATATATGGTTTTGAAAGCTGGACCGTGAAGAAAGTTGTCAGGAAGAGAATGAACCCACTTGAAATGTGGTGCTGGAATAGAGTTGGATACCACGGATTGCCAAAATGACCAATAAATAGGTCCTAGAATAAAATAAGTCTGACTTGTCCCTAGAAGCCAAGATGGCTAAACTGATGGTACTGAACTTTGGCCTTATGATGAGACACCAAGCCTCATTAGAAAAGATGACAATGTGTGTACAGTGAAAAACAATAGGAAAAGAGGAAGGAAATCACAGTGCTGAGGATCTGAGCAGGGCTGTTGATGAGAGGGTGACTAGAGGATCTTTCCTTTAAAGGGTTGCCATTAGCTAGAGCCAACTTGATTAACAACAATAACAGGCCTGGAGGGACACAAAAGAGGTCACAGTATTTTTTTTTGAATTGTGCAAGTACCATTTGAGGCCATTGTAATTTGCATGACCTTCCTGACATGACTATGCAGTGATCTACAGTTCTGATATATCAATACCCATTGAAGTAAAGGGAAATGTCTTCTTGTACAGGAATACCATATGTGCACAGGCACTCTGTTTATTAATTCTAATATTTAGAACTATTTGAAATGGATTTCAGCATCAATGGATGTTTCTGCCTTGTTTTCTGAAAATCATTTTTTTAAAATTTTTGTCAATATTTCCCTCCCCCCTCCCCCTGGCATTGTTGTGATTTTATTCGATTTTGCTTACCATGGATCTTTGTGGAGAACAACAGCTTAAAAATTCAGTGGATAAACAAATATTTATAGACTTTCTCTCAGTCTCTCTTTCACACACATATACTCACTTTTGCTCACAGGGAGAGAGAGAGGGAGGGAGGGAGGGAGGGAGGGAGGGAGGGAGAAATATACAGAGTGAGAGCATTTTAACTGATGTGAGACACATTTAAACTACTATTGAAAACTAAATAATTAGAAAGGGGAACAATCAGTTATCTTCAAATATCTATCAGACTGGAGGGCAAGGCCTGTGGATTGGGGGTCCTCTCTCCATTTCCCTATGCTGATCCAGCTATGTAAGATCATCTCAGAGTGGAAATTTCAACAGAGGTCAAGAAATACACAAAAAGTTTATTTTTGTTCTGTACCTATATCAGTCAAAACAATCCAGTTCTCCGTATTACATGCGCTCAGACAAATTTTGTGCATGTTGTAAATTGCAGAGATCAGATACCATGGGAACATACAGCTCCCTTCTGCAGTTGAGCTAATGCCATAGATAACAATGGAATGCTGTGTGCCCCTTCCTTATACATGCTTAATTTGCTTTTTATAGCCTACTTACTAAAATCTCCTTATAGGCTCTGAGTTCTTCAGTCTTGATGTCACTGTATGACCTCTGAGGATGCTAAACTAGCTTATGAATCATTCTCTCTCTCTCTCTCTCTCTTACATATGCACATACATCCCTAGAATGATTAACAATCAGAACTTTATAAATGCATTGACAAAATGTTTTGGCTTCTGTCTTCTTTACCTGCTAAAAATAAAAGCAAGCTAGATCCATGGTCACTGTTTGTAACATGACCTTGGATGGCTGTTGAACATAATGGTATACTTGAAAGACAACAGCTGGATCCTTATGGGAGGCAAATTGCTTTAGTGTACAAACACAAAGAAACAAAAAAATAGCATTTCTGTTAGGACTTTATAAATTGCAATTTTATATATTAATAAATATTTGTAAATCTTTATATTTATAACTGGGTACATTTATAAACATTATAATTCATTTATAAAGTTCTGCTTGTTAATCACTTTAAGAACTATGTATTATTAGTGATTACCTACATCCTTCTGAGGCCCTTTCCGCACCTTACCTTTTTTTGGCGCTGAGGTGTGGGGATCGCACGAGCAGCCTCCAGCGAGAGGCTCTCCCGTCCCTGCTGCTTCAGGTCCGCACAAGCTGCCTGCTCCCGAGCAGGCAGTGCGAGAGCCCCACCTCTTCCTTACACAGCGCAGCCTGGGAGTTTCCCAGGTTGTGCTGGGGCAGGAAGCATGACCACCGCGGCTCCGGAGGCTCCGCACACATGGCAAGCATGCACGGGGGCCTGGAGCAAGGCGCAATTGCGCACCATTTTCAGCTGATAGCCGAAAATGAAAATGTGTGCGAGTGGCACCTGCCCTACCCTGGAGTGTCGCGCAATTGTGAGTGTGTCGTGCAGATCACTCATCACAATTGCACAATGTTTCAGGCGCCCTTTTGCATGGCAAATGCCGTGCAAAAAGGGCTTGAGATTCAGAATAAACTTGTCAGTATTGTTGGTTCTCTCTCTCTTTCTCTTATATCTCATTCTTTCTGTTGGTATATATGTATTTATATGGCACTTGTTCTTCTTGTGTCCCATGTCACTATCCTGTAGGAATGCTTTCTTTTCCTATTAGCCAGTTCCACGAATATTGATGTATAGCAATTATTCTTCTCTAAAACCTCTTCCATTTTCAAGCATGATGTTCTGTTGGCCTCAGTTAAGACCAGTTAACCTAAAAGATGTCTTCAATAAAGTTCCTACTGTCTGCTATTTTAATGGAAATGTATGGAAATGCTTAATTATGTCTAGGTCCTCAAGAATTTAGGTAATGAATATTTTGAATAAAAGGATATCAATGCACATTGACAGTAAACTGGAATCTGTGAGGTCCCTGTGCACAAGAGCAGGGGCTGATGCTTTTGCTGTGAATGGGCAAATGGAAAACATCCAAAACAGGACATTTTGGTTGCCTTGTAGAACATTTCCTTTCCTACAACTGGAACCATCCCTAGAACAGCACACTTTGGATCATACATGCATATTCAATATGCTATGTGATAGTCTTACAAGCTCCTGCTTAAAAGCCACAATTCATTAAATAACCCATTAAGAAGAAAAACAATGTAGAGATTTCCTGTTAAATAGAATTTAATGAAACTCAGGAAGTTTAGTAGTAATAAGAACTTGGAAAGGCACTTGGACAGGGATCAGGAACTCTAAAAGGGCAAGCAAGGTTCGACATGAATCAGAAAATAGGTAGTCATAGGATATCAGGGCACACGCAGATATAGTTTTAGGTCGGGGTAGGAAACATATATTTTCCCTACAACTTCCATCAATCCTAGCTGATTGCCAATGATGAAGGACTGCAGGAGCTGTTGTCCCAAAACATATGAAGGACCACAGTTGTTCACTCTCATATAGAGCCAGAAACTCAGAAGAAGACAGGAAATCCTATGGAAAGGGGATGGACAGCCAGGTTTAAGACACAGTTAGTTACCAGAGGTAACCTTGGGAGCTACATTTTGAACCAGAGGATCAGATCTAAGTGGCCAAGCCCAGTGGAGTGAGAGAAGAAGATCACACAAAGGCATGTCAGTGCAAGATTGTGTTTTGTTGCTGAGACAAAAGTCCCAGCCCAGTCAAGATGTGTGTATTCAGTTATCAGACTGGGTAGATCCAGTCATGAAAGTACTCACCAGCCAAAGGGATTCTGGAAACTATATCTCTGATAGCTCAACACACAGAATACAGGGGTGTTCAGACCAGGGCAGAGCCAGGCTTGAGAGGGGTCTGGTCAAGATGACCTAGCAGCCACTACCATGCCACTCACAGTTTCCCTGTAAGAAACTCACAGTTTCTTAGTACTTAGTAGAAGATGGATGCCAGGGGCAGCAAAACCAAAAATAAGGCTGTTCCAGTTACCCAGTACTCCCTCAGCCTGGTACAATAAAGTGAAACACCAAACGTTGCAACCACCACTGTCACTTTTCCCATTATCTTCAGTGCTTCTGAGCCCTCTTTTTGTCACAGGAGAGAGCCCAGAAACATCAGAGATAATGCAAATAATGGCCAGGATCATATTGGTGACATATAAGACTTTATCATGCCAGTGTACACATTTTAGTGGATATTGTAAAAGGAGGCATCCATTACCTCCTTGTACAATACCACGCTTCCTTAGTTCAACCGTACCATGATGACAGTGGAATACCCCTGCCGTAATGAGTTAGTGCCAAAGGCAGCAGGAAGGCATCCATGCAGCTAGAGGTAAACAGCCAGGAAAAAAAGGACTGACTGCCATCTTCTTAGTCTCCCAGTATAATGCATACAGCACAATGCTAGAGGTCTAGGAAGAGGGTGACCCAATTGTAGCTAGATAGTTCCTGGATGCCTCCCCTTCCATTCAACCACTAATTTACTACGAAGTTTATCCTAGTGTTGTCAAGCTGGGTTGTGCAACCATGGAACAGGAAAGCTGAACAAAATAACGCCAATGGAGTTTTATGCTTTGCTACATTACTGTTGGATCACAGCCACAGGCAGCTGCAATGAGACTTTCCTAGACATATTTTCTACTTGAACAGCTTTCTGCTTTCTTCAATATGTTTCCCCAACCCTGACATGCTTATCTTAAGGGTGCTGGATTAAGTGAATTTTTACAGTAGTCAGCTGCAACCAGAAATCAGTGAAGGCACGGCCACCTGGAATTGCCCTTTACTTTGCTGGTGTGGGGGGGGATGCGTGGGGAAGGGAAAGAGTAATTGAAAAAGTGAAACAGCAAACAAGAAAAATTAGAGCCATTTAATGCAGCTGAGACAAATGAGTAGTTAATTTTGTTTAACATACTGAGCAATATGTCAGTACTCATGCGACAAACTGTCAGACATCTGGCTGCAGTTTTGAAAAGAAAGTTGACTTTGCTAATAGGAAAAAGAAACCAGTCAACTGAAGAGAGTGTCAGTGTGTTGCAATGGACAGAGTGATGGATTCTGACCAGGACATATGTGTTCAAGTAGCTGCATCGTCACCATAAAGCTCAATGAATCACCTTACGCCACCTCTTACGACGCTTCTGCACAAACTATTATAGCACTATGATTCCACTTGCAACATCCTATGGAATTCTGGGGTTTGCAGTTTCCCCTCCCAAAACTGCAAACCCCAGGATTCTATAGGATGTTGCAAGTAGAATCATAGTGCTATAACAGCCTAGTATGGAAATGGCCAAAATATAATTATAAAACAGGAAAAGCCTGGCCCCTCTCTCCAAGGAAAGATGGAATATGGGAGTAATTAGTAAATATAATGACTAGGGTTTGCTTATCTAACTGTGAAGCTGTATTGTACAGTCATTTATCTGAGGCACAAGAATGATGAAATGGTGCCAACATGGCTACAAATGCAGCAGAAAATGGTCAGTTTTCACCTGATAAAGCAGAGTGCTGCACAGATGCCCATGCCTAAACCTTCACAGATGAGAAGACCTTTCAGTTCACTATTGCAAATGAACTGTGTGTCCAAGATGATGCAGTTGTCATGCTTTGAACTGCTACAGGTCCCTTTCCAGACCTGGAAGTCGACAAAAAGAATGTATCTGACATAAATGGATGATACAGCAGCAAAGGAGGATCGCAGGGTTTGTCACCCAGGAGAGGGACAGCAATTGGGGGAAAAAACATGTTTTGCAAGCTGAAGCTGCAAGGTTAAATTTCTGACATATCTAGGTAGAAGCATAGTACTTCCAAGTCCCCCCTCCCACTTTATAGATGCATATAATGGATGCTTCTCAGAACCAATATAGCATGGAGCCAGGTATCTTTCACACTACTCTGCTATTTCACTTTTAGACCACCTGACTTCTCAGAGAAATGTTACTGGTCCTTTTCTCAAATGCTCTTAATTCAACTTGTAAGACATCAAAACTGCAAAGCTGTATGTCAACACTAAACAGTCATACAAATTTGATAGAACTTCAACAACCACATCTTTTCCCTATAGAATCCGGGAATTGCAATTTTGTGAAGCATTTAAAATTCTGTGCCATAGAGCTCTATTGCATCAGAGAACTACAAATCCCAGGATTCTATTGCATGTAGTCATGGTCATTAAACTGGTGCCTGAGTTCTGTAAAATTTTGAGTTCTCTTTCACAGTGTGAAAGAGATCCTCAATTCATTTTGTTTTCAGAAATCATTTTTGAGTTTGCACTCAAAGAACATAAACCATACTGTCTGCCATATACAGATTTTTAAAATGTGCCCGCCAACAATCACATCTCTTAAATGCAGAAAAATTGTTGTATTCAATGGGAACCTGCATCAAGGAGGTTTGCAGCTGAAAAAAGTGTTTATTAAAATGGGCAGAATTAGAACATGTACAACATTTACAAATGGAAGTGGACCCTTCACATTATAGACTTGTTATTAATATATCAGAGGGGGGAGGGGGAGAGCGAAAGAGAGAGAGAGAAAAGTTTTGCTTTGCTT
This sequence comes from Ctenosaura bakeri, assembly GCA_948474755.1. NCBI lineage: Eukaryota > Metazoa > Chordata > Lepidosauria > Squamata > Iguanidae > Ctenosaura > Ctenosaura bakeri. The sequence goes on along the minus strand of CAOLHI010000011.1, from coordinate 408,852 downwards.
TGAGTTTTTTTACAATGGCCCACCTCTAGAAATAAAGGTCCTTTCCACATTAGACTGTTATAGTGCTATTCCACTTTCAACATCCTGTGAAATTCTGGGATTTGTAGTTTACTGAGACCAAAGATCTCTCTGAGAATTCTAAATGCCGCTCTCCAAACTGCAAACCCCAAGATTCCATAGGGTGTTAAAAGTGGAATAATAGCACTATAACAGTCTAACATAGGAAGGCCTAAAGTCTTGAAGAGGCTTTGTTCTAGATATGGACCTGGGAATTTATATGAGCTAAATTCTGAATTCTTAAGACTTCTCTTTCATTTGATATTGGGGAGGCTTCAGCAGAAGCAAGCACATCCAGTAATAAGAACATATTTCATTTCCCTTTCTGCAGTTAAAGAAGTTAGTGGAATTCCTGCACTCAGTGTCTTCATTCTCTGTACTCTTGACAGGGGTGGGTCTTTCCCCATAACACCACTGGCAGCAGCATGAGCATTGATGGAAAAGAGTAGATCCTTGTAGTGCCTAACAAAAGAGATGAAAGGAGCTTCTTGTAAATTTATCTTGCACTTCATGCATCTCTCGAAAGACTACATATAAATAGAACAGGAACTTTTATGCCTGATGCCACTTGAGCATATTATAAGCAGCAACAGGTGAAAGGCATGCTTTAACAATTGAACCAGTTATAACAACCATGCTTCATAGGTCTGTTATATCTCTAATGCAAATGCCATATGCATTTCAAACACAAGGGGATCAAGGGCTGCAACAGAGGCTAGACACAATACCAGACTATTTCTTTTTTCCCAGTGTCTTCATTTAAAAGTAATAAAAAGGAGGTCAGCCTAAATATTTCGAGAAATAGGTTTATATAGAAATGGATGACAACTGAATATATTCCTAAAGAATCTCGCAAAGATTTAAATATAGGTTTTGTTGGATTGCATTCACCATTCCGGTACAGGTTATCAATCTTCTATTCAATCCCCAAATGTATTGGTTTTTTAACCAGGGAAAAGACAGACTTCAGGCTTGTGGCATCTATTTTTTCCTTTATTAGAATCTTGAAATCTACTGAATGGAACCAGATGCAAGATGGTAGACCCAATAACTGGCTGAAATCACATGAGCCATGTACAAGAATAAATGGCATACATCAATACCAGCCTAATACTGACTGCTCTTGTTGGAGATCCATGCTGGTCTTCAGGAGATCACCCAGAGATCTACCAGGGGATCCCAATCTACCTTGTGCCCACACATGTGTTTTCTAATGTGAAAGATTAAAAGGTCATCTAAGAATATATAGAACTGCTTTTTTAAAATGACAATATTAGCTGCAAGTTTAATTTATCCATATTTTGAGACATTCCTTGTCTTGCACCAGGTAATTCATTCCTTTTTACCCCTTCTTGATATAGTGTCAACGCATGAAGAATGTGAGCCTTTGAACGCTTTTTGGAATATTGAGGACAGTAATATATTGTACAATTGCTTTCCATTGTGAAGATTTTATGGTTTATCTGGAACTCGAGTTTGCATTGGGTGTACGTGGGTATCACCATCACCATCTGGCTTAAATCCTATGTGGACTAAAAGTACCCACCAGTGAAACTGCATTGTATCACAGTTTTGCTAAAGCAGTTGCATGATAATAAATACACAAGCAGTTACTTGTGCAATGAAAATTGTATTGGATAGCCCCTTTGTGTTACAATGAAGGGCCTCAGTCCAAAATCTCCTTGATGTAGCATAAATACTGCAGCTGGACCTATGGTACACTGAGTCATGTTCCTCCCACTCACTGTAAATTCCCTGCAGCTGTCCTGCATGGCCATGCCATCTTTCATGGCAGGTAGGCAGGATTGGAGAAGTGTCTGGTTAACATCCCCACTGCTAAATGCAAAATGATGACATCAGCAGTGAGATCCACCAGTGTCTTTCAGGTGTCTCAGTGCTGCTGTAATTGTTGTGTGTCTCAGTAGATGCTTCTCTGACCCTGCCTGCTCACTGCTGAGCATGGAATGGCCATGCAAGGCCGTTGCAGGGGCTTTACAAAAACTGGGGGGTGGGTGGGAACTGTGGAAAAAGGACAAGAATACAAATCTTCACAGCCCTCCCCCCAAAAAGGGCATCCACATGTCTATGTACCTAACACAATTCTGGCCAAAACGTACAACCATTAACACAGTGGTTCTTGTGTTAGCGGAGCAACATTCCTGGAATCAAACATCTAGTTGCAGATATAGATGCTTAAACTTATTCATGTGTGCCAGCATGGTGTAGTGGGCTGAGTTTGAGAGTTTGGGAGATCATGGTTAAAATCCCCACTCAGCCATAGAAACCCACTGGGAAACCCTTGGGCAAGTCATACTCTCTCGGACCAAGAGGAAGGGAATGGACAAACTCTGCTGAATAAACCTTGATGGAAAACACTTGTTGTTGTGTGCCTTTGGCCACTTCCACACTACTTTTCTACACTTTCAACATCCTGTGGAATCCTGGACTTTACGATTTTGGGAGGGGCCTTTAGAATTCTCAGCCAGAGAGCTCTTGGGTCTCAGTAAACTACAAACCCCAGAATTCCACAGGATGTTGAAAGTAGAATAATAGCACTATAGCAGTCTAGTGTGAAAATGGCCTCCAAGTCATTTCCGATTAATGGCAACCCTAAGGTGAACCTATCACAGGGTTTTCTGGGGCTGAGAGTGTGTGACACACCCAAGGTCAACCAGTGTGTTTCCATGGCTGAGCAGGGAAATGAACCCTGGTCTCTGGGGTCATAGTCCAGCATTCAAACCACTATACCACAGTGTCTTCTTAGGTCAACATGAATCAGAGTTGACTAGAAGGCATGCAGCAACTACCTGGAATGCATTGTTCTCAGTTTGTGTAGTAATAATATTTGGGTAGCGAACTTTCTGATTTTTTAAAAACAATCATTGGTTTTGCATTAGTGATGTTTAATCGGTTCAACTGTTTAATAAATCAGCTAATTGATTGATGGTTATGATATATCTAATATATACAAGTCAAAGTTTGTCTGTTTGTCTGTGTCAGGCTAAGACCTCATATGATTGGCTGCCTAAGAAGATTCTATGGAATCCTGGGGTTTGCAGTTTAGGGAGGGGCCTTTAGAATTCTCAGCCAGAGAGCCCTTGGGCCTCAGTGAACTGTGTCTGTCTTGAATAGGCCAGTTACTGTGGAGATGAGGCCTAGCAGCAAGGGGGATTGCAGTGTATTCCCTCAGGAACCCAACCTCTGCACCTTAACTCTGAATACAGATTGGATTGGGGGATATAGGGAAAAGTTACAGATACTGGACAAGACAGTTTGGAGAATTAGAGACACAGGATCTGACATCTTTCCAACAAGTATTACCTATGAGAAAACAAAATCCCAGGCAATGCTGGGTATATATGCTAGTTTCTTATATAAATAAAATGAAAACTAAACTAAAATTTAGGCTTTTGAGGGAATTGCACTAACCCTTTTCATTCATTTTAAACATTTTCCGCAATGGTTATCTTTTTTTATGCTCTCCAACCCCACTAATGAGTTCTTTTGTTATTTTAATAATGTGGTGATGCTGTCATGCTTTACACAGCTCTTAACAACAATACAATTGGATGTTTCTCAATGGCCAAATGCTAACCCCACATACACACATAGACACAGACATAGATTTGTGGTGTAGTGGTTGGAGCATTGGTCTACAACCTTGTAGACCCTCGCTCAGCCGTGGAAACCCACTGGGTGACCTTGGGTGTGTCAGACTCTCTCAGCCCCCAGGAAACACCATAATAGATTCACCTTAGGATTTGCATAAGTTGGAAACAACTTGGAGGCATACAACAACAACAAAAACAATAATAGTGCTAATCCTTAGAAGAACTTGGAGTAGGATGACATAGTGTGATAGAAATAGGATGAGATAGCACTGTCATGTGGGACAAATGTGCCTGTTCCCCTCCCTTTCCAAACCCCAACTTTCAGTTGTATCAGTCCCCTCCCAATATGGCCCTTTTCGCATTAGTCTTCTCGCGCGAGCGGGGGAGGGCGGCTCGCGCAACAAGCCTTCTCCGGGAGGCTGCCACTTCCCCCCTCCTTCCTTCCGCAAGCGAAGGAAGGAGCGGCGAAGCGGCAGCCTCCCGGAGGCGGCAGCGGCTCGCGCATCCGTCCATTCACCCCCCGCACGCGCGAGAAAGGAGCCTGTCCCCTCCATCCCCCCCGCGCGCGAGAGAGAAAAAGGTGCTCCTCCCGTCCGCCCCCCCGCGTGCGCGAGAGAAAGGCGCTCCTCCCGTCCGCCCCCCACGCGCACGAAGCAGGACGTGTTGCGTGAGCGCCCCGCCCCATCCCTTCCCTTCCTTCCGCAGGGGCGGAGGGAAGGAAGCGCAACCCGGCCGGCTCCCGGACGCTCCGCATGAAAGGTAAGTGCGCACGGGCGCCGGGAGCGTTGCGCGAGCGCGGGTGATTTTCGCTTGGAAGGGAAAATCAAAAAACCCACGCTCGCGCTGCTTCAGCCTCGTGAGCCCGGCGGAAGTGGGAGTGCGTCGTGCGGAGCGACGCTCCCACTCCCGCGAGGCTCACGGGGCTGTCGCGCGAGAAAAGGCCCATGCGAAAAAGGCCTATGTCTCTTGCCTCATTGGTGGAGCTGGGGAAAGGGGCTGTGGAGGAATGTCTAGTTCCATTTTTGTTACTGGGTGCACAGCACTGAAGCTGACATTATTGCTATGGGTTTGGTGACAAGAACAGAGCTAGACAGTCCTCCTCACATCTTTCCTCCCTGTTCTTCACTAGCTAGGCAATAGCTAAGGGTTGGAAAGTGAGGGGGAAGAAGTACCTTTGTCCACTTTGACAGACTTTTACAGTACTTCACCATGCTCCAAGATCTGTGGAGGATTAAAGTTACAGGAGCCCTGTCCCATATCCAATCTGGCAACAATACTTTTTGATGGTTAAAAATAACATTAATGTATATAATGGAAATTAATGAAAATAACTGTATAGCATGCCCTTGCACCTATCATTCTTTCAATCTAAGCTACAGATCTATTCTGAAGATAAAAGAGGGGACACCTTGTATGCCAACCTCACCTTCCTGACAGACATGATAAAAAAGTAATAAAGGCCATTTCTGCAGTAGACTGTTATAGCGCTATTATACCACTTTCAACATCCTATGGAATCCTGGGGTTTGCAGTCTAGTGAGGGACATTTAAAATCCTTAGCCAGAGAGCTCTTTGGCCTTAGTAAACTACAAACCCCAGAATTCCATAGGATGTTGAAAGTGGAATGATAGCACTATAACTGTGTAGTGCGGAAATGGCCCAAGTCCTGCAAGGCCAGTTATTCGCATTGGACTGTTATTCCCTAAATGCGTAGTGAATGTAAGGGACACTTAACAAAAAGCACCTTGGTGATTCAAACTCTTTTTCCATCGGAATTTAGAGGAGTACTAATGCTTTAGGCTCCTATTGCAACTGCCACTCCTCATTGCTGCCAGCCACTGTCTCACTCTAAGGCCATTTCCGCCCTACACTGTTATAGTGCTATTATTCCAGTTTCAACATCTTGTGGAATTCTGGGCTTTCTATTTTACTGACGCCAGAGAGCTCTCTGGCTGGGAATTCTAAAGACCCCTCCCTAAACTGCAAATCCAGGATTCCATAGGAGGTTGAAACTGGAATAATAGCACTATTACAGCATAGTGTGGAAATGGTCTAAGGCTGAGAGTCTCCAGCAGAGGGTGTTTTATCATTCCTCACACTCTGCCTCCTCATGCTCCACTTTGAATGCTGCTCTTCGTAATAGGAGCGATGTCCTTGTATCTGCATTGGGAGAGCAAGTTTGGCTCTCAGTGGAACAATCTGAAGCCTGTCATGAGAAGGCATTCAACTTAGGAAATCATAAAAGGATTTTTTTTAATAAAATGGAGAATGTCAGGATATTTTGAGGCCTCCAATCTTGCTGCCGTCTCTGATCTTTCTCCCTGGGAGAGAACAGAAAATGTCCCTTTCAGTGAAAAAAGAAAACTGTACTTATACAACCTGGGAAAGGCAGTTGATTTCCCACTACCTGGTTGTCAATGAAGCAATAGCTTCAAGTTCTTGGAACAGCAATGAAGAGGTGAAATGGAGAATATTTTGCTGCTGCAGTAGGACATAAAAGGTAAAAAATTAATAATGTGGATGGCTTTTTGGCACCAGCTTGTATATGATATGCAAGCCAAGAGTGCTTTGCATTTTGCAAAGATATGTGGAAGTGGACTAAAATTACAGCAATGCCTGACTCTGGGAACCATAAGACAAGGCAAAAGAATCTGAAGAACTTGAGGACTGGGGAGGAAAGGGGGAATGAAAGGTCTGAGCCAATATGCCCATACAATCCAAAGCTTGGTTGTATAATGTCACTCTGCAGAATAAGTATTCCACAGTTTCTTTATCACTGTCCTCATTATAAACCTGGCTGTGGCAATATTCATTGTCAAGAACTAGGAGATAGGTTCATTCACTGCTGAGAAGATTAGCTCTATAAATAATTTAAAAATTCTAAATTATAGTGTCACATTGTTTTGACCCAAAAGAATGTAGATCCTTTTTCTGTTCCATGATTCTGAAGCAACTCTGCATTTAAGAAAACCATGAAGAGTAATAATGCAAAAACAGTTTATAGTTAGGCTGACCCAACTGGGTCCATTTCTGTTAGGCTTTGTGGGCCAAGATTCTGTCTGGCTATAGAAAAGAGGCATAATTCCCCTCTCAAAAACAATGTTTAATAATTGACTATGTTCTGATTGCGACCACCCAAAAGGAAACAGTCTTTTGCAATGTGTTTTCAATTGCTGAGAGCTGCATGAAAAGTGGAACAAGATTTGGTTGTCTTTAAAGAAGGGAGAAAAAGAAAAATGAAAAAAAGAAAAAGGTCGTGGAAGATGTTTGCATATCTCAAAATTAGTGGATCATTTTTTCCCCAAATGTTTGCAAGAAATTGAGGATAATGTATTGAGGATGAACCTCTTTTGTTCAAGCCACACTGATATACTGCTGGATAGCACAAGAATACCTACTTTATAATAATATCTACTGTTACATTTGAGCTATCTGATTATGTAGCAGCAAAAAGATACTTTGGTAGAACTTTAACGTCTAGCTGGTTCACTGAGGCATGAGTTATAATGAGGTGACTGTCTACTCCATCCATTAAAGCACAATAAAAATCAGAATAGGTACACCAGCCTTCCCCTAGTTTGGTATCTTAGATACTTTAGGCTATTATGCCTATCAACCTGGAGTTGATGACTACAACCAGTATTCTGCATCAGGTACTTAGGCCTTTTTTGCCTGACATTATCAACCCACCTCAGCCATGCCTTTCTCCTGGTCTAGGAGCCATTTTACTTCATGACATTGTTGCTAGCCAGCTGGTATCCTGTCCCCAAACATGTCTAATCAGTTCTTTTTCATTGAAAGGAAGAAACCGTCATTGATCTCCCTTTCACGTGACAATTGTGTCAGCTGGGTGAGTGCGGTTCCTCTATGGTGGCTTCCTCTCATTGCTGATCCAGCAGTGGGCAGGCCATAGGTGTTCCCAGCCTGTCCCTTCTGCGGCAACTCCCAGGGCAATCTCTGCCTAGCAGCCAGCTGGTCACTTCTGTTATATCAGCACTGAATACAGAAGGAGAAGGGGACAAAGAAGCACACAGTGTGGTAATTTCGATAGCCACCACTGCCATGTGATCATTTTGCATGTCCCTTTTGAATTTTATTTTTTTTAAATCCTTTTATTACCGCTAACACGATCACACAGTATAGCTGGCTGACATGATCCAGTTAGCCCAGTCCACCGTGTTAACGTTAGCATGGCTTCCAAGAAAAAAAAATTAAAAGACCAATCAGGAGCTTTCGAGTGGGGACAGGGTGGGAAGAGGTGGGGACAGGGAGTGGCCAGGGACCCTATGTTGTGAAAGACACACTGGTTTCAGTGCCGGTGCTCATCCACTGACTCTGGAGGCCTGCAGAAAACAGGGTTTTAATACTGATTCCAACCTGGAAATGGGAATGCTGCAGTGAACGTGGAACTATTTGATATTGAGGTATGCTGCGGAAAGGGCCTTAGTTAAGTAGGTTGGGGAGAGAAAGTTATGATTGTAATAATAGTATCACAGTTGTGTTTAGGTCACAACCATGAATATGGAACAGTTACCTAGAATTACTCATCCATTACTATTCCATATTCATGATTGCTGTTTAGTCACAATTCTGATACTATTGCCACAACTGTAATTCCCCTCTAGCTACTTTACAGTTCATCAGTTGCATGGAGAGAAGGCAATCTATTCCGTGGGCAATCAAAGTATGGGTGAAGAATATTCCAGTCAGGTATGGGGATGTCAGGCCAACAGAGTTTACTTAGTTGAGTATACTTAACTAGAAGCAGCTGATACAGAATAGTGGCCTGTATCGTTAGGCAAGTGATGAATGTGTATATCCAGGGATGTTCAATACTTTAATACTTTTCAAACTGTTGTACCACATATTGTTTTAGCTATCTAATTTGATCTTCCATGGTAAGCCAATTTGAGTCCCATTTTGAGAGAAAGGTGGAATAACAATCAAATAAATAAATAAAATAGATGATAAATAATAAAATATTGTTCTCAGAAAAAATAATCCTAGTTATAGCCAAACTCAGTTCCCTTAAAATTCCTTAAATCATGTGGCAGTAACCTCAAAAATCATAAGTAGGAGCATCAAAAATACTCCTGAATGTTGCTTTAAGAAAAACACAGTGAGCTATAATGAGTTGTACATTGCTAAAAGATAAGAAGTGCATCACCAAGAAAGAGGACAAAGGGAAACTAAGGCCCTTTTTGTACCTTACTTTTTCTGGTGCTGGGGTGTGAGGATTGCGCAAGCAGCCTCCAGCAAGAGACTTTGGCGTCCCTGCTACTTCAGCTCCACACAAGCTGCCTGCTCGTGCGAGAGCCCCACCTCTTCCTTCTCAGTTTCCCAGGCTGCACTGGGGCAGGAAGCGCGACCGGCGTGGCTCCAGAGGCTCCGCACGCCAGGTAAGTGCGCGTGGGGCCCAGGAGCAATGCGTGATCGTGCACCATTTTTGGCTTCCAACCGAAAATGAAAAGGTGCACGATCAGTGCCTGCTGATGTCGGAGGCACGAGCCGGGCTGGGCCTGCCGGTGCCCCTGAGGCCGCCTCGGAGGCGGCGGCGGACACAGCGGAGGCCTCAGAGGACGCTGCGGAGGAGGCCGCCGCCGCTGCCAGGGCCTGCTCAGGCGCCGCGGAGGCCACCGCGACTGACAGGTCTTGCCCGGAGGCCACGGAGGCCGCCGGGCCTGGCGCTACTTACCAGGAGGCCGCAGGATCGGGTCCGTCGCCGTCGGGCGCGGGGGCAGAGGCGGAGGCTGGCTCGCCGGGGAGGGCAGGTCCTGGGCCTGCTCCCGGGGCTCTGCCCACTCGTGGCCCTGATCCACAGGAGGCCGAGGCCTCCGCCCGCTGCCCCGATCTGGAGGAGGCTGACGTCTCCACCCCGCCTCCTCCTTTCCAACAGCGACGACAGGCCAAGGAGGCCGTCCACCGATCCCGGTGGCTGTTGGAGAGGAGGCGACGGACAGAGAGCTCCCAGCTGTGAGGCACAGCACAGCTGCAAGCCCTCAGCTGCGCGGCCGTGCCGGATTGGCCGGCGCCAGGCTCAGAGAGCTACTTGAGGCAGGCGCCAGGCAAGGAGGAGCACGGAGCAACAACCGTCGGTCTACCGTGGTCCTGCTGTCCGTGCCGGTGTCCAGCCTCTCCGCCTGCCTTGGTGAAGTAACCAGCCTTTTGTTCCTTGCAACCTTTTATTTCCTGGGTGATGCAACCCTTTATTTCTTTATTGCGTTGAGGACAGTTTGCTGTACTTTTTGGTTGCTGGCTGCATTAAAGCTCTGTTCCTCCACCCAGCTCCCCTGCCTCTGCCTGTCCTCCGCCCGGCACTGACAGCTGACCCCTGGAGCATTGCGCAATTGTGAGTGCATCATGCAGATTGCTTCTCACAGGCCCTTTTGGCAGCGCTGGTGTTTGCGCAATGGAGGAGGGTGGCTCACGTGACAATCGTCTCCCGAAACGCCGCCGCTTCCCCCGCCTCCTTACCACACCTGGCGCCTTTTCCCACGACGGGCGCTCTTCATCCATGCCCCCAGCTTCCACAGCGCTTCCTGGGAGCTGTAGGCGGTGCTGGGGGCGGAAGCGGGGAGGAAGTGTGACAGGCTTGCCTGCGACGGCGCTCCGCACTTCGGTAAGTGCGAGGTGCTGCCGGGAGCCTTGCGCGAGCGCTGTTTATTTTCAATTCCAGCCGAAAATAAAAAAATACGCACTCGCGCAGCGTCAGCCCCATGAGCGCCGTGGAAGTGGGAGTGCGTCGTGCAGAGCGACGCTCCCACTCCCGCAAGGCTCAGGGGGCTCTCGCGTGACAGAAAGCCCATGCTAAAAGGGCCCCAATCGCGCAACGCTCCAGGCACCCTTTCGCATGGCTGTGCAGAAAGGGCCTTAGATTTGAATAGTGTCTGCACATATTATTTATATGTAAGGATGTAATTAAATATAAATACAATACATTATAGCATAGAAGGGAAGATTCTGACTGGGTGAATCATATATTTATTCAGACTGTTAATCATTTATAGTCAGCTCCTCTTCCTTCTTTTGGCCCCATCTCTTCCTGCTTATGCTAAACATAACTTTAAGTAGACATCCCTTAAAACAGAAGGTGCTTTCAGTTAAGGGCCTGTTCTCAGTACCCTGAAGAGTATTCTTTGTAAAGCAGGCCATATTGCCAGCCTAAGCAACTCTAGAAACAGCAATCGTAGCTCTAGCATTGGTAAAGTGTTGAGGGGAACTGCAGCCAGGGCCTATACAAGCACTTTACCTTTTGCACCACCTTTGTTACTCCAAAATGTGAGCGACTCAAGGGTCCACCTGTGATGCCAGTACCTCCATGAAAAAGTGGGGAATTTTTAGTTCAAATTATGAGGATGGGGGGGGGGTAACCTATCAAGATCTTTTACACCAATATTTACCAGCAATTCTGCATGGAAGAACCAGCCAGAGATCCAAAAGTAAGCTTAACATGTTTTATTGGGGGAATTAATTACACACATGAGAGTCAAGCAATCATGCAATCACACAAGGCTAACTGAAGGAAAAGGGAGGAAAGTTTTGGATAGCAAGAGATCAGGGCATAGTGGGTGATATTTACCAATCTAGAAGAACAGTGAAGAAGCAGCAATGTGACCATTTCCCTTTTCGCATGGCATTTCTGATGCGAAAGGGCCCCTTGAGTGTCACGTAAATGTGAGAAGCGGTCCACACAACACACTCACATTTGCGTGATGCTCAAGGGCCTGACGAGGACCACACATGCATTTTTTCATTTTCAGCTTGAAGCCGAAAATGCTGTGCAGTCGCGCATTGCTCCAGGGCCCCGTGAGCACTTACCTTGTGTGCAGAGCCTTGGGAGCCAAGCCAGTCGCACTTCCTGTCCAGTGCAGCCTGGAAAGGTCCCAGGCTGCACTGAAAAAAGAAGAGACTGGGCTCTCACGTGAGCAGGAAGCTCATGCGGAGCCAAAGGACCCCGGACGTGAGAGCCTTCCTCTGGAGGCTGTTCGTGCTAGCCCCACACCCCAGCACTGCAAAAGGGTAAGGTGCAAAAAAGGTCTTAGACTATCATCTAAGGGTAGTACGCAATCAGTAATCAGAGCAGCAGAGTAGCAACCAGCAATCAGTGTACTGTGAGTTGACTGGCCAAAAATAGGGGCTTATATATTTAATTTCTGCCTAGAAAGCAAGAGTGTGAATGGCTATCCAGTCAAGTAGACAATGGAGTTCACAGAGAGGACAATGGAATCTGGAATGGGCTAATTGTCTTGGTGTTAGGTGACAAAGGGCAAATGGTCACTCTGATAACTTGGTGCTTGCTGGACAGGTTATAGGAGAAAGGATAGGTTTGCTTTGCTAGAGGAAGAGGAATTAAGACAATCAGCAATCTTGTGGGAATCTCCCAGGGGCTATTATCCAAAAGGTCAAGTCATTAAGGCTAACTGCAAGCCTATTATCTCTGGAGCTTCTGGTGATTTCTTGACTATGACCTGGCTATGCCTAGAAGGGTTTTCTGACCTAATTCACAGCATACATATTCAGCAAATTTTTTCTTCTTGTCCAGCTTGGACATACAACCATAGCAGGGTATATTTTATATTTGTGACAATTAATATATTTTGTCAATTAAATCATATTTCGCCAATTAAACCATATCAAAGTGTGGGGGTGTACAGCCTGGTAACACCTTTCCTCTGCCCCATCAATCAAATTATGGTCTGTGCATTAAGGGTCTGCTTTAGATTTCAGTTCTAGTTGAATAAAGTTAGCTGATGCTTTGGAACTCCTTATGAAGCCTTCACATTCCAGTTATCGCCTCAACCCAAGTAGCCCATCCAACTGCACAATGCCACACATGGCTGTGCCTGTGCCTTCTCTGGTATCTAGAGTGGCTTCAGCCACATCAGCTCCCTCTATGTCATTCTTGTGATAGAACCAGATCCCTCACTGAGGTCTGTCATGCAACATACCATCCCACTGTCCTCATTTGGCAGAGGCAGTCCTGATTAATCTCTGTCATCCCACTTTTTTTAGCTACTTTAAAATGTTCCGGTTTTTCTCTCTTCCTCACTTTTCTTCCCTCTTTCTCCTGAGCTTAATTCAGTTGTAGCAAACTGAGGTCAAAGTGTAAAAGCAGTTCACACTCAGTTAACTTGACAGCGTGGCAGGGAGGGAAGGAGGTAGCAGAATCTTGTCCTTCTTGTCCCTCAGGCTAAAGCAAACACCTGTTGACCCTCCTAGCTTATGTGTTCTTTTTCATTAATAACTTTACACTTTCCACACCCCTGATATATTGGGAATAAGTTTGGCTGGAAAAACACCTGCGGTGAGGTGCTATGTATTAAGAAGCAGGACATAACTATCAGTCTGCAGACAGATTTGGACTGCGACATACTGTCTAGAAAATCTGGGACCATTTAGGGTGTTGATTGAACTTGTTGACTGGATCTATCAAAAACCAGGCCCTTATTTTGATGTCCATACACACTAGCATGTTACTTAGGATTGACTGGAAACCTGTTCAGTAGCTATGATACTGTACGATGGGTTTAGGATATTGTAACTGCTTGTTTATAGTCATGTTTATGGTCACAAATGGCTGAATGTAAACCCCTGAAACCCAACTTCAGAGCCTGGTATACCCTGAATGATGCATTTCTGAGGCAGTAGAGATCAGAGCAATGGAAAATTATGGACCTTGTCACTGCTGTTATAGTACTATATTCCACTTTAACTGCTGTGGCAACATTCTGTGGAATTCTGGGGTTTGTAGTTTAGGAGTTCATGAGCTCTCTGAGTGAGAATTCTAAACGTCCCTCTCTAAATTGCAAATCCCAGGTTTCTATACAATGTTGCCATGGCAGTTAAAGTGGAATATAATAGTGTAACTGTGGCCATTTCTGCACTAAACTGTTATAAGTGCTGTTATTCTACTTTCAACATCCTATGGAATCCTGAGGTTTGCAGTTTAGGAAGAGGCATTTAGCATTCTCAACCAGAGAGTCCTTGGGCCTTGGTAAACTTACAAATTCCAGAATTCCACAGGATGTTGAAAGTGGAATAATAGTGCTATAACAATGTAGTGTGGAAATGGCCTGTGTACTGTGATAGTCTACTATGACTGTATTGCACTCCTAGTTACAGGGTTCCTTGGGACAAGCAGTTGTGGCAGTACCCCAAAGAGTCTTCCCTGTTGTTTTGCTCAAGGCGCAACATCACTGGAAACGCATTGTGGATATCATTTCCTGCTGCTCCAATCTCCAGCGCTTTGGAAATACTTCAGGCACATCACTGCCAGGCTGGGAAGGTAGGATTGGAGGAGAGGAACCATCAGTCTTAACTATGCCATTGTAGCTATAATGGCTCTGCTTGTGAGATACATTGCTATCTCTCAGATTCTCCAATAAGCTAAGTCTCCCTATCTGAGCCACTGCACATGTACAGCCAAAAAGAAAAACACAGGGATTGACTGGTCCTTTTATCCATTGGTGCTCTGCACACTCCCGTCATACATCTGAGTATGGAACTTTTTGCCTAACAACCAATGACAGATGTCTTCTCCTAATGTACAAAGAGTGGTGCAATAATTTTAAAAGGTGCAAGAGAGATGGGAAGCTCAGAGTCCTTTTCAGTTTATTTATAACATATTAAAGGCTAAACATATTGCTTTCACAGTCGAAACCTGTTCCAAAACATTCCTGAGACAGCCTAGCCTACAGTAGTTCCTTTGGAATTATGTTCAGCAGTTGTCTACTAAAGCAGCCTTCTATTATTAACTAACATGTAATTAGTTAATTAAAAATATCTCAGCTGAGTGCTCTGTAATATAATATCACCTACTAGCTCAAAGAAAGCGATTTTAGGCCCTGTGTAAATGGCAGTGAAAATACAGCACGAAGAAGTTGAAACAAGCTGTCTGCCAGCTGGCAGGACCTACAATGTTTCAGATTACTTTATGTTCATGGGCTCTATGTGGTGTGGGTTTCTTTTTTCCCCCTGTTTTTCTTCTTCTTTCAATTAATTAGATTGTGCTACTTGAGACTCCTGGAATGTCCTGGCTAAGTGCCAGACTGATCTGCACAACACATCTTAAGAGTAATTAAAGTGCTTTAAATTTCATTAGTGTGGGATTTGAAAAATTAGTAACTGAAGACGCTAACAAGCCAATGGCACAGAATGAAGCTGTGCCAGGTTTTAAAGAAATTTTTATTTAAATCATTTATACCACACCTTGCCATCCATCGCCAGGAACCATGATGGGAATTAAAAGATATAAAAGCATAGTAATAACAGTAGTAAAACTTGAGTGCAGAAACAGTAAAATGGCAGGGCAGAGCAGAGGCACAAGGATGATCTACAGTGCAATCCTAGCATCATCAAGGAGTTGTCCAAGAGGGTTAGGAATGGATAGAGTGGAGGTTCCCTTTTACCAATGAAAAGGACCTCCAATGGTGGAGGGAACGTGTTCTTCAGGTGAGCAAGACACATCCTCTGAAAGCTCCACAACCATCAGTCAGAAGAAGGATACTGACCAGCTTGAACATCTTCAAAGAAGGGTGATCCAGATGATCAAAGGTCTGGAAACCAAGCCTTAGGATGAGCAACTTGGAGAGCTGGGTATGTTTAGCCTGAAGGAGAGAAGGTAAAGAGAGGACATGATGGTCATGTTTAAATATTTGAAGAGATGTCATAGAAGTCTCTGTTGATCTAGATTCTAGAACACAAACCAATGGATTCAAGTTACAAGAAAAGAGATTCCACCTAAACATTAGGAAGAATTTATTTACTGAAAAAGCTGTTCAGCAGTGGAATTGGCTGTCTCAGGGGATGGCAGACTCTCCTTCTTTGGAGGTCTTTAGCCAGAGAGTAGATGGGTATCTCTCAGGAGTGCTTTAGTTGAGTATTCCTGCACAACAGAGGGTTGTGCTAGATGGACTTTTGGCCCCTTTCACCTCTTAAGATTCTATGATCACATGATCTATACACTGTTGATGCTGTGTCGGCTGGCTACTCATGGCAGTGATCCTCCAGCCAGTGGCATCTGATGGCTCCAAATTCAGTGGGGGAGTGAATACACCCCATGTTTTACAGTGTGGAAGTCTATTCCACCACCACCACCAAGGAGCACTTTGGATAGCTCCTTTAAAATTTAGACCTAAACCCCAGGCCCTTTCCACTTGACACACACAACTTGCCATATACAGCATAAGGATGGGATAAAGATGACACTTATGCATGATGTAATTCCAGTCCCATCCTTCTCCCATCCCCAGGTGGTAGAATCATGCTGCAAATCATTGATGGGTTTTCCCCTTCAATGACCGGCAATCGCACCGCCCTCCCACCACACATCTGCACTTACCTTGCTTGCAGAGGTCCTGGAAGCACAATGGCTATGCTTCCTGCCCCAGTGTAGCCTGGGACAGTACCTGGCTGCACTGCAACAGGAAGAGGCATGGCAATCACACTTCCTGGATCCTGGAGGAAGCTGATGCAGAGGGGAGCTCTCAAATGCATTCCCCTCCCAGGAGACCCACTGCTGCCATTGTCACTAGATGCTGCCTGGACAAAGCTAAGGTGCGGGAAAGGCCCCACAGTGGATTCACTGCCTTGCTGACAATGGGAGCTGCCAGGAGCAGATGCTCCAAATAAGGACAAGGCAGAGGTGGCCTTGTATACCACTGGAACCAAAGTCCCTCCATCTGCTGGAGTGCTTCCCTTGATGGCAGCCTAAAGCTGGAGCAGAGTCTGGAGGAAAGAGTAAGAAAAGGGTTACTTTTTTGGATTACAGCTCCCCAAATCCCATGCACTGGTTAGGCTGGCATGGAGATTCTCTGAGTTATAGTTCCAAAAAAAGTAACTACACAAGACTAATGACAACAAAGGTACATGGGACAGATTGTTCCTCTCATTGGGGGGATAGGGAAGTGGGGCATGACTGATCTAATTCTTCTTTCCTTCCCCAGAAAAAAACTTAGACTTATATAGCTAGCATTCAGAAATATATTTGAAATGGCAGATCCAAATTAGTTGTGATGTTAAGCACATATACCATGTGGATGTGAGTGTAAGAAATGCTAATATAGGTTAGCATCCTGTAGTTAGTCTCAACTATAGAAGACATTTTCAATCAATTTTTGAATAGTCAGTCTACACAGAGGTATATCTAAGTGAGTAAATGGGTCTACTCTAGCTGCGAGTAATAATAGGATTTAGGTCATTATTAGCTATAGAGAACAAATAAAAGCAAATATGAAGGGAGAATTTAGCCTTTTCATTCTTGGCAGTCCCAAGTATAATATTTGTTTTGGGAACAAATCTCCCATTTTAATAAGTTTCCATAATTAGCAGAGCAACTGGATAGACATTTTTAAATTGTCTCTGAACATGATTAAGGGAAAGCTACTAATTTATTGCCAGTAGTGATAAATATGCTAAAAATGTAATTACTTGATTGGACTGTTAAAAAATAAAATGACTACTGTTGTTTATGATGGCATAGCCTCTGGTTTAAAAATGACTCGGGGGGGGGAACTAGTTTACAGTAGAAAAAAAATTAAGGTATGAAATCCCACCAAATCTGGTATTACTTTATGTGACTACAGATCTCTGTTTATCATTCTTTAAAAATTACTGTATTTTCTTCTGAATCACACTGTTTAGCAACACAATACAGAACTGCTGTCTCATGATTGTTTCAATTAGGTTACTTCATGGTGAGCTATGGGAAGCCCACTTGTTTCCTTCAGATGCTGGTAGATTGCAACTCCCATAAGCCCTTGTAGGCATGCCTAGAGATAGAGAATAATCGAAGTTGCAGCGATAACACCTGGAGTGCCAAAACTGCCTGCTCCTCCTTTCTGTAAAAAACTTTCAGAATTTAATCTCACTGATTATTTAGCTGATTATAAAAATGTATTTTTCTTTTCTTTTCTTTTCCATTTCACAGATCCAACAATGTCATTTAGACAAAATTCCAGTCCCCTCCCCCAGCCTGGGTATTCATTAAGTATTTTCCAAATGAAGGACACATTTCTTAGGTTTCGCAAGATGAAATGAACCTGCTACTTTTCTCATGTGGGTAACATTCTTTTGCTAGTACCTTCCTTTTGAATGAAAAGTATGAATGAAAAGTATTGTACAGGAACTTCAGCTGATACACAACAATAACATTCTTCCTGAATTGTACATAAAAAATGTATTTTTCAAAGCAAATATGTTTAGCCTCTGTGGTGGGATCTAGGCTTAGTTATGCTTAGACTCATTAAAATCAATTGGAAAAGTTAGTCAGGCTTAACAAGACCCACTTAACTCAATGGATTCACTCTAATCATAATTTACAATCTGGATCACCCAAAGTCAATTTCCTATGCTAATAACAACTTTGAATATTGAGATGTCAGGCAAAATGTAAACTTAGGGTGCCTATTAGACATGGTACAATTATTCCCTGTGCTGTTCTAGAAGATGCTAAGTATCAGTTACTCTTTGGCTGGCACCCATATTAAGGGATCAGATGGAAAAGAAAAGCAATCGCTGTGGGAATGGATGGGAAATCACTAATAGGCCCACTCAGTCAGTGGAACTTACCAACCTTTGACTTAACAACAGTTGGATCTACTCTAGTTGGGGTGGGAATCATGTGGTCCTCCAGAGGTTGCTGGACTGTAACTCCCAGCATTTCTCACATTGCTGATACTGGGCAGGGCTTCTGGGAATCACAGTTCAACAACTTGTGGAGAGACTCACAGTTCCCTCCCCTGATTACAATAATAATATTGACCATATGGCCATTGCAAAATGTAAAATAATTGTTTCTCTGTGTCTTAACCAAATCTTTCCTGATGAATAGAAAATACTTCAGGGCAAACTTTGCTGCTCAGATATAAAAAAGATTCAATAATTACAGTTTTTTAATTTTTTAGTATTAAATGCTTTTTACTCTTCACTCTCATGCCTTTAAATTCCACTGATGAGTACTATAACCCTGTCAAATTTTGTGAGATATATTCACACAATGAATTTAGTTGTGGGCCTTTTTAAAGTGGTTGCTCTTATCAAACTTTCTTCATACTTCAGAAAAGAAATCTCCACCTATTTATGAACAGTACCATTTTCTAGCATTGTATAAAGATGACATCCGTTCTGTCTGTTAGCTTAAGCCATGAAACAAGAGAACAATGGGATGAGTTTTCCAAAACTAATAAAACTATTCAGTACAGAAATTCTATTTTCCATCCCACATGAATGAAAGGTCATATGCTTTTCAGGGTTGGAATAGGATAGAGGAAAGATCAGGAAAATACTCCCAACAGAGTCTACTGAGAGTCATATATTTTTTAAAGCAGACGACTCCGCTTTTGAAGTCTCAGACATTGTGCAGAAACCCTGTGGATTTACCCTATTAGTCAGGACTAAAGTATCACTGAAAGTAAATAAGCTTACTGTTCCCCTCCTTTGTCCCATTGGGTTCAATGGGATTTAGTCAAAACTTTCACTGGACTGCTGCCGCAATCACTACTATCTAGGTTTGAACAGTTGGAGATGATAGTAATAAATTTTCCAAAGCATTTCTTCCTTTATCCTCCTACCTTTTGCTGTTCACTGAATCCTGAAATTTGCTGCTTATCTCATAAACCATTAGCCACAACAAAAACTAGAACCATGTGGTTTATAGTGTTGCACTTGCTAGTTTTTCCACTTCTTTTTGTAAGGTGGATATTCATCTAAGCATGTGCATCTATTTCTCTTTGCAAATGGTGAGTTCTTTAGTCAACCATTCTGGTTTCTTTAGACACCTCCCAAGTTTCCTCCTTATCGGCCCAGTTTTAAATTGTACTTTCAGTATCTCACTTTTAAGAAACTCTCATCTGTCATGAACTCCCTTCTCTTTCAGTATTCTTGCCCACAGAATTTCAGCCAGTAATTCCCTAAGTTTACAGAAATCAGCTTTTTTGAAGTCTAGAATGCATATCTGGCTACACTTGGCTTCCCTTTCCCACTGAATGACAAATTCCAATAGAGCATGGTCACTCGCACCTAAGGATCCAACCACTTCCACCCCATCAACATGGTCATCTCAGTTGCTCAGTATCAGAACTAAAAATAGTTGATCTTCTTTTGCCTCTTCCACCTTCTGGACCATGAAATTGTCTGCAAGGCAAGTGAGGAATTTGTTGGACTTTGTGCTCTTGGCAGAGTTTGACTGTCAACATATATCAGGATAGTTGAAATCTCCCATTACCACTGCATCTCTCTTTTTTGAATGTGTGGTCATCTAGTCCAGGAAGGTATCATCCAAATCCTCAGGCTGGCTTGGAGGTCTGTAGTAGACCCTCACAATAATATACCTATTGTTTCTCATTCCCTTTATTCTTACCCAGATGTTCTCAACCTGGCTTCCTGGATTTAAGTCATGGATCTCTTCACAGGTGAAAATATCCTGCACATATAAAGCTATTCCTACTCCTTTCTTGTTTGGTCTATTTCTGCAAAACAGGATATACCCCCCTATTTCTACATCTTAATCATGAGACTCATCCCACCAGGTTTCAGTGATGCCTATTATATCATATTTATTTTGTTGTGTTAAGAGTTCCAGTTCATCTTGTTTATTCTTGTGCATTAGTGTAGAGACATTTAAGACCCTGTACTTTTCCTACAAGCCCTTTACTAAAGTTGCTTTTTCTGCCACTGTTGGTCTCTAGTACTACTTGGCCTGTTCTATCTATAACATTTGTGCTTTTTTGCCCAGCACTTGCTGAATTCCTGCCCTGAATAACACTGTCTCCCTCCCTACCTGAACTCAGTTTAAAGTCCTCCTGATGAGATTTGCAAGACTCTTAGCAAAAACATTCCTGCCAATGGCTGTGAGGTGCACCGCATCCATTGCCAGAAAACCATCTTCATGAAAATGCAGACTGTGGTCCAAAAACCCACATTGTTCTCAGCGGCACCATCTGCAGAGCCAGTTCTTCACCTCCACTATTGTCCTCTCCTTTTGTAGGCCATCTAGGGTAATTCTAAGGCATATATCAGTAACTGCCAAATGTTGTTCACCCTCCTTTATTAGCCTTCTGTTGTATGACAATGAGGAAGAAAGGAGCCAACTTTTGACAGTTTCTGATACTTGCTTTGGAATTACATTGAGAATATTTTATCTGAATAGTGTTTATTTGCATAGTGTAACACACGGACACTTTATCTGTTCAGTTTTTCAGGTTTTTTTTTTAAATTATGGCTTCATTGCAAACTGCCTCAAGCAATCATTGAGTAGAGGGAGGATTCAAAACTACATTAAACAAATGAATTAAAATGTTGACTGCTATTACATATCAGCCGCCAAGTCTTGTCAAATACTCACTGTTCAGTTTCAAATACTGTCAAAAACTGACTTGTGTGCTATAATACTAACAAGTGTTGACTGCTCCATGTCAGATACCCTCAAGTATTACTGCAACAGAGGTTTACATGGGTCTGCCTTGGAGAAGCATTTGGACATTTCAACCAGTACAAAAAGGCAGCTACTAAAAATTTGATATGCATTGTGTTCTATGATTACTGTGCAGAAGATTTCACTAGCTTCAGCTTATTAACAGGCTCAGTATGAAGTGTCGGTTATTATGGTTAAAGGACTAAATAGTTTGAATTAGTCAGGGCCAGCTCTGCCTTTTGGGTAGAGTGAGACAGCTGATCTGGGGAGTCATAAAAGGGGGGAAAAGGCTTAGCCATTACCTTTGTTGACCTGAATCCTGTTGAAGTCATACACATGTGAAGAAGTTTTTCTTACAAACACAGTTGTACCTTTTGGTTCATGGCAGCATAAGCAGAGTTCCACAAATACAACCATTTCATATGGAACTGCACATTTTTGGATGGCACATAACTATTTGTCAGTGCCTTCAGTTCATTCACTGGTATTGCAGAAACAGTTTCGGTGTATTCCCCATGCATCATGGGACAATAAGAAAGTACACTGGTAAATACATAATGTTGATATTCAGCAGAAGGGTTGAGTAATCACTATGTAAGTATGCAAGTGCAGATTTACACCTGACAAAAATGATATATGGTCTTGACTGTTGTATTTTTACTGCCAGGG
The DNA here is from genome assembly GCA_948474755.1 of Ctenosaura bakeri. Classification (NCBI taxonomy): domain Eukaryota; kingdom Metazoa; phylum Chordata; class Lepidosauria; order Squamata; family Iguanidae; genus Ctenosaura; species Ctenosaura bakeri. Next base: position 387,105 of record CAOLHI010000011.1, on the reverse strand, counting down.
ATGGGGAGACATGCTTATGGGCTATTCCACCTCATGTGCCAAAATAAACTGGCTGACTTTGGGTACTATGAGCTTTGCCAACAGGCAGTCCATCAGCCTGAGGTATGAAGACATAGCTATAGGAGAATCATACTCTTTGCTAGCTCAAACTTTATGTATCTTCTCATACATAAATTTGCCTGTGCCTAAAACTTACCTGACAAGCCATATTGTGCACCTCCATTTGAAGAGTCTTAACATTGGAGAATAACTTATCGGGTATGGATCTTAAGCCATAGAACTCTCTATGTTAGATGATCCATTTCCCCTCCCATCTTGCACAAGGTGTCTGTCTTGTTTATTTGTTTGCTTGCTTGTTAGCACATTTGAATTTGGAGGATGGTGAAGAAGTCCCAGAGAAATGCAGATGTGCTGGGTTTGGCTACAATAAACAATACAATAAAGTTTGAGCTGGCAAAGAACATGATTCTCCTATAGCCAATCCTACTGTAGCTGTCTGTACCTGTCCTATCTCAGTCCTGGCACAGCTGATAAATCAAACAAAACAAACTGAATATCTCTCAGCTTGTTACTTACTTCCAGGCAGTAGGCAGGGAGTCATAAATAAAATCCAAAATAAACAAAGTCCAGCAGGCTTTCACAGCAAGGGAGTGTTCAAGGTCAGTCCAAGCATTTGTCAAGCCATCCAGCAAGGTAACAGGTCAAGTAAGCTCTGACAACTCCTAGAGGGGAAGGACGCCAGCTAAATAGACCCAAAGCCTAGCACAGCTGAGACTTGATTGATTGTTGCCAGCTATAAATCCTGAGACAGAGACACTGGCTCGCTCTTTGCTGCTTGTGCATTGTGAAGCTGGGTTGGGGTAAGGGATCCTCTATATCTGAAGAGGCAGGACTCTCTGTTGGAGCTGGCACTGTCTCCTGTTCTGTTTCTGATAATGTAACCTCTCTCTGTACAGCAGGCCCTGGCATGCCCTCTGTTTCAGCCTCTGGCATGCCCTCTGTTTCAGACTCTGAGTCAGAGTCCATGCTCTGGAAGCAGAGCATTACCATACCTGCCTACAATAGACAAAGTAAACAGCAGCTGCCCTCAGAATCCTTTACTGAACATACGTGAACAGGAAAGCAGGGAGAAAAAGGGGAAATCCCTGATTAGTCTGCCTCACCAGTTACTGCTAGTATGTTAAACACATATCAATCTGTAAGTCTGGCCACCAAAATGGGAATGATAAAAAAATGGAGCTTGATGAAAGAAAAAATAATCATCTGCGGATGCATTGTGGAAAAAGCATCTAAGTACTTTTTAGAAAGATCAAAGGATTCAAAGGGTTTTTGTTTACTTATACAAGGCTTACCTGACCTGGTTGTTTCATTTCACATCTGCATATTGTTAGTTCGCCAAAGCATGTTGTACTGCTCTTTCTCTTTGTGGTGTAGGAACCCTATTCTTTCCATGTTTCTCTAGCATGTATATTCTTCTTCATTAATAACTTATACCATCTTCCCCACACTCTGATATTGCTTGGCCACATGTGTTCTGGTTTTCATATGTGAAATGTCAGAGGGTACCTAGCATTGTCCCCAGAAGCATATTATCCTAACCGTTTTGAGGAGAGCTCTTGCTACTGCTGTTGCTGTATTTCAATAGTCCTCATAATCTGAGGCCTTAAACTACAGTTTGCTTTGTATATGCATAACTTCAGGGTAATGCTATCATCACTATGTCTTCTGGGTAGCGAACCCTATTCAGTGTGAGGAACTGCTTTTCTTGTCTCTCCTGCTGACCGTTCCTGCTAACTGATCAAAGCACAGAAGACCGAGATGTGAGATAAAAGAGGCAAGGGTTATTTACAATTTGGAAGTTGCTTGTAGTGAGATATGACATAACACTCATACAGAGTCTTACCTTCTCTGCCACAGGAAAGTGTAATGGGTACATGCATTTGGGAAAGGGCTTCCTTTTGCAATCAGGGCCTCCAAAGGACTTGGGTGCAAATATACTGGGCAGAGACTCTTAGAGTTTATTTCTATGGAGCCATTATTACACAAAAATTGCCTTGTCAGATGTAACAATTGTTTGCAGGCAAAACTCACTTGCCCATGTTGAGCTACAGTCATGCAGCTTGTGTACTACGTATGCCTTCCTCTGAAACTGAGAATGTGTGACTTGCTCAAGATTACCCAGTGGGTTAACATGGCACAACAGAGATTCAAATCCTGCTCTCCTGGGGTCCTAGTCCAACACTACACCATGCTGGCTGTTGGTATCTTATTTGACTAAGGGGCAAAATTCCAATATCGAAAGCATTTCAGGAGCTGCATTCTAGCAGTGGATCTAGCTTAAGGACATGGTGCATAGCCAGGGCAAAGCAAATGGAGATAATATAATTCTTGGCAATGAAGACATTTTCCCCACAGTGTATAGCTCAATTCTATGCGTGTTTTAATCTGTCTTAGTGCAACAAAGCAGAGCTAAGTTCCATTGAAGAATTTCTGTCTACAAAATATAGGTAAGTTATGTAAAGAATTCCTAGCCTGTTACACTGTTACTCCTGATTGCTGATTGGAGATAACAGCAAAGGAAGCTTATTAGCCACATGGGAAACCCCAATGGTCTAATATGACCCATGGGCCTGAGGATTCCCATCCCTCTCTTACAGCATCCCATATAAAGGTACAACTTTCTGCCCTAAACAAGTACATACTGCTTGTGAATAGAACTGTGATATACCGCAATCCTTTGTTACAATTCAGTTCCACTCATAATTTCTTGAAAACTCACTAGTGTGTATATGAACTGACTCTGTTGTAATGAGATGAGGTGAGATGAAAGCTCTTGTTACTTCAGCCCAGGCCTACCTGGTGATAGCACTAGATATCTCTTTTGATATCAAAACCATTCGGCCTTCCTCTGCCACCCCGCTCTACGTGTTTGCGAGGCCTTTGGACAAGCACGTAAACAGGCGCGGCCGGTAATTGTTGGATATTCCATTCTCCACCTAGGCAGGCAGAACAGAGCCACTCCGTTGCTTCAGGGACCTCTCCTGCAAACATCCTTTTGCTTAAGCGTGAAACTAACAAAGGCACCCGGCTCTGAGCCGATAGTCTTACAAAGCCGGACTAAGTACGGTGCATTTGCATACTGGCTACACTATTGTTGATTTAGCGCTAAGCCGATCATGTTAAACTTGACCTTTTCCAAAGCTTTGTACCACTCCAAACTTGCATTTTTCTCACTGAGTAAGGCATGACCTGCAGTCACAATTCACCCTAGATAAACCTCCCGATTCCAAGACCACCTCGGATCGCTCCTGAGTTCCATCCAGCCTTGCTGCCACTTTGCCCAGTGAGCTGTCCCCTCAGTTCCAGTAACTGAGCCCACTCAACCCGGATCGCTCTGGACTCCCATCTTGCCTTGCTGCTGCTTTGTCTGGCAAGCTCCCCTCAGCGAACCGCACTGAGCTTTCTTCTTTGTGTCCCAACAAACTCAATCTTCAACTTCTTCAGGACTACGAGAAAGGTGTCGTATCACCCATTCCCCTGAAAATCCTTATTTCCAACTCTTTTGTTAGCTGTGTGATTGTGGTGTCTTTACCGTTGTTTGTCTGTCAATAAAACATCATTTTTGCTATTTTAAAACTGTCTGACTGCTTGACTGACCTGACCCCGTACACGCTGGGTTGCAAGATCCCTGCTAAGTTACCCTGCCTCTCGCTAGCTTTAGTGAGTGCTCCAGCTAATTCTCCCCAGAATTGTGTTTGTGTTTTGGTTATTTGGGCGCCCCTCCCGGGACCCCCAGAGAACAGGGTAACACTCAGACACTTACAAATACACATATGTGGGACAGAGAAGAGAATGAGTAAGACTGGACAGACCCAAGTTTAACATTATGGAAGTCCCTGAAACTAGATTCACAGGTGGTAGGAATAGATTAATTAAGAAAGGCTGAAGGTGCTGCAGAAGGTACAGCTGAACCTCAAACCCCTTACTGGGATTTGGGAGGAAACCAGAGATTGAAAAATCTTTCTAATGGAATGATGGATTTCAGCAGAGGAGACAGAAAAGTCCTTAAATGAGTCTAGTTAGTGAAAGCTGCACATCTGTAAGTGTTGCAAGAAATTAATTTCATCCCTTTTATCTGTCAGTAAAGAGGGAGCTGAAGTGCAAACTTGCCCAAGCTCCCTTTACACTTCTGCAAAATGAAATGAGTTCTCAATGAAAAGTTTGTAGTCTTTTCAGTGATTTCTGCAGAAAGAAAATGCCTGCAGCTGTTGGGGCGGAGCTCAGTGGAATCTGCCAACATTCTTCTGAGGCAAGAGCAGATGTAGTGGTGGGGGGAAGAACTGACACAGAGGAAGGGCACAAAGTCAAAAATAAATGTTTTTTTTTCCCTGGGCATACTTTCTAAATGGCTTTTGTAATTAAGATGAGGAACAGACAGAAGCACTATGCAGGTGTCTGCCTGCGCATGCATAGTGACTTGAGGTGACAGATGTAGATCTACCTGCAGGAATGACAAGGAAAAAGCACAGGGAGAAGCAAAGTGCCTGGTGGGGAATTGCTCCTCAAAGCAATGTGGCTCACTTAGGAGCTCTCCTTCATCAGGATCTCCTCCTCATGACTGAGCCAAGGGGGAGATGAAAGGTAAGAGCTAGCATCAGGGCCCAACCTTCCTTGTACTCTCCAGGGCCCATATTGCTATAGTTCCCATACCACTTGGTTTGCTATGTTTTAGCCAGTTTCTAGGCATATCATTCACTGCCTGTTCAAATCTTCATCTGGCTTGGATTCCAAGCTAGCTCACTTGTTGCTTGTTTCCTTGTTTGCTTGCTTTCCCAACTTGTTCTGTGAGAGATCAGTCTGCCTCTACCTTTCCTGAGACATCTAGTGTGTTTAGTTGATTACTGAAGACTCACAACTACGATTGACATTTGTTATCACCTTTTCTGAATTCTTCTCTCAGTTCTCTTGGTCTGCAGGAAAATGTAGCTTTTGGAGAAAAGTCCAAACAAGGAACCCCTTGCAAAGATTGCACAGAACACAAAGGAGCCACTGAAGTGAAGGAGGAGGGAAGCAAAAAAACAGGATAAACATTGCAATGCAATGGCCATTTCCACCCTACACTGTTATAGTGCTATTATTCCACTTTCAACATCTCGTGGAATCCTGGTGTTTGCCATTTAGGGAGGGGCATTTAGAATTCTCAGCTAGATTTCTCTTTGGCCTCAGTAAACTACAAACCTCAGAATTCCACAGGATGTTGAAAGTGGAATAATAGCACAATAATAGTGTAGTGCAGAAATGGTCAATTGTTAGTACAGTCAGCCCTCCACCTTTGTGGGTTTCACTTTCGCGGATTTGATTATTCATGGATTATCTGCTGTCACCTCTGCTGCCTCCCTATACTGTTTTTAATAGGGACTGCAAGCCTCGTGAGACTGAGGCTCTTTTCGCATGGTATCTTTTGCTGCGACGGGGGAGGGCGTCTCGCACGAGAAGGCTTGTCCCAGATGCTGCCGCTTCCCCCTCCTTCCTTCCGCAGGGCGCTTCCTGTTTGCGCGACCGTCACGCGAGCGCCCCGCCCCTTCCTTCCGCAGGGCACTGTGGGAGATGTAGGTTGCGCTGGAGGAAGTAAGTGCATCCACACCGGCTCCCCGATGCACCGCATGGCAGGTAAGTGTGCGAGGGCGGCACGAGCATTGCGCAAGCACAGGGCATTTTTGGCTTCAAGCCAAAAATCCAAAAATGCACGCCCATCCCGCTGCAGCCTCATGAGCACCGCGCAAGTGGGGGTGCGTCGTACGGAGCGATGCTCCCATTTGTGCGGCGCTCAAGGGGCACTCGTGCAAGCAAAAAAACATGCGAAAAGGGCCTGAGAAACTGCAAACGAAGCTTATAACTCCCTATTAAAAATGGTGTGGGGCAGCAGTGGAGGTGGCAGTAAGCACTACTAGCCCCCCATTTCTGCCTTGTGAAGGAACCCTAATGCTTCAAATGCTTCACACTGGGTTGGATATGGTGATCGTACTTTTTTGTGTGTTAAATATGGTTTGGGAGAGCCTAGAGTTATTCATGTTTTTTCCACTTTCATGGAGGTCCTGTGCCCCTAACCCTAGCAAATGTGGGGGATTGACTGTAGTAAAGGTACTATGAAGCCTTCAGTTTTTCATGACTTTGTTGCTGTAGCAATATTATGCATTGTTATTCTGTGTTTAGGGGAAAAAAATCAAGTCCCATTATGTAAGGGGCACTTGGAGTTCTCCCACTACCTCCTGTGGGATGAAAAGAGCCCTTCCCATTTCTTTCACCTTCTCTTCCCACTTTACTCTTTTTAACTGTCCTCTGCTTAAATGAAAAACTGTTTAAAGGACTGCTAGCACATCTACAAGGGAGGGAAGCATGGCACAGAGGCAAAGTGAAGCAAGCTGGGGAAAATGGAGGGAGGATAGGAGGTAGAGTAGGTGGGTACAAGGTGCAAGTGAACGGAGGTATGACAGCATAGAAGGTAATGGAAGGGAGGGAATGAAGGGTGAAAGGTGCAAGTGGTAATGTGCAAGAAGGAAGAAAGGGAAGTGGGGTAAAGGTGTGAGGTGAGGCCGGGGAAGGGAAGGGAAACAGAAAGGAGGGATGGGAAGGTGAGAGATGCAGCAGCAGAGTCCAAGGAGCAAGTAAGATAGGCATAAAGTGGTGGAAGATGCAAGAGAGGAACTAATGGTATTACAAGGACAAGCAAGATGTGAACAGAAGGAGATACAAGTAGAGGAACGCAAAAAAGCAAAAGAGGGGGGCATGATAACCATGCAAGGTGTGGCAAGGAAGGGAGAAAGTGTAGTAAGGAAGGGAATCATTATGAAGACAAAGGATGAGAGATGGTGTAGTGGGAAGGTGTAAGGTGCAAAAGAAGTTGGTACAAAGTGATGCAAAGTACAAGGTAAACAGGTAGGTTTTATATATTTGTCCTTATTTTTCTCTATATCTTCCACTGTGAATCAGATGGTAGTCATTCCCAGGAGCTTCTTATGATATTTTCATGGATCTTTTCACTATCAGGGAAGAAAATGACCAAAAAGCATCTATCTTCCTTCCTTCCTTCCTTCCTTCCTTCCTTCCTTCCTTCCTTCCTTCCTTCCTTCCTTCCTTCCTTCCTTCCTTCCTCCCTTCCTTATATTTGTATGCCACCTTTTCTTCCAGAATGGGACCCAATCTGATCTGATGAGAATTATGGTAGCATTAGAAGTGCCTCTGCATGATGAAATTTTCAATGCTGCTGCTGACTACCACTGTTCCACCAATGTACATAGCCACTTTGCATGGTTCTTGTAAGGTACATTTGTTAAGAGGCAGGGATAGCCCTAAGTCACTGGTAAATTCCATACATTTACATAGTTTTACAATAAAACTATATAGTCTGATACTACTTACAAATCAGTTATGGATCCATAACTTCAGATTATGAGCCTGTAGCTGCAATACTGAATGCCAATCAATATTCATAATGGTAGCTTGCATAATAAACAAATTAGCTGCCTGGATTTTAGGGGCCGAAACATTGCAACCCTAAATATTTGGGAGCTCTGTAGGTCAAATTTGGCATCTGGGCCAGAGATTCCACATCATAGCCTTACTATCTCCAAATTCTGTTAAAGAAATATAACCCTCTTGGTGCAATTCCACAGCCCTTCAGACGTCATGGAAGAAGCTGCATATAGAAATACTTCCTGTAAAATTTTCTCCTGAAGTAAAATATTCAATCACAGAAGCCCCCTTAAGATTTCTATGAAATTACAGTAAAACCTCTTGGTCCTGCCCTCCTCATGGGCTAGGCTGCTCCTCTCATGTGATGTCCATCTATGCATTGAACATGGACATCTTCACAGGAGGTTCAGACTTCCATGCTTACCATGTGTTTTCCAGAATGGAGTCAATGTGATACCAGGACTGAGGCTAGGAGGTACAGTCTTACTCCCTTTCATTCACAAAGAGCTTTTTATGTGATTAATGTGTAGATCAGGCTAGAGAAGCAAAGCAACTTTTTTGTGTTGTTTGCTGTTGTTGTTTTCTTTTTAACATGAGGATCTCTGTTCAAAAACACTGTGTTCCACCCAAAATATGAAGCTCTGCAACCTAGAAAGAGTGTAGCACTGTGTGTTTCTGCTGATGATGTAGGTTCATATGAGCTGGCTGAACAAATCACCATCAACAGAAGGTGATATTTATCTGCAACTCACTGGCTCATCTTTGTTGAAAGAGTTTTGTGTTGGCACGCAAAATTCCATGGTTGATGAATGAGTCACATGCCTTCTCCACCATAAGCCCAGAGACACAAGGAGTCATTATGGGCAGGGATAAAAAAAAGGGAGGAAGGGGAGAAAGAAACTTAAAAGGGTGGAGAATGAAAATGTGCACTGGCTTTGAATATGCCCCTGAAAGGTGAAGTTTAGACAAGCATAGAAGCTGAACTTCAAACTGAGGACATGGCACTCTAGGGAGCTAGAGGGACTGGAGAGAATGTGCTAACGCTGCCCACATTTTACCTCTTCCCTTAGATAAAGAGAGGAATGTGGTTTCCAGTGCTGTTGAACAACAACCTACCAGCACAGTTTTGGGGGTGGTGATAGCTTTATGATTTTTCCCCAGTCATTAGAAGCAACACAGGAAGGAGAAGAAAGATGAGATTTCTCTCAGCACTCAAACCTTCCTCCCTAACTGCAAAACAGGGAACTGCTGGCATTTTGGAATCTACAACTCGGCAAAGCACATGCTCCAGAATGCTAGGTTGGGATGTTGAAATAATTTATGTCTGGAGGATGTCATTTCATCACTATGAAGGCCTTCAGAAACAAACTTCAACAGCCTTAATTTTCCTCTTTTGCTGGAACATATCTCATGCCTGGGAGGGAGGGGTAGAAACAAAGGAAGGAAAAGATGAAAGGGGAACAAAAAGGGTTGCAATTTGTGGAAAGACCACCCCATTGATGCAGTGTATTACTGGAGGAAAAAGGACAAGCCAGAAGACAAGCCAGAAAAAAATATGTCAGAACGAAAGTGCAAAGAGATGCTGGTAATAGGCCTAGGGATGGATAGATCAATCTATTCTACTTTTGCCCATGTTCATTCATAAGTTGTTCCATCATGTTTCTGCACTAATGTGAAGATTTTTTTAAAAAAAAGTCATAAAAGCAATATTTCAATATGTTTTAGGGTAAGATATACACACAGTGGCTCCTCCACATTTGCAAGGGTTTTGGGTGCAGAACCCTTGCGAAAGTGGAAAAATCGCAAATAACTCCCCCTGCAATCCCCTCCCATTCTAGTCCGGAACTCCCTCCTCCTTGCCTCTGGCCCCAGCAGTCTGGGAGAGGGGGGAAGAAGAAAAAAAACAAGGTAAAGAGTTTACTGTTATTTTCCCCTCAGACAATGAAGAGAAGAGCAGAGTTCTGAGTTCTGGCATTCTAGCTACTTCCAGTTGTCATCTTGAGATTCCTCCCAAAGGGAAAGGATAGGAACAAAGAGAGCATCTGAGAGCATCTGAGCAGTCAGCAGCGATTACACAGCAGAATGTGTAGCTACATGGCGGAATGTGTAGCTACATGCCTCCAGCAGTGGTGATGGTGGGAGCCTTGCTCACCCAAAAGGAAAAAATGTCAATTTTAAACACAAGACTTGCAAGCCTGGGATGAGGAATGCAAGGGAATGGAAGGAGGAGAAGTTGGGAGGCAATTCACGAAGGTCAAACCTGTGAATGTGGATGGAGGACTGTACTGTAAACACTTGAATAATATTTCAAAATACATCTAAATATGTATTTTATTTATTTATTTATTTATTTGGAATTTACATGCTTTATCCTAAATATACAGTTTAATGGACATTTTACTCCTAAATATGATAGATAGATATATGCATATACATACATACATACATACATACATACATAGAGATGATAGTAGCTTCACTACAGTTTCCTTAACCGACAACTGCTATGGATGAATGAATAATCCAAAGGAAAACTGTGGCCCTTTTCGCACGGGCTTTCCCGAGCGAAATAGCCCCGTGAGCCGTGCGGGAGTGGGAGCGCCGCTCCACACGACGCACTCCCACTTCCGGCGCTCTCACGGGGCTGCAGCGGCGCGAGCGCGGGGTTTTTGATTTTCGCTTCCAAGCGAAAATCACCCCGCGCTCGCGCAACGCTCCCGGCGCCCACCCGCACTTACCTGTTGTGCGGTGCGTCGGAGAGGCGGCCGGGTAGCGCTTCCTTCCCTCCGCTCCTGCGGAAGGAAGGGGTGGGGCAGGGCGCTTGCATGACGGATGCGATGGCATCCTGCTTCGCGCGGGTGGGGGGCTGCTCGCGACAGCCTCCCGCTTCACTCGCACGCGGGGGGGTGGGTGGGCGCGACTGTCGCTCGCTCCTGGCGCGCGCGCGGGGGGACGGGCGCGACTGTCGCTCGCTCCTGGCACGCGCGGGGGGGACGGGCGCGACTGTCGCTCGCTCCTGGCACACGCGGGGGGGACGGACGCGACTGTCACTCGCTTCCCGCGTGCACGGGGGGCGGCGTGAGAGGCTCCTGCTTCTCGCGCAAGCGGGGGAGGATGGACGCGCGAGCCGCCTCCGCCTCCGGGACGCTGCCGCTTCCCCGCTTGTTCCTTCGCCTGCGGAAGGAACGAGCGGGGAACCGGCAGGCTCTCGGAAGAGGCTTTTCGCGCAAGCCGCCCACCCCGGCTCACGCAAAAAGCCTCAGTGCGAAAAGGGCCTGTGTTCCCTTCTATACATTTGCCCAGGAAGTATAGCAGATCACCTTAGTACACTTAAATATGGATTGAACAAACTCTTCAAGTATGTTAACCTTGTGTATACATTCAGTAATTTATTTATTTATTTAAAAATCTTTTGGTTTAACTATATACTTCATTTATTTATTCATGTAATTTGTATTCCCCTACTCCTTGAATAGCCCATGCATGTGAGTGAAGTGAGTCCTATTTGGGGGAAATTGGTCCAGGGTCCAACAATGTCATGCTACTCAGGCTATAATGATGGAATACCCCACCTAAATTGGTAAAGCATCCCTACAGAAGGTTTTCTCCTTGGCTAAGTTCAACGTTCTCCCCTCCAATCTATTAGATGGCAGATACAACAAAACCCCAAAGAATAACAGAGCCTCTCCTTCTAATAATGTTAAAGTTGATTCTCTCCTGCATGTTCTTTTCCATTTCAGTTGATACAAAGGGCCCAGAAAGGATTTAATGTATGTTCTTATGATTAGACTTCAAACTTCTAATGAGTCAGTCCTTGAATAAATGGTTATGATTCTGAATCTGGCTATTCTTACCAGGCCAATGAGTTTTTTTAAAAAAATGGTACACTTTTTATTTAGGAGTATATGAATTTTAATTATTAAAAGATGCGTACTTAAGATGATGATTTCATGTTTTAATGGCCTCTTGACTATAAATAAAGATTAGTAGATGGATCCTATCTTAGCAAGATGTAGTCGATGAATGCTTCTCAAGCTATCTGATGTGTGGCACTGGAAGGTTTTCTTTTCTTTTTCCCCCCAATGTGTCAGATATCAGCATGATATTTGTGCCCATTAAGTACAAATGTTTCTTTCTGTTCTGGAACTTATCACAGACTGCCAGCCAATGGCTCAACTCTCCAGACTACCACTGTGCGTAACCCTGTGGTATATCTTTCACTATGATGCAAATAAACCACTGGAGTAGGAGCAAATTAATCCATCAGTTTCATTTTCTCTCCTATTTGGATTTTTTTTAAGTCTCAAGTTCTTTCTGCTTCTTTAATTTGACTTGCTTATTTATTTACTTTCATTTTAAAATATTTATCCTCGACTTCCGGTCTCGATGGCGTCGTGAGCGGCGGCAACAACGACAAGCGCTCGTTGTCTCCGTCATCCCAGGTGGGTATTCCGGAGAAAATATACCCGGGAAAGTGCCCCCCGGTAAAGGGGGACCAGAGGTACTTGGCGGGGGACCCAATTTCCTTTACGGGTTGGAGGCTGATGTCCTCGGAGCTCGAAAGTGAGGGTCGAAGAGTTTCCCGCCCGCCTGGGCATCTGCCCTCTCAGGCAGCCAAATAACGCCAGAGACTTTTTAACTTTCAAAGAACACCGAATAGTTTTCCAAGAAGAGCAGTTATCACCGGCATCTCAACTTGTTTCTCAACGGAGAGAGCCTGTCCTAAACGTTTGACTGTGGTGAGTGGGGAAAACTTTCTTGGGGCTGAGAGACGAAGGTAAAAAGACAGTTTGGAATAAAGACAGAGACGCTGGCAGTGTAGTCTCTCAGTCCATAGTAAAGCTGTATAGTGGGAGAGATTGGTGGAGATTGAAGAAGGGAAGGGAGCGATTTGGCTTTGCAAATTAAATAAAAGAAGAGGATTAAGCGAGTCAGATGAGCTAAATGAATGGGACCAGAGCTGGGGTGGATGGATCGCAGTACGAAAGAACAGTAATGGCGGCGGTTTGAGGACAGCGGGGACTGAAGAAATCCAGTTGAGCTCGCGGTAACGCTGGAGCTCGCTGAGCTGTAAAACGCCTAAAAAAGTTGAATACATTGGGTGCCAAAAGATTGTGATTTTATTAAGACTGTGATTCCACCAAGTAGAAAGAAATGAGAAAGTGGTGAGAGAGATTGGCACTGAAGGAGAGGAAAGCGGGGAATCTCGGCGGCTGTGACGGAAAGAGACGCTGGGGATTTACAGTGGAAGCGACGGTGGAGACAGAGAGAGATAGCCAAGGGAGAGTCTTGCAGCGGTAAAAAGAAAAGGAGTGGGGGAAGCGTGGTGGACGAGACGGAGAGAGACTGAGCGGACTTACAGCGAAAGAGGGGAAGAGAGACAGTGGGGAACAACAGTGGTGACGGTGGAGAGAATCGACGGAGAAGGATCGTGGCTGAGACAGAAAAAGACTGTGGAGGGATATTTCAACAGCGTTGGAGAGCGCTGGAGAGTTGGAGCGACAGCGTTGGAGAGAGCAAGTGGGGAGCTAGGACTGTAGCGATGGACAGAGACAAAGTAAGAACCAGAGAAAGTTTGCCGAAAGCAGCTTGAGCTCGCGACCAAGACGCTTGAGTTCGCTGGAAGATTTCTCAGAGGGCAAACAGTAAGATTATAGACAACTGATCATTGGGAGAATCAAGCAGTTCTCATAAGTGGGAATTGGGTTCTTCTCAGAGGGTTGATATTTGTTATTGTGCTATTTGCTATTGTGTGCTATTGTGTACAGTAATGATTCACAACAAGATAATCTAATACTGATATAGGTATACAAACGCAAGAAATAGAATTTGAATTGTAATAATATATAATAGACAAAGTTAAGCTGATATAAACATAGGGGTGGGGGTTAATTAATTAACCACAAAAAGAATTGAAACACTGAGAATTGTTTAATTTTCTTTTTTCTCTTGGGGAGAGAGAGTATAAAACAGTGCTTAAAAGGGGAGGAGTGGAAGAGGTGGTTAATAATTTTGGCTGTTGGAATTGACCTTGGGACTTGATTAGTATATAAGAAAGGGACTGTGATAAGACTGTTTGTGAATTAACTCCTGAAGTGCCAATAAGAAGAGAGAAAAAAAAAGAAAGAAAGAAAGAAAGAAAGAAAGAAAGAAAGAAAGAAAGAAAGAAAAGGAACAACAGTGCCATCTGGTGGGTTAAGAGAACTTTAACTAAATACTTATTGAACACTACTTGTAAACCATAAATTAAAAAAAAAAAAAGAGTGAGTGAGAAAGAGAGAGAGAGAGAGAGAGATAATGGCCTCAGGAGTTAGAAAAGGAACCAGGACACAAAACAGACACAACTACAACTGATAGACACATCCAGAAGGGCATCAATGGATGTGGGAAATTCTATAGTAGAAGTTCTAAATGAAATAAAAAGTTTAAAGAAAGAAATGAGGAAGGAGATGAAAGAAACACGGGAAGAAATGAAAGCAGACTTTAGGAAAGAACTTGATGGCCTAGCAAAGAAAATGGATAGTATGACCAAAGATATGAAGAAAATGAAAGATGATATTAAAGAGGTCCAAGAAAAGACAGATAGACTGGAAAAAGAGAAGGAAACCCTGTCAGAAAATCAAAGACAAGAAGAAGTGAAGGTGAACCAACAAGAAATGAGATATCGCGAAAAGTGTATTAAGATGAGAGGTATAGAGGAATCACCTGGGGAATGTCTAGAAGGAAAAATCATCACGGCACTGGCAAGCTTTATAGGCATGAAAGAGGAGGACATGGAGCGGGAAATTGATCGAGTATTCAGAGCAAATTCGAAGATTGCAAGGGAGAGGAACTTGCCGAGAGATGTCGTTGTCTGTTTTGTCAGGACCCGGGTTAAAGAGAAGATCCTTCAGACAAATTATGAAAAACAACTTGTGTTGGAAGGAAGAATCATAAAAATATACAAGGACATTCCATTTGAAATTTTGAAAAAGAGACAGGAATACAGATTCATGACCCAACTTTTACAAAAACATGGAATTCAATATAAATGGGAAAGATTGGAGGGGTTGTCCTATTCGTATAAACAAAGAAGATACAAAATTACAAATGTAATAAGAGCAAGAGAGATTTATGAAAAGTTAAGAAAAGACCTGGAAAACCCAAAAGATCGAGAGGAGATTAGAAGACAAAGGGAGGTACAAAGCAGTCAGGAAGAAAGAGCAGAGACTGGTGAAGAGGAATATATTTCAGGAAGCAAGGAAAAGGAGAGGAAAGAAGAAACAAGGAGTTACTCCAATTCAGATATAGAACAAGAGGAAGAAATAGACCAACAGAGAGCGGAGCTAGAATTAGAAGACCTATACGTAGAGGAGGAAGACATCTAAGAGGAAAGAAAAACAGGCATTAGATAGAAGAAGATGACTATAAAGTTCTTATCATGGAACGTAAAAGGACTGAACTCTAATTATAAAAGGAGGCAGGTCTTCCATTATGTAGAAAAAAGCAATACAGATGTGATATGTTTGCAAGAAACAAAAATTAAAGAGGGAGACGAAAAATATCTGAGAAACCCAAAGCTAGGCAAATGTTATGCGTCTATGTCTTCTAAGAAGAAAAAGGGAGTAGTTTTATATATTAAACAAAAATATCCCTCAGAATTGAAATTCAAAGATAACAAAGGTCACTTTGTCGGCGTAGAAGTGCAATTACAGGAACAGAAGCTGTTACTGATAGGGATTTATGCCCCGACGGAAGAAAAAAGTAAATTCTATGAAAAAGTACATCGGGAGATCTTGAATTATTCGGAAGAAAGTAATCAAGAGAACTATTTAATGCTGGGGGATATGAATGGAGTGATGGATTCAAAAAGAGACAGATCAATAAATACATCAAGTGGGAAACAACAGGGGAAGCTCCCTCAATCTTTTTTCAAATTGTTGAAGATGATGACATTACAGGACGTGTGGAGAGGGATCCATAAGGATTCACATGGATATACCTTTTTTTCAGATACATACAAATCCATGTCACGAATCGACATGTTTTTGATATCAAAAAATCTCCAACAAATTGTGAAGGACATGGAGATCCTCCCAAGAATTCTTTCAGATCACAATCCCATTCAATTGGAACTGAAATTGGTACAGAGGAAAGCGAGATGGAGATTGAATGACACTATTTTTCAAAACGATGAATGTCTGAAGAAAATAAAAGAGACAGTAAAATATTACTTTAAAGAAAATATGACGGAGGACCTGAAGATGAAAACAATATGGGATGCTAGTAAAGCGGTTCTAAGAGGGCATCTTATTAAATTAGGCTCAGAACTTAAAAGAAAAAGACGGGAAAGATACCAAGAACTGTTAGACAAAATAAAATTACAAGAAACAAAGCTGAGAGAAAACCCTTCAGATAAAGAAATACAGACAGCTTTAAAAATACTACAAGAACAGGTGAAAGCTGGAAATCAATATGAAATAAACAGAAAACTGACATGGTTGAAGCAAAGATATTTCGAATATGCAGACAAGCCAGGTAGGTGGCTGGCCTACAAGTTAAGGAAAGAGAGAGAAAGAAGATTGGTGTTAGAGATAGACAATGGAAATAATATAACCACGAATCTAGAGGAAATAAAAAAAACTTTTTATAATTATTATAAAAACTTGTATAAAGCGAAAGTATATGGTCAGTTACAAAAGAAGATAGAAGAGTTTCTGAAAAATCAAAAAATTATGCAAATAAAGGAAGACTTAAGGCAGATGCTGAACAGAAAGATAACGAGGCAAGAGATAAAAGAAGCAATTCAAAAACTGAATACGTCTAAAGCACCGGGCCCGGACGGTATAACTGCAATATACTATAAGAGACTTCAAGAACATATCCTTGATCCATTGGAGAAACTGTTCAATGACATTAGGGAGAATGGTATTCCTGACTCGTGGAGGGAGGCATATATAACTCTGATCCCGAAAGAGGAAAAAGACTTAAGGCAGCCAGGAAATTACCGGCCTATCTCGCTTCTTAACATCGATTATAAACTTTTTACGATTATACTAGCAGAGAGGATGAAGTTAATCTTACAAGAAATAATACACAAAGATCAAAACGGATTCCTTCCAGATAGACAAATTAAAAAAAATATTAGGACAGCCCTGAATATAATTGAATATTACGAGAGAAACAACGAGAAGAAATTGGCTTTAATTTTTATTGACGTGGAGAAAGCTTTTGACAACATATGTTGGGATTTCATGATGAAAGTACTAGAGAAGATGGATTTTGGAGACTCTTTTTTAAATTGGATTAAAGAAATTTACAAAGATCAAAGAGCGACACTAATTATTAACGGGGATAAAACTAAAAATTTTAAAATAGAAAAGGGAACGAGACAAGGATGCCCACTTTCTCCGTTGCTATTTATAATAACATTAGAGGTGCTCTTAACCGCAATCAGAAACAATTCAGGTATAAAAGGATGCAAGATTAAGGAGCGCGAACACAAATTGAGAGCCTATGCCGACGACATGATGATAATTCTGGAAGAACCAAGTAAATGCATAGAAACCTTAATGCGGACCATGGAACAGTACGGGGAAGTCGCGGGATTAAAAATCAATAAAGACAAGACAAAAATTATAACTAAGAATGTAAGAAAGGAGGAGGAGGAAACGTTAGCACAGAAGACTGGTTTTAAGGTAGAAAACAGAGTTAAATATCTTGGAATCTGGATCTCTAAGAAAAATAATGAACTTTTTGAAAACAACTATAAAAAAGTGTGGAAGGATATAAAAAATTCATTAGAAAGTTGGAGACCCTTAAGACTATCGTTATTGGGTCGTGTATCAGCAGTCAAAATGAACGTCCTGCCTCGATTAAATTTCCTGTTTCAAAATGTACCTATCATAATCAATGTTAAACCTTTCAAAGACTGGCAAAAGGAATTATCTAAGTTTATATGGGACAATAAAAAACCTAGAATCAAGTGGAAATTACTAACGGAGATAAAAGAAAAGGGAGGTTTAGGAGTGCCTGATTTAAAAATCTATTATTATGCCGCCGGACTTACATGGATTAAAGAATGGATTGTGCTACGAGATGAAGATCTGTTGAATTTAGAAGGAACTGGCAAAAGAATGGGTTGGCACGCATGCATGGGGTACGGAAAGCAAAAAATAGATAAAGAATTTGAAAATCACTATTTAAGAAGAGCTCTCCTGGCGATATGGCTACATTTTAAGAAAAAATATTACGTTAAAAAACCCTCCTGGCTATCCCCGCATGAGGCCCTGTATGGAAGGTGGAGGGAGCCACAAGACAGTTGGTTACGATATGAAAACATTTTGAAAATGGAACAAAATCGAGATTATAAGTTGAAATTAAAAGAAGAGATAGAACAAGAGGGATTTAGATGTCATTGGTTTCTGTACAGACAGCTGAAAGAAAGATTTATAATGGACAAAAATTCAGAAGGCATAGAAACAGACAGGAAGAGAGACGTCTTCGCTAAAATTATATTCGAATTCAGAAACAAATGACCTCAAAGCTTTATAAATTAATGTTGAGAGAGAATTAGAAACAGAACGAATAAAAGAGGTCATGGTGAAATGGTCTCAAAATATCGGATCTGAAATTCAACTTGAGCAGTGGGAAAAAAGTTGGACAAATACAAATAAATTTACAGTAGCTCAAAAATTGAAGGAAAATTACATTAAGATGCTTTACCGATGGCACTTGGATCCGGTAAAATTAAGTAAGATTTACAAACTGAAAGAAAATAACTGCTGGAAATGTAACAAAGAAAACGGAACTTTTTTTCACCTTTGGTGGACATGTGACAAGGCTAAAAGTTACTGGAAAGATATTCAAAATGAAATGACTAAAATATTACAAATTAAGATACCACTTATACCAGAATTATTTTTGCTGAATATGACTCACAAAATAGAGAGAGAAGGTGAAAGAAGACATTGGAGGGTTATTTTATATATGATAACAGCAGAGAGGCTTATATACGCGCAAAAATGGAAAAGCAAAATTACACCCCAAATGGGAGAATGGCTGACAAAGGTAATAGAGATGAAAGAAATGGATATGTTATCGGGGACAATTCAGGGTAAAATGCAGAGTCGACATATAGAAAGGTGGTACAAAGTAGAAGAATATGTTAAATTAGAAAAATTTAAGAAGGAACTTTAATGGAAATGTCTACTACTAATAATAATAATAAAAGTACTAAAGAATATTAAAGAGAGTGGGTAAGATTGTAATGGACATGGACAATAAGAGATGAAATACAAATATATTATTGGAAATGGTTGCGGTGTACAGGCGATTTAATAGGTCTTATGGAATGAGACAAAATATAAAAGTGTATGTAACAAAAAAAAAAAAAAAGTAAGTAATATCGATTGTGGGAAACCCCGGGTTGGGGGACGTAAGCAGAGAAACATTGTACAGTTCGAAAGATAAGAGATAAGGTGATACTGAGGAAGTAAATCAGGTAGGAAAGATTACTTTGGAACTAACATAACCATGGATTATCACTCGAACAGCAAGAATGAATGAAAAGGATTTGAGAGAAAGAATATATGTAAGGAAAGAACTTAAGATATATAAGTAACACGCAGTATAAGAGGTAAAGATGAAAGGAGTGATGTAAAGTGGTTATGAGAACAATATGCAATGAAACTGTTTCTTGTTGTTGTTGTCGTTGTTGTTTTATTGTTTTTTGTTTTTGTATGTTTTTTTAATTATGTTGTAAATTGTAATAAAGACTATTAAATAAAAAAATAAAAAATAAAAAAAAATATTTATCCTCCTTTTCCCCTCCAAGAAAAGGAGGTGTTTCAAGTAGCTTAGAAAATATAAAAGGACAACAACCTTGATACTCAAACAGCAGAAGCAATCAAGTTAAGGAAATCAAAAGTTACATAAGTGATTATGCATTTTGAACTAAGGGCCTTTCCACACTACACTGTTATAGAGCTGTCATTCAACTTTCAACATCCTATGGAATCCTGGGGTTTGCAGTTTAGGAAGGGGCATTTAGAATTCTCAGTCAGAGAGCTCTTTGGCCTCAGTAAATGACAAACCCCATAAATTCCACAGGATGTTGAAAGTGGAATAATAGCACTGTAACAGTGTAGGGCCCTAAGTTTGCAGCAATTGAAAGAAGGGATAAGTGAGAGGAGGAGGCATTTGAAAAGCTGCAGAGAAGATGAGGTAGTAGAGGATTAACTGTGGCTGACCCTACCAAATCAGGACAATTGGAACGTATGCAGTCAGGAGAATAGTCAAATGCTTGTTCAAAAAGATACATATTCACCTGCTCGTGGGACACAGTATCCTGAACACAAGTCAACAAGTGCCTGAGGTAGCAGGTTGTTGGTGTGTAGGAGTGATTCAGTAGTCAGTCCAGTCCTGATCAGTCCTGAGTTGTCTGAGGAATATGAAGGGAGAAGCATGAAGGTGGTTGTTGGCCAGTCCAGAAGTGGCACCAGCAGGTTAAAAAGCCAAGTATATGAACCAGCAAAGAGTAAACAGAATAGTTCAAAACATAGCTAGTCAAAGGTCAGGACAAACCAGGAATGTGAAAGAGTACTGCCAGGCAACCAGACAAGACAGTTATCAGCACTAACACTGAGAGGGAACTGCCAGGATATTTATCAACAGCAACTTCAAGGCCACAGCTGCTTAATTAGTGGCTAATTAGATCAGCATTTATTATTTAAGCAATGCAGGGCTTGGCATTGTTCCCTCCAACTCTCAAAGATGGATAGGAGTGTGTCATCTACAGTATCTGCTACCTCTGCCAAGTCCTGCTGGGGAGCAGGATCTCATACTGCCACAGCCCCTGTCTCCTTGGACTCAGAAGGAGCTGAAACTTTCTTGACAATCTGCTTCCTTCTCATTAGAGTCCTCACAGGGTAAATGATGACACACAGAAATGACATAACCTGCTGGAGTTCCACAAGGAGATGCAGCCACTGAGAAAGCCTTCTTATGTCACAAAGGTATCTCTGAAACCAACAGCACAGACAGGTAGATGATGGATTGCTAATGGTGAATCTACTTCAGGGTTTAGTCTGAACTTTAAATGAGTCAATCAAGTGGCTGGGCCAAATCCCTCCAAATAAGTTCTAAAACTTAGCTTTGGATTAAAATTCAGAGTAGATTCACCTCCCCATTGATACAGAAGACCCCAGCTTCTATTGAGGGCAAACTCACATAGGAGAGGACATCCCTTCAGGTAACTAGTAGTCATTTAGGGATATAAAGGTAATGACCAGTTCCTTAAATTGTATTTGGAAATGAACCAACAGCCCAATGCAGTCGATACACTGAAGAGATCACAGGGCCCCAGAATTTATTACAGTCAAAAATTTAGCAGTAGCATCCAGTATTTATTGATGCTTCTAAGTGGTTTTCAGGTACAGTCCTGTGCAAAATACACTACAGTAATCCAGTTGAGATATACTGTAATTGTTGCATGTCAGACCATGATCAAGTTGTAAGCTGTTTTGACTTCATGGGGGAGAAATAGTTGTACTATAGTTTGTAATGACATTTGAAAATGTTGATAAAATTTTATTTTATTCTTAAATGAAGCCAGTGAAATTCTCATACATCATCTCTGCCCAAATTCAGTAGGTGCAGCTGTTTCCATCATAGAGTAGACCATGTTCTATAAGAAGCAGCTTAGGGAGCTGGGTATGTTTAGCCTGAAGAAGAGAAGGTTAAGTGGTGACATGATAATCATGTTTAAATATTTGATGAGATGTCATATGGAAGATGGAACAAGCTTGCTTTCTGCTGCTCCAGATATAGGACATGGAGCAATGGCTTCAAACTACAGGAAAAGTGATTCCACCTCAACATTAGGAAGAACTTCCTGATGGTAAGGCAGTTCTACAGTGGAATACACTGCTTTGGAGTGTGATGGAGTCTCTTTCATCAGAAGTTTTAAACGGAGGTTGGATGGCCATCTGTCAGGAATGCTTTGGTTGTGTATTCCTTCATGACAGGGCTTGAATTGGATGGCCATTATGGTCTCTTCCAGCTCTATGGTTCTATGATTCTACGATGTTTTATCTGCCTTCTAGGAAGCTGTTAAAGGTGATAAGCTGGCAGGAAATGGGAGGAGAAAGTGGCAACCTCTGATTCAATGTCAGAAGCATGAGGCCATTTCACACTGCAAAAAATATAGCACTATGATTCTATTCTAACTGCCATGAATCTATGTTATGGAATCTTGAGATTTCTAGACTATAGGAAGCCTAAGACAAACCTATCATGGGTATGTATGTATGTATGTATGTATGTATGTATGTATGTATTTGGCAACACTTGCTCAGAGGGAGTTTGCCATTGCCTTTGTTTAAGGCTAAGACTATGTGACACGGGCAAGGCCATCCAGTGCAGTCCGATGGGGATTTGAACCTTGGTCTTCCAAAGTCCTAGTTGAGCAATCAAACCATTATACCAGACTGGTTCTATTTGCAATTTAAGGAGATATTTAGAATTCTTAGCCAGAAAGTTCTAGTGTCTCCCCAAAGGCAATTCAATTGGATCCAAAGTCCTAAATTGATGGTTGATCCCAACTAGAGCAGAACTATTGAATCATTTCGATGTACCAATGTGTTGACTTACTATTCAACAGTAAGTTTAATGAGTGTCCTCTTTCTGGGAGTAACTAATAGGATTCTAGTCACAGAGCTACATAATTAAATAGTATAAAAGGTCCCATGGTTGAATACAGAGAGGTTCAAAACCAGATTTCAGAGTTTTAAGAGTTAAACAGCGGATACCTCTTTTTACTTTCAGGCCCTTTTATGGATAAATTTGCTAATTTAGGTCAGTTTTTTTTTTTCTGTGTGAAATTTCCATCTATCTTAATCTTTGATCTGTGGGACCGAAGATTCCAGTCTAGGGTTGAAGGAAATGCAAACAAGCTATGATGTGAATTCAGAATAATTATTACTTCTTGCATCTGCAGGAGATTCTGGATTTGGACCACACTGATGCCTCTTTGGCCAGAAAGCTGAGCTTAATTTCCATACGACATTGTTAATTGTTTGGACCACCAAAAGCAAAAACACAGCTCCTTTGGGAAAGGGCTGTTTATCTAATTGTAGGAAGTATAAGTGGTAGGACACGGCTACCAGCTTATATACACCAGCATATTAGTTTCACAGGCATGTTGGGTGCCTTTGTAGTCAATATAGTGCCATTTTCCTAAATGCTCTGTTTCAATAGTACATGAAGACAATAGCTCCAGATTTAACAGATTCCGAAACAGGAAGAATGTTACAAATGTATATTGTACTGGAGAGCTGTAATCTATGAAAAGTACAAAAGAGCATTTTTGAACAGCACAGTCTTGCTGGCGTTTTAAACAATGGTGGCTCCAAAGAATATACAAAGAAACTCCCCACACGGCTGAAAATGACTGTGATCTTAGAGGCTTGTCACTGCTAACAAAAACATGAAGCCTTGTTTTGAAGCCCTAAAGGAAAATAAAAGCCATCTACCTGACAACACTAAATATTAGAAAGATCTGTCACAGTAATTCTTACCCCATTATGCTGAAAAGATGATGTGGGATAATTGATCAATATCTTAATGTGGGAACTGGGATATTGGCTTCTTTTGATATCATTGGAAGGAGGAGGAGGAGGAGGAGAGAGAGAGAGCTGGCTTTGGTTCTAATATTTACATCTTTGTTTTCTGTAACTTCGAACATGTTGATACTATTTGTAGGATGCATGCCAAATGTCCGAGTTGTTTGAAATCATTAGCTGATCATGTTTTAAAATATCCAAATAGGTAAGTGAACAGGGAAGAGACGCTGCTAGTACAACATCCCTTTAGCTTCACATTCAGAAGGTTACTAGTATCCTTAATGATATGTTGTTTCTAGCAGGAGACTCGGGGCCTTTCCACACTATACTGTCACAGTGCTGTTAGTCCACTTTCAACATCCTGAGGAATTCTGGGATTTGTAGTTTACTGAGGCCAAAGAGTTCTCTGGCTGAGAATTCTAAATTGCCCCTCCCTAAGCTGCAAACCCTAGGATTCCATAGGATGTTGAAAGTGGAACAATAGCACAATAACAGTGTAGTGCAGAAAGGCCCTAAGTGGGAAAAAGAGTACATGAGAGCCTGTATTCCATGAATGTACAAGAGGGGAAAGAGAAGCCTTTTTTAGCCCATCTTGGAACAGGCTATACACCAACTATACACCAGCTTCCCAGATTTTGAAAATCACCAACTCTTTTTTCCTTAGGATCCAGTTTTAACAAAATGGTGTTCATCTAGCCCATTATTGAGTTGAGATAACAGCACATCACCACATCCACACCCACAGCTGAGGTTTGTGTGTTCTCTATGATCAACCTATTTTCCCTCCCCAAAGTGGTATGTGCCTCAGTAATCTGAAAATTATGCCTGCATTTATCTTCCAATGGCCAATCACAAAACAAAGCATGTTAAGATAGGCAGATGATGAAAATCATCTGCTATGACAAACCGATGTGTTTCAACTCCTGAGTGAGCACCTTTTCTAAAAATATAAACTTATAGGGTTAAATTTGATCCTGAATCTGATGACAAAGAAAAAGAGAACTGGACCTTTGGCAGGCAGTTTTGAATATATAAATAATCCTCAGGAAGTAACATTGAACTTTTGAATTAATTATCATAGATGTTGATCGCCTTGCAGACAAACTGTCAGCCCATGCTAAAAGGAGGGAAAAGAAAACCCTTATCTGAAGTGACAGGGTAAAAGCCAGGAACTGTAGTGTGAAGTATTTTATTTAATCCTAGCATGAATAAAAGAGAACAGAAAAATAAATATTGTAACCAAATAGTTATTATAACCAAGGCAGCTTCAGAACTGGGATAGACTTCATTACTGTTATATCTGTTCTGGTTAGGGCAGAGGTGGAAAACTGCACAAAGATGGGACTAAAGCCAATTCCCCCACTTTGTCACACTAGTACATTGCAGCACACTGGAAATGATGGCATGTCACTTTTGGCCACAACTTTTTGGTGCTGTTAGGCTTGAAATTTGGTACTCAGTAGCTTGCTATAGAATTAACACTTGTTATTGATTAGTATTTGGGCACCCAGGGCTCATCAAACAACCTCATGTTATTCTGCTTAGTACATGTCAGTGGTCAGTATGTGCAGAAAGGAAGGATACTGCCAGCGTCAAAGATGTCTTTGGGAATGACCCAGGATATTAACTAGAACACTCAGGCCATTTCCGCACGAGACTGCTACAGCACTATGATTCTGCTTTCAACATCCTTTGGAATCCTGGGGTTTGCAGTTCCGGGAGGGGCCTGCCAAGCTCCTCCCAAAACTGCAGACCGAGGATTCTATAGGATGTTGAAAGTGGAATCATAGCGCTATAACAGTCTCATGCAGAAATGGCCTCAGTCTTGGGAAAGTTAAGGGTCAGATAAAATGTGACTTGTGTACAAGTTGTCTCTACTAATGCTGATGCATAAATCTTTTCTCTTATGCAAGCATGAAAATAGTATAAAAGGGGAAGCATGGCAGAATAAAGATGCCCTTCCTTGTCACTACTGTTAGTAGGCTATACTGAACACAGTCTTGGTACTTGGAGGGATCCTTCGACCAAAGTTCTGTGTGTAAGTGTGTTTTCTTTTACACTTCTACTTTTACTCTTCCTACCTTGTATTTGAGGATTCAGACCTGTTCTGTGTCCACCTGGGGATATGGCAAGGTGTGGTTTGTGTGGTTTGTTTACCCACCCTAACAGTGGCTTTTATCCCAAATAAGCTGTTCAGGGGATTCTGGAAGACCAGAGGTCAGGCCACCAAACAGCTTCCTCACATTTAAAAAAATCCCCTGAAAAAGCTTAAGAAGTTACATTTGGAAGGCACTGAGGGAGCTACAGGGGACTGCCAGGTGGCTTTATGGGCCCATAAAGTGGGGTTTAGAGTTGGGGCTTCTGAAAGGTATTGAAAGGACATTTGGATAATTTATAGTAAAACAGTTTTTCTTAATATTTCCAGTGATGTGAATTCTTTTCTATACTCCCTATGCTTAGACGGAAGGAAAATGGGACCACATTTCGAGTCAACATGTCAAGGAGAGATCAAGGATGCCAAGTGGTATTCTCAAGAAAAATTGCTTAGAATATTACTTTGCTATATTTGGAACCCTTCCAATGATTTAAGAATCGTGGCATTAGACACCACATTTGTCTATTTTGTTTCACGAGTAGTATAATCTGGCTTATGATATTGTTCTTGCTATGAAATATGATTCTTGAAACATCCAGAATATTTTATCAGATACTGTGAACTTAAGGGGAAAAGCAAATATCATGCTGCATGTATAGCAGATAGCTATGTCTTGGTTTTTCCTTTCATTAATTACTCTATAGAAGAAGTAACTCTTACAGGGAACACAATGTATAAAGAGGATGATCAAATCCTTTTATGTCTCTAACTGCAACCAAGAGGAAGGATCCTAAACATGGGCAATGGGAATGTATCCTCTAAACCTCCAAGCCATGCCATAAAGATATGGATTGGGCTTCTCATTATGATAGGGGAAGTCTTCTCTCCCTCCATACAAGCTATGTTCCCCATTAGAATTACATGGCTCCCCTGCCTCTAGCTGCAATTGTTACGTGCCTTCAAGTTGACTCCAAATTATGGTGACCCTATCATAGAATTTTCTTGGCAAGATTTATGCAGAGGAGATTTAGGCATCTATTCTTGGCAAGATTTATGCTGGCTCCAAGCATGTTCCAGTATCTAGTATGAAGCATGCCCGTAGCCTCTGCTCCTAGTACAAGTAATTAATTAAAGGTGCAGGGGAGGGAGGGATGAGGATATAGGCTTGAATCTTATTGGTTAGTCCCAAGTGGACCAATGGAATCAATCAATGAATGTTGAGTTAACATATTGGTAAATTTTGTTAGATTGAGAATATTGTGAAGATCTAAATCCAATTAATTCCAGAACTATTCCTGTTGGGACTGATAAATAATCACACTGATAAAAACTGTTTTGTGTAAGGGTTATACAATACATGATCTTGGCAGCAGGTCCATTGTATGCTCAGAGATTGAAAGATCCAATGATTCCAGGAAAATTGGATGATGAAGCTATTGGATATGGCAGAGATGGGTAAACTGACATCATTATTAAGAGATGGTTCTCTTATTGATTTTTAAAAAATTGGGAAAGAGTTACATTGTTTTTAAGATCAGCTGGAGGAATACAAGTATCAAGAGGGCTTGATTAACAAGTAAGGTTAGATGTGTTATGGCAGAACATTACATTTTATGAAGTTATGAAGGAAGTTCATGTTTATAATGAATTATTTGCGTAACATTGGATAAAGTTTTATTATTTGTTCTAAATATATGTAAAAGTACATAAAGAAATTAGAGGAAATATAATTAAGGATTACTGATTGCCGTACTCTGAGGACTGTGAAGTAAAATTTGTATTTATTTTCCCCTTTTATGTTTTGGTTAGTATTAAGTTTAGTGTAGTTTGATAGTTGAGATATTTGTGCTTTAGTTTAGTGTGGTTTAGTCTGTATTTTGTCTTGAAGTTTTGTCCTATGTGTTATTGTTTTACTCTCTATATGTGGTTTCTTGTCTTTTTAAAAGTGTGTTGATAACAATATTATTTAAAAACATGTTAGTAGTTAGGAGAAACAGTAGAATGTATGCATTCAGCAAATCTCAGAAAAGTTCCTTTTTGTTTTTTTACTACAGATCCCCAAATGTCCCAAAAGGTTTAGCATTAGCATTAAGGTTTAAATCCATTTGCTCAGTGGAGTAAGTGTTGACTTACCACTGAGTAAGAGTATCAAGAATATTTATACTTTTTTTCCCCATAGTCTGAAGAGGTGTCTCAGCATAGCAAGACACCTTGCTGGAAAAAAGGATGAGTCACCATGAGAGAGCTGCTTTGGATATTTCAGGATTCTTTGTCGGAGAATACCATGTGTTTTGTGCAAAACCATCCCCACAGTTTTTCACACAACACAGTTTTCTGTGCAAAAAAATCCCCAAATGAGTATTTGACAAAAATGACCTGAAATACAAATAAATAAATAAATAGATAAATAAATAGATAAATATTTACAAAATTCTAATCATCTTACCCAGCAATGGGAGTGCCAAAAAGAGAGACAGAGAGACTTTGAAAGTCTTCACTGATGCATTCTAGGAATTAAATATGCAAAAAGTTGCATCACTACCTTTCAGCAATGGATTTAATTGATCTACTCTATTTGGGACTAGCAGTTGGAGTTAGGCCAATTTTCAGTTTGGCCTTCATATGACAAATTTCAAGTTATTAGGGTGAAGGCCATTTCCCAACCTTTGCCAAACCTGGACCTCATGTTAGTCAGTGCACTAAGTACTAAACAGGGAATACAGATGCTCTAAATGGAAAGTTTATGGTTTTTAGCACACAGCATGCAAGATGGCGCAAGTTATTTTATTTCAACCGTTGCCTTAAACACTATAAATCTCCACAAATCTCTCCTTCTCTTTCAAAGGCGCATCTGTTTCTCATGGAAATGCTGCGGTGCTAACTGTTCTAGGCACCAGGTGTTTTTTATGATTACACTTAAGACCTGAGCCCACAAATTCTTATTTGAATGCATTTGTTCTCTTCTCTTATTGAAAGCAGTTTCAATAATAACATCACAGGGTTTCTTGTTTATTGTCATCCAGTTGTATCCTTCATGAATGGAGGCCTGTTCATATCCACAGAATATAGTATTTTCAGTCTGGGCAATATGTTTATATTTTAGTTTTTACCCTCGGCCTTAAAAAAAATCCTTTTAAAAGGTTGACGTAACCAAACCCAAAATGAAATAAATTCATTTCCAATCACCCTCTTGGCTGTCACCAAGAATCAAGACAACACTTTCTGGTTCTTTTCCCAAGCAGTCCTCATCAGCCATAATGCACTGCGGTGGCTGAACTCTCAGAGGATGCTGAATACCTTTGTCATAGTTGGAATTTGGTGCTCAAGAGGAAACAAGGCCCAGAATCAGACATTTGATCTGTAAAGTTAACTTGCATCACACTTGAAGGTGTTTTAGACAGCAAGAAAATGCTTAGATGTGGATAAATTAGTTGTATGCTTAAGAAAAGAATTTATTTTAAAAAAACTTCCGAAGCCCCCCCCCCCCGCATTGCTTGAGATGAAAACATTTCTTTCTGGTCTGAGAAATTTTTCATTCAATGTTTCGTGATCAATCTCTTCTCTATAAACGAAAGGAAGTGGATTATTTCTTTATATTGCTGTCAGGGTAGGGCCTTTTCCGCATGACATTCTTATAGTGCAATTATTCCACTTTCAACCGCCTAGGGAATCCTGGGGTCGGCCCCTCACGAAGCTGCAAACACCAGGATTCCCTAGGAGGTTGAAAGTGGAATAATTGCGCTATAGGAATGTCATGCAGAAAAGGCCTAGGATACGTAACCAAAACTACAATATTGTAGTGGACCCATCAATCTCAGCATCAGCATCATTTTCACTGCCATCAGCAAACCCAGGCCAAAATTAAACACGTGATTTTCTTTTCCCCCCCAGAGATATGACTGACAGACAATATATATATACACACACACACACACATATATATATAGTGTGTGTGTGTATATAGTATATAATAAATTTCAAAATTACTTTGTTGGAACAGCTCAGAGAGCTGTCTAATTGAGCTATTTGTCTCTCAAGGCTGTCTTATTGAGGTGGTCAACCTCAGGCAGCAGATGCTAAGAGGCCAAAGCAATAATGAGGAATTGAACAGAGCTGTGCATACATGGGTCACCATCTTGTGCGTCTCCTGAGGTAGCAAAATGCCACGAGTCAGCCTTGCATTCTCAATCATTTATTCACAGTATTTGATAATCCAAAAATGTACCTACTGACATTGTTAATTGCCACTACCTGCTCACCTTGGAATGCATGCTTTACCATTGCTCTCCACTTAAAATGCAAGAAACTCAGACAGGATTGTAGCTACAGGGGAGCAAAATTAGGGCATTGCTCTTCAAATAAGAAGTCTGCCCACCACTAAATTTTCCTTCAGTCTCAAATTTCCAACATTGCAGAGAGTGAATCATTGAACATTTTTCACACCTAGAACTCATATTTGCTTGCATTCCAATGGTAATTTTTTTCTGCCCCTTTTCTTTGGATGTCCAATATATATTTCTAAGTGCCCAACTGAAGTTTTATGTCACTGCAATGCTAGAAATTTAGAGACTGAAGAAAATTTCATGGGGAGGTAGAATTCTTATAAGGGACAATGTCCTCATTTTACTCCATTTGACACCTTCACCAGAGGCTTCTTTATTACTCCTCATTCATACTAACTTCTGAAAAGCTTCATAATACACATTACTGCTCAAAAGCCTGCACTAGGAGAAGGGCCACCCAAGTCTCCAGGAGTAAAGAGAAACTAAAATGTGTGGAGCCGTTTAGATCTATTTACCCACATGACAATAGCCACTGGTGTAGGGATGGGGGGGGCGATGGGGATGGTGCACCCTGGGTGGCATGTTTTTGGGGGTAATGCTGCTCCTTGCCTGCCCCCCTGTGCTCCGTAGCCCCGCTCACATGTGCCATTGCTCCATCTACATATGCCATAGCCCTGCCCATGTGTGCCGTCACCCCGCCCATGCACACTGTAGCCCTGCCCATGCCTCTCTGTCCCCATCTTTACTCCACTGGTGCTAAGCTCCACGTCTGACAGTAGCTACCAGGTAGCCCCTGATCAGCCCATCCACTTCCTTAAGGAACCAGGGAGAAAACATAGCAAAGATCTTCATATTGTACTACAGTGTTGACAAGAATACACCGGGGGGGGGAGGAAGGCATATTGATCATTAACAACAAATTAAGCAACAAAACTATTAATATCACATCTAAACAAGAATAAGACAATATGCCTATTAAAGGCAATCAACCGTAAACAGCAAACATTGGAACTGTTTAAAAGGCCCATTTTGAAGAGATACATTTCCACATCTTTCCTGAAAACAGTTGGATTAGGCATTGACTGTGGAGTGTATTCTATGGGAGCAATGCAGGAGAAAGCCCTCTCCGACATGCCCCTCAAGTGGACCTCAACTTCTGGAGAGAAGTGACTAGTGGGGTGCCACAGGGTTCTGTCCTGGGCCCAGTGCTATTCAAAATCTTCATCGATGACTTGGATGAAGGAGTGGAGGGCATGCTGATAAAATTTGCAGATGACACCAAATTGGGAAGGGTTGCTAATACCCCAGAGGACAGGATCAAATTTCAAAATGACCTTGACAGATTGGAGAGCTGGGCCAAAGCTAACAAAATGAATTCCAACAGAGAGAAATGTAAAGTCCTACACTTAGGCAGAAAAAATGGAATGCAGAAATATAGGATGCGGGACATGTGGATGGATAGTAGTGCATGTGAAAAGGATCTAGGAGTCTTGGTAGATCACAAGCTGAACAGGAGTCAGCAGTGTGATGCAGCAACCAAGAAAGCCAACACGATCCTTGGTTGCATCAATAGGAGTATGGTGTCTAGATTGAGGGAGGTAGTAGAACCACTCTATTCTGCATTGGTTAGGCCTCATTTGGACTACTGTGACCAGTTCTGGGCACCTCAGTTCAAGAAGGATATTGACCAGCTGGAATGTGTCCAGAGGAGGGTGACCAAAGCGGTGAAGGGTCTGGAAGCCATGCCCTATGAGGAGTGGCTTAGGGAGCTGGATATGTTTAGTCTGCAGAAGAGAAGCTTAAGAGGGGACATGATAACCATGTTTAAATATTTGAAAGGATGTCATGTTGAGGAGGGAGCAGGATTGTTTTCTGCTGCTCCAGAGATTAGGACAAGGAGCAATGGATTCAAGCTGCAGGAAAGGAGATTCCACTCGAACCTCAGGAAGAACTTCCTGATGGTCAGAGCTGTCCAGCACTGGAATATGCTGCCTCAGAGTGTGCTAGAGTCTCTTTCTTTGGAGGTTTTTAAGCAGAGGCTGGATGGCCATCTGTTAGGAGAACTTTGATGGGTGTTCCTGCATAAGCAGAGGGTTGGACTCAATGGCCCCTGGGGTCTCTTCCAACTCTGTGATTCTATCCCTCCTGTCTACACATTATGTATCTGTCTGGAGTTATCAGGTAGACAGACTCTAGTACAGTTGGACTGCCTAAAGGGATTCAGAGCACAAGGGGACAACATAAAATCCAAGCCCATCCACAGGCTTATCTAACTTAGTAAATGCAATACCCAGAACAGCTACAACAAGGAAAAGCTCAGTGATTGGCTATCCTGGCCTTATCTCTGGATAGTACACCTCTGCTACTCCAACACAGCTTGTAAAGAAGGTGTAGTTGGTCTGGGCATTAGTCCAAAAGGATGGAATGCAGCCTTGTCTTGATTTAAACATTGCCATAATTTTTTTCATCTTCTCCCCCAAGTGCAAGGCACATGCCCTCCAAGGAATCTTTTACACACACACACACACACACACAGAGGAGAGAGGAAGAGAGAGGTACTATTTGCCTACATATTTTTCCCTTCAGAAGGAAGAGAGCAAAAAAATGGGCATATGTCAGATGTTGGTCGTACCAGTTAATGAACATCTGCTGTAATCTTGTAGTGAATAGCATTGCATTTTTTAGAAAAAGAAAAAAGAAAAAAAGTAGAATAATTGTTTTCAAGCTCACATTTGAGGAGGAAAACAAGAACTCACTGAAGGCTTATTAAGCAAAAAGGATTCTCAGCAGAGTGCACTTGGTCTGAAAATAATAAAGCCAGTGCAGTGTGGTCCCTTTTTGTGTATTTTTAAAAAGTGTGAAACAGCTATGCAAAAGAAAAATTATAGTCATATTTGAGTGTTGTGGTTGAATAGGGTACAGGAACACATGTAAGACACCTGAGGCAATGTGCATCAACCTCACTCCAACATCCCATCTCTTCCTCTCCAGTCCTCAACTCACACCCACTTTTGTGTGAATAGAGGCCTTTGTCCAGTCTGAAAGACTGAGTGTGTGCATTGTATACTATGAGAACACTGTTATGGTTCTGTCCTATGGAATCCTAGGATTTGTAGAGTTCTAAGTACCTCACTGGGTTCTTAGAGCTTAGAGTAATTTTTCTCAGAGTTGGGATAAATTACTTTCTACTAGAAAGTTCTAATGAAATAGCTGAGGGGAATATCTTAGTGAATTCTAAGTACTGCACCAGACTAAAAATCCCAGGATTCTTCAGGACAGAGCCACAACAGTTAAAGCAGCATTAAACTGATATAATTGTGCAGTGGAGATACACTTCCTGACAAAGCAACTTCCTGGATGGATGGAGCCTTCTACCTGAATTCAAACAAGTGAAAATAGAAGCCCCCTTCAGAGTTTCCCACTTAACACCAGGAGCTCAGGGACTTGGAGTGCAGGGCTGGTTTGTACAAGAACACTGGGAATGAGACCAGATTGTGTACCATGTATCCCTTGAACATACTCCTATCAGATTTGGGACCAATTTCCTGTTTTGGACTATAGTTTCCAGAATACCTTGGGATGAGGAAGTGTCGTCCAAAAAGTAACTTCTCTATGGTTTGGTTTCTACATTTTATTCAGATGCAGTACCTTGACTTGGGCCATTTCCACACTAGCCTGTTATAGCACGATGATTCCACTTTCAACATCCTCTGAAATCCTGGGGTTTGCAGTTTTGGGAGGGGCCGTCTGGCCCCTCCCGAAACTGCAAACCCCAGGATTCCGGAGGATGTTGAAAGTAGAATCATCGTGCTATAACAGACTAGTGTGGAAATGGCCTTGGTTAAGTTTTGAAACGGAGAGTCTGCATACTGAACTTTCTGCCTCATCCAGCAACATCAGAGCCAAAGTCCCAGCCTAATACATAGCTGAGAAGTGTATCATCAGTCATTGGGAACTGTGTCACATCATCATGGCTCATAGCCCACATGCACTAAGTTAAAGAAGAGCAAGACCAGCAGCAGCCATAACTTTAACAACAACAATAACAACAGCTTATCCTGAACTCACTCTGTGGTGGTTGTGGGATATTTTCTATCACCAGTGAGAATTCAACTCTACTGTGAAGTGAACAAATGCACCATGTCCAAAGAAGTGTTTATGCCTATAGAATAAAGTAAATTCCATCCAGCTACACAGACACAAAAAACTCCATCTTACTGTCTATTCTTGCTGTCTAGAGAGATTCTTCTGGAGATCCTCAAAAATCCATTTTTTTCTCAAGACTTTAAATAATTTAGGTTATCAGTCAACTTGGATACCCCACTTCTCACCCCAGCTCCAGACCATTTATGTACACAAGTTCCAGTACAGATTCCTGAGGGACCCCACTGCTCACATTCTTCCACTGTGAGAAGATTTATTCCTATTCCCTGTGGCCTTTTCATTAACCAGTTTTCAGTCTGTAAGAGGACTTGGACCATGACAGTTCAACTTGCTGCCACGTCCATACTATAGAACCTTATCAAAAGCCCTTTAGAAGCCTAACGGGCACAGAGGATTTTGGAGAAATGTAACATGGAATGTGACACTATTAGTCTCTTTATTAAAATAAAATCTAAAAAAACACACAACCAAACCACACTGTGGTCTCTGTGTAATGAAATACTCTTTCTTCCATTGTTGCTGTTGTTGTTGTTACAGTAGTGGTGGTGATTGCAGGCCTTTAAGTCATTTTCAACTTATGGTGATCTTAAGGCAAATCTATCATGTGATGTTCTTGCCAAAATTTGTTCAGAGGGAGTTTATCTTTGCCTTCCTCTGAAACTGAGAAAAGTGTGTGAGGGAGTGTGTGACTCCTTCAAGGTCACCCAGTGGGTTTTGATGGCTGAGTGTGGATTCAAACCCTGGTCTCCAGAGTCATAGGCCATTTCCACCCTACACTGTTATAGTGCCATTATCCCACTTTCAACATCCTGTGGAATTCTGGGATTTGTAGTTTACTGAGGCCCAAGAGCTCTCTGGCTGAGATTTCTAAACGCCTCTCCCTAAACTGCAAATCCCAGGATTCCAAAGGATGTTGAAAGTGGGATAATATCACTATAACAGTATAGTGCAGAAATGGCCATAGTCTAATGCTCAGACCACTATACCATACCGACTCTTTCTTCCTCACAAGATGCATAATACTTTGTTCTGAATCCACTTAGCAGATTCTTAGTCCATTTAGCAGATAAATGAAAGCAGTCACTAATAATGTTGGGAAAAGAATAAAGAAATGAGCAAGAAGTAATATATAGTCTAGGAGTAAACAACAATCACTGTGGTTTTGTTATAGCAGTCCCTCACTAGACTCCTCCCAGGAGGTTCCTGTTTGTTTAGGAATGTTAAACACCTATGCTAATGAGAAACAAATATGCTGCCAGCTCCATGGCTAGTCACCAACACATAATATCTAAGTTCAGATAACTGAGAGAAAGATAATTTCAGTGAACCAAGGTAGACACATGTGTAGCAATCTTGTTAAACATGCATGAAACAGCTACCCCAAATGCTAAAACCATGCAGTATTCCAGTATACACGGTAGAGAAAAAAAGGTAAATTTACCAGTCAGCCTTTTCTGTGTATAACCCAGTGTGTGAATTTGCTGCATGTGGAAACTAGAGAACCCAACCTGTTGTTACTTAATAATATGTTAAGCCTGGAACCAGTATATACCGTCCTTGATTAAACACTGAGATGACAGCATAACAGTCAAGCCAAACTTTGACATTTCCTCTTGACAATTTATGTATGTGGCAGTTGGTTTGGGTTGTATAGCACTTTGATATCCCTTTAACTGCCATGACTCCTTCTTATGGAAACCTAGGATTTGTAGTTTGATTGATGAGGTACTTAGAATTCTTTGCTAGAGAGGTGTTCAGGAGAGTGCATTAGATCTTTCCCTACGGAGAAATCTAAGTACATCAACAAATGGCAAGATCCAGGATTCCAAGGGACTGAGCCATACTGTTAAAGTGGTATCAAACCACTATAATTCTGTGGTGTGGATACACCAACATCATTGCCTTTTTAATTTCCCATTTTTAATTTCTGTGTATTGTCTATTTAAGAGGCAAACTCATTAGCAGGGAAAGAAGGACATGGTTTCACTCTGGGGCAGTAGCCAATGAGAGCAGCTGGGACCAGCTTCACCTACTCAGAGATAAGGATTTCATATTCTAGTACCCCAAACCCATGCAAACTCGGACACATATTACACAAATTATTTGTTCATTATGCCAATCATCTGGTGGGCTGGGAAAGAATTGACCAACATGCATTCCCCCTGATTTCCCATTGACCATACTCTTCAAAATTGCTTTCTAGATTAGAAACAGTAAAAGTGGCACTAGAATCCTGTTGTTGTGCTTGTACTGGCAGTTGCCCATTTGCCGAGGTCATGCAGCAAAAGAGAGGGAAAATGGGCAGAAGCTGCTGGCTCTGAGCAGCTAGTTTCTCCACTACTTTATTTTCTTCATGGCTGCTATGCTCATAGCCTTTCTTCTCCTGATTGGTAATTATACCATCATAGTGCACCAATAGGATTTTCCTGGGTTTTCTTAACTTTCTTTTAATGCAATATATAGGTGCACAGCCTCCTAGGCCATATAGACCCCTCCAAGGTGTTTTATGTGGCAGCATGACCATTTCCCACTTTTAATCAGCTTTTCATCTCACATGTCTCCTGGACCTTTAACAGTTGCAGGAAATGCAGATATTCAACAAGGATATAGGTCAATGAATCAGTGTAAAACTTTAAATTGATAACACCCTGAACATTTCAGGCATACTTGTGATTTTCTTTTTCACTAAACACACAGTGTGGCAGTAGCTTGCAAACAATAGGGCAAAATAGTGATGCATGTCTTGCCTCGTGTCCTGGCTTTTACAATGCCTATAAAAACCGCTCTTTTAAAAAAAAGAAAAAGCAATCTGGAAATCTCGATCAGCTAATTGTGTAAATGGGCATCAGGCAGCATGGTTATAATCAGGTAAAACCCAGCCTACCAGTCAATATGGCAGTCCTAGAGACAGAACAATCTTGAGCTAACATGGCCAGATCAGTAAATAGGAGATATTATTTTGACTGTTTGTGACTATTTTTAGTGATGCTTGTTAGTTGCCTTGAGAGCTATTTTTAATGGAAGGTCAGGGTAAAAAAAAAAATGCAATAAATAATGACTTGTTGAATTGTGAATACTCCTTTTAAAGGTCAAAGGTTGTTGCTTTGTGTTTCAGTAGGTAATAATAAATAAGATATCTGGTGTGTACAACATTTTTCTGTATTTAAATGTCCCAGTGTAGTGTTGCTGTGGGGACACTATAAGGAATAAATATAGCAGCTGTCATTGCCCATGTTGATTTGGTATGATGCTGAAATAAGTACTAGACTAGTGGTAGCTACTAAACAGAGCTGGCCAGCAATCATCAGAACACTGCTGTCTGATATTGCCACCAGATGAGCCTACCTGGGGTGAAAAATTGTCTATCAAAGGCAGCATGATCATAATGGTTGAAAAATGTTGCAGTTTCTTCACATGACCAGTACAACAGAAAGCCACTGGGGATATGAGACTTTGAGTGGTATAATTGCCTTTGCATAGAAAAAAATACTAGAGGCCAATGGCAGTTGCTAGAAGGGGTGAACCCATGGTTCTAGGGACACATCGCAACATTTATTGTAGAATATGGAGCCATACATTCCTGGTTTTCATGCTCCAGTAAGGGACATTGCAAAAGACAGTGTTGCTACTGGTAGGGTCTCCCAAGTCAGATAAGCTTTTGGTGAGTAACCAGATCAAAGTTGTCAGACAGCTACTGGGCGTGGCATTAGAGTATGTGTGTGCGTGGTGGTGACATTGGCGGAGGTTCACTCAGAGGCAATGACAATGGCATTTTAGCTAACTCCAAAAGAGAGGAAAGGATTGGGGAGAACTAAATTAGTTCTAACCGAGATAAAGCAAAGAATGGGCTGAACAAGTACTGGGGTGGAGGAATAGTGTGCAGGTGAGAGTGGAATAGTGGATTTGGATCCAAGTGAAACTGGATACTTCCACTAGTGGGCTATACAGAAATTTCTGGGGGAACAAGGGACGACCAACCGCGAGGAGATCAGGGAAGAGATGAGATCAATTTTTCTGAGAAACAAGTGAAGTAAAAACAAAGTGACAGCAAAAAGATTGACCAAGAGACAAAACAAAATTAGAGAATGTGCAAAGTTAGTTGTATTGCCCTATAGATCACATTTGAAAAATAGTGAATTCCAGCTTGAGCTGTGAACTATATCTAAAAAATATTAACCATGCAGCTGGGATTAAGATGTAATCAAAGATTTGTGCAAATAAAATGGATTTTGACATTTGAGGGTTTTCGCTGGCACCAACTGGATTAAAATTCTTCATGAGACAATACTTGGACGTTGCCAATTTATGAAGTCAGACTGTGTAAAACAGGATATGCAAATCAGGAATGACTCATGCTCCCCATCTTTATGTATGCCTTAACACGGAGTAAGCCAAACACACAGATATACACAATTCCTGCCACAGTTTTAACTTCAGGATGTTCAGAAATGGCAACTGTATCTTTTATGTACAACTACAATGCTGGAATAATGTGTAGATTTTCACGCAACCCATCTATTAGTGTTCCTTGAGGTGCACACAGGGATAACTTGTCTCAGAACCATTCCAACCTTTGTATCAGTGAGGCACAAAGGTTGAAGGTGTTGGATTGTTAGAGTTCCCTCCCTCAGCCTGTGCCCAGTTCTAAAAGACTGAAAGCTAAAAAGGAGCTAAAGAGCTTATCAAGTGTGGTTATAGTGAAACTGATCTCTGTCATCTATTGTCAAATATAATTAAAATATCTCCCTAGACCCTGAGAACCAGTCCAAGGGCATTTTGCAATTCTTCATCTCCTTGTTCTTTACATCTGCTGTTCGCACCACTGTATTTTAGAGTTATTTGAAAGCAATTTGAAAACCCAACTCAAAGATGGATACAGCAGTTGAGTGGAACTCCTTGTTCCCCAATATCTTGTCTTCTAGAATTCCACAAGTACTTTGAGTCCTATGGTCAAACAACTAATAGAGTGAATCATGCCATTCTTACAGCAAT
The DNA here is from genome assembly GCA_948474755.1 of Ctenosaura bakeri. NCBI lineage: Eukaryota > Metazoa > Chordata > Lepidosauria > Squamata > Iguanidae > Ctenosaura > Ctenosaura bakeri. The sequence goes on along the minus strand of CAOLHI010000011.1, from coordinate 348,496 downwards.
AATAACTAAGCTTTAACCATTAGGCCAAGGGGAAAAAATCCACTATGCAAGATTATTTATTTATTTATTTAAAGCCAATTTTTTTTTTTTCAGCAACTCACAATATCACATGGAGTGGAATTATTTCAAACTACTTTTATTAGCACATTATTAATGATCCAACATTGTGACCCTTAAAATCCCCTCCATTTTGGAATTTTTGTTACATTTACAAAATCTTTTATAATCACACTGTGAACAGGGTATACACTTCTCAAGCCAGCGTGGATTTTTTGGATGTTTCTTGGGAATGCTGGCCATATTCATAGCCTACAAAGCCCATGGGATTTGCATATTGCCCAGTACAGAACTATTTAATTTGTTGCTTTCCTGTAGTCTTTTCATGGACTGAAAATATGTCCTGCTTTGGTTGCTTTCAGCTTCCAACTCAGCAAGTGCTAAAGATTCCCCAGGCAGCTTTTTCCAAAACAGCCTCATTTTGTTGGTATCATAAGCCAACTCAGCACACACAAGCAACATTATTTCCTATTTGTTTTGAGTTCCAGAGCAAATGCATTTGAGGCCTGAATGCCCATTCTCCTCTGCTTGTCAGTGATTTTTATTTGGAAGGTGCCAAGCTGATCCATGGACCAGAGGAGTACAGCCAAAATCCAATTCAGATGGTCACAAAAATCCAGGCTTCCAATTACCTTTTAAATGGCTATGGATATAATAAAATCAGCCACCACCCCAGCAGCTTTCTCTGGGTAGGTTCCCAGTCATGAATTAGGCTACTCCAATGTAACTCATGTAAAGGCTGAAGCCAAAATGTATATTTACTTCTGACAGGTGGCATGTTCCCTTGCCATACAATGAAATGCATTTGAAACAGATTAATGGGACCATGATTTACCCTGTCATTTCAAATGAAATGCTTGCTTTGCAAATCTCATAGCTGGGTTTAGAAATGTATGAAGTCCAGGCATTGTGAGTTAAGCCTTGTTTTCCACGTGTGTTTATCCTGAGATTGATCTGCCCCCATGTTTGGCTTGCCTGTGTCCAACCACAAGTGTTGTTTCTGAAAAGCAGTGTTCTCTGTGTGTGTGTGTGTGTGTGAGTGAGTGAGAGAGAGAGAGAGAGAGAGAGAGATTCCCCCTGCTCTCTGGAATGAACACAGCTGGTGAGCACACCCACCCACAAAGAGGCTATTACATGCATAGTCCTCTGTTTCTGCCTTCTTGAACACCTCAGTCTTTCTTTGCTCCAACCTAACCTCTCAGTCAGCAATCAACAGAACTGGGCCTTATTCATCTCTGGTAAAAATCCACAAGGGAACTTGGCGTGATAAAAGTTATCCATTGATTAACAGAGTGCCCGGTCTTGCCAGGCCAAAACCCAGGTCACTGGGGACTCACGTCTCGAGCCCTAGTGGAGCCATTGGAGAAGTGCTCTCCACAGGCCGTGAAGGCTTTTGTTGGGAAGGTCATACACAGGCTGATTGCATCCAATGAAACAGCTAGTATTGGATCATTAATTTCTATAACATGATATATCCAGACTGAGAGGGCATTCTGTGTGTAACACAGATTGCCCTCTATCATTGACAGCTAATCCAAAACACACAGCAAGCTAGGGAGCTCAGAAAGTAGCACTGTTGCCCTTTCACCAAATATCTGCCACCTATCCTGTATACAGCAAAGGGTTTCTAAGCAGGAAGTGCTTAACCACCCTCCTGGGCCTCTTCAGATCTCTCCCTAGCACAGTGGTGTGGAACTCTGCCTACATCTCCCAGAAGGCCTTCAATATCATAACCAGTGCAGAAGGATTATAGGAGCTGCAGCTCTAAAATTAGAGCTGGTAATTGCTATCCCTATGAGAAGAAGACTAGGACAGTACCATTCAGATAGAAGAAGATGTGAAAAACTGTGCTGAATCATACTAAACTGTGGTAGGTCACCCAGTGGTGAACCAGTTGTCTGTGGGAAGCTCCAGGTAAGACATAAGGACATCTCCACCTTCCTGGTTGTTCCTTGAAATCTCTTCTATAGATGCATAGTGGCTCTGATGATCAATATAATCTACTATGCTTTGGTCAGATCCTGGAACACTCTGTCTAGTTCTAAGCACAACAATTCAAGAAAGATAGTGACAAACTGGAATGTGTTCAGAGGAGAGTAGTAACAGATCTGGACACCATGCTCTATGAGAAATGGCTTAGGAATCTGGGTATATTTACCTAGGAGAGGACATAGCCATATTTAAATACCTGTAGCAACATTTTGTAGGAGATGGGATCAGCTTACTTTCTGTTGCCCCACAGACTAGAACACGAACTAGTGGATTCAAATTACAGAAAAATTTCTTGATGGCAGAAGCCGTTTGACCATTCTTCCTCAGCTGGTATTAGACACTCCTTCTTTGAGGAGCTCTAAACAGAAGTTGGATGAACATGTTCAGCAATGCTTTAGTTATATATTCCAACATGGCAGGAGATTGACCTAGATGTCTCTTTCAGTTCCTTCCAGCTCTATAATTTTAATGTATAGCCATCATCACTGTTATCCATAAATAGCCATGAGGATGCATAAAAGAATGCATAAGAGAAAAGAAGAACTATTTAACTTAACAGAAGGCAGTTGAACTACAGCTGTGTATTGGGATACAATACCACAATGAAGCTAGCATTTAGAAGTGTTGATCATTAGAAACTTGAGGATTTAATATATGGAGCAACTAAGGGCACAAGAAATCTCACTTGAATCCAAGACAAGACATTTGGTACATTTCAGAAGATTGTCTTGTGGTTTCTTTCTATTCCAATGATTCAGGTATGGAATCAGAACAACACATTGTGGAGGAAAAAACTTTTAAGTTGTTCGCTAATGCAGGCATAATTCTTTCAGCATGGCTGTAGAGCAACACTATCAAACTCATGCATGTAACAACATGGAAGCAGGGCTTAGTAGCTTTGCTGGCCCCCAGAACCATTAGACTCAGCATGACTAGTCTAAGAAGAAGGTTTGGGCTCCAATAGTGCTATTATTTTTGGAAGTAGCTTTGGATTTCTGCAGCTTTGGCTTCGAGTAAGGCTGGAGTCATGGTCTTCACCTTCAGTTGCCAAGCTAAACTTTTCCCTGGGTGTGAAAGCACGTGTTTACCCATGTGCAAATGAAACTACAATGCCTTCCTGTAATTGCATTGGTTAAAAAAAAAAACTCCTCCTAAAATATTAGGTCTGTGCTTCACTTAATGACAAAAATGGTAATATGTTAAAGATCAGTCCAAAACAAGAATGCTAGGATGAAGAATGGAATAAATGTTCCAAATATTTTCATTTTTGGTACCTGGTTCCTGTTCAGTATTCTATGCAGTTTCACAGCTTCCCCTTCTCATTTTTTGTGAGTGCATTGACTTAACACATTAACTGTTAGAATTGTGCTGAATATTTTCAGCTAAATATTTCCAGACCAAAAGGGGATAGGAAGAAAGTGTTCCTTGGAAACTAACACCACAAAATGATTACCATTCTGAAATTATTCATACCTTGCTCACTCATCCAAGACACAGTTGCTTCAGTGCTTGCTTTCTCCTTACTCCCCACACAAGCAGCAAGATAACACTGGAAAACTTCGTAACCAAATCTTGATTGGATTTGTGGTCTCATCTCAAAGCCATTTCAGAGTGAGACCTCCTTTCCTTATGTTTCCTACCCTTACTCAGATCTGGCTTCATGACAATGTTATAACCAATCAGGTTTTTTAAAAAATCTCTTCTGTTTGTTTGTGAACATCATGAAGACAAGTCAAGACAGGACAGGAAGCATTGCCTTCACTCTAAAAGACTGGGCACTTTCATCCCTGCTAGCAATGTCACAATAAGAGAGCTGCTTTGTGGCTTGTGAAAGCTTTTATGAGAATGGCAAAGGTAGATGGAGCAGACAATTAAGGTTTTCCCAGTAGCATAGCATTAATAATGTGAAACCAAAACAATGACTTATTCTCTGGTACTCTACTGTAAGAGAACATACCACCACGCCTGAGGATCTCTTCTCTAACACAACAATATAACCAGTAAGTTGTTATATTGCAACAGCACACACATTTTTTTTCTTAGAAGTAAACTTCAATTGATTTATAACATTTGAATCCTTATCGTCTACTACAAGGATGGGCAAATTCCAGGAACATCTTTCCAGCTCTAGGTTCTTTTGAGGCAGCACCAGTTCATTACAATTTACTTCCAGGTTTGTTTTTGTTTGTTTGTTTGTTTGTTTGTTTTATAAAAAAGAACGGATTTTTAAAACTTGAATGGAGGGGGCTAAAGTGAGCCAGGGGGTTATATTTGTTGTAGAAAATTATCTCCCAAAAGCACTGTTCTTCTTCTTTTCACAAGTCATTGGAACTGTGCATAAAATGCCCAATGGCCAAGGCCCTTTCCGCACCGGGCTATTAAAACGGAGGTCTTCTGCACCGTGGAGTGGACTGGGGCAGACTACTTTTTGTAGTTCCGCACTTCAGTTCACTCCGGAGTGACCAGAACTGGTGCTTTTTAAAAACCTCTTTTTTAAAAAAAAAAAACACCTTTTTTTTAAAAAAAGCAAGGAGCGCGCAACTCTGTGTTGCTTCGGTGCTGCGCTCCAGTGCAGATTTGCAGGCGCGCACTAGTGCATGCCTGCAGATCTGCCAGGGGCGGGCTTTAGGCTGGCGAGCTTCTCCGGTTGGTGGAGAGCCTCCACCAACCGGATGCTGCCATTTTGGACACCGGAGCAGTACGGAGTGACGAGCTCGCACTGCTCCTCATCCTGACGGACTCACCTGGATGCTTAAGAAATCCAGTGAGTCCCGTTTTTGCGCAATTCCTTTCCCACGTGCAGAAAGGGCCCAAGATGCCTCTGCATGTACAAAGCAAACTAGACCAGCAGTTGAAACTTACTTCAACACTGCCAATGAGATGGGGTCCTTTACCACCCCAAAGACCCCACATTAGTTTAGGGCAGGAGTGGGCAAAGTATGGCCCATGGGCTGCATGTAGCCCTCAGGACTGTTTTTTTTTTCCTCTGCAGCTCCCAGGCCCCCAAGTATGTGTGTATGTGTGTGTATGTTTGCCTCCCCCAAATTTTTTTTCCTCCAAAATACTCCCAGATGGACTCTGGGGATGTGGAGATAATTTCTACTACATTTGGAGGCACCCCACTTTTCAAAAATATTGTCCCAAAATACTCCCAAATATCCACTGGGGGTGTAAGGGATATTTTTACCACAATCTGCACCTTCCCGAGGGAAACCCAAAATTTGATAAAAATGCCCCCATTGCTCTTAAAGGTGTTTGGGGGCAAAACATATATTTTACTTTAATTTTTAAATTTTTTTTAGAAGCAGGTACAATTCTCCAAGTTCTCCCAATGAGACCCCCTAATCTTTCCCAGTTGCCTGCTTCTGGTTTAAGGGATGTAGCTTCGCTTTCTGAAAGGAATGGCTTGGGGGATCAGAAATTAGCATTGCTGCCCCTTCACCCAATATCTATCACCTGAGGCAGTTGCCTCACACTGCCTTACTGAAGGGCTGGTCCTGTATACAGCAAAGGGTTTCTAAGCAGAAAGTGCTTAACCTTCCTCTAGCAGCCTTTTCCTGCTTCCTTTTATCAGGGTTGCTGAGAGGCTGGCATTAAGAAAGAAAGAAGGGAAGCTGCAAGTATCTTTGTGTTCTAAGACAAGTTGGGGCTATTGCAGAGTTCTTCAAGAAAACAATAATCCTCATTTGTTTGCAATTTGTTTTTGGACTAGATTGACTGGACTCTGTTCTTTGTGACCATAAATTTTCTGAATTAAAGAATGATAATCTTGCACCTAGAAAAAGAAAAGGAAATATAATCTGCTGTCAATATTTGAATAATTTCACATATTGATCTTGCTTATGTCATGGTCTATTTTTTTTTAATTGCTCACTTTATAAATACATAATGAAACCTTCAAAAAATATACCAGGAAAGATTGTGTGGTTGATTTAAACAGCAGCATGCGTCCAAATGAAAGATTAAGGAACATCATGTGAAAACTCTATCTGTCCTTTCTTAACCAATTTCAGCAAAATGTGTGTACTTGGGAAATGGTCAGGACTGGCTGTTCTGTATTTTCAATCTTGCCAAACATATTTAATGGTAATCCTGCAAATTCTGTGTAATATGCCTTTAAAGGCCTAATAAATTAAAAGGAGGACTCTTATTTGCATTTCTAAATGTGGCAGAAGTATGATCAGACAAAAAGAGTACATGTACTAAATTTTATTACTGGTATTTTCAACACTTCAGTTGAAAACTCATTTCTAGCAGCCTGGAAGTCTACCAATATGATGTTTTTTCCTCACCCAGTCTGTTCAATAGGAAGATATGTCTTTGTGTAGACTTGATTAGAGAGCCAGTATGGTTTGAGTATTGGAATGGGACTCTGAGAGTCAAGGGTTTAAATCCCTGCTGAGCCATGGAAGTACACTAGATGACCCAGAGCATGTCATACTCTCTCAACCTCAGAAAAAGGCAATGGTAAACCCCCTCTAATTGTGCCGAGAAAACCCTGAACATAAATCCTTAGGGTTGCTTTAAGTGGAAAACTATTTGAAAGCACATAACAACCACAAGAAAACTTGATTAATGATTATTCCCCCGTCTTTTTCCAGGAAGAAAACCCAAGCTGGTCTCAGGATTAGGCCAATATGGTACAAATATATCTAGGTATCTAGGTCAATCAGCAGAGATGTAGACTTGAGTCAATAGACTCGGACTCAAGTCAGACTTAAGTCGGTTCAGTGACTCGACTCAGACTCAACTTGGCAATAAATGATGCACTGACTCAACTCAACTTGAGACTCGTAAATTTTTAATGACTGACTTGCTGCCCTTGGTTCAGTAACATAACCCATTCATACAGAAACTTTATGACCTTGAACAAGACTTCCATCTCTTTTTGCCTGCTGGTCACATGGCAATCTGTCTCAAGCCCAAAGCATGGGTGTATTTCTTAGAGGGAACTGCAAATGGGCTAGGCAATGGGCTTGAGGCAGGCTTGAGGTCTGCTCAGCAGTCTGCCTTTGCTGTTTATTAGAAGAGTCTTCTAAAACTTTTCATAAGAGCAGAAGACAAGACTCACCCCCAAAGTGCAGGATGCATTTCTTAGAAGGGAACAGCAAATGTGTTAGACAACAGGCTTAAGGAGGAAGGATCCTTCCTTTTAAAGTTTTAGAAGCTTCAGTAATGGGGAGATGACGGATCCTATTCTCCACTTCTGAAAAATCATCCAGCTTCAGAAGTGGAAAGTAAGAAGGATCCTGTCCCCCACATCTGAAGCTGTAGATGGTAAGATCATAAATGTGGAGGGCTGACTCTGCTTAAATTGTTAAAACTGACTTTATTTGGCTCTGTCCAATAATTCTAGAATTTTGGTTGGAGTATAAAGTTGACTTCCAGACTTGAGACTTGACTTAAAAGTATCTTCAAGGACTTGACTTGAGACTTGAAGGCAGAGACTTGAGACTTGACTTGAGACTTGGAGTAAAAGACTTAAATACATCACTGCCAATCAGATAGATAGATAGATGATAGATAGATCCAAACACAGAATACAGAGACAGGACAGAATAAAACAGAAAAAGGTCCAATAGATTGAGAATTAAAAGTAGAATCTGCAGCAGGAGCTTAAGATTCTCTTGCTATCAATTTTATTGTACTTCTCTAAATCCTACCTGCATTTCTTTCCGTTTCATGCTGGGTTTTGGGTCTTCTTCCCTCCCTGAAACTGATACATGTATTCACAAATGTTACCTAGTGTATGTCCCACCCCTTTTTTCACTCTATGAGTCTGCCTAATGTTTAAAATTTTCAGAGGAAGGCTTGCTATCTTTTCCAACACCTTTCCAGCTGTCTTTAGTGAGGACACGGGAAAGACTCTTTTCAGTGACTGCTCCCAAGTTTTGAAATTTGCTCCCAAGGGAGGTCCACTTGGCTCCCTCTCTGTTTTCTTTCCACCAACAGGGAAAAACCTTTTTATTTAGGCAAGATTTAACTTCCTGAGCCAGGAGGGTATTTTAATGGATAGTGCTATGCTTTTATCTTTCTCGCCATGTTTTAATGTGTTTTAAAGTATTACAATTTAGCATTGTAACAGAATTGTTTGTTAGTGTTCTTTAAAACTGTATCAAATAGGCTTTCTCTGTACTTTGTTCAAATTTGTTCTGTGCTGCCTTGGGTCCTGTACTGGGAGAAAGACAACAAGTAAATGAATGAAGGAAGAATTTGTGCATATTTTTTTCCCAATGATATCCATTTTTAGCTTCTGTTTTGTGCACATGCTTTTGTGTGCCCTTAATTTCTCTGAAACACCTTGTCAACCTTACAAATGTGAACATTTTAGAGGCAAGGTGCATCACATCTCATTAGAAGTCTCAAAAAAGGTGAAATAGTTAAATCTAGTATTATTCTTTTCCCTCCCTAACCTGGAGCAGGCACACAAAACATCAGACTGTCTCCTCTACCAGATCTTATGCAAGGGTAACTCAAGACATTTTGCTGCTTAAGATGGAGCAAAAAAAAAAAAAAAGGTGGTAAAATAGTTTTAAAAACAATTAAATTAGCTAACATGTCTAAACATCTATTTAGACATTTCTCCCAGCATGGGATCCAAGGTGGGGTACAATGTTTTAAAAGCACAATACAATTATGGAAAAAATCTCTCAATACAAAATTTAAAAACAAACTAAATTTCTATTTAAAAAATATGAGCTAGAAATAAGTTAAAACAGCATTAAAAACAAGTTTAAAACAGCATTAAAATGCTTATAACATAAGAAAAAAATGCTACTCCCGTTAAAAACTCCATCTGCTCTGACACACTAAAAAGCAAAAGCTTCTCTAAATAATGAAAAGGGCCTTTACCTGCCAGCAGAAAAATGGCAGGGAGGGTGCCAGCTGGACCTGCTGGAGAAGGGAGTTCCATATTTTGCGAGTGCACCTGGCATATGTCCTCACCATTGTTATCGCAGTTGTTAGCCCAGATTTGTGGGATATTAGATATCGCTTTGATATCAATAATTTGGCCTTCTTTACCTATTCCTCTCCACGTGCTGCGAGGTCCCCCAGACAAGCTCGCAGACAGGCATGGCCACTAATCGCTGTAATATTCCACACAAATACAGGCAGGCCAGAAATAGCTGTCCCGAAGCTTCAGGAGACCTCAAGGCAAGTACCCTATTATGTATGCACGCTACTTACAAAGAACTCCCTGCCCCGAGCAGGCAGCTTGATTAGATGAATCATCATCTGTCGAGCACTCTGCGTTGGCATCCTGGCTACTCTACTGACAATTCAGACTTAACTCAATCATGCTAAATTCTGACCTTTTGGAGGCTTTGTCTCCAGCCCAAAACTCATTGTTTTCCCCAAGTATGGACTAGCCTACGGCCATATTTTCCCCTATAAAAACCCCTGACTTTGAGAGCTTCCTCGGATTGCTCCTGACTTCCATCCCACCTTGCTGCTGCTTTGCTTGGCGAGCCTTCCCCTCAGTCCCACGTACTGAGAACCATCATCTCTATGAACTTCTGCTGTAGACTACCTGGGCTCCAGGACAGGTGTAGTATTACCCAAACCAACAACTCCTCTAAAAATCCCCCTATCCCACTCCAACCTTTATTTCTCTAGTTATCTGAGTGAGTGTGCTGCATACACTGTATGATTGTATTTTAATAAAGACAACAATTATTATTCCAATTCTGTTTGCTCCTTGACTCGGCCTGACCCCGTAGACATTGGGTAAAAGATCTCGCTCCGTTGCCCTGCCTCTCGTTTTGCTAGCTTGTGCTCTTTGACTAATTTCCTCAACTTGTATAATTTGGAGCGCACTTAAGTGTCCCTCACGGGACCCCCAGAAATCAGGGTAACACCATATGTGGCTGGAATGGAGGTGGGATCCAAAGAAAGACTTCTCCTGAAGATCTTATAATGCAGGCAGGTTCATATTGGCAAACTCAGGGCTGTGGCTTCCTTGACTGAGGCCATTTCCCAGCTAGACTATTATAGTGCTATCATTCCACTTTCAACATCCTATGGAATCCTGGGGTTTGCAGTTTAGGGAGGGGCCTCGGGCCTCTCCCTAAACTGCAAACCCCAGGATTCCATAGGATGTTGAAAGTGGAATGATAGCACTGTAACAGTCTTGTGCGGAAATGGCCTCAGCTATAATGCTGTCTTCCTCTTTTTCCTACCAATTACCACTTTATTATTGTCTTTTCTAATGAGTATTATAATCTTTTTAAATGACTCATGTCATCTCAAGATATGTTCAAAGTACAATAGCCTCAGTTTAATCATTTTGGCTTTTAGGGTGAGTTCAGGTTTGATTTGCCCTAGTGACACATTGATTTGTCTTCTTGGGAGTCCATGTCATCTGTACAGCCCACCCTGAGCACCCAATTAGATATGACTTCTTTCTCTTCCTGTCAGTTTTCCTTAGTATCCAGCTTTCACAACCATACACAGAAATCAGAAATACTAGACATAGATGATTCTGACTTCAGTATTCAGTGATAAATCCTTACATTTGAGGGACTCTTATCTTGTTTCTTCCTAGTTGCCCTTCCAAGTCTTAGGCCCTTTTTGCGTGGCATTTCTAAAGCGAGAGGGCCCCTTGATCATCGCATAAATGGGAGGAGCGGTCTGCATGATGCACTCCCATTTACGTGACGCTGAAGGGCCTGATGCGGACCATGCACACACCTTTTCATTTTCGGAAGCCGAAAATGGTGCGCGGTCGCCCAATGCTCCCAGAGCAAATGATGCAAACTTACCTGGTGTGCAGTGCGTTGGGAGTCAGGCTAATCACGCTTCCTGCCTCAGCGCTAGCCTGTAATTCCCAGGTTGTGTTGCGGTAGGAAGGAGCGGGGCGTTCGCACGGTGCTTGTGCAACCAGGAAGCTGCTGCAGAACTGAAGCAGCAGGGAAGCGGCAGCGTTCCTGCTGAGGCTTCTTGCGCAAGCGCCCCCCCCACCTTCGTGAAAAGGTAAGGTGTGAAAAGGCTTTTAGTCTTCTCCTAATTTTTTGACTACATCTGCCATTTTTATAAAGCACCTATAATGTAAAACAATATACAATCATTTCAAAAATGTAACTATAAAGATAAAAATGCAGCCCAGATACACCTTTAAAAGTCTGTTTTGCATAACCAATTAATCACTATTTAAATATACATTTCTGTACTTGTTTGCAGAAATTGAGCAGAAAGGGAGTCAGCCTAGCTTTCCATGGAATTCCACACCCTGAAAATATCCGCCAGGAAGACCATAAGACCTAAAGCAAACAAATTAATGTGGCCCAAGGTACATTGTTGGCCATAGGAGTACAGTAATGGCAAACAGAATAGCTGAGATAACTTGCCCCTCTCACTCAGCCTAATGCTGGGACCAATTCTGGTTTTTAGCATGTTCTTAATTTTCCCTGTCCCTCAGTTTTCCCGTTATTGATTGCTACCTCACTCCTGGCTTTTATCAAAGCTTTTAAAAAATCAAAGTGTTGTGTGATTCTCAGAGGAGAGTAGTCATTTATAATCAGCTTAAGAGCTTCATTTCCAGTGCAAAACAAGTTGTATGCTTTATTGCACAATCATTTTTCTCCCAGCCTCAATTCTGATGTTACCTCTGTAATATATAACACATATAATATATAACATATAATATAATTCTGATGGTACCTCCATAACACATAATACCTCTATGTTATCTTTATATTCTATCAACTGGGATGTTTATTACAAGCAAAGGATGCAAATATAATAACTGAATGAAAGGAATATCAGGTTAGGTTATTTCTGCACTGCACTGTTATATTGCTATTATTCCACTTTCAACATCCTGTGGAATTCTGGGGTTTGTAGTTTACTGAGGCCAAAGAGCAAGGAGTTCTTTGGCTGAGAATTCTAAATGCCCCTTCCTAAATTGCAAACCCCAGGATTCCACAGGAGATTGAAAGTGGAATAATACCATTATAACAATATAATGTGGAAATGGCTTTAGTCATTAAGGAGGTAGCAGGTAGCAAGTGCTAGATACAAGTTATGTTGTGTTCTGTTGGATCAATAGAAGTTAAGAATATTCAAATCAACAAGAAAAAGTATCATCATCCTCATCATCAACAACAACAACGGATTTGCCTGAAACACACTGAAATAGATGAATCTGGGACACTTTCAAGATGGTAACTCAAATAAAATGAGAAAATGCCATATCACAACCTTGACGAATTTTCAGGGCTTCTCACTATAAACAATTTAATGTTCTTCCATTAAAAAGGAGCTCGGAAAAGGCCCAATAATATACAATTTTCTTTGGCAAAACATCATAATTTAAACAGAGAGAAAAAGGTTCAAAAAAGAGTGACAAAAGCACTTTTTTTGTTCTCTCTCTCTCTCTCTCTCTCTCTCTCTTTTTTTTTTGCTATCCTTGGACCTTTCTCAATTTTTGTGTCCAAAGTAAATGAAGCTAGATGGAAGTAGTTAAAACAGTGAAGCAAAGCAGTTCAGTTCTTTTAAAGATATTATTGCAAGCTGTATCCTCCTCCAGTCAAAATCTGCATTGGGAGACAGGGACCCACTTCAAGTAAATGAGTCACTTTTGCTTCCACGCCAGAACAATTAAACTTCTTGTATAATAAAACATGACCTGGAGCCTGCCCTTCACCACATCATCCCTCCTCAAAACCCCCAGAGGTCAGTCCTGACATTTAACAGCTCACAAATTCAGTTTCTTAAGCTTTGGAGATCAGCTCGAAGCTTTTACAACCAGAGCATGTAAAAGTTACTTTTTAGACTTTAGCTCCCAGAAACCCTCAGCCGGCAGGCAAAATCACCTTGCCTACAGGCAATATCCTAATTTTTACCTGTAACTCTCTCTCAGCCTCCAAGGAGTCATAGTCCAAAAAGTAACATTTCCAAGCTCTGGTTAATACTAAAATTAGGATAGTACATGCCCATTTAATGTTTATTTCAAAGTTCATCCTATGAGTAGATGATGTCGTCAGTGTAGCTTCCAGACTGTCCAAAACCTGCACATGTCCTTCTATCATTCCAGAGAGTCTTTTCTTATGAAGCACAAAAGCAAGCTTTATTATAATGAATGAGCTCAGGCATCAAAGTCGACATTTACACGTTTGCCTTTTTCAAGTGCTCAGAGTTAACAATGCAAAGAAATGGTTAATGCATTTTGCAACTTGGTGCTTCTTTATTGCTAGCAGCTGAGCAATGGTGGGTGGTTCACCCTCCCTCCTTTGTTACTGATCTCTTGCCATATTGTGCATACAATCCCCTAACAACATTAGCTCATTTCTACTCCAGTCTTAAAGATTAGCTCATCTGGGTTATGTACTTTGGTGTGTAGGTGTTGAGTGCTAAAATATAACTTAACTTTCTTTTTTGAAATGCCATTCTAAACAATAAGAATTAAGTTTGATTCTTCAAGTGCTTTCTTGTGTTTCGTGATACTCTACAAAATAAAAACAAGTTTTCCATTCCATGCATGGCTAAGAGGGTGTGGGAAGGTTTCAAGCCCTTATAATGGTCGTCACCACCCTGTTTCTCAACCCAATTAAGTTCTTTATTAGTTACTTTCCTAGAACTCTGATTAACTATATTTTCCAAAAGGTCTTAATTTCTGGATGAGTACTGAGCAAGAGATAAGGAGGTTGAGATATCTTCATATTTTACACAGTCTCTCCTGACAGGCTAATGAAGAATTTCAACTAAAAGTCATATCCAGTTCTAATACTATATCCAACTTCCAGAAATCTAACCCACCAAAGTCATACAGCAGCAACACCAAGAATAACAACAATAACTGACACTCTGTAGAAAGGGGTCTAGTGATAAAATAGATTCACTTGCTCTTCTGAAGGCCTTCAATAACATAATGAACACATGATTCCACAGAAGTGGAAACAGCAGGAATGCTAGCTTGTAGAAAAGTCTAGGACACTGATTTAATGCCATCCTTCTGAAAACCAGCACATTGGAGAGCATGTTTTTCCTTTTGCAGCCTTTATTTTATTTATGCAGTAGGACAAAATCCTGTTGGTGACTTCTGTGACACTTCTGCTATAGAAGTGGTTGGATATTTTTCTCCAATGTGGAATGTCCATGTTCAGTTCAAGATTGTGGAAGTGGAATAGTGCACATGGTGCCATTCTGCATGCAGATGTACACTGTGCATGGACAAGTAGATGTGCAGTGCACATTGCACACTTCTGCACATTGTGCATTTGGTTGGGCATTCTGTTGCACTTTGGATACCTTGGTTGAGCTGTACAATGTTGCCATTTGGTACTAGGGATGCCACACTTCACTAATTTTCACCTCAAAGGAAGTAACAAGCAATTATAGCAATTTTGTCCCATGCAGTTTTCCAAGCCTATTCACAATTTGCAACATATTCTGCACAAGATTCTCACTTGGTTGTTGTGCACAGAAAACAGCACTTCAGTGCAGGAAACAGCATTTTCTGTAAAGAACATCATATTTCTGAATAGAAATACTACATTCTGCACAGGAAAAGCTGTGGGTTTTTTGTTTGTTTGTTTTTGTTTTTGTTTTGCAGAAAATGCTGTTTGCAATGCAAATAAGTGACATATGAATATGTGCAAAATAGGTACCTCCACTACAGCAATTTTGGGCCACAGAAAATCTGTTTTTGTTATGCAACAACCATATACGAATTTTGCACAGAATAAGTCCCAAATTGTGAAGATTCTCATCAATATGGGATTTTCCCCCCCCCAGGGTTAAAAACCAATATGGTTAAAAAAATGCTTTTTGAGTGTTCTCAAAAAGCATGTTTTTTAACCAATTTTTAAAATATTTTCAAATATTCATTCCATCCCTGATCAACACAGGCATTGCATAACACAATTAATGTGTAACTCCACATATGGACACATATGGACAATTGTAGTGGGCAACTTTGATGCAGGATTTCAGGCATGGAAAGCTTAATGGACACACCAGTTAAAAAGTTAGGCAAGGGACTGAATTGTTCTGTTCATCCCAGCTAGAATAGATATGTTGAATTAGTGGGATTTATCTATGTGTTGACTCACTGTTCACCTACTGGTTCAATGGATCTACTCTAGTTGGGACTAACCAACATGATTCAGGCCAGAAACTTTATTATGGGTGTTCTCAGGGAAGGTTTTCAAAACTGTGGAATCTCATAGTGTGTCCAGATGTTATTGTCATCTCTTTGTAACTATCAGTGTTTTCCTTCTGTGTCTTCTGATTTATTCTTATCATTAAAAAAAAAATCTGTTAATGACATTTTCGTTGGTGGTGCTGGAAACCCTCTTTACTTTTGCAGCCTTCCTTGTAACTGAGAACATAGCAACCACACACACTGGGATGGGCAAAGTGCAGTCTATGAACTGCATGCAGCCTCTGGGTCCCAATTTTATAGTCCCTAAAGTTCCCACTGGTTCTGCAATGCCCCCAAAATTAAAATCTAAAAATCTCTGTGTGATTTTTTCAGGCAGAAAGCTATAAAGAAACCCCCCCCCAATGCACGAAAACATACAGAAATACCTCCATCTTAACCCCACAACCACACTCAGATTCTGTACCTTTCCCAAATACTTCTGTTTTCCTCTGTAGTCTCTCACAAAATAGCAATAGGAAGTCATAAGATGTCACTTACTATTACCAGTGTAAGAGGGACTGTCAAGGAAAATTGATGCATTTGGACTCAACATGGGGGCTTGCAGCATGTGGGGGTAGGGTATGAAAAATTGTCCCCTAGGCCTTAAATTATTGCCCAGCCTTGCTCTTGATTCTACTCAGATACAACTAACCCCAGTGCCACTTCATGAATAAACTATGAGCCATGTAGAGCTAAAATTGGGAACAGAGATGTGAGTATACAAGCAAGCCATGCTCCTCAGTGTCCCTGAGTACCTGAAAAAGGCTCTGTAATTCCACTTAATGCAGTTACAAAACACTCAGGAGCTTGAACTCTGACAAGGTTAGGTTTCTGCTCACAGGAGGTTTACAACCATGTTTAACCCACTGTTATTACAGAACACTTTTCAGATCTTCACATTCAACACACAAAGGTTTAAAGCACAACATACCACGGTCAAATTTACATCCAGGTGGTCAGGAGTGATGGGGGCAGGGCTTGTATGTCAACCATGACCATTTCCACACTAGACTGTTATAGTGCTATTATTCCACTTTCAACATCCTATGGAATCCATGGTTTGTAGTTTAGGGAGGGGCATTTAGAATTCTCAGCCAGAGAGCTCTTTGGCCTCACTAAACTACAAAGCCCAGAATTCCACAGGATGTTGAAAGTGGAATAATAGCACTATAACCATGTAGTGAAAAGGTCCTCAGTCTTGTTGCAAATAGAGCATGAGAGAAATTGAGAGGAAAAGAATGAAGGAGAATGGATTTGAGGAAAAAAGTGAAATGGTTGATTTAAGAAAAAGCCAACAACTCTGTAAAACTGTTTTACATGTTCAAGGTAAAGGGCTGGAGTCCAATGATAAATGTTTTGTAAGGATCTTCACCTTTATCACTGGGTTGCGCCTAGACCTCAGTGAATGGGCTTCATACCTGGGTACACATGTTCAGTCCCTTGATCCCCATTAGATTACTTCCCTGACCCTTTGACGTATTGACTGTATCCAGCTATGAAGAAGGTATTTTTCATAAGATGGCAATCCAAGGTCGAAATTATTGGAAGGGTCTAAGTTGGTATGTAAGAGAACTAAATAAAACAAAGTGACCTGCTCAGTGAGCATCTGTCACATTTGTATAGAAATAAAGGCTTCCCCAGTGACTTGCATATTAAACTGATCTATTTTTTCCGAACACATATATCAGTTTTTCAGAGTTGAAGTTTTTTAAAAAAAAAAAAAACTCTCATTGTAGATATCTATTAAATTCACAATGATTTTGTTGCATCACAATCTTGATCTTGCATTGATATTAAGGGGAAGCCATGTTATCACCGTACAGATTGAGAACCAAAATAAGTTCGCTAGCTTTATGACATTTCTAATTACAAGTATCTTTTCTAGAAACTAGAAATTTCTCCGACAGTTTTCCCCAACATTATGCTCTTCAAACCCTTTGGACTACAATGCCAATCATCACTAGCTTTTCTGACCACACTAGGTGGGAAAGGTGACCTTGTAGCCCAAGACATCTGGAAGGCACCTAGGTGGGGAAGTCTATTTCTAGTGCTATGATTACATTTTAACTGTCATGGCAACATCCTATGGAATCCTGGAGTTTTCAGTTTTGTAGTTGTTGTTGTGTCCTGTCAAGACATTTCCAACTCATGGTAAATCTATCACACAGTTTTCTGGGGCTGAGAGTATGTGATGTGCCCTGGGTCACCCAGTGGGTTTCCATGGCTGAGCAGAGAATTGAACCCTGGTCTCCAGGGGTTGTAGTCTTCAAACCACTACACTTTAGAATTCTCAGCTAGAGAGCTCTAGTCCCTCATCAAACTACAAATCCCAGGATTCCATAGGACATTGCCATGGCAGTTGTAATGAATCATGTTACAGTGTGAAACTGGATGACTTCAGATGTAAAGCCTTAAATCCCTATTATACTACACTGTTATAGCACTATTATTCCACTTTAACTGTCCTGGCTGTACCTTTGGAATTCCGGGGTTTGTAGTTCATTGAAGCACTGGAGCTCTGTGGCTGAGAATTCTAAAGGCTTAAACTGCAAATCCCATGATTCCATGCAATGTTGCCATGGCAGTTAAAGTGGAGTTATAGCACTATAACAGTGTAGTGTGATAAGGCCCTTATACAGGAATAACGTACATCCAAATCATGGTATGATTTTTACACCTGTGCCAGGACATGGGAAAATTAGTTTTTTGGAGTAGAATCCCCAGAATCCCCAGCCAGGGGATTAGTGAAGATCATTAAAATAAAGAAATGTCAGGTATGTTTGCCCTCATTTACCTCTTGGCCACCCTGTGGGACAGCAGTGGGGCCTGAGACATCACAATAGCTTTTGCCAGTTTCAAAATCCTGGGGAAAGTGAGCCATCACTGATTTGGCTTGCTAATTTTGACAGGGCAGTATGACAAACCTCCCGGGACATTTTGTAAAGAGAATTCATTGGAGCTATTATTTTGGAGGTAGCTTGCATGGATCTAGGCACAGAGCATACGTACACAACAGAGCAGAACACAGTGACTCTTCAGCTGATCAGACCGAAGCTGAATGGTGATGTGAGTGAATGAGGCAAGTGGTGGAATGAAACCAGATTCGGCATTGGCTTCCCTTCATGTACTTTTAATACTACAGCCAACAGTTTAGTGCAGTGTAGGTCAATAGAAAATTCAGGTGGTGAAGCAAAACTAGGCCAAATTAACCCACATCTTTTCAGTTCACTGTACAAAACTCTGTTTCAATTCTTCCAGTTTAATACAGAATTAAGTGCTGATTATGATAACAACAAAACCCCTTCGCACCTTCAGTTTTATAGAGTCATAATGGGACAATGAGGGAATCTTTTCAAAGCCCTCTTGTTAGCTGGTGTTATAGAAATTTCATTACATTCTCCATCAAACTATGTAGTAAAATAATACTGTAAAACTAATCTGTTTCATGTGTTATGTATGGTACATATTATCCCTTATTGTTATTATTATTTAACTCAACTGAATGAAGCAACAAAGACCAGGCAAGTCTTAAACTTGGTTCCACTTTGAGGCTGTGTTGAAATAATGGCTTGAATTCTCTTTCTAAACCACTTGTTCTGTCCTAATTTAATTATTTTTCTGCCTATTGGGTGAAATTATTGAAATTAAAATGAGAAAAAAAATAACTATGCGCTAATTATATTTGTATGAAATAATATAATTGTTCACATTCTTGGGCTACTGTGTAGCAAAACAGTCAGGGTTTCAGGGCAAAGATTTGGTTCTGAACGTGCTCCTCTGTTCCCACAGGGTTTTAAAGTATTATTAAAATCTTGTCACAAAATTAATTTTTCTTTAGAGGATCCCACTTCAGAACAATATGGAAAGTCCCAGAATACTTGAAAGTCCCAGAATTCCATAGCCACGTGGCTATGCTATCTAGAAGATTCACGGACTGTAGTTAAAAAACAAAACAAAAACTTTCCCAATCTTTGGCACTGGAAAAAAAGTCTAGTGCTGTTCTGTGTTTCTCTATAATCAGTTCTTCCCATTCATGAAAAACAGGTTCGGGACACTCTATGTCAGTTGCTATGAAAGTGAAAATGAGTGTTCAGTTGCATTCAGTGCCTGGAAACCATGAGATGAAGGGTGCAGTTGTACTTATATCCTACTTGTAGGCTTCTCATAGACATTGGCTGACCTCTGGCTGGGAAGTTACATCACAGTAAATCAACTTACAATTGCATAAAGTCAAATTGTGCCACTGCACAGTGTTCATAATCTCAGGAGGAGAGCAGAAATGTAGCTATGTCATCAGGTCTATTGCCCAAGCAGAAACAGCATTGTGGGCATTGTACAACATGTCCCGATGCACAATATGTGTCCCAATGCACATGCCTATTAGGTAACAAGAGGTCCTGTTGTGCGATGGGACATCTTTGTTGTGCTCCATTGTGCATTGTCACAATTCACTAGTGTTGTTATGTATCATGTTAGTTATTTAGACCCATCATTGTTAAGTTACCCACTGTAGCATCTGATGCAGGACCTCAGTCCTCCTTTTTTTATCATTGTGTGAATACAATGTTGGACTAGGTAAGCCTTTGTTTTCATCCATGGGTGTTCCTTCATCTCCACTTCCTCCTACCTGTGCAACTGTAACTGGGGGATGTAAGTACCGTGCTTAGCTGAGGACATTCTGGCTGACCTTATGCATCCAGGGAAGGTAGAGGAGTCTTTGCCTCCAGTATTAAGCTGCTTCTATTTCCCTAGGTGCAGAAGGGCATCTAGAAAATGTTGAAAGAGCTCCTGCAGTTGAGCAGTGGTTGGGGATTGAGATGAGATCAAGACCCCGGCGCCCAGCTGTTGTTACCCAGCCACCTCAAGGAGTGTTGCACAAGGAGGTATAGGAAACCTCTCCCTGCAATGTCTCTCAAAGTTCAAACTATCCACACAGTCCTGGCTTCAGTCAGGCGATTGGTGCTGTTTATGTGGGCAGCTTCTAGGTCTGTGCTTTCCATTGTTATAGTCTTATCTTTAAGCCAGACTTGCACGACATTCCTTTAAGTAAGGATGACTTCAAGTAAAAGACTATCCTCTAAATTAGGACACATGGGCACCCTTTTTTCTGTCTTTGGCCCTTTCCGCAAGATGTCATCATCCCACATTGGGGACAGGAGACAGATGGGAACTGGATAACGCTTACACATGACATCGCCCATGTCCTGTCATCCTCCCATCCCAGGTAGCATGATTGTGCTGCAAATCATTGATGGGTTCTCCCTGTCAATGACCAGTGATTGTGCCACCCACCCTTTGCTCTCCTGCACTTACCTGAGCTGTGGAGAGTCAGGAAGTGAGATGGCCATGGCACAGCCTGGGACAGTGCCTGGCTGCACTGTGGAAGGAAGAGGCATGGCTATTCCTCCATTCCCACAGGCAGCTGATGTGAAGGGAAGCCCTCTTGTCACACTCCCCTCCTGAGAGAGGCTCTACTAGGATCCCCATGGGATGCTGCCAGGATCAGGTAGAGTGTAGAAAGGGCCACTATCTCTGACCATTTCTGCACTTCACTGTTTTAGTGCTACTATTCCACTTTCAACATCTCATGGAATCCTGGAGTTTCAAGTTTAGGGAGGAGCATTTAGAATTTTCAGCCAGAGAGCTCTTTGGCCTCAGTAAACTACAAACCCCAGAATTCCACAGGATGTTGAAAGTGCAATAGTGGCACTACAGCAGTGTCGTGCAGAAATGGCCTCTCTCTTTCTTTCTCTCTCTGCTTCATAGGCATACACATTCTCCTTTCAAGCAGAGACTCCCTGCATCTGTATCTGAGTCAGAATGTGGAAAAGTTACCTTGTAACTTATGTAACTTCTTACTTAGGTAACTTCAGCTCTCAGGATATCCCAGCCAGCTGAACAGTAATCATGTTGGCTGGGTTGTCCTGGGATCTGGAGTTCATAAGTATAACTTTTCCAGAGTGAGATCTGAACACCATTCTTTCCCATGCTCAATTATTTACAAATTTCATATGTAAATATTGTTTAGTATCAGTTCCCAACTGCAGATTTTGGGCTGAAAGAATTCCCAATATTTACTCTTTTGCCAAGAAATCTTACAGTTACTAACATCTGCATGCCCATATTCACCAATTGCTAGTTTGCATGTTACTCTGAAGCACAGTATATATTTATGGTGACATCCTGTTTGTTAGCTTCACCCACAGACCCACACCCACACCTGCTGTCTCTCTTCTTCTATCTAACTTACATTTTCTTTTCCCATCTCTCTCTTCGGTTAGGACATGGGTATGATTATGAACAAGTATTGGTAAGAAAGCTACTTTTCTATGACCCTTTTCGCATGGCATTTGCCATGCGAAAGAGTCCCTCGAGCATTGCACGACTATGAGGAGAGATCCACACAACACACTCACAATCACTACGCTCTAGGGCCTGGCAGGCACCAGTTACACACTATTTCATTTTCAGTTGTAAGCTGAAAATGGTGTATGATTGCGCATTGCTCCGGGGTCCTGCACTCACTTGCCGTGTGTGCAGAGCTCTGGAGCTGCGGTGCTCGCGCTTCCTGCCCCAGCTCAGCCTGGAAAAATCCCAGGCTGCGCTGCAGAAGGAAGAGGAGAGGCTCTCACATGAACAGACAGCAGCTGCGGAGCTAAAGGAACTGGGACGTGAGAGCCTCTTGCTAGAGGCTGCTCACATGATCCCCGCATCCCAGCTCTGCAAAAAGGTGAGTTGCAGAAAGGGCCTTTGTTTTACAAAGAAGACTAAGCTTGTTTCTGTCTCCGCTAGACCTGTGTGGATGTGAGCATGGGACTGATTGTTGCTCAGGTTCTGCTTTTCCAGTTGATTGTTCTGCTTGAGAGATCCTGTACAAGCAATCACATTTCTCAACAGGAATTAGCCAAGGCAGAAACAAACTGTTTGGCTCATTTGACCATAATAGTGTATTGCCTTTAAGAAAAGCAAAGGTAGGAAAAATGACTTTTTGGACTATAAACCACTGAAGCATACAACCAGCAAAGTTCTGCTTTTTCTACACAGCAAAGCTGTGTGTATGAGCTTGAGGTTTTTAGTCCAAGCTCTGCCTTTTCAAGTCCAAAATAAAACTCTCCAGCCCATTATTTACAGTGGATTTTTGGGTATAGACTCAGTTTGTTCTGTGTACCTTTGTCATTGCCAATTTGGAGGCCTTTGTATAAGCAGCTGTTCCTAGTAAGCATGTACACTATGCATGGCCTAGACTATATATCTTCAAAATAAAGGCTACAAAAAGAAAGCATCCACCAGACAGATGGTTAGTGTATTCTTTCTTCTGAGAGGACATATAGCAGCTACCATATGGGATCTTGTTTTGAAAGATTTGGAGAGGAACCAAGGATTTGGTTTCTTCAGTTTTAAGAAGTTTTCATCACTTTTTCCCTTGTACTGAAAATATAACCTTAACTACTTTACCAGGGATAGTTGCAGAGTTAGAAAAAAGAAAAAGAAAAGGGAAATAAATAGTTTTCACTCCATGCCAGCTTCTGCAATTGACATCAGCATCCATGCTGTTCAGCACGGAGCCTCTCTACTGTGTATCTCTTCTCGGGAACATTGTTTGTCCACTTGTGTACCTGTCGTGCAGAAGAAAAGTGAGATGTGAAAAGACAGCTGGGGCAAGTTATTTATTTATTATTTTGCAACTGCAACTACTTGGAGAAAAGAAGTCTGAAAAGTGACATGATAGTTGTCTTTCAATATTTGAAGGGATGTCATGTAAAAGATGTAGCAAACTTGTTTTTCTCCTGCACCAGAGACTAAAACATGAACAAATAGATTCAAATTCCACCTAAAAAGAAATTTCACAAAATTTTCCTATTATAAGAGCTGTTCAACAGTGGAATACATTGCCTCAGAGGTAGTGGACTCTCCTTCTTTGGAGATTTTAAAACACAAATTAGATAACCATCTTTTTGAGAGTCTTTTGGTTGTACATTCCTGCATAGCAGGAGGTTGTACTGGACTGCCCTTGCAGTCCCTTCCAATCTATGATTCTATGATTCTATCATTCCTAGAACCCCACCACCACTAGCAGCATGGGCCTTGTAACTTTTATGATCTCCGTGCATAAATCTGAGTTATTTAATTTTGTTTTCCAATGGAATTGTGTTAGGGAACAAGCAAAGGACCCGCAACAAAATGCTGCAGTACAAAGTGCTCCTCTCAGTTCCTCTGCCTTCCCTCAGACTGCTGGATGCACTTATTGCTTTCTGGGTTGACTTTGGGGTACATTTTTCTTTTCTGTAGGGTTTTTTTTTTTTTTCACTTTTGCAACTCTAGGGTTTTTCTAAAGTCTGCTGGCATCTCTTTCTTATGTGCCAACTGCATAAGCACTGGAATCTAAAGCATAAACACTGGAAACAGAGAATGATAGTAGTGTTAAAAATGTACAGAAAATGAATTTGAGAACTTGGTGAGGGGAGGGTTAGTTAGGCATGCTTTCTAAATTTTCCTGTTCTGAATTTTCCACCATGGATTTTGGATTTCCCACTTACTTAGTCTTGTTCCCAAAGCAGAAATCCTCCACTCCTACACTGTTATTTCTAAATGCTATACATTGCTGCTGTCTCCAGGCATGACTTGCGGGAACATTTATGCCACTAATTCCTATTTCTATTTATAGAGATGTAAAGAATATTTGAAAAATGGTTGAAAAACATTTTTCTTGAGTATTGAGAAACTAGGATAAGGAAAAACTAGGAATGACAAGAATCTTCACAGTTCGGGATTAATTTTGCATAAAATTCATACAAGGTTTTCTGATGCAGTGAACAGCATTTTCTGCATATAAAATAATTCAATTTTCTTCACAGAAAATGCCAGTTCCTGTGCAGAAAATGTTGTTTTCTGCACAAAAATCCACAAAATGCAAATAGACCTAATTGTGAATAGTTTTTGAAGATTTTTTTTCTCACAATAGGGAAAAAAATTGCTAAAATTATCCATTGCTTCCTTCATGAATAAAACCAGGAAAGAATTACATCCTCTAAACCTA
The DNA here is from genome assembly GCA_948474755.1 of Ctenosaura bakeri. Taxonomy (NCBI): domain Eukaryota; kingdom Metazoa; phylum Chordata; class Lepidosauria; order Squamata; family Iguanidae; genus Ctenosaura; species Ctenosaura bakeri. The sequence continues at coordinate 324,266 of CAOLHI010000011.1, read as the reverse complement.
GTGCTGTCGTGAATGGAGGGATGTGCAGCCACAGGCTTGTTGGGTTTTTTTTTCCAAAGCAGGAGTGATAATGTCATCTGCTAGTGAAAAAATGGGAGTTGACAGATTTCCTGTCAAGTGAAAGAGGCAATGATAAGATTTTCAAGTTTTGGTGTGGTTTATGAAAGATCAGCATAGAAGAAGCCAGAGAATGAGAAAATAAGCAGAAATTGGAATGTTTTCTCTTTTTTTAGTTGGGCTCCTATTTCATGACTTTTAAAACTCCTGCCTTTAAACTGTTCAGTAAATTTTATTTGTATGCCACCCGGAGATCCTAGTATATAGTGTGGGATATATTTTTTATTAAATAAATAAATAAAATGACAGAAATTAAATCATAACCATGTCGACTTGCAGTTCTAATTGCAAGACAAATGTTGCACTTCAGCAAGATGAAAAACTTTTGTTAAACTTTAATGTGTTTCATATGTTGAACTGAGGCAGATAGATTTAATACCAGTGCGTGCAGTGGTGCTTGCTCTCTGGGAAATGCATATAGCATTTTGGTCATGCCCTGTAAATTTAATTTTAAAGGATAACAGATACTCACAGTGTTCCAATTGTTAGTAAAAAAAATGTTATCTATTCATTGGGCATTTGTAGGCACAGATCTTTAGTACCAGCTTCACTGAATTTTTGATTCTTCATTATTTGTTTCATTGTTGTATTTCTTAAGGTTGTTCACAGACAGTCTCTCTACAAAGCCAGAGCTTAGACAAATAATTTTTTGGACCATAATTCCTGGAATCCCTAATTGTACTTAGAGATTCTAGGAGCTGTAGTCCAAAATTTATTTATTATTTACTGTATTTATATGCCACCTTTTCTCCTAAAGTTAACTGATAAAGTTACTCATAAAGTTAATTTTATGGCTTCCATAAAGTTAAAAAACATTTAAACATTTAAAACAATTAAAACATTAAAAACATATAAGAATTATAAAAACTAAGAATTTTTTTTTACTTAATAAAGTAAAAGCTCCCATTCTCACTCATTAAAAGCCTGCTTGAAAAGAAATGTCTCTGCCTGCCTATGAAAGGAAAGCAGGAAGGGGACCAGCCTAGCTTCCCATGCAAAAGAGTTCCATAGCATGGGAGCAGCCACTGAGAAGTCCCTCTCCCATGTCCTCATCAGGCAAGCCTGAGTTGGTAATGGGACTGAGAGAAAGCCTTCCTCTGTAGATCTTAGGGCTCTGGCAGGCTCATATAGGGAGTTATGGTCTTTCAAATAGTCCGGGCCTAAGCCATATAGGGCTTTATAGGTCATGACCAGCGCTTTGAATTGTGCCCAGAAATGAACAGGTAGGTAGTGAAACTGTTTTAACAAGGAGTTATGTGCTCCCTGTAGCTGGCCTCTGTCAGCATTCTGGCTGCTGTGCTTTGAAACTGCTGAAATTTCTGAAGAGTCTCCAAAAGCAGCTCCATGTAGAGTGCATTACAGTAGTCCAACTGGCATACAAGTTTTAACTGTGCAAATGCTGGTCACTGCTGAAACCTGGGCATCCAGACTCAGAGTTGAGTCCAGGAAAACACCAAGTCTGCAAGCCTGAGATTTCAGGGGGAGTGTAACCCCATCCACCAAAAGCAACTTTCCCAAGGTATGTTCATTACTACTGCAATGTTGTTATTGTCAGAAAATGTTGAACTTTAAAAAACATAACTTGAAAATCTTTATCAGGCATGATGGTGGGACAAAAACCTTCAGAGTTAAGGAAGATTTCTTTGCACACAGAAAGGTTGAAGTCTAAGGATTAACACTTGCATACAGAGAGTGCACACAGAGTATTTGGAGGAGCAAAGGAGCTATTCATCATTTGAATCAGTTGACCATTCAGTGCTGTTGTTCACAAACTTTGCATCACTGTGATGGAATGCTAAAGTAGCCTGTTTCTATTTGTGTAATACATGCCAGTCATGCCAGAGGAGATAACCTTGTGCTCTGAAGAATCAGCACATTTAGGTTAATACCTGATTTGGAAAATCCCAGCCTTTCTGTCCTTTTGAATAGTGCTTGCCTCACCAAGAATTTGCCAGGCTTGTGTCAGGGGCAAGAATGTTTCTTTGCTCTGCTCTGTAGGAGTCCTCAAGTTATTCCTTTTCACAGCAACTGAATACTCAACAAAGGCAATATTGTCAAATGTTTTGAGTTAACAATGCACAATCAGCAGCTGCAATGTGATGCATCCCATATCTGAAGCTGACTTTACCATGAAGAAGACTGAGCAGCAGCCTCAGGTAGCAGATTCTGAGGCCATTTCCACACAACGTCACTATAACACTATAGCAGTGGGTCATTACCGATCCAGGAGCCGTGTTTCCACATGACATCATCACAATCCAGCTGCTATCCCATCCCCAAGTGTTGCCAAATTGCCATATTCTATTTCCAGAAAAAGTCTGTTAAGAGCTTCCTATAAAGCTTCAATCCCATCAATCATTGTTAGTGCGCTACCATTATAGCACTTGATAACCCTTCATGTTATGGCAGATCCAGCAGTGGGAAGGCTGTGGGCATACCCAGCTTGTCCCTCCCTCAGTGACTCCCATGACATGGTAACTTACTATCACCTCTCCCTGTTTATTTTAAATGTCTCCTTTGAGTCAAAACTTTTTTAAAATACATTTTTAAACAATATAGAACAAAAGTGCAATAGTGTACTGGCATGTCATGCTGTTACAATATTGCTGTATTAGTACAGCTCCCCCCCCCCAAAAACCCCCAAATCACTGCCCAGTCAGGGTAATGGGGCAGGGTGAAGGTAGGACACAAGCATGGCCAAAGACACTGTAATGCAGAAAGAACACCAGTGGCAATATCGCTGCCCATCCACTTAAGGGGGAAGGATGCAGAAAAGAGCATCCCTAATCCAATGGCATCACGCAAATTGGAATGCTACAATAATAATAATAATAATAATAATAATAATAATAATAATAATAATAGTAGTAGTAGTAGTAGTAGTAGTAGTAGTAGTAATAATAATGGTATAACACAATAATGACCTCTAGTGTGGAAATGGTCTGAGTGTCAACAAATGAGCAGCAGGTTGTTCGTTGTTATACTTTTATTGTTAGGAATTGTTTGTCTTAATACAAAATTTTTTAAAAAAAAATCATTAAAAACTAACTTGTAAACTTTTAATCCTGAAAAGCCTTTCACACTTTTTCCCCCTTATAGTCATTGTTTTATAGCTGTACACTGTTTCTGAGTCTTTCATTGTAAGTAGATGTGTTTTAGTTTGGTTTTTTTTTTCCAAGATGAAGGTTTTTGGGGGGGCTTTTTTTCATAAAGTGAAACTCACTTTGGTCTATGGTGTCAGGTGATGCAGATTAGATGATAAAAATACACAATATGAGGCTGCTGATCATATATGCTTGCACTCATTCAATAGAGACTTTTTTAAAAAAGAACATCCTCAAATCTTCAGTTTTTCAGATTGGTGGAGCATTTATGTCATAGTATGGAGCTGGGATAATCTGAAAGAAAAGGAAAGAAGGAAGGAAGGAAGGGGGAAATAACTATCACCCTGGGACATTCCATGTTGTCCCATTGTTGACCCCTTCTCTCTTGCAACTGGTTCGGACCTAAACAAGCTGATGTGGGTGTGGAAATTCAATGGGCCTTTGGAAATATTGCTATTAATTTCTAAAAAGTTCTTAATTTAAAGGGGGAAAAAAAGTCAGAAGCCCCAACCCTACACATACAGACTTCCTATAGTTTAAGTGATTAGCATCACCATAGACTTGATACACTCTCACTTGCATGTGCTGATGATTAAGACAACATATATTATTGGTAATCACAGATTAACAGTAGAATGGTATTTAAATTGGTTGCACCCACCTTCAGCTCATGTAATGCTACTGCCACCCCACATTCTTCTCATTTCCTTCACCCCACACCTATTAGGAAATTAACTCTGCCTACAAATTTCTCACCTCCTTCCCTTCTCTCTTTGATATGTTATATTTGGGATGACTCAACCCACTTCCTTTTCCACATAAAGAATTTACAACTGGGGGAAAATGCAGAGTCTTCCATGTACAGGAAATCTCAGTGTTTCATGGTGTGTGATTTTTCTTTTCAAGTCTTTAGCTATCATTTAATATCTTGGGGGTTTTTTTCTGAAAAAAATAATCTATTATTAATTTGATCCAAGTTCCCACACCCTCTGCTGACCTCTTGACAGATGCCTCTGCCAGGACAGAAGGATTATCTAATTTGAACACACGACATATTCCAAAAATTGTCATCATATCTTAGGAAACCTAGGAAGCAACGCTTTAGGAAACAATGTTGCATATCCATAAAAACACATGTGATGAGTTCAACTCTTCAATGCTGGGAGTGAATTAATACCATACTAAGTTAAACTCATTGTTCAAAAAGAAAAGTGTGATGATAGGAAGATGCCTCTGGCTTGCCAAGACTAGATCCAGCTATTATTTATATATTTGTATACAATTAATTAATTATATGCTCTACCTTTCTCCCAGTTCAGGTTCCTTGTTTGCTAACAACATAATTTAAAATAATACAGATAAAATTAATAATAATTGCGACCTCCCCACAAAACAGGCATACCTCTGTTAATGAAATAGTTCCTGTGCATTACTTTTTTTAAAAAACTGGAAAATATGGTACAAGGGGCATAACTAACATGGAAAGAATAGGGATAGGTTCATGAATCACACACAAAAGAGATCAGTTCAACCTGTTTTAGCAAATGTTTCCTCCAAAACTAAGGCCATTTCTCCCCTATGCTGTTACATCTCTATTATTCCACTTTCAACCTCCTGTGGAATTCTGGGGTTTACTGAGGCCAAAGAGTTCCCTGGCTAGAATTCCAAATGCCCCTCCCTAAACTGCAGACCCCAGGATTCCATAGGACGTTGAAAGTGGAATATAGCACTATAACAGTGTAGTGCGGAAATGGTGTAGAAATATGCACAAGTGCAGTGAATCAACAAGGTAAGGTAAACCTTGCATATATAAACAAAATAATTTTGATCCTTCTAGAGATCTTTTGGAAACTTTGCTGGCCAAATGAATAGATTTTTCTGCTATGTTGTTCACAGATGCTCAGTGAAGGATATGGAGGCAGCTGCTATTTACCTTGCCTGCCATAGGCAGGTACACACTGCTGAAATATGATCAGCTAGAGTAGAATACCATTCTTTCCCTTTGCTGCTAAAAAATATTGTCACAAGACAGTGACAAGGAAGAAAGGAGAGTCTGTTCAGGCATAAAAGGACTTTGCAAAGAGGAGCTTCTTTGTCAGAGACTTTGTTAACTAAGTATATCTGTATCAATAAAATAATAGAATTAAAAAACATATTAATGGGCTGTGGTGTCACTGCAAACCAGACAGGACTCTACCTGGTATGCATGTGATTATGGGTAGCACAGTTCCCATCCCTGATGCTAGATGGTGTTAATGTTGCCTTATTCCCCTCCCCCATCTTGGTGAATACTCCATATATTCGAAGGGAATGTACATGAAGAATTAATACTTTGCACAGAAGATAATGAATCAACATATTATGGTGGTCTAAGTGTTGGACTAGCCCTCTGGTTAAAATCTCCTGTCAGTCAGGGAATCTCGTCGGATGACCTTGGAAAAATCACACACTCTCAGCTCAAGAAGAAGGTAATGGTAAACCTCTTCTGCATAAATTTTGCCAATAAAAGTCTATAACTACTACAGAGACAATTTGAAGGAATGTAACAGCAACAGCAGAGAAGAGAATGACACTACCCTTCCACACAGACACACACCTGTGTATGCTCTCTGGGTTATTATGATGCTTTAGGTTATCTCTGTTCCACTCCATTGAATGCAGCACAGAGGATACTTAAGATGAATATACTAGACATGATAAAACTCAGCTTCACTAAATCTATTGAAAAAGGCAGAAAAGATATCAGTTTTCAATCTCTGAACACTTGTATAACAAAGGCGATCCTTCCTTTTAGGCATTAGTGCCAACAAGGCAAAATTAAAGGAGGTGGTTGTGGTAGTTGAAGAGGTGTTATTGCAGCCAGTTAGGAATGTTAAAGAGGAATGTTGTGACTCATAAAAGGTATCTTGGGGGAGAAAGACAAAAGAAATGGTGGGTTCATTGCTCATTCAGGGCAAAATATTATTTAATGAGTACACAAAGGAGACAAAATTCCTCAGTGCCAACTTTAGCCTAGTTTTCACAAAACAAGGAGAACTACAAGCAGATATTAACAAACAAAGTAACTGGGTCAGTGGATTAAAGGAATGCTACAGCCATAATAAAGCTTGTCTTCATTATCATTTGAATTTTTTTTTCAGTCATACAACAGTCCCATTAGAAGTGTTGCAACATATCACAGGCTAGGCTGCCTGGGGGATTCTGGAGTTAGCAGTCCATAAAGCGAATGAATGAATTTCTTGCATGCGTGTGTGTGTGTGTGTCCAAAAACATTTGGAGGATCACAGCTTTCCCCACCTTCATTTGAATAGTAAATTGATCACTCAGGAAAGAAGTACTTGGTTAATGCTCAGATTTAAGAGTATTGGGAGACTGAGGTCATTTCTGCACTAGACTGTTATAGTGCTATTATTCCACTTTCAACATCCTATGGAATCCTGGGGTTTGCAGTTTAGGAAAGACCACATTTATCAATAACTCTAATGCCATTTCCGCACTAGAATGTTACAGTGCTATAATAGTCTAATGCAAAAATAGACTTAGAGTCATTGATAAATATGAAAATCAATGAATGTAGAGTCATAGATACTACAAGGGCCATTGAGGCCAACCCTCTGCCGTGTAGGAATACACAGTCAAAGCATTCCCACAGATGACCATCCAGCCTCTGTTTAGAAACCCCCAAAGAAGGAGACTCCACTACACTCTGAGGCAGAGTGGAACACTGATGTGAAATCAATGTTTTGCTCATTGATGAAAATGTGGTCTGTGAGCTTGAGTCCATCAATTGCTTTCTAAGCCAAACGATATATGACTTTGGAGATGCATAATTACATCTTCTTCTGATATGTTTAGAAAGAGCCATAGGTCAGTAGGAGAACACATATTTTTATACTAAAGGTGGGCAACTGTATTGGGCCTGGGGGCCAGTTTTCTGCCCCACAACTCTGTGTGGACTGCCAAAAATTTCAAAAAAGAGCAAAGTTCCTGGCATGGCTGGTTTTGGTTTTGGAAAAAAAAATTAAGCAATACAGGGACCCTTGCAGCCTGTTTCAAAGAGGGAACTGCTACTCCTGGAAGTTTTCTGGAAAGGCAGAATGGATGGTTGAAGTCTGGAAAAAATAGCCTCTGGGTGCTTTATACGCCAAGGCCTCATTTTGTCCACTGTTGCTCGACATGTAGAGGGCTCAAGTTTCAATCCCTGCCTCTCCAAAAGTAGTAAATGACAGGAAAAGAACACTTGAAAATATTCAAAGTATGATTTAAGCATGTGTTCCTCAAGTCTTAAGAAACCCAAATGAGGAGACGCTTGAGCTGATAAGAATCTCTGTAGTTCAGTATATTTTCTGTGCAAAATTCGCATGTGGTGTTTTTGCACAAAAAACATCATTTTCTGTACAAGAAGCATCTTTTTCTTCACAGAAAATATTTCTGTATCGAAGTATTAGTTTCTGTACAGAAGAAGCCATTTCATGTGCAGAAAATGCTGTATTGTGTGCAAAAAACACACCACACGTAAATTTTGCACAGAATGCATCTTGAACTATGAATAGTCTTCAAAAAAACAATGTGCATCTTTGAAGTCTCTTCTGCAGTGGGAAGAAGACTGGTAAAATTATTCATTGCTTCTCTCAAGAAAGAGGTTAGCAAAGAATTACAACCCTTCACAGATAATACTAAAGAGCTCTACTGAAATTGTTAGAGAGCTGCGATCAGGGAGAAGAGGTGATAGTGCATTTCATGGGCAATAAATTTGATATGATAAAAATCCATTCCCACATTCATCCATTTATTAGTTGCATTTATGTCTCTCCATTACTCCACTGAATTCAAGGCAGCTTATATAGCTTTCGTCTTCCATTCTTATACATATAATAACCCTGTGAGAAAGATCTACCAGAAAGACAGAGACTGATGAAGGTCACCCAATGATTTCATGGCTCAGTGGGAAGGAAAACCTGGATCTCCCAAATACCAGTCCAACAATCTATAAACTACAACACTTGGCATCTCAAGAAAGTTTTTCCTGTGCCTTCCAAAATACACATACTTCGGAAAGAACAAACATATTATATTCACCACACACATCAGCAACACTTTGGCCAAGATCCTGCTTCAGGCAGGACATAGTATAAACATTCCACAGGTGGAGCTATGCTACAACAGAAGTTCACTATTCTCCACTGGCCCCTATATGTTTATGTCAGGGTAGGTAGAATGTAACAGGTAGATTTAGAGTGGATTGGGGTCATTGTGTGATGGAGACAGGGGATTCTGATCTTCATAATGACCAAAAGAGTGAGTTTATAGAGATGTAAGTTGGACTTATATCTATGTGGCTCACTAACAGAATGACAACTCAGTTGAAAACAAGGGTGGAAACTGTGCCACCGATAACTGATATTTTCTACCTGCCATTTTTCTTTTTTAAAAAAGCCCCCCAAAACTTCTGGGTTATGACTTCATGCTTAAATGATGCTTTGTGTTACTTAGATGGCAAAAGAAATGATTCATAGTTCATTAGATCAGACAGCTATTTGAAGATTCTGAAATCCACAGGATACAAATGAAAGCTGTATCAGAAATATCTTGCCCCCTCCCCCTCCTCCTCTTTAAACGTTGTTTTCATATTTTCATGCATTCTTTCTGTGCTCAACTTGAACTAAAAAGCCCTTTTTAATTTGACTGGTGTAAACAGATTGCTATGAGGACCAGAAATATTTTCCCCCTCTCCTGGTGGGTGGCATTGCTGATTGGGAGAGGTGATGATGTTCTCCTTTCCCACCTTCTCTGATAGAGGTGATATTTATGAGCCAGTGGAAGCATAGGAAGAGATCTGGAAGGATCAAGGAAGAGAATCTAACCAAAGCCTTCATATTTAATATTTCTAATGAATGAGGTGTGATAGTATGGTTGGTACTATACCCCATCAAAGTTTGAACTCTGACAGGGTATATTACCAACCATACTATTAGGTAGATTTAGGTAGCCATTGACCTCTGGACCAATGGCTGCTGCTAGAGGGCAAAGCCGTGTGCACCATGTAGCCTAGTCTGCCTTGCCTTAGCTATCCTACCACCCTTCACGGTAGAGGATTCTTTTACCTTCACAAGTACTGAGCTAAGGCCATTCCCACACTAGACAGTTATAGTGCTCTTATTCCACTTTCAATATCCTGTGCAATTCTGGGGTTTGTAGTTTACTGAGGCCAGAGAGCTCTCTGGCTGAGAATTCTAAATGCCCCTCCCTAAAATGCAAGCCCCAGGACTCCATGGGATGTTGAAAGTGGAATAATAGCACTATAACAGTGTAGTGTGCAAATGGCCTAAGATGCAGCTGTGAGCCCAGTTGGTTTCTGTACAGTGAATCATGGACCTGCACTTTGTCCTTCACCTCAGGTGACAGATGACTTGAAGTCACATTGACAAGACAAAGACTCACAAAACTATCCTGAACTATTTCATGTCTTGATTGCTAGTATGATTTAGCCTTTACCTTCTTTCTGTCTCTGTTTAGGGATGTCATTTTTTAGAAATGTCATTTCCAAAGGAAGCAATGAATACTTTTAGTAATTTTCTATCTGCTGCATGAAAGTCTTTGAAAACTGTGCAGTTTTCCAACACTATTCACATTTCAGGACTTATTTTGTACAAAATTTGTATGTGGCATTTTTGAATATGAAACAACGTTTTCTTTGCTGGAAACAACATTTTCTGAGTAGAAAAAAATGTGAATTCTGTGCAGAATAAGTCCCCAACCATAGAATTCTCATATGCTCCTTGTGGTGTCCTAGCATTTGAGAAGTGTTTTTCCACCATGTTTGAATATTTTCAAATATCCTTTCCATTCCTATAGATGATTAATAATTTCATGCTCTGACAACAGAGGTTTAAAGGCAAAAAACAACTCAGGCTGTGAAAGGTACAAACAAGTAAGGCATCTTTGTCAGGTAGGCAGAATCTCTTTAGTATTGGAGGCATTGTGTTGGAATCTCTAAGAGCACAGACACGATTTAGAGTTCAATTACAGCTGCATTGAAGAGCATGGCTAAAGACCAGAAGTAATGGTTTTGAAGGGGAGAAAAAACCTCCATACATAAAGAACAATAATTTGTTAAGGAAAAGGCCAATCTAGAGCTTTCATTATATAGAGGGAGGAAGATTTCTTTTTCTCTCAAAATGTTGGAGAATTCAAATATTCCACCTTGTAGTCTAAAATGGGACAGTCTAGCAACAGATCTATCACCTGGGGCCACAGATGGTAAAGTACTTCAGTTTGTCTTTTTTGAGCAGCTGCAAACTTAAGTCCAATCTGACATCTTGTCCTCCTGGACTAACACGTTAATAACACTGTCCAGCAAAGGACAAAAATTTCTCTGGAAGATCTTTCATCAGCTGGGATGGGCAAGCTTCCACCTTACAAGTACTGTCTTGTAAAGCCAGAGTGCACTCTCTGTGTCAGCGACCTGGCCAAAGCAATGGGACCAGGCTGAGCTACTGGCTCAGATGAAGTAGCAGCCTTATGGATTTTAGCACAAACAAATGACAGTGTGAAAGAAGCTCATTATCTAGAAAAGTGCCTATGCTCTCAGGGATTGGGAATGGTAAATATCTTAGAGTATCATTTTCTCCTGTATTCTATTTTTTTTTTAAAAAAAAAAACAAAACAAGTTCTCTCCATCTCCCAAATGAAGATATTTATGAATTTTTGAAAATTCTTCTGAAACAAATTGAAACAAAGTTATCATCCGCTTGCCTTGCTCACATAGTGATCACCAATATTCACAATGTGCAAAGACCCCCTTGTACCTGCCTGCCATATAGGTATTACCAGCTCATAAATTAATGTTTTTAATAACTCTTTACATAATTTTTTTAAACTTTGTATTATGCCTTGTTCTATCTGTACTCTGTTTCAACTTAATTTGTAACTTGCCTTGTGCCCCATATTGAGAAAAAGCTGGTACATTCATTAAACCTACCAGCATCAATACTTTGGTAAAACTCTGCTCTTGAGAGTTCAAGGAACAATCTATGAGCCCAAAGCCAATATTCTGTGAAAACCCACAATAACCCACATCATGAATAATTCTTAATAAATTTCTTATTTTGAGTGAGACTTCTGGCAGTCTCTTGATGGAGATTTAAAATACAGGGCCAGCCCTACCATTTAATGGATGAGTCACTGCCTCAGGCAGTAGGTTCTGAATGCCATATAAAATGGCAACCAACTCTTATTTCCCTTGTTATTATTGTACTTTGCTTGGTAGGGATTACCAATTTGGTTTGGCCTGTTTCTGCCCTACACTGTTATAGTGCTATTATTCAACTTTCAACATCCTATGGAATCCTGGGGTTTGTAGTTTAGGGAGAGGTATTTAGAATTCTCAGCCAGAGAGCTCTTTGCCCTCAGTAAATGAGCTTTGTCCTCTCTCTGTGTGTATTTCAGCTGGAAATGGGCTTGTACTTTTCACTTTGACTTTGCCCCTTTTACTGTTCTGCACACAGGCAGCAATATGCCTCATGCAGCACTATTCTAAATTGTTGGAGTCTCCAAACCATAAAAAATATAATGTACAGGCCAACCCTCTCAGCAGGGATGCAGGTCTTCATAAACTTCATTCTCACAGAAAAGAACAAATAATTTTACCATTTTCCTCCTGACTGTGGGAAAGTCATTGAGAATTGCTGCAGTCATTGAAAACCACGTAAGATGATTAAAAGTCTGGAAGCCAAGCCTTATGAGGAGGAACTTAGAGAGCTGGGCACATTTAGCTTGGAGGAGAGAAGACTGAGAGGTGACATGCTAGGTATCCAAATGGATGTCTGTAGAAAATGGAGTAAGCTTGTTTTCTGCTTCAGGAAACTTATTTTCTGCACAGAAAACTGAGTGGTGGTTGTGTGTAGGAGGCCTCATGCCATTTTTTGTACAGAACTGTGAAGATTCTCTGCCATTTTTCTTATCATCAGGGTTTCTCAACACTCAAGAAGCCTGTTTTTTTTGGGGGGGGGGTTAACAATTTTTCCAACTATTTTTTGAATATTCTTTCCATCTCTAGTCCTTGGCAGAGTTGGAGGTAACAAAGCCCCCAGTGAAAGGGCTTAAGTATGTCAAACTCTGGATCACAAAGATTGTCTCAAAATAGGTAATCCTCTCCTAGAGGACACAGGACTGCTCATTCCCTGCAAGGGGGACAAGGAGACTGTCCAGGCCACTAATCACCTGGAACAGTTTCCACCCTACATCACTGCAATCAGAAAAGAACAGAGCTGAGATACACAGAGAGAGAGAGGACAAACAAGATTCCTTTGTTGCTGCCTCCGTCTCCTCAGCAGCAGCATCTTTTCCAGGAGACGTGTCAGACACAAAGAATTAATTATTTGTAATTAAAGTCCCTACTATAGAATTACTGGATTTCAGGAATGCTGGGATGGTATGAATCAAATGTTCAGGAGACATTAAATGTAGCAATTAAAAAAGAAAGGAAAAAGGAAGACAGCCTTGCCTTCTTCAAAGAAGAAATAAAAGCCAATCCTCTTCACAGACAACGGTGGAAATCAACAGAAGACTCTTTGTCTTACCCTAGCATGGGACCTCCAAAACATCATTTCTGAATCATCTCTGGAATACATAAAAGCCAAAAGGTTGATAAAACGATGAGTCACAGCTTCCTCAGGAGTTTAGGCGGACTTTTGTTGACCTTTTCTCAAGCAGAGGCTTTACTCTCCTTGGGGAGTCTTGTTGAAAGAAGAGACCTTTACAAGCCAGGCTGAAATAGGAGTGTGTGTGTTTGTGTGTGTTATTTTAATCTGGCATTTTTCTTAAAAAAAAACAGGGGTCTTTAAGAAGATTTACGGGAACCATCTAAAGAAAGATAGAAAAACCTCATCTGGTGAATGGGAGGCTTTAGTTCCTGAGTGAGGTGAACAGTAGCGTAATTGAGTTTTCTTAATCATCCCAAGTACAGTTATTTTGGCTTACAGGAGTCTGAAGCGATCCATTTGCTCTCTTTGCACACTTAATCTTCTAATTACATTAGCTGAACGCCAAGGCTGAGTTATGGCCCAGCTACTCTGATGATGTGAATTCAAGGGTCAGTTCTACATAGGGTGAACCCCAATGGTGAATTTCCTTGAATGTGAATGATAATGGGTTTATTTGATGGATAAACACATGAACACTACTGTCACTATGGCAAAAAGGGCCAATCTAAGCTGGTAGTGGGTTCAGTTTCTTTCAATGTCTACATTTTCCTTCCAATGCCTGCATTTTTTTTCTTGACAATGACAGTGACAACCACAGTTATAATCAGAAGTGGATCTCAAAATTCATCAGTCTAATTAATTTCCAGGTGAGATGCTGAAACAGATTTTTTTTTTAAAGATTACATTAAAACTAATCATAGTGTGAAGACTGCCACTTTCTTATAGCCTACCTCCTGTACCTATGTGAACAGAAACCATGCCTTTAACCCAAGGATGGGGATTACAACATTTTGGACTACAACTCCCAGTATTCCTCATCATTGGTTATGCTGCATAGCCTGATGGTAGTTGCAATGTAACAGTAGATTGAAAGCAGCAGAGTTTATTTACTAATTACCTATTTATTAAATTTATGTCCCTTTCTGCGAAATAGGACTCAATATAGCTAACAAAAATGAATAAGGAAAATGCAAAAACATAAATTTAATTAATTAATTTTTATTTCATGATTTAAGTTAGAACAATTGCAAACTTTATCATGATCTTAAAAGCAATTATAAACAAAGCAGTTTTTAAAAGAACACTCACCGTTTAGGACTTCTTTTATAGTAGCCTTGCTTTGGTCAGACCTCATCTGAAATATTGTGTCCAGTTCTGGGCACCTCATTTCAAGAAGGATATTGACAAGCTGGAATGTATCCAGAGGAGGACAACCAAAATGGTGAAGGGCCTGGAAGCCATGCCCTATGAGGAACGTCTTAGGGAGCTTGCTATGTTTAGTCTGCAGAAGAGAAGGTTAAGAGATGACATGAGAGCCATGTTTACACATTTGAAAGGGTGTTATATCAAAGAGGGAATGGGCTTGTTTTCCACTGCTCCAGAGACTAGGACAAGGAACAATGGATTCAAACTACAGGAAAAGAGGTTCCTGATGGTAAGAGCTGTTCAGCAGTGGAATATGCTCCCTTGGAGTGTGATGGAGTCTCCTTTTTTGGAGGCTTTAAACAGAGGCTGGATAGCCATCTATTGAGAGTACTTTGAGAGTTCCTGCATAGCAGGGGGTTGGACTGGATGACCCCTGTGGTCTCTCCCAATTCTATTATTCTATGATTCCATGACTCTAACCCAAATTAAGAGCCTAAAGCTTACCTGAAAAGAATATTGCCAGTGGAAGAATAACAGAGAGCAGACTGACCCACCTTCCCTCAGTTAGGAGTTCCATAGCTTGGGAACAACCATTAGAAAACCTTCTTTTCAATCTCCACTAAACATGTCTTGACACAGTAAGTCTGAGGGCTTTTTTGCACTTTTGGGGGAAAACGGGGTGTTCTGATACTTACTGGGCTGATGTGCTCCCTCTTCTGATCCAGGCTGATCCGGAGCAGTGTGTGCCTGCGCTACACACTTCTCCGGGGACGAAAATGGCGCTTTCTGGTCGGTGGAGGCTCCACCGACCCGAGAAGCTTGCCAGCCTAAAGCCCATCCCCGGAAGATTTGCAGCCTCGTGCTGGTGCGAGCCTGCAAATCTACACATTAGCGCAGCGACGGACTGGGGTGCGCTGTGCTATTGAAAGACCTCTTTTAAGCTGTCTTTCAATAGCATGGCGAACCACCAGTTCTGGTCATTCTGGAGCGGGCTGAAGTCCAGACATACATAAAATAGTCTGGACCCAGTCCACTCCTAAGTGCAAATGTCCTCACCGGAGGACAATCTGCCCCGTCGCTAAATCAAAGTGCGGAAAAGGCCTGAGAGAGGGAATGTTCCCAAAGACTTTGAAGCCCAGATATGGGAAAAAGCGCTCCTTGATCTGCAGAAATCTAAAAGAGGGAGATTTTGCCATTGCTTGTGTCCAGACATGAAAAACATTCATCCTTATTTCATTACTTCATGGGTACAGAGATGTTACAGTCCATACTTTACATTCAGCAGGTTCAGATGAAATTTCTGATATTTCCAGGAGGGATTCCCATGTCAGCCACTGTAAACCAGAGTGGATGGAATGGAAACTGGGCAAATCAACACCTATGTTGATCACCACACAAACAGAATGTAAGACTAGACAGGTCTTTGATCTCTTCCAGAATGGCTCTTCTTATGTTATACCCATACATGTATCTATATCTATCTCACCTTAGAATTCCACTAACTTCTCTCCTATTGCATTTCTCCCAACTACTTCTTCTCATGAAGCTTTCTTAGCTCTTATTTCTTTACTCAGCCCTTTCTGTTCTCACGTCCAGCCCTGAAATCATGAACTGTCTTCATAAAATCTCTAGAAGGCAGAATGTCATATGCAAAAGAGGGCAGATGCATACACTTTTTAAACTATAGGGAGCATATACCTTCCTTTTTGTAACAGCCCCAATTCATAATTCTGTATTCATAATTGTTCATAATTCATAATTATTGTTGCTTCCTGCCTTCAAGTCATTTCCAACTTGTGGTGACTGCAAGAAGAACCTATCATGGGTTTTCTGAGGTTGAGAGTGTGTGACACGCTTAAAGTCACCCAGTGGATTTTCATGGCCGAGCAGGGAATCGAACCCTGGTCTCCGGGGTCATAGTCCAGTGTTCAAACCACTACACCACACTGGCTCTTCCAATTCATGAAATATTAATTCTATTGTAAGCCCTCTCTGCCATCATTCTCCCCTTTCCTTTTATGGTTACTTTCCAAGATAGGAGTTGGGGGAGTTTCGTCTGGGAGACTCTGCTAATCCCTAGATCAAGCCTGGAAACCTATGTCATTCCAGATGCTGTTGAACTTCAGTTTCTATCATCCCTGAACATTGGCTGATAGGAATGGGGCAGTAGGAACATCTGGAAGAACATCTGTTGCTTACTCCCAACTTAGAATAAACTTAGAATGAATAAGACAGTACAGAACCAGTTCACAGAACCATATTTCCCTTAGATCTCAATAGTCAAATATGATATCCTACATTATTGTAAGATCATCTTTGAACTAAGACATTCCACCACACCTGACTCCATCCCTGTCAATTTCCCATTAAAATAATGTATGTATTTTTCACAAGTCTTATTTTCAAGGCAAATAAGGGGGCTACTGAATGGGGGGCTACTGAATGGTCTTCAAAACAATGCATGTGCTCCTTGCATCACTTGATTTAAGGGGAAGTCTTAAATGAAGGGAAAGACCCATGAGGAACTTTAAACATGTTCCCTTCATTCATCTAGATGTCTTAAAACGTTTATGGATCTCAACTTACGATTCTAATAAAACAACAGAACATATTTCCTTATAATTTTCTCCTTCCTCCTCCTCCTTTCTCCGTCATCATCATAATGGTTATGGTAATAGCAATAGTATCTACAGATAACTTGAAAGCACATATACACACAATAGAGACCTTTAAATCCTATTTTGCCCCACATGCATACCTCTTCTGAGTAATTTCAAACCTTCTTCCCTGATTCTCCCCTGGCTGGGGACCACCCATTAGAAAATCTGGACAAAAAGGAGCTTTTTCACATCAGATGAAGGATGAGATATAGAATCAAAACTGGGGGAATCAAACTGGATAGAATCAAATATTCTATAACTGGAACTTTACAGCCCTCACTATAAGTTAGCTAGATGTACCTCTACGATCAACAACATGAAAAAGCTCTGTAGTTCTTCAGTGTTATTAGAACCTAATCATTGGCATCAAATGTTTGTCATTTGCTCCTGCCTTATAAGCCTTGGTACACAGATGCCTTCTGAATCTTGCTGGATCAGTTAGAATAAGCTGCTGTGTATTGCTGCATTTTAATAACATTCAAGAATGGGTAGCCAATGCTAAGGAATACAGTTCTCCCATTTAGAAGCATAAAAGGTGCTATCTTCAGTAAGAGATTTAGAGATCAGCCAATTTATTGGGGGGAAAAAAATCAAAAAGCAAACTCATGCGTGTAAACAAGCCTGCCTATCTAACACTATTCATACAGGCCAAGTTCTTACTGCTACCCAATATAAATATTGTTGGGTTTTTTTTGAGGGGAAAAATGTGTTGGTTTTCCCTTTACTTACAAAAGCTGGTGGGAAAGGAATCTATACTGCCCTAAATCTGAGTTCAAATGGGGAGAATGCTGCCTTCTCTCTGTCACAGCTTCTTCCAGAAAAGGAATGCCTTTTCGTAATGCTAGCTACAGTTCTGGGGGCATTTCCAAAATGATAAATTCCCATGCCTTGTCCTTTCTTGTTCATGCCAGCTGTGTGGATCATCTGTAAAAGAAGGGAGCAAAGTGGGGCCCTGGGACTACATTCAGCCATCCTTCCAAAGGTGTTTTTGTGGTCCTCACCTATCCTGACTAACTTTGACTAGCTTTCTTCTGGCCTCATGGAATGGTGAACTGCATTTCCCAAAAGACTTTAGGAAAGGCAATTTGCCTTTTAAATGGGTTGCAGAAGAAAGGAGAAGAAAGGAGGTATAAAAATTGGAGGAAGGAACATCAACAATTTAGGATAGGCAGATGATACCATACTTACTATTTCCATAAAGAGCAAATATTTGGAACAGTTACTGAAGAAAGTCCAGGGGGGAAGTGAAAAGGAAGGTTAACAACTGAGCATTAAGAAATCAAAAATAATGATCTCAAATGATTTACGGTGGGCCATCCTCTTGCGTGACATCACATGCATCACATTCCATTATAGTCAGTGGCTGCAATGTGTGACACTTTGTTTTTGTTTGTTTTCCATAAGTTGGATATGACTTGAAGGCCCACAACAACAACAAAAACCTCATCTAGTCACTCACCATTGCCAGTGTTTTCCAGGGCTGATAGAAGCTGTAGATCAAAAGCATCCAGAGAGCTACAGTTGTTCATCCACAGGAAAAGCACTATTTGCATGAAATGATAATGAAGATGAGGACAATGACAACAACGACAACAACAATGATGATCTAATTCATTTATATTCTGTCTTTTTCTCAAGGGGGAGTTAAAGAAGCTTACAAATTATTAAAAGTACTGCAGATTAAAATATTATTTTAAAAATAATATTTTAAAAATAGAAATAATTGAAGAATCATTTAAGATACATCAAAAGCAATACAACAGCACTTCACATTATTACAATCCCATCCCAGTCAACTTCTAAAAGCCTAGTGAAATAGGAATGTTTTCACTTGCTGATGAAAAGGGAGCAAAGAGGGACTGCTCCTAGCCTCCTTAGGGAGGGAGTTCCAAAGTCTGGGAGCAGCCACTGAGAAGTTCTTCTCCCTTGTTCCCAACAAATGAGTGCAAGAACATAGCAGGACAGAGAGAAGGTCCTCTCCTGGCTAGCCTACTGCTCAAACAGGCACGATCCTTCAAATAGCCTGAACCTGAACCAAATAGGGTGTTATAAGTCATCACCAGCATTTTGAATTGTGCCTAGAAACAGAGTGGCAGCAAGTGGAATTACTGAATCAAGAGAATAGTGTGCTCCCTATAGCCAGTCCAGTTGACAAGCTAGCTCCAGGTCTTTCGGCCAAACAAAGTTTCTGAGTGCTTTTCAAAGGCAGTCCCAAGTAGGGTGCACTACAGTAATCCAAACAGCTGTAACCAAATCATGTGTTTTACTGAAGTTTATTGTGCTTCGCTGATTTTAACATTGCCATGTTTTTCATATCTGCTGGGGGAGTTTCTTCTTCTCAAGTTTCTTTTTATTATAAAATCAATTTTGGCTGTGTAGTGAAGACATTTGACCTTTATTATGGAGTTGATACTGCTCTCTGAAGTTTTAATGATAGGTTAGCTGTTAATTTGGTTTGTCACTTTAATTTTTTTATATGTTTCTTTTTTATACATATAACCCACCTTTGAGTCCAAAAATAGGGGCTAAATTTATTTAAATAAATAAATGAAAATTAAGATTGCTATGCCAATGTAAGGCTCATATGTTTACCACAGAGGTACAACAAATACCAAGACTGTGCCTAATTCATACAGATGTCTGGAACTAGCCTGGGATGAACTATTTCTTTCTGAGGACCTCTTAAGTGGTCTTCTCTGTTTCTGCATTTGTGATTTGCTTAAGATTTTTTCCCAACAGAGAGTTGTTGTGAAAAATAAATGCAAGCTCACCACTCTTGATTTTTATTTGGTTCCAATAAAAGTATTATTCATTTTGTTTTCAGAGCTTCTGGTGGACTATATTACAGCCTATTTATTAATTTTATTAATGTAGTCTTCTGAAGTGTCCAAATGTATTTCCTTTTTCTGTTCTTTTTTTCCTGTTCTCTCCTTCTTTTTTCCTTCCTTCTTTCTTTTAGAGTAGGAAGAGACTAGGAAGGCCATCCAGTCCAACCCCCTGCTATGCAGGAAGAAACCATCAAAGCATTCCCGAGAAATGGCCATCCAACCTCTATTTAAAAACCTCCAAAGAAGAAGACTTCACCAAACTCCCAGGCAGTGTATTACACTGACAAACTGCTCTTACTGTAAGGAAATTCTTCCTAATGTTTAAGTGGAATATCCTTTTCTGTAATTTGAACCCATTGCTCTGTGTCCTAGTCTCTGGAGCAGCAAAAACAAACAAACAAAACTTGCTCCATTCTCCATATGACATCCCTTCCAATATTTAAACATGGCTATTACATCACTCCTTAACCTTCTCTTCTCCATGGCTAATCATACCTAAAATGTTCCTCAAAGGGCATGATTTCCAGGCCTTTTACCATTCTGGTCATCCTCTTCTGGGCACATTCCAACTTGGCAATTTCATTCTTGAATTGTGGTGCCCAAAACTGGACACAGTATTCCAGATGGGGTCTGACCAAAATAAAATAGAGTGGAACTATTACTTCCCTTGACCTATACTCTTATTAATACCCCTATACTCCTAAAATTGCATTTTTTTATTTTTTTAGCAGATGCATCTTTCTTTTTTTCCTTTCTTTTTGGTAGTCTATGAACAAAACCATTCTTAGTTGTTAGCAGCATCAGAAGTAGAAGAATTTTTCCTCACTCATCTCATCTTAATTGGTTAATGCTACCTCCCAGTGACTGAACTCTGGATGCAAGAAAACATAACTAATAGCATTTCTCAGTGACTGCTGAGAGGGAAGAACATTTTTAAAAGGAGTGTATGTTAAACATTCTGAATTCTGTTTAAGAGTTCTCCAGAGGGAAACAGAAAGAAACCAAAAATGAATAACTACTAGTGACTTTCTCATTAATTAAAATCTGACAAGTAGCTGGCAGCTGAAGGGGGGAGCTGTAGGTGGGGGAATCCTGTGGTTCGCCACCACATTCTTTAAATTCATAAAAAGCTATGGAATATTCACTGTAGGTCAGCCAGAAATGTGGATGGAAATGTGAATTAAAAGAAAGAGCTGTTTGGAGGTGAGTGGAGATACAGGAGGTGGCCAAGAGAATTCACTTGCTGAAAAGCTGTAGAAGCTGGAGGACCCACTGAATCCAGTTCCAGCAGAAAGAGGGACTCTTTTCAGAAGCAGCTAATATAGGTCAAGGGTTGACTTGCACAACAAGCAGTTACTGTTTGAGACTACAGTTCCCAGAACTCTTAGCCAGCATGGTCATGGCTGGTTGGAGGATTCAGGAACTGTAGTGCAATAAATTAAGTTCTCCAAGGTCTGATAACACCCATATTGCATAGAATTTGAAGGACAGAAGGAATGTTTCTTTCTTTCCTGACCTCTATAAGAGCCCTGGGTTATTTTTCATATAATGAAAATATAGGCACTATAGCATCATATGGAGATTTGACTGTATGTTTTAGGAAGAGTCTAATCCCCTGACCTTGCAGTACGCATTGATATTTTAATTGCCAACATTGTTCACACAATATGTCTCATTCTAGGACATCTTACTCTGGTAGCTTTTTGCATCAAAGTCATTAGGTTGCTCATTTGTTTGTTTTTTCTAGGCAAAAATTGATCAAATATCTTGTAGTCTTTCCTGTCTTCAAGATGGCCATTAGGCCAAGGCACAGTGAGACCCCCCTGTCTCGTGTGGTGGATCAGGAACATCAATGAATATAGTGGATCAGGAGCAACTTTCCACATCAGGAAAGACGCTGATAGAGCACTCCGGAATACCTGCCCAGTGTTTTACTCTGAAGGGTCAGAGCGAGGCATTGTGGGAAAAGAGAAATAGAAGAGGAAACAAGTCCTCCTGCCCCAGGAAGGGTGATGCCTTACACCAGCCCTGACAAGGAATCACAAGATTTTGATCACTAACCAAACATGCTATAGATCTTTACACAGAAGTAAATATATTAACTTCAGTGGGACTTTCAGATAAATGTGAATAGCCTTGCTTCTTTCAGTCTCTATCTTCTTTCTCTCAGTCAAGTGATGACATGTTCCTCTGTTTCTGGTGTGATATTAAAAAGATCTGCAGGGGAATGTGCATATGCTCCTGAAAGGAAGGAAAAGGAAAAAGCCATAGCTCAAATTTACATTCTAGGATTTGCATGCTTTGGTCCCTGATATCTCCACTAAAAAGGTTCATAGGAAAGACAGGAAAAACCTATGGCAGAGCTGCTGGATGAGACAAAAAGCTAAGTGGACAAATAATCTGACCAGTTTCCTAACGTTAGGCGGCTTTCTGAATTCCCAGTGCTGACACATGATATTTTGCTCTGTAAGGCAAATGACAAGATGGTGCCCTACTCCCATTCCATGTACAGTTGAATCTTATTTCAGCTCACACTGGTGAGAGGACCATGTTCTCCATCACACCTGAGGGCACATAGCAGTCCTTGTGACACACTTAGGTCTCTCCTCCTGCACTTTGCCACCAATTTCCACCCATGACATCTTGCTGCCTGACTCAGTGATCTTATTTTGCCTCACTATACATTGTAAATCTGTATGTTCACCCTTCAAACACCCTTGAACTCACTTCCTTCAAAGCCTAACATGTGGACTTCTCTACTCTACAGGCTTCTCTATTCTACAGACTGCTAATAGAGTTATAGAGGTATAGACTGCCTGTGTTAAGTTACATCTGGTTCCCCTTCTTAAGTTAAGGAGAATGCAATGGCTTTCATGGATTTATCTCATGCTTATTCTGATCACAGCCTCCTATGATTAGACAAAACTATAGGAACCAAAACTACCTAGTGAGCTTCCAGACTAAGTAGGAGTTTAAATTTGGCTACACCAAAGATCAATTGAAACACTCCATCCTGTTTCCAAATTAAAATATATTCTTAAACAATATGGTGTGAAATGATTTGAAAGGAGACAAGACCAATCTTTGTATCATATGTGTGAGTAACTTCCTCAAACACTTTATCAAACATTTTGAGCAGGCTGTTTCAATGTGCTTGATTTATCATATATCACCTTAATACTCTGAAGGCTAGAGATAACACAGGCCTTCTTTTTCATTGTCACATAAGCCAGTTTATTTTCCTCACACCAGAAATTCATTAACTGGGATTCAAGGAGAAAGATCTCCAGCTTAAAGTAACATCTTCCAATTTGTATAATGAGCAAGAGTGTAACCCTGATAAGTATTCCATAGATAATGTTCACCTCTATCCACCTTGACATGCTCACTAAATCAAACTTGTTCAAATTCAGTTACTGCTTATCCACTTATCTCTTATTATCCACATTCTTTCTTCAGGTATTTGTTACACTGCAATGTGTGTGGTATGATTGTATGATGCACATGCCAAGAGGACATATTGCAAAACAGAGCATTTCATTGGTAGACATGGTTTTGGCTGAATCTGAAGATTAACCAAATTAAGACCAACCAAATTATTCATCCTCCTTTGGCTGGGCTTGTTCCATATAGAAGTGTTAAGTTCATTCCATTTTTCTTGACAACAAATAAATTACTAAGAATCATTTGGATAATTAACAACTTGGGACCAGATTACTGGCAGGGTTACTTTATTCTGTATCAGCCTACAAGGTCTCTGATATACAGATCATGACCTCATAATGGTTCAGCCACCTGCATGAGTATATCTAGCAACAACTGGGGGTGAGGGCTTTTTCTGTGGTGCTCCCCCATGTTTAGAATTCCCTCCCTGCTGGGGAGTAAAAAGCACCCACCTTGATGGTCTTTTGGCACCCTTCAAAATGTATCTACTTGGCCAGACATCTTAGTATCTAACTTGCTCAAGGATTTTTTAGTATATGTGTGTGCATGTGTGTGTGTGTGTGCGTGCGCTCGCGCTGTATTTTAATTTAATTGTACATTTTAATGAATTTTGTAGACTACTCTGAAATCTTTATAATCAAGAGTGGGATATTAAAGTTTTAAATATACGCAGTGTTTGTGGTTGCTGTCTGCCTTCAAGTCCTTTCCAAATCATGGCTACCTTAAGGTAAACCTCTCACTGAGTTTTCTGGGGCTGAGAGTATGTGATGCCCCAAAGGTCACCCAGTGGGTTTCCATGCCCATGTGCAGAATTGAACCCTTCTCTTCAGGGTCACAGTCCAATGTATATTTATTCAAAATTGGTTTCAGGCTCTGTAAAACCCCAGCAAATTCCCTAGGGAAACAGCCTACTGGAAATCCCTAGAAACCATTTACCTTCCTCTGCTGCACAGGTTAATGGCCAAGCTATGCATGCTTTGGCGGTCTATGTGCGCTCAGTTCTAGCTGGAGACTCCGGAAGCTGCAGTCCAAAAAAAGTAAGTTTTCAAAAATTTAATCTAATTCAACATTTTGATTCCAATGGCTAGCTATATGAGGTATGGAAAAGCCAGATTTCTTCTGAAAGAAAGTGGATGAGGCCACTTAATATCAGCTTTTGATGGAAAAATTATGATGCAGATATGAAACAGGAATTGGCAAGGATATTTGCAATAACTTTGTAAATGAATTCTGTATAAACAAGGATATGTGTGTATGTATCTCATGAAGCTAGACTCTTTATCTACCCACATGCAGAAAAATGCATTTCAATTACCCTCTGGTTTTATCATCAAATGCAGAAATAACTTTACACACCATAATGAGAGAGGGCTTAATGGGTGGTCTTGAACTCATAACACTCCTCCTGTTCAGCCAGATTGAGAAACTCAATAACAAATTCTTGTGGCAGAGAGGCATCTACAGCTATGAGTTCATTACTGTAACATTTGCCTTAATAATATAGTTATCACTGGAATCCAATGAGGTTGGGTGCTAGGAAATGGAAGGCCACTACTGCTGAATAGGATTCAATACACTTACCAAGTGTCTTTATAAGGTTGTAGACCAGAGTGAGGGATATTTTTTTTTCAGCCTGAGTGCTGTTTTCCTATGATGGAGATCTGCTGGGGGTCACCTACTAATAGAAATAGGGACAAAATGAAAATAGGCAGCACCAAAAATATTGTGGATAGCAGCAAAGGCAGCAGTAACTCTCTCTCTCTCACACTCTCTCTCCCCGTCCCCCCTTCAGACAGACACCTTTCTTTCTCTTGCACTCTCTCTATCTGTCTCTTTTCCATGAACACACATCAATAGCAGGAAATGTCTGGAAATGCGAGAGGTAGAATGTGTCTCAGAGCAGACTAATTAGTGTTCATGAGCAACAACCAGTCCCACAACAGCAGAGAAAATAAATAAAGCAGGCTTAGTCTTATTTGTAAAAACATATGAAGAGAGTTTACTTACACATACTAAATGTTTCATAACATCTCATGCTGAGAGGCCTTGTAATGTGCTCTTCAAACATGGAGGAGACAGAAACTGCAAACTATAAAATACAGGCTGGTAAAACTCAGAACACCTGATGAAGGAATGTAGAGGTTGTGGTTACGATCAACAAACAGGAATTACATGAATACATGCTATACCTAAACTCTTAGAGAGACTTGCAAACTAGCAAATACTGAGTATAGGAATGCTACAGTTGTTACTTGTAAGAGGAAACTACTAAGGATGGTGGGAAACAGAATCATAGAGTTGGAAGAGACCACAGGGGCCATCCAGTCCAACCTTCTGCCGTGCAATCAAAGCATTCCCAACCAATGGCCATCTAGCCTCTGTTTAAAAAAAAAAGAGTCACAACCAGACTCCCAGGCATTGTATTCCACTGTCAAACTGCTCTTACCATCAGGAAATTCTTTCTAATGTTTAGATAGAATCACTTTTCCAGAAACTTGAAGCCATTGCTCCATGTCCTAGTCTCTAGAGTAGCAAGTTTATGCCATCTTCCATCCCTTCAAATATATAAACATAGCTATTATATCACTTCTTCACCTTCTCTTCTCCAGGCTAAACATACTGAGGTCCTTAAGCTGCTCCTCATAGGGTTTCCAGGCCTTTTCCCATTTTGGTCACCCTCCTCTGGACATGTTCCAGATTGTCAATATCCTTTTGAACTGTGGTGCCCAGAACTGGACATGGTATTTCAGGTAGCATATGATCAAAGCAGAATACAGCAATACTATCACTTCCCTTGATCTAGACATTATACTCCTATTGATACAGCCTACAATTGCATTGCCTTTTTTAGCTGCTACATCACCCTCCTGACTCATGTTCACCTTGTGGTCCACTAAGATTCCTAGATCCCTTTCACGTGTACTGTGACCAAGTCAGGTGTCAACCATCTTATATCTGTGCATTTCATTTTTTTTCTGCTCAAGTGAAGTACCTTACATTTCTCCCTGTTGAAATTCATTTTGTTAGTTTTGGCCCAGATCTCTAATCTGTTAAGGTCATTTTCAAATTCTAATCCTTCCTCTGGGGTCTTAGCTACCTCTTTTAATTTGATGTCACCTGCAAATTTGATAAGAATGCCTTCCACTCCCTTATCCAAGTCATCAATAAAGATGTTGAAATAGCCCTGAGTAGCTGAAGGAGATTCTACAGCCACTTTTTCCTTGCTCCTCAACTGTATTTCAATGAACTGAGTAGCAAGGAGTGAATGGAGTGATGTTATAGGGCATATAAAATTTTGGCCCTGCCAATTTTAGTTTTAGTCCCATTGGCACATGCCCATTAACTGGTTTTCACTGATGAACCATCCACAAATATTGCTCAAGTGATCACAGATGTATTTTGAATGGTCTCTGAGCTTGATCCATATATAACTTTTGACATTCAGTCTATGTACACATATATTCTGCTACACTTGGGAAAGCACATAGGAGCTGGGGTGGGTATATTTCTTGTGTTTACATGACCTAGTATTTGCATAGACAATTTGGGCTCCTCTCTGTATATTTTCTATAAGTCAATGTTTGAGGATTGTGCTTTCCTTTGTTACTATGACATATAAAATAAAACCATCTTTTCCCCAATTATGTGTACTTATCAGAAGTATTAATCCATATGAAAAAAAAAATGAATTGAAATGACCTCTGGCTGGCTGCCCAAGATGATGAAAATGAGATCTATACATTTCCACCAGTTAATTAAATCTGAATCATATGGAATCCTGTTTTGCTCCCCACCCCCCATGCTGAGGTCTTAGTCAATTAAACTCCATTGCAAAGGAAGCCAGAACATGGTAAAGAAGCTGACATCATGATATTAAACAACTGTTATGAATTCTTAGCAGTGTTCTAAGTCATATTCCTGCTAGAGTAACTGTTAAAAATGCAATAAGAGTTGCTTCTCATCGTGATAACCTAAAGTTTCAGATTTTGAACCTGTGGATCTGAAGATCATCATGCAAATCTTGGTTGATTGGATCTAAGTAACCATTCCTTTTTCTTTTTTTTCCTTTTTTGATCTCTCATCTGTTGTCCTAAAAAGCATGCAATTAGGCATTCCAACCAAAAAAAGTCTTATCCTTACGGAATACATATAACAATGGGGTTCTCTTACAGGTATGGCCACAGCAGTGTCTGAAGCAACATCTAACTCAATCAATGCAAAGCCATAGATATGACAGCAATCTGGCTGAAACATTTGTCATTTCATTGATCACCAGAGTTGGTTCAGTTGATCCGGCTAGCTAGGCAGGTGTCCCCCTCCTCCCTCTCCATGCCATGTGAGTCCCTCAAAAATCTGTGTACTTGCTAGAAGAGGACAACCATCCCAATGCAAAACAGAAAGTTGAGTAGGTACCAGTTCTCATAATTGTTTTAGCAGAATCACCATTCTAGCTTCCTTCATGCAAACAAGATGCAGGTTCAGTGTTTAGTCCTGAGAGCTCTGTTAATCTTGTTTTCTGGTCTGTTCTAAAGAGTGAAGACATGCAAGGGGAGATGGTTTGATCTCATCGGGCATTAGGTTTAAGGTGGTGACTTTCTCTTGAGTGGTTTGAGAGACACTATTTCCAGCCACTGATTTCTAGATTTGTATAGCTTTTTACTTTATTAAAAAAACACTGTGCAAGCTCAAGATGTAATCCTAAACACTCTGTTATACATGCATGGGACCTTGTGCTACACATGTTCACCATGGAGTTTCATGTGAAATGGAAACATCTTTTGAAAATCTCCCCAAACATCATGATGATGTGGTTTTTCTAGAAATCTTGAAAGCCCTCTCCCCATCAACACCATACCCTCCAGCATTTCACAGATGAAAACTAGGTCACATAGTGGCTAAGCAACATTAGACTGTGTTCAAGATGGGAAACATTATTGATGAAAAAGAACACACAAACTAGAGGAGGCTGCATCAGTTTGATTTTGCCTGTGCCTACTGGGAAGAGTACCCCCCTCTCCACTTCTTTCCCCTTGCCAGGTCAATTGAGTGCAAACTACATTGTGGATGTTGTTGTTGCTATTATTTCTCACCTGCAGCTCCCTATGGATCCAGGTAGGGAACAATAGATCAATATACAACAACATATAATACTTCCCCACTGCTCAGTTAATTGAGTGCAAAGTACTTTGGCACTTTAAATTCAGCTTGTATCAGTGGAAGTAAACTGAGGACAAAGATGGAAAGTGGGAGGAGAAAAGAGAAATCAGGGCATCTTAAAATCACCTGGAAAAGTGAGATTAATTAAAGGTTTAATTTTGATTGCATCTGCTAAATCAGGACAGTTGAAGACAGTAATGCTAGTCATGCATCCTGTTAGCTGTGTATTTGAGCAACATGTGAAGGGATGTTATGCATATACCAACATATGAAGATAGAGCCCCTTCCCAAAGGAGAAGCTTAAGCCAATCAAGGCTCCCATACACACATGGAAGATCTCAGCACACATATCTCAGGGTGCCCATTGTGTCATGTCTGCAGCAGTACAGGTAGTTACTCACAAACAGCACAGCTCCTACACACAAAAAGGCAGCCAAGAACAAACAAATCCAAAGAAGCCAATTCAAAGCATAGTCCAACCAGACAGAGTTCCAAGGCAACAAGAGCACAGCACAAAGCTTCAGGACCAAAGAAACCAGTTGCTGACCCTGGGAGGAAAGGTCACCTGGAGCCCTCTTTTATCTATGGCTGCTGCCACCACAGGTGTTCCCTCATTAGGGCTTGTTTACTATTTAAATAGGCTGAACGACACAAGCCCTCCCTTTCACAGCATCTCTGCTGCAAGGTAGGTGTGTCAGCTATGTCTTCCTCTATTTGTTCCTCTGGCTCAGGTCCTTGTTATTGTTTTTGTGTATTAACTTCCTCTGGACCAGCTTCTGGGGACACTTCAGCCTGTGGAGAGGCCTCTGCCTTGGAATCAGAATCCTCCTCCACACTGCTACAGTCCTCAAGGCAAGGCATGACATATTGGGCCAAAAAGTGGATGGGGCAATAACCCCATGACCCCCCCCCCATTGCAACACTTAAAACTATTCTAAGCAAAGGGTGACATAAGAGAAGGTAAAAATTCCCTCTGCATAGTTACAGCCGTGTGATTCCATTTTAAATGCCATGGTAACATGCTGTGGAACCCTGGACTTTGCAGTTTAGGGAGGTGTACTGAGAATTCTCAGTCAGAAAACTCTAGAGCTTCACCAAAATTCAGACCTCCACTGAATGGAATGATTGCAGTTAAAGTGGAATCATAGTGCTCCAACTGTGTGATGTGAAAGGGCCCAGAGTGTGGAGGTGGAAAAATCCTGCTCTGCACATGGGTCTTTCTGTCTGGCCCATTGAATTCTAGCCAGGAGATGTAACAACATGCATTGCATATCACCCAAGACCCACATTTGGCCATTCAAAGCCAAGTCTCCCTATGCAGAGCCTTCAGTATTATTCTGCCTCACAAATTCTGAATCACTAAAAGCACTGTTATCCCAGCAAGGAGCCCTTTGACTGACTACCCTTGAAACACTTGTATCTTTCTTCTGATATAATTCTCCTTTTGCTTTCTCCTTGAAGCAAATATGTGATTGGTCCCCCTGCCTGAGCCACTATGTTTTAAGACCCTTTTAATCCTCTTTACGGTAACAGAAACATTTGTGAGTGATCTTTGAAGATTCTTGTACAGTGCAGAACACCTGCAGCTTAATGTTTCATGTTAACAAACAGCCCCATGTGAGTTTAATGCTTTCTGGCATGTAAGAACACCCTGTGCAGAAGACTCTTGTAATAATGAGGCCCAACCTTAACCTCTGACCACTTGCTTCCAGATCTAAACCTGCTCATCCAAATGACACAACTTTGCCTTTACTCTCAAACAGCTCAATGTATCATGTACATGTCAGCACAAATGATTTATTGTCCTGTTGGCAGGTTGGAAGGATAAATACATTCTTCAATGCAACAGCAGTTCCTTTCCTCTCATCAGCCGGAAAAAAAAACCCCTCCCTTCCCTTTCAGTATTCTTGATGACACAGCATGGGTAATTTGAACTGAAAGCCCACCTTAATGTCCTAGCTTCCACCTGCGCTCATAAAAAACCCCTGGAATACAAACAAAAAGCTCAAACACCTGTGAGTTTAATGATTTCTACGGAGGACATAAATATGTTTGCAATAGTACCCAACTTGGTGGTAGTAAAAGGTTCCTGTTAAACTTTTAATGTCTTTTAAGCCTGTTATATTTCTGGAATATTAGAATATCTGGAGTAAACCAGGTTTTCAGGAGGATTTTTTTTTGTTTATTTATTTTTGCTATTTACCTTAACTCTTCATTGTTATGTCATCCAACATTTCACGGATGAAAATTGGCACACATGTGGCCAAGCAACACTAGAGAATGCTCAAGATGGCAAAAGTTATTAATGAGGAAGGCCGCAACAGTTTGCTTTCGGGAAGAGCAAGAGTTTGCTTTCTCTTCTCCTCTCCCCCTCCTGAGCTGAGTGCAAATTACATTGATGTTGTTGTTAATACTTCTTACCCGCTTCTCCCTATGAATCAAGATGGGGAACAACAGATTAAAACACAGCAACAAATAGACACAAAGCACAGTTAAAAACATGAACATCAATAAAATATACATAATGAGTTAAAAGAGTATTTAGTGCTCATTTGGCATCAACAGAAGTAAACCAAGGACAAGGGAGGAAGCGAGTGAAACAAGGGCATTTTAAAGCAGCTGGAATTGAGATGACAGAGGATTAATTGAGACCGTCTCTGGAAAATCAGGAGAGTATTTGTCTCATGAGTCCTACATGTATTCCACTCATGGGATGAGATATAGCTCCTGAGAATGGGCCGTAACAAGGTCCCAGAGTCAATCTCCAGCTTCTTTGGGAAGGTCCTGAAAAGCTCCTGCCTGAAACTCTAAAAAGCTTCTCCCAGCCAGTGCCAACAAACTGGCCTAGATGGACCAATGGTCTGACTTATTGTAAAGCAGCTTTCTGTGTTCTTGGGCTGGCCCTACTTTACAAGAGCCTGAGATAGCCTGCATCAGACAGCAAGAAGAGGCAGCAAATACAACTAGAAATTAAGGTCTAAACAGTGCAACAAGACTTTTTAAAGCATTGGTCCTAGTGGTTCCTTGGAAGAAGAGCCGTTAGGCCACTGAGGCAGTGGTGCAGGGTCCAAGCAGTGGGGGGAGGGCTTAATCCATTCATGCAGGCTGAGCTACCCCTTCCCCACTTGGCCCACAGGATAGCAACACCTGTGCTTCCCTTCCATCAACACAATGTCTTGGCATTGAGGCCCCTGTGCTGAGAAAGTTTATACAGATATGGGCATGACCATCCATTTCAATGGAAACAGAGACCATTTGGATGATGGCTTGTTACTTCCATTAAAATATAATGGACTCATCCGGATAGAATAGGAAATTTTGTTTATGCACTAAAAAGGATTGGATAATTTTCCAAGGACTGGGCACCCCACATGCCCCTTAGTGGATTTGGGAGAGCTGCCCCTCCTCCTATGCTGCCCCTCCTCCTATGCTGCCCCATCCCCACTATTTTAATCTGTGAAAAAGGACCTCTTTTCAGCCCTATTCCCAGCTTCTTTTAGGCCTTGTTTCTAAACAGGAAATGACTGTATGTCACTTCATTTTGAAAAATCTAGGCCTAAAACACTTCTAGCATAACTCCCCTCCCAACTGGTAATTTGTGTCTGAGATAGCCTGTATCAGACAGCAAGAAGGCCATTGGTAACAGAACTGTTGTTGTTGTTTTTATGAAATGTGGAGGGTAGGTCTGAACAGTGATATGAATGGCGGTGTGAACAGTGGTATGGCAGTGGTGCCCCAATGCTTAGGGCAGAGGTGAGACAGCATCCATTACTTTGAAGAAATCACTGGATTAGAGCAGCTATTTAAAATGCCATTTATTGGTGCTCCATAGAGAACTCAACAGTGTGAAAATACAATGAAAAAGAATAACATCATGATAAGAAATCACATACAATGCATAAAACTGTAAAAAGTTTCTACTCATCAGAAAACACTATTAGCTTAGAAAGACCAAATACCAGTAAGCAGTAAACTTAACACAAAGCTTCTCATAGAAAGCAAGAGGTATTTTAGGAACTTCTAACCAGTCTCTCATCTACCCCCAATTTCTCTGGCGCTCTTCCTATTCACCACTAGATTTGTCTTAGGGTCGCCATAAGGTGAAAATGACTTGAAGGCACACAACAACAACAACAACAACAACAACAAACAGATGTATTTTATCCTGCCTTTTTCCTGACATAGGACACCAGGTGGGTCACATCTTGAATTAAATAATGTGGATCTTTAAACTCCTAATAATAAAAATGAAGAACAATTAAATATACTATTGTTATGTAAAATTATTTAACAACATGACAGTAACAATAAAAGTACAAAACAGACACCACATTAAAAGGCTTTGCTGCATAGCTAGCTAGTCACCTAAATGCCTGTTCAAATAGAAAATGTCTTTCTCTGATGATAGAAGGAGAGCAGGGAGGCCTAGACTCCTGTGGGAAAGAATTCTACAGCCTAGGAACAGCCACTGAGAAGGCTCTCTCCAGTGTCCTCACCAAATTTACCTCTAAGGGTGATGAGACTGAGGTCACTTCCACACCATACTGATATAGTGCTATTATTCCGCTTTCAACATCCTGTGGAATCCTGGCGTTTACAGTTTAGGGAGGGGCATTTAGAGAGCTCCTTGGCCTCAGTAAACTACAAACCCCAGAATTCCACAGGATGTTGAAAGTGGAATAATAGCACTATAACAGTGTAGTGTGGAATCGCCTGAGAGAAATGTGGAATGGCCTGAGAGGAAGCCCTCTCCTGAGTATTTTAAAACTTCAATAGGCTCCTATAGTAAGATACAGTCCTTTAGGTGGTCTGGAAATAAGCTATGTTGGGCTCTATAAGGGCTGTTAGTGATATGAAGAGGCATACATTGTGGTACAGATGCAGGTATTTTTGTGGACAATGCACAACGGTCATATCCAGCTGCTGGCAGAGGAAGTGGAATTCCGCACACAGAAGAGCTGCACATGTGGTTGCCCATTAACGTTTAGAGATGATGTGCAAATGTTCATTGCCAATTATGTGCTAGATTGGCTTTTAATGTATACTCATTGGCCCTTTCCGCACCTTACCTTGTTCCAGTGCTGGGTTGCGGGGATCGTGCGAGCAGCCTCTGCTGAAAGGCTCTCCCTTCCCTGCTGCTTCAGCTCTGCATGAGCTGCCTGGTCACGTAAGAGCCCCGCCTCTTCCTTCTGCAGCGCAGCCTAGGACCTTCTCAGGCTGCACTGGGGCAGGAAGCGTGACCAGCCCAGCTCCAGAAGCTCCGCATGCACGGCAAGTGTGCGCAGGGCCTGGGAGCAATGCGCGACTGTGCACCATTTTTGGTTTCAAGCCAAAAATGAGAAGGTGTGCGATCGGCCCCTTGTGGCCCCTGAAGTGTCACATGATTGTGCCTTGCAAAAGAGGGTCTGGAGTGTCGTGCGATTGCAAGGAGCGATCTGCACAACACACTCACAATCAGGATCCTATTCCCCACTTCCAAAGTTGCAGATGGCAAAATCACAAAAGTGGAGGGCCAACTCTACTTGAATTGTTAAAACTGACCATATTCAACTCTGTCCAGAAATTCTGGAATACATGTTGGGGTATAAAGTTGGCTCCCAACTTGAGACTTGACTTGAAAGTATCTTGCAAGGACTTGAGACTCAATTTGAAACTTGAAGGTAGAGACTTGAGACTTGACTTGAGACTTGAGCCATTTCCACACAAGGGAATTAAAATGGCCCAGTGCATCCTCTCACAGAGGCCATCTCCACCTTGGAGCAGACTAGGTCTGGACTACTTACCTGAGATCTGCACCTCAGTCAGCTTTGAAACGCCCCCAAGTGGTCCTCCAGTGCTCTTTTTAAAGAATGGTAGAAAACTAGTCTTTAATTTTTCGGAGCGCGCCATTGCGTTCCTGCTCACTTGTGCAGATTCGCAGGCTTGCACCAATGTGAGCCTGCGATCTGCGGAGGGCGGGCTTTAGGTGTGGTGAGCTTCAGCAGTTGGTTGGGACCTACGAACAACCGGAAGCTGCCATTTTGGAAGCCAGAGCAGTGCGAATCTAAGACCTCGCACTGCTCCTATTCACCCTGGACAAGCCCTGAGGAGCCCTGTGGAAGGGTTTAAAGGACAGTCTGCATTGGTCTGTGCCCAGAAGATCCGGTGAGTAATGGCACGGAGCGATTCCCTCGCCTCATGCGGAAATGGCCTTGGAGTAAAAGACTTAAATACATCACTGTTGAGTGACATTGTTATCCAGTACAGGGTTGTATAAAGGAAGGAGAACTTACTCTCCAGCAGCTCTTTATGCTATCCAACAGTTCATGTAAGATACCAGCCTGTGCCTTGTTTTGGAGAATTCCAAACAAAGTCCTAATCATTAATATTATTGTTATGAATGTACTCAGTTTATACACAAGAGAGATTATTTTTCTTTCATTTATGCAGTGCAGAGAGAAACAACACAGCCCTTACTGAAGCATAACCTGTGTATGCCAACAAGAAGAAGATAAGTGTAGGAAGTATTCAGAATATATAGCAGCTACCTCTGAAACGTGTCAAAGACAGAACAGCTGTAAAATGCTCCCTTGATTTGTCCTGACAGTCCATATTCATGAATATTAATACTGAATAATTTAAATTGCCCTTGAATGCCACTTGGCAAAATGTTTCAATTACTTCTTCAGACTCAAATTCTATATTCAATAAAAGAAAAAGTGAAAGGGGAATATATTTCCCCTCTCACATTTTCTTTATACATATATAAAGTTTCTTGCAGAGCCCAAATTCTTTTCTTAACCATGTCAGGGAGGGCAAAAGTTGAAGTTTGTTCCACAAGTATGTATTTTTAATCCTTATATGAGAGAGGAGACTCTGTGTATCTGTTTGTCTACCTACCTTGTTGTTGCTCTGTGTTCTGTGCCTTCAAGTTTTTTCTGACTTATGGCAGCCCTAAGATGAATCTATCACAGGGTTTTCTGGGGCTAAGAGGGTGTGTTGTGCCCAGGTCACCCAGTGGGTTTCCATGGCCATAACAGGAATCGAATCCCGGTTTTCAGGGTTGTAGTCAAACACTCAAACAACTATACCACGTGACTGTACCTTCTTACCTACCTATTACCTTGATCGCTCATAATTCCTCCTCAGAATAATCAACATGCTCACCCACTCAACATTGTATCATCAGAATGACCATGTGAAGAAGGTTAGGCAAAAAGGTAGTGACTGACCTGAAGTCAGACAGAAGCTGAGTGGCAGATATGAAGTGAGTCTGTCCACTTCTAGTCCAACACCAGTATACCACACTAGCTCTCTACTCTTTTTGGAAGATCCATGAAGGCATGAAAGAGGCACTAAACGTCTAGTTCCATTTGGGCAAAAAATGTATGATTGCTGCTGGAAGTTGCTAGAAGTTGGAACAATGTGGGATTTTTATGTGAAAGAGTGACCGTTATGCCTTTGCTGAGATGAGGGAATTTTAGTTTTTGCTGGTTGCTTTCTTTTGTAAGGCGAAAGGTTCCTGTTTCCTCGCCAGTAGGAAGTTTTTCTTGACCAGGAGCCAAGAATCTCCCTTGCTCTTGAAAGAAAAGGAGTGGTAAAGATATCTGGAACTCTTCATGATGATGCGGCCAGTTTACACAAAAAGTTGAGAAGAAAATTCTCAAGAGCTGAACCCTTGATAAGCCTGCCCTGACTAATGGATGCAGGGCTCCATGACAGCTGATAACAGGATTTTGCATAACTAGGCCTTCACAGGATAGCATTATGATTATAAATGTGATAATACAACCATTTGTACACACACTGGTGGCATACTCTAGGAGAATTTATGAAAAAAAGCACTGTTCTTCATAACCATTTGTTTTCCTTGTTATAAGCCTGCTTCTCCTTTTGTTCAGAAAAAATCCTGTTCATTTTTTTAAGCATACATTTGCTGGCATTAGCATCTTTTTGGCATTCATGTATGGCTTTAGCTTCTCTCCTTTCTGCCTCTGCTTTTCAGTTTCACTTTGTTTTGCAGATGGCAGTGTTTGCAGAAGCAGGGAAAGGTGATCTTACTTGGTGGTGATTGTGTTACCCCCATTAGCAGACCCCGTCCCGGGGGGGGGGATATAAAATTAATATCAAATATATCAGCTATGTCAGAGAGGTTGCCTGGTGAGTAGACAAATAGGTCAAGCAACCGGACACAGGTCAAGGCCGGGAAAATCCCCAGTCATGTTTCCCAAGGAGACCTCAGGCAAGGCACGTCCGCACAAACAAAGAGTCCTCAGCCAACTTGAAGGGATTACCAGGTTTCCCTTGTTGAGCAATGCTTGCGTCAGCAAATCCTATGAGGGACAGGTCCATTTACATGAAACAATCATGCAAGCCATCAAGTTACTATTGTGCGGTATTCTCCTTCTGTTTCAATCATTGGTCTTCCCGGAAAAGAGTCTGCCCCCAAGGTACATTTTGCCCCATTAATTAGTCCCCCTTTTCAAAACTCTCTTTGGAGAACTCCCCCACTATGCTAGCAGACTGGCACTCTGTTAATTGAGTGCTCCCCTCAGCCGCCTCTCTCTGCTGAGCTTCTTCTTTCTCGCCACTTCCCGGACTGAAGACTTCTGGACAGGTGCAGTATTACCGCCCTTACACCCTCTCTGCCTTATCTCCTATAAGCTTTCACCTCTTTCTCTTCTCGATAGTCCTTGTGTGCATGAGTGAGTGACTGCATTTGACCATGGGAACATATTTGCTAATAAATTTCATTATTGACATGATTGGCTGGCTTTTGCTTGATCTGACCCTGTGAAAATTGGGTTGCAAGTCTCGCTGGGTTACCCTGCCCCTTGTTCTGCCATAGTCAGTGCTCCACTATTCCCCCAGTCTTCACATTTTTAGAGTGAATCAAGGTATCCCTCAGAGGGCTCCCAGAAGTCAGGGTAACAATTGCCTTTCCCCCCTTCCCCAGTTGTGCAATTTCTGAACTATTATAGGGTGTGTGTGAACAAGATGACAGACACGGGAAGTGATTGCATAAACCGGTTCCTTTCCTCCCCTGCCATAGATGGCAAAACATAGTATTAAAAAAGATAATAATAAACAAGTCACCCTTAGCTGCTGCCAATGGAGAAAAGAAGCCCCCTCCATCATAAATGAGAGTGAATGAAAGTTCTGCAACAGAATTCCCATTGATATCCCTCACCCCAGGGTAAATTTTGTCACCAGTGGAAATTAACCTGGGAGTTTACTCAGTTTCCTTCAACATTCATTCTTAAATGAATGCAAATCCAAAGCCTATTCTGTGGTCCATTTGTTGTGTGGTAGCCAGCATGGTGTAGTACTGGTTTGAGCATTGGACTATGACCCTGCAGATGAGGGTTCAATTTCCTGCTCAGCCGTGGAAACCCACTGGGCACATCACTCACTCTCAGCCCCAGAAAACTCCATGATAGGTTGCCTTAGGGCTGCCATATGTCAGAAATGACTTGAAGGTTTGCAACAGCCATAGAAAATATTCCTCCTTGCTAAAAGCTCTAAGTAGATTCAACCTATGAATATTCATACAAACTTATTCATACTGCACAGGCTTTGACTGGCTCACAAATAACATGTTAACAGGTGTGAGGACTGTGCACCATAGTTATCTAAAGACCAAATTGTCCAGAATGTTGAATGCATCATTCTTTTCATCTAGCAATCTGGGTTTTTTTTTAATGTATAAGATAATAATTAATAGAGAAGGCAGGAAGAGGGACTTTAACCCTTTTCTTTCTTGCTGTGGCCCCGAGGAAATCTCTATTTTTCTGTAGTTGGTGTTTACTTTGGAGGAGAGGTATGCCTCCCATTGGAGCTAACAGATTTTTGTTGTCCAAACCAAGTTGAGCTGCATCAACAGATCTATAGCACCCAGATCAAGGAATGTAATACAACTACTCATCTGAGGTACTGTGTCCAGTTCTGAGCACTGCAGTTCAAAAAGGATGTTGACA
Organism: Ctenosaura bakeri; assembly: GCA_948474755.1. Taxonomy (NCBI): domain Eukaryota; kingdom Metazoa; phylum Chordata; class Lepidosauria; order Squamata; family Iguanidae; genus Ctenosaura; species Ctenosaura bakeri. Next base: position 286,150 of record CAOLHI010000011.1, on the reverse strand, counting down.
AGTTGGAATATGTTCAGAGGAGGATGGGTAAGGGGTCTGGAAACAATGCCCTATGTGCAGCAGCTTAGGGAGCTGGGTATGTTTAGCATGAGGAAGAAGAGGTTAAGAGGTGACATGATAATTGTATTTAAATATTTGAAAGGATGGCATGTGAAGGATGGAGCAAGCTTGTTTTCTGCTGCTCCAAAGATTAGGACACAGAGCAAAGGATTCAAACCATAGGAAAAGAGATTCCACCTAAATACTAGGAAAAACTTCCTGATAAGTAACTGTAGTTCAACAGTGGAATATGCTGCCTTGGTGGAGTCTCCTCCTTTGGAGGTGTTTAAACAGAAGCTGGATGGCCATCTGTCAAGAGTTCTTTGATTGCGTATTCCTGCAGGGGGTTGGACCCAATGGCCCTCATGATCTCTTCCAGTGATATGATTTTATGATTCAGAAAAGAAATTTTCTTCAGGATCATAGCAGAGGAAAAAAGAGTTACATTCCCCTTTCATGACTTCTGCACAGTCCCAATAATTCTCAACCACATTCCCTTTCAAATGAAAATACTTGCATTAAAAAACAAAACAAAACTGAGCTATAAAAATGCAGTTGGTGTCACATGCAATTTGGCCCTGAGGGCTATCCTAAATTTAACCCTTTAGCTTGCATGAAGTTTTACTTTCTGTATCATTTTCTCAATGTACATAGGGAGTACATTGCCACAAAGCTAACACTGTTGCCTCAGCCTACAATTATTCCAAATATTACCCATTCTGGCTCAAAACACAAAATGCTCAGAACAATATATGTTGTTTTTTACAGATGGGTTATCTGGTGAGTGGCCTGCCACAAGCCACAGAAATTGTTCACAACAAATCCTGTTGTGTGAGCATCTGTCGGGATGTCTCATGGAGAGCACCACAACACGCCACCATGATTATAAACTGTAGGTCCAGCTATAGCTCATTTCTCATATTCCCAAATCTTTTCCATGCTTTTGGCAGGGTTGCACCTCAGTCCCCAAGCTTTTGCCCCACCTTTCTTGTTTCCCTAATCTATTTAATGCTAGCCAGCTGTTTGCAGTCAGCCTTAACAACTATAACTAAATTAGCATTCCTGCTGAAGCATATTCCCTGAGTGGATATTCTCAGCATCACTGACGTAGTCCATTAATGTTTCTGTGAGGATCAGATGGGGCTTCGCTTTCATTTGCACGAAACAGCATTTTATACTAACAAATAAACAATAGCGGATTTGAAGAAAGAAAGAAAAAATCAACACCACTAATTTCAGGCAGGTCTGAGAGATTATTTCCCAAACTTACCACAACATTTCTCTGCATTTCTTAATATTTTAGATTCATGCTAGAAATATGATTGTATTTGTTGGCTCCATATTTTCACATCTGAAAAATTCTTGCTTTGAGATTTTAAAAAGAATAAGAGCTGTCTTGCTAAGTGGACTTATTTCTGTGATAATTAGAGGTGGGCAGTTCTGTGAGGTCTGTATCCAATAAGGAGCTGTTGTTACATTTCTACATAGGGGAATCAGCAAAGTGACCAATCCACAATGATTCCAGTCCTCATTGGGACTGACACATATTGGTTCTTTGGGCATCAGGACACCAGCTAGGGAGGGCTGACACACATTGGTAGGCCCAATGCATGTTGAAGCACATCTTTGTAATTCACTGACAGGGTTTCCTAGCATCTCTGCTACATAGCTAAGTACAGCCATCCCTCCACATTCGGTAGGGTTAAGGGCACAGGACCCCCCCCCCCATGAAAGTGGAAAAAACATGAATAACTCTAGGCCCTCCCAAACCATATTTAACACACAATAAAAGTATTGTCACCATATTCAACCCACCATGGATTCCTTTGAGGCATCAGGGTTCCTTCACAAGGCAGAAGAGGGTGGCTAGTGGGGTTACCTCCACTGCTGCCTCACGTCGTTTTTAATACGGATTTATAAGCCTCATTTGCAGTTTCTCAGTGTCACAAGGCTTGCAGTCCCTATTAAAAATAGCATAGGGAGGCAGCAGAGGTGACAACAAATAATCCGTGAATAATCAAATCCGCAAAAGTGAAACCCGCAAATGTGGAAGGCTAACTGTATACATAAAGTTACGTAACATAGACTGTGATAGAAGATCCCAGCCAATATACAGAGATAGAAATTGGGCACCCAGAATGGCAGACCTTTGGAATCTGCTGCCCAGACAGATTTCTGTGTTTGATTCAGACTTGGGTCCTGTATCTAAGAGCAAACTTAATGGAACCATTGGCCACCAATATATCTCTAAAAATAGAAGAAACAGATCAGGATACCTCTGGATGTGGAGTTTGGGGGAAGGCTCTGAAAAATCCCAGGTTTTGTTTCTGTACAAACTAATTTTATTTTGGAGATCGTTAATGACATTTTCGCCATTCTGAAGTAGTGCCTGGGAGTTCCTGAAAATTTTCATTCCCACTCCCCAGGTCAGTTTAAACTAACCCAGTACTTTCCAAAATGAAATGTATCTGTACTTGCGATGTGTTTCTACTGTCTTGGAAGCAGTAAAGATGGCCACCGCCAAACCAATATAGCTATTGTTTCTAGGACACAGATTCAACAGAGATCAAGCAAGGGAAAGGGGAATGCTGGCAATTACTAAAGTGCTGCAGCATTTTGACTATGACACTTGAAGAAGAATAAAAAAGGGGCTCAGTGGAAATTGGTGAAAACCGATTTCTGAAATGTTGCATGAGACTGGATGTGACATGTGATCAGTGGGAAGAAGGGAGGGAGGAAAAGAAATCTGGAATCAAACCAGTGAATATGCATGGCTTGGGCTCTTTTGAGTGCAAAGATGTTTGCATTTTGGCTGAGCTTATGAGTGACCCAAGCCTGTTGATCCTTCTCTTTCCTGGAAAGACGGTGCTCACATAACAGCCAGCAGTTGGAGAACTGAACTCGCTGTTAGTATAATATGATAGCAGAAAAATGAGAGTTTCTAGATGGAATTAAGTAAGAACTTGTGGGTGGCACAAGCTTTGAAAGGACTACAGGAATTGCACTCCAGAAATCTGACGCTGGCTGTACCGTCTGCTTAAAGAAATATATCTGTCTTCATTATGCTCTGCTTGGATATTAGTAAATTAAGTCGATATTACCCAGAGACCATAAGTCTCCAGCGCTCTCTCGTCAAAGGGAAACTAAACCCTGTAGCAAGCACTGGAATGTCTCACCACTTAGGGAAGTGGTGAGCACGCAAAAATATACATACAGCTGCTGCCAAAAAACAGGAGTCAACCAAATAGTTTTCCATGCCTTCTCATAACATACGGTCAGTGGTACAGATGTACTGAAGAGTTAGATTTGCTGTATAGGTTTTGGTGGCAACCATGCATATATAACATAAAAGCCTTGTTTGAGTCTCAGAATTAGGTTTAAAACAAGAATATATTTATTTAATTTATATCATTTCAATTTAAGCAGCTTGAAGATGAGGCCAGGATCCTCTAAGAGGTGAGAGCCATCACAGGTATACTGGAGCCTGGCCTTCCCAGTTCTTAAAAACAGCCACAAGGGGGCTGGCTGAGTGGATAAGGGAAGTAGTGAATGCCTCACTGCATCAAGACAACTTTCCATCCTGCCTAAGAGAGGCTATCATGAGGTCAGTAATGAGTCTAGTCCCATTCAGCATGTGCTGAATCCCTATTCCTTGATCTGCCTTTTGATAGACCAAGAGTCTCTTTGTCTTGCCTAGATTAGGCTTCAGGTTTTTCATCCTCATTCAGTCCATTACCACAGATTTTGGTTTAGTTCCAAAACAAATTTTTGGAACTGGATGGAGAGGAAGGAGAGAGCTGACTCTCATCAGCATACTGGTAACACAGAACCCTAAAACTCTAGATAACCTCTCTCAGTGGTTTCATTTCTGTGTTAAATAGCACGGTGGACAAAACTGAGCTCTGAGGCACACCACACATCAAGGGCCAATCTGTAGAAAAGGCATTCCTCAGTACCACTTTCTGAGCATATCCCTACAGGAGGGACTGGATGGAACCACCACAGAACAGTAACCCTAAGTCCCATCCCTAAGAGGCAGCTCTGAGAGGTCCAGCAGAACCAACAGGAACACACACTTCCTGTTCAGTCCCTGGTGCAGGTCATCCACCAAGGCAACCAAACTTGTTTCCATCCCAGAGCCAGGTCTGAAGCTAGATTGAAATGGATCTAGATAATCCTTTTCATTCAGGAACTTCTAGAATTGTGAGGCCACCACACGTATCAGAACCTTGCTCAAAAAATGGATGTTGGGGACTCCCACAGATTGATGGACAAGAATGTTGTTTAGTTCATTTTTAAAATAAGAAGTTCCCAAAATCTATGTATCTGTTCAGCTAGATCTTGAGATTTTAGAGAAATGTAGACACCTTTAACTCCTAAAAGTCTGGTTTTGACTATTTAACTATGATTATGATTTATTTATTATTATTATTATTATTATTATTATTATTATTATTATTATTATTATTATTATTGCTGCTACTACTACTACAGAAGACTTCTCATATTTAACAACTACACGGTAGGCAGGTCCAACATAATTGTCTCCACACTAGCAATAGCTGTGCCTATTGAACTGGGCCAATGCAGATGACTGAAAATTTAATTCAGCTCATTTTCAATAAGACCTTAGTAAAATTCACCTATTTCTTTATAAAATCATTGGAAAGAACAGGAGAATTAAGCCCATTTGAATATGGGAGAAAACAAAACAGACACATTTATCCATCCCTAGATGAGAAACATGGAATGATTCTTGCATATGAGCACCATATGGAGAAAAAAAGTCAGAGTAGAATAGAATAATAGAAAAGCTAGTATTGTATGTGCCAGATCTATAAAACTGTTACTATGAATTATTTCTGAAGTAATTATTTCATAAACATTCTTGCAGGTATACATTGAGATTAATAAGAGGAGGGGATCTTTTTCTGACATGAGGAATGATTCCCCAAAACAACTTTTGGTACAACTATGATGTGGGAGTCATATCAAAAGCAGGGTGAAGGATCCAATGTGTATATGCAGAGTGACCAGATTATATTTAAATTATTCACAACCTTTTCTTAAAAGGAGGGCAGAGACTAGACCTTGGAAAAGTTACTTTTTTATTAGCACTGCTATGCCAGTGGCCATGTTGCCTGGGAGAATCAAAGGGCTATGGTCCGAAAAAACGAACTTTCTGGCAAAACATATAAATGCATCCTGCCTTCATACAGAATTGAATATGCTTGCAGAACAGCTAGTGTGTAAAAATTACCATAAATTAGCAACACACATACATGTGAACAAGTCTACAGTTTCAGATTTTAATGTTGTGGAAAATCTGAGTCATTGCCAGCTTTGGGGCTCTTTGCATAAACTATTGAGTACAGTAAGGTGTTATTCCTTTCTTTGTTTCTTTCTAGCTTTGGGTTACACATTTCTGCACTGAGTGAGCCTATTGTTAGCTTGATATTTCCATTGCTAATTCTGCTGTGAGCTATGAACTGCCTCATGGGGTTACATAATGGATAGTTTATGGCTTTAGGGCATCTTTTTGGTTGCTTGGTTGTCATTATGATGATTTTGCCGTCTTTGTTAGACAGTGCCTGAGAAGAAAGATGTTTTGCAATGCCTATTGGGGCCAGGTGTTCTGGTTAAAACTGGTTTTCCTATTTGAAATGGAGGTATGCTCTTAAGTTATGGAATTGACACACCCGAAGGAATTGCTCCATTGTGTTCCAACCTACACACTAAGAATCCAGCATCAGATCATATTTCTATTTGTAGACATTGTATTAGAGTTCAAACATTTGAACTGAGAATGGAACTTTGAATTCATTGACCACAGAATCATGTGGCTGAAAAGGTTAATGTTTCCAGAACTCTGAACAATACCTTCAAAACAACTGTTTTGTTTGTAAAAACTTTGCACTTTCCATTCCTCTAAACTTGAACTGAATGTAGTTAACTAATTAACTGAAAAGAAGATTAGACAAATTCATGTCTATATGGCTAGTAGTGACAGCGACTATACATTACCACCAGCATCACAGACAGTGTGCCTCTCTATACTAAGAACAAGAACAGCATTCAAACTCTTCTCGTGTCCTTCTCTTTGGTATCTGGTTTGCTATTCTGGACCAGAATTCTGGTCTAGACAGACGTTTGGTCTGATGCAACTCAGTTCTTATGGACGTACCTTTTCTCTCTCCCTCTTTACATAGTTTTTCCAGTAGTTCAGTTCCTTGTCTCTGGCAGTATATGACTACATTGTAAGATCATGTAACCAAATGGAAAATATGCAATAATTTCTTCTTTTCCTTAAGACATTTCTCTGATGTTCAACCATATTCTGATCTCCTACAACTGAAATCTGTTAGGTCTACTCCTTCCCTCTGAGATAGCAGATAACAGACATAAATAGCAGATATAAAAGAATACTGTAGCCTCTTTGAGACTGAGAAAAATAAATTTCCAATGTAAGCTTTCATGGACTCCAGTCTAGTTCCTCAGATAAAGAAGACTGGAGTCCACGAAGGTTTATGCTAGAAATTTCTTGTTTTCTTTCTTGGAGGTGCTACAGGATTTGTTTATATCTGTTCTAATTAAAATTATTCTTTTCACATCAATGCCTTATGTGCGCTGAACAAAATTATGATTAACTTCAAAACAAATTTTGCATCTTACAGTAAGATGTAAATTTTGGAATTTTGCATCCTACTGTAGGACAGAAAATTTCTCACCTATACTCTAAGAAATCCACCAATTAATTGCCTAGCAAATTATGTGAGTTCCTATAGGATGTGGCACTCACTAATAGGAAATAATAAAATTTCCAGAGCTAGGCAAAACTGCTTCCTGAACTGCTGATTTGATAGGGTAAACCCTGTCAATCTAAAGGAAATGGATTATTCAAACAATCTTAGGGTCTCTAGCCTAATTAAGAACAGAATTGACTAATGCCACTTAGCAGGGACAGGAAACATGGTGGGAACCCATCTCCCAAGAGATATTGACAAAGGTTGCAGAGGACACTTCAAGCCAAAAAGCCCAGCCCGTGAGCTCAACAAATGAATTAACAGGATTTCCTAGGCAACTCAGCAGATGCTTATCTAGATTGTAAGAACTCTTCAAAGGGGCAGCTTAGGCTCAAAAATTTTTTAAAAAAATGCAGATGAGGAAAAAAGCAAAGAGAGAATTATTATAAACAAACACTGTGGGGAAAAAAGATATTGAGTTTGTCACAAAGTAAGACAGTGATAATAATATAAAGAGATCATACAAAATAAGTTTTTGTAAATGGAACAGCTCTGACTATGGCCTTTTCCGCACTGGGTTTTTAAAACGGTGCAGAGTGTCTTCCAGAGAGGACATCTACACCTGGGAGCGGACTGGGTCCGGACCACTTTGTGTAGTTCCAGACCTCAACCCCAGACCTCAACCCGCTCTGGAATGACCCAAAGTGGTCGTTCAGCGTGCTTTTGAAAGACCGCTTAAAACAGGTCTTTCAAAAGCACGGAGCGCGCCACTCTGTTCCCGCGCTCCGGTGCAGATTTTCAGGCTTGCACCAGTGCGAGCCTGCAGATCTGCTGGGGGCAGGCTTTAGGCTGGCGAGCTTCACCGGTTGGTGGAGAGCCTCAACCAACCGGAAGCCGCCATTTTCGGAGCGGCGGCCACGGACTGCTCCGGACGAGCCTGGACCCTCACATGGAGCACACAGGTCCAGTGACGATTCCCTTGCCCAGTGCGGAAAAAGTCTATGTTAGTAGATAGAATTGCCACCATTTTAAAGCAGGAGTGGAGAATCTTTGAGTCCCTGACTCCCATCAGTTCCACTCAGTACAGCTAGTGTCAAAAAATTCTAGGAACTGTTATCCAAAACCTAGAAGGCCATAGTTACCCAAAAAATCTTAAAGGACTGCTACTCCATAATATGAAAAGATAAACCTTTCTCCCATCATAGTTTTTCCATTCTGAGGAAAGCTCTACAAGCTAACATTTGCCACTTGTATCACAAATAATATTACAGAGCTTCTGTTCATAAAAGATGGTAGACAATCTATTCCCAGGTTGCATGCAGAGACACAGTGGTCTAGCAAGACCAGTGAGAACTTCAACATCCTTCAGGTTGGATGATGAAGAATCTAAAGAACTATCCAAGGCTCACCATCCGGGGTTGCAAGGAAAATCCTTAAATACCATTTCATCAATAGCTACATTCCTACTTTAGGTGACGTGGTGGATGCCAAGCCAAACTTCTTGTATCTTGAACAGTTTTATGAAAGGTCCAGAAGGTGGAAGAGGCCACAAGGGGATCAAATATTCTAGATCTGGTCTTGACCAACAGGGATGACCTTGTGAATGAGGTAGAAGTGGTTGGATCTTTAGGGGGGAGTGACCATGCCCTGTTGGAATTTAGCATTCAGTGGGAAGGAGAAGATAAGGGTAGCCAGACACTCATCTTAGATTTTAAAAAAGCAGACTTCTGTAAACTTAGGGAGCTGCTGGCTGGAATTCCGTGGTCAGGAATAGTGAAAGGGAAAGGAGTTCAGGAGGCATGGGAGTTCCTTAAAAAGGAGATACTGAAGGCACAGTCTAAAACAGTGCCATTAAGGAGGAAAAATGGAAGGCATCTGAAGAAACCAGAATGGTTGACTAAAGAACTCTCAGCTGAGCTAAGAGTTAAGAGAAACATGTATAGGAAATGGAAGAAGGGGGAAACCACCAAAGAAGAATTTAAGCAAGTAGCTAGGAGATGTAGGGAGGAAGTCAGAAAGGCTAAAGCACAGAACGAGCTTAGGCTGGCCAGAGACATTAAAAACAATAAAAAGGGTTTTTTTAAATATGTCCGCAGCAAAAGGAAAAAGAAGGAGACAGTAGGGTCGCTACGCAGAGAAGATGGCGAATTACTCACAGGGGGGAGAGAAAAAGCAGAGCTACTTAACACCTTCTTTGTCTCCGTATTTTCCCAGAAGGATACAAGCACTCAACCTGGCGGTTGGGGAGCAGGGGAGGAAGCAGAGGAAATGAGGCACATAATAAGTAGAGAGGTGGTACAGGAATACCTGGCCGCACTGGATGAATTCAAGTCTCCAGGGCCAGATGAATTGCATCCTAGGATATTAAAAGAGCTGGCAGAGGTCATTTCGGAACCGCTTGCTATAATTTTTGAGAAATCTTGGAGGACAGGAGAAGTTCCAGCAGATTGGAGGAGAGCAAATGTTATCCCCATCTTCAAGAAGGGAAAAAAAGAGGACCCAAATAATTATCGCCCAGTCAGCCTGACATCAGTACCCGGAAAGATCCTGGAGCAGATCATTAAGCAGTCAGTTTCTAATCATTTAGAAAGCAACGCGGTAATCACGAGAAGTCAACATGGATTTCTCAAAAATAAGTCATGCCAGACTAATCTTATCTCTTTTTATGATAGAGTTACTAGCTTGATAGATGAAGGGAGTGCTGTGGATGTAGCATATCTCGATTTCAGTAAGGCCTTTGACAAAGTTCCCCATGACATTCTTGCATCGAAGCTAGTAAAATGTGGGCTGGACAGGGCTACCGTTAGTTGGATTTGTAATTGGTTAACCGGCCGAACCCAAAGGGTGTTCACCAATGGCTGCTTTTCGTCCTGGAGAGAAGTGACTAGCGGGGTGCCACAGGGTTCTGTCCTAGGCCCAGTGCTGTTCAATATTTTTATCAATGACTTGGATGAAGGAATAGAGGGCATGCTCATCAAATTTGCAGATGACATCAAATTGGGAGGGGTTGCTAATACGCCAGAGGACAGGATCAAAATTCAAAATGACCTGGATAGATTGGAGAGCTGGGCCAGGGCGAACAAAATGAAATTCAACAGAGAGAAATGTAAGGTCCTACACTTAGGCAGAAATAATGGAATCCACAAATATAGGATGGGGGACACGTGGCTGGATAGCAGTACGTGTGAAAGGGATCTAGGAGTCTTCATAGACCACAAGCTGAACATGAGTCAGCAGTGTGATGCGGCAGCCAAGAAAGCCAATGCAATTCTCGGCTGCATCAATAGGAGTATGGTGTCTAGATCGAGGGAGGTACTGGTACCACTCTACTCTGCTTTGGTTAGACCCCATCTTGAATACTGTGTCCAGTTCTGGGCACCCCAATTCAAGAAGGATATTGACAAGCTGGAGAAAGTCCAGAGGAGGGCGACCAAAATGGTGAGAGGCCTGGAAGCCATGCCCTATGAGGATAGACTTAGAGAGCTGGGTATGTTTAGTCTGCAGAAGAGGAGGTTAAGAGGGGACATGATAGCCAAGTTTAATTATTTGAAGGGATGCCACGTAGAGGAAGGAGGGGACTTGTTTTCTGCTGCTCCAGAGACCAGGACAAGGAGCAATGGATTCAAGCTGCAGGAAAGGAGATTCCACCTGAACCTCAGGAAGAACTTCCTGACAGTCAGGGCTGTCCGGCAGTGGAATCTGCTGCCTCGGAGTGTAGTGGAGTCTCCTTCCTTGGAGGTTTTTAAGCAGAGGCTTGATGGCCATCTGTCGGGATTGATTTGAGGTTGTTCCTGCATGGCAGGGGGTTGGACTGGATGGCCTGTGTGGTCTCTTCCAACTCTGAATTTCTATGATTCTATGATTCTATGAAATTGAACAAAATACAACTCTTTGAGGGAGGGATAGTGGGGAAGTTTCAGCAGCTGTCAGGGAAGGATTTGCTCCGCTAATAAATGCACTCGTTCATTTAAGTGAAGCTGTGTGCACAACCATTCTTTTGTTTGATCAGCTATTTCTTAAGGTCATTTAAACTGCAATTATATTCACCAACTTTGTCAAAATAGTGCCCTTCAGATGTTTTGGACTTCCACTCCTATCAGGTCCAGCCAGCAAGGCTAATGTTTGCTGGAACTGATGAAATCCTCTGCAAGAATACTGTGTGTTATTGTTCAAAACATCTGAAAAGCACCACGTTGGAGAAATCTAGAATACACACTTAATTACTGTATATGTAAGTCCACTTGAAGTAGTGGTACCTCCTTCTGTATAGATGTGTATAGAGTTCCTCTGTTAAATCACTTTCACCTTCCTTAAATCTGTTTTGCAACCTGAAGGCCTAGAGCCTAAAGAAAAAACTGATGGTGTAAAAGAGATTGTACATGCTCATTTCAGATGTAGGAAAAGGGTAGAGTGTTTCTAGAAGACCCAAACTAGTTATGTTCTAGCCTCACGATATCCCACACCTTTTTCTTTAAAACATTCATTCATTCCAAACCCCCTCTCACTTGGCAGTGTTTTGGATTCACATAATAATTTTGAACATACAAAAAGAGATTCTAAGGGAATTGAACAGAGTAATATTATCCTTACTTGGAGAGATGAGGACACCAAATGGTCAATGAATTCATCAGTCCATCCTTTACCTCCTCTTACATGCTTCTTGTCTGACTGCTGGCTGGTTTGCTTGGTTAGTTAGTGCCTATAACTAAATACACACAACCTAGATTCACAATCTAAATGACACAGCAGAAGTAACAATGGGGAAATGGAATAAAGAAAGGGATTCAACTGAGTTAAAATAAGATACATGTCTTGGAAAGTGTATGAGAAGACATAACTCTTAAATCATCATATATTTGAAGTATGCATTATAATTAGTGGTATTACCAAAAACATTTTGAAAAGAAAAAGGAGGATTGGAAGAAAGTAAGTCAAGCAGTGAAAGGATGATAACTACATATATAGCAATCTATTTAAAAGAATTATGAAGTGGAGCACTTGGCAAACTGATAAAGATGAGTGGGAAATCACTGAGTTCCTCCTGGATGACTAAGCCAAGATTCTTTTGGAAGTACCTGTACAAATTTCAGCAATCTGAGTCAAACCATCTTAGCCTATACAGTGATGGCTAATCATTGGCCAGGGCTAGATTGTGGTCTTACCAGGGCAAGTGAAACCTTGAGTTCATTTGTACTGTGAGCTCACAGTGTCTTTGAACATCCAGATGTTATTGCAGTTCCTAAGCCGCACTTGGGGTGACATTAGATATCACTTTGATATCAATAATTTGGCTCTCTTCTACCATCCCTCTCCACGTGTTTGTGAAGCCCCCGGACAAGCACGAAACTAGGCATGGCCACTAATCGCTGGACATTCCATTACCCACCCAGGCAGGCCAGAAATAGCTTTGGGAGACCTCCTGGCAAGCACGCTATTATGTACGCATGCTATTTACAAAGAATTCCCTGCCCCGAGCAGGAAGCTTGATTAGGAGAATCCTCATCTGTCAAGCACTCTGTGTTTGCTTACTGTCTACTCCTTTGTCAATTAGGAACTAACTCAATCATTCTAAATTCTAACCTTTCAGAGGCTTTGTCTCCAGCCCGAAACTCATTGTTTTCCCCCAAGTACAGACTAGCCTACGGCTACATTTTCCCTATAAGAACCCCTGATTCCGAGACCTTCTTCGGATCTCTCCCGATTTCCATCCAGCCTTGCTGCCGCTGTGCTTGGCAAGCCTTCCCCTCAGTCCCACGTACTGAGACTATGCACCTCCGAACTTCTGCAGTGAACTACCCAGGCTTCAGGACAGGTGTAGTATCACCCAAATCAACAATCCCTCTTAAAAATCCCTCTGTCTCACTCCAACCTTTATTTTCTATAGTTATCTGTGTGAATGTGCTGCATACACCATTTGATTGTATTTTAATAAAGATCACCATTGTTAGTTCAACCTCTGCCTGCTCCTTGACTCGGCCTGACCCCGCAGACGTTGGTTTCAAGATCTCACTGCATTGCCCTGCCTCTCGCACCGCCAGCTGTGCTCTGTGCTAATTTCCTCACCTTTTGATATTTTGAGAGAGCACTTTGGTGTCCCTCACGGGACCCCCAGTAAACAGGGTAACACAGATATTTTGGAAATCAAGAAGCTCCAGCCAGCATGACCAATAGTTAGGGACTGTGGGAGCTGACAGATCAAACCTTACCCACTTTTGCCCTATAATATTAACAGTCAAAAGCACTTTGTACATTCTACAATGATATCATACTAGTCTTCTAAAACAGCAGCAACCACAGCAGCACCAACTCCACCTCCATTAAACCAAAGCATTCACTTGGATTGTTCCATGCAAAGGGAATCTCTACTATTCACATATTGAGTTCAGAGGTTGGGTCAGCTTAACCTGGTAAGAGGTATCTTTTTAAATGGTGCTGTTTAAAGGTATCTTGAATCATAGCTTGATCACATATGCTCATATATGGGCCATTTCCAGCTCATGACACTGCCATGCTAGACATTAAGTTTGTACATCTAACATTACAAAGAAGAACATCCTGACCCATCTTATCGTTAATATCTTTACATAAATAATACAACTTAGGAGGAAAGGAGAGTGATTCACATACTGCAACTCAAGCTGGAGTCAAGTAATGAATTGGTCTGCTGCCAACAGAACATCCACAAGATAACGAAACGGTGATGGCAGTTGATATTTTTTGAGGCAGGAAGAAAAAGAAGGAGGAGGAGGAGGAGGAGGAGGTGGTGGCGGCAGCGGCAGCAGCTGGGTCGAGATCATAACAAGGCTTTTTTAACTGGCTCAGGAACTTTTTGTTAAGGTATTAAAGGCAGGTAGTTGTGGAGAGACCTTCTGATTGCTCCATGTGATTTGCCTCAGAATTATTGCTCTGCATTTCTCTTGTCATCACCTATTTAATTTTTAGATTGGAAATCACACGAAATATTATTTTGGTGAGACTTACCATGCAGTCTCATAAGTCTAAAGTCACAATGTATTTGTTCATGTGATGAGGGGCACAAATAGAAAAAAAAATCTTGTTTTTGATTTAGAATCCTAGAACAGAACAACTGAATAATCTTAATGGTTCACACCATGTTGAAGAGTTGCTTTTTCCAGCTGATAGCTTGAAAATGTCATCTATAGCAAGCTCAAAGTATAAGAAAATGGGTGCTTGAAAGGTTGTGTTGCAGATCATATACATTATGGCAGATAAGATCTACTAACTACATAGGCCGTTTCTGCAGAAGACTGTTATAGCGCTATTCTTCTACTTTCAACATCCTATGGAATCCTGAGGTTTGTAGTTTAAGAAGGGGCTACCAGCCAGATAGCCAAGCTATCAGCCAGAGGCCCCTCCCTAAACTGCCAACCCCAGGATTTTGTAGGATGTTGGAAGCAGAATAATAGCGCTATAACAAGCTAGTGCAGAAATGGCCATGGTCTGGTCTGTGGTGTCATTGTGATACTCTCTTGTGAACCCATTACTGAAGTCACAGAATCATAGAATTGTAGAGTTGGAAGAGACCACAGGGGCTAACCAGTCCAACCCCCTGCCATGCAGGAACATCCTCAAAGCACTCCCAACAGATGGCCATCCAGCCTCTGCTTAAAAACCTCCAAAGAAGGAGACTGCACTACACTCCGAGGCAGCATATTCCACTGCCAGACAGCCCTGACCATCAGGAAGTTCTTCCTGAGGTTCAGGTGGAATCTCCTTTCCTGCAGCTTGAATCCACTGCTCCTTGTCCTGGTCTCTGGAGCAGCAGAAAACAAGCCCACTCCCTCCTCTATATGGCATCCCTTCAAATATTTAAACATGGCTATCATGTCCCCTCTTAAGCGTCTCTTCTGCAGACTAAACATACCCAGCTCTCTAAGTCTATCCTCATAGGGCATGGCTTCCAGGCCCCTCACCATTTTGGTTGCCCTCCTCTGGACTTGCTCCAGCTTGACCATGTCCTTCTTGAATTGGGGTGCCCAGAACTGGACACAGTATTCAAGATGAGGTCTAACCAAAGCAGAGTAGAGTGGTACCAGTACCTCCCTTGATCTAGACACCATACTCCTATTGATATAGCCAAGAATTGCATTCGCTTTCTTGACTGCTGCATCACACTGCTGACTCATGTTCAGCTTGTGGTCTATTAAGACTCCTAGATCCCTTTCACACATACTGCTATCCAGCCATGTGTCCCCCATCCTATATTTCTGTATTCCATTTTTTCTACCTACATGTAGGACCGTACACTTCTCTCTGTTGAATTTCATTGTGTTAGCTTTGGCCCAGCGCTCCAATCTATCCAGGTGTGATAATGGGGCTTCCCATTATCTAGACTTAGCTAAAGGGGGATACTTCCTTCTTCAGGTAAACCAAGGGTTAATGAGGTGTTGGGATTGGATTACATTTTACTGTGGGTCAGCATCATAGGCCACAGGGTGAGAACTGACCAATCAAAAAGGTAAGAGCTGAACATCTTCGGGATGCTTCAAGATACTTCGAGGAGAAGTTATAAAACTTCTTGGAAGGCCATGTGGCAGAGAGAACAACAAAGGAATCTCCTGGAGAGGGGATCTGTGCCAGTCGCAGGCTTGCAGGCCTAGGCCTTGCCTCCTGGCTTCTTTCCTCTTAGAACATCTAAGCCTGTGAACCATCTGTGAGTACTAGAAATAGTTATCTAGTCACGTTAGGGACTTTTCTGTTATTCTGGAGGCCGGCTGATCTAAAGAATGTATCTATGCTTTTATATCTGTTCTTTTTGTAACTACTTGTAACTAAGCATGCCTGGGAGGGGGAAGCCTCCCATGTGTGTTATTGCCTTGTTCATTTGCATGCCTTTAATAAATACTTTCTGTAAGACCTCTGTTTCTCTCCTTCCCAAGCCAACTCTAGATAGAATTCTTCATCCAGAACGGGGGGGGAGGGAAGATCCTTAGCTTAGGGATTGATATGTACTGGACAGCATCCCACTGTGCTGTCCAAGTGTCCAGAATTCAGTGGGTGGTGGCAGTGAAGATTAATTAACAGCTAAAATTAATAGCAGGCTGGAATCTACATTCCAGTATCACACCAGGTCATTTTGAATTTTGACCCTGCCTTCTGGCGTATTAGCAACCCCTCCCAATTTGGTGTCATCTGCAAATTTGATGAACATGCCCTCTATTCCTTCATCCAAGTCATTGATAAAAATATTGAACAGCACTGGGCCCAGGAGAGAACCCTGTGGCACCCCACTAGTCACTTCTTCCAGGATGAAAAGCAGCCATTCGTGATCACCCTTTGGGTTCAGTCGGTCAACCAATTACAAATCCAACTAACAGTAACCCTGTCCAGTCCACATTTTACTAGCTTCTTTGCAAGAATGTCATGGGGAACTTTGTCAAAGGCCTTACTGAAATCGAGATATGCTACATCCACAGCATTCCCTTCATCTATCAAGCTAGTAACTCTATCATAAAAAGAGATAAGATTAGTCTGGCATAACTTATTTTTGAGAAATCCATGTTGACTTCTCGTGATTACCGCATTGCTTTCTAAGTGATTAGAAACTGACTGCTTAATGATCTGCTCCAGGATCTTTCTGGGTACTGACATCAGGCTGACTGGGCGATAATTATTTGGGTCCTCTTTTTTTCCCTTCTTGAAGATGGGGACAACATTTGCTCTCTTCCAGTCTGCTGGAACTTCTCCTGTCCTCCAAGATTTCTCAAAGATTATAGCAAGCGGTTCTGAAATGAGCTCTGCCAGTTCTTTTAATATCCTAGGATGCAATTCATCTGGCCCTGGAGACTTGAATTTATCCAGTGTGGCCAGGTATTCCTGTACCACCTCTTTTCCTATTATGTGCCTCGTTTCCCTGCTTCCTCCCCTGCTCCCCAAGTGCCAGGTTGAGTGCTTGTATCCTTCTGGGAAAAAACTGAGACAAAGAAGGTGTTAAGTAGTTTTGCCTTTTCTCTTCCCCTGTTAGTATTTCGCCATCTTCTCTGTGCAGCGACCCTATCATCTCCTTCTTTTTCCTTTTGCTGTGAACATATTTAAAAAAGCTCTTTTTATTGTTTTTAATGTCTCTGGCCAGCTTAAGTTCGTTCTGTGCTTTAGCCTTTCTGACCTCCTCCCTACATCTCCTGGCTACTTGCTTAAATTCTTCTTTGGTGGTTTCCCCCTTCTTCCATTTCCTGTATATGTTTCTCTTAACTTTTAGCTCAGCTTTAGTCAACCATTCTGGTTTCTTCAGATGCCTTCCATTTTTCCTCCTTATTGCCAAAGTTTTAGACTGTGCCTTCAGTATCTCCTTTTTAAGGAACTCCCATGCCTCCTGAACCCCTTTCGCTTTCACTATTCTTGACCACGAAATTCCAGCCAGCAGCTCCTTAAGTTTACAGAAGTCCACTTTTTTAAAATCTAAGATGAGTGTCTGGCTACACTTATCTTCTCCTTCCCACTGAATGCCAAATTCCAATAGAGCATGGTCACTCCACCCTAAAGATCCAACCACTTCTATCTCATTAACGAGGTCATCCCTGTTGGTCAGGATCAGATCTAGAATATTTGATCCCCTTGTTGCCTCTTCCACCATGAAACCATGAAATTGTCTGCACGACAAGCAAGAAACTTGCTGGACCTTGCTGTCTTGGCAGAGTTTGACTGGCAACATATATCTGGGTAATTGAAACCTCCCATTATTACTGTATCTCTCTTTTTTGAATGTGCAGTCATTTGGTTGAGGAAGGCGTCATCAAGGTCCTCAGCCTGGGTTGGAGGTCTGTAGTAAACCCCCACCAGAATATCCCTATTGCTTCTTGCTCCCTTAATTCTTACCCAGATGCTCTCGACCTGGCTTTCTGGGTTTAAGTCACGGATCTCTTCACAGGTGAACACATCCTTGACATACAAGGCTACTCCTCCTCCTTTCTTATTTGGTCTATTTTTACAAAATAGGCTATACCCCTCTATTCCTACATTCAATCACAAGACTCATCTCACCAGGTCTCAGTGATGGCTATCAAATCATATTTATTTTGTTGAACTAGGAGTTCAAGTTGATCTTGCTTGTTTCCCATACTCCGTGCATTAGTGTAGAGACACTTAAGTCCCCGGGGCCTTCCTGCAAGTCCTGTACTATAGTTTCTACTCCTTCCGCCATTGGCCGCTTGTACTACTTGTCCAATATCATTTGGGCCTTTCCCCCCTGCACTTGCCAAGTCCTTGCCCTGAATAATATTGTCTCCCTCCCCAGTGGAACTTAGTTTAAAGACCTCTTAATCCTCCTTGCGAGACTGTTTGCAAAAACACTCCTGCCAAGTTTTGTGAGGTGCAGCCCATCCCTTGCCAGAAGCCCATGTTCATGGAAATTCAGGCCATGTTCCAAAAACCCAAACCGTTGCCGGCAGCACCATATGCAGAGCGAGTTGTTGACCTCTGCTATTGCCCTTTCCCTTCGTGCCCCATATCCATGAACAGAGAGGAGAGACAAAATGACCACCTGCGCACCAAGGTCCTTAAGCTTTGTCCCCATGAACTTGTAGTCCTTTGCAATGTGGTAAAAGCTGCACCTCGCAGTGTCATTAGTTCTGACATGAACCACAATGAGGGGCTTACGGTCAGTAGGCTTGACCATCCTGGTTAGTCTCTCTGTTATGTGGTTGATCTTGGCTCCAGGAAGACAGCAGGCCTGTTGATTGAGCTTGTCCGGTTTGCAAATTGCCGGTTCAGTTCCTCTGAGCAAGGAGTCCCCAACAACCAGAACTCACCTCCTCTGAGGCTTGTCCTGGGCTCCTTGACGAGCATGTTCTTCTAGGACTGCCTGGGCATTCTGTTTAGGCTGGGGGTGTTGATCTAGTTCCTGTTGCCAAAGTTGGATTCCTTCTTGTTGACATTCTGTTCCCTCCTTTGGTGCTCCTCATTGTTCGTAAGGCCAAGAACTTTGAAGCAATTGTGTAGGTTGAGAGTATCTGTCACCTTCCTGGTCCTTCTACTCCTCCGTGTGACATTCCTCCAAGCCTCCATTTCCTGGCACAGTGTGCTGACTTCCTGATCTGGCAGCTCCTCCGTGCATTCGGTCTTGAGGAAGGTCTTCTCCGCCCTATCCAAAAGCTCCTCACCTTCCCTAATAAGACAAAGATTAGAAACTCATGCCTCCAGCTGGCGTACCTTCTCCTTCAAGAAGGTCACCAGCTTGCACTTGGTGCAGGTGTACCTGAGAACATCTTGTGGCAAGAAAAGGAACATCCTACAAGTACTACAGGTGACCGTGGCAGCTCCCTCACCTTCCATCCTTGATACTACAGAGAGTAGTACAGGGAGTAGTTCTAGAAAGAATAACTGGGCTTTCTTTCTCAAATTCAGCTGTATAAGCTACGTCTGCTCTACTGGTTGCCAAGGGTTGAACTTGAAGGATTGAAGTAGAGGACTTCAACTGCACGTGCCAAAGGCGCTTGCTGTTGAGAGCTCCTAATAAGACTCCTCCCCCCTAGCTGGCTCCTCCCCCTCATTAGTCAGACCATGTGCTCAGGGAGAGCACACAGCCAGCACAAGGAGTCTTAACAAAAACAAGCAACAAACAGACAAACAAGCACAGCCCCACAAGCCTGTAAACACACCTGGTCAAGGACGTCTTCACAGACCCAGCTCCCCCTCTGCTCTCTCCTCTGGGAGGTTTTGAATCCACTCTTGATTTTATCACTAGTCACCCTCTAGCTGCTTTGCCTTGAGCAGAAAAACTGCTTCCAGAGGAATAGCATCTAACACCAGGTAAGCTTCTGTTTGGGCATTGCTGCTGTGGCAGTAGAATCACTGGCTGCCCAGTTCTTGCATATGATTAAATTTAGCATATATACGGCCACTGCATGCAATTTTTGGTAAGGATGATCTGTCGCTTTAACAAATACTTGAAGCTCTAGGGAAGCTGAACATTCATTAATCATTGACCACTTTGTTGCTGTTATTTGCTATGAAGTTGACTTCAACTTATGACAGTCCTATGAATGAGAAACCCCCAAGATCTATGACTTTCCATTGCTCTGCTCAGGACTATTTATTAAACATTAAATCACTTACTCTCCATTGACTTCAATCTGTGATTCTTCTATTAGTTTTCTGAGCTATTGATAGTAATGTTATTAGATCTTTGCTGGGATGGAGTATTATCTGCTTCTAGAAACTCCAAGACCCAGAAGGTTTCCAAAGTTGGAATTTATCCTTTGAAAACAACAGTCTTACAGTCAATAGCCTAATCAGCCTCCAAAGAATGAGGCTGAGGCCATTTCCACACAGCACTGTTATAGTGCTATTATTCCACTTTCAACATCCTGTGGAATTCTGGGGCTTGAAGTTTACTGAGGCCAAAGAGCTTTCTGGTGGAGAATTCTAAAGACCTCCCAAAACTGCAAACCCCGGGATTCCATAGGCAGTTGAAAGTGGAATAATAGCACTATAACAGTATAGTTCAGAAATGGCCTGAATGTAACATTAGTTCAGTTATTCCTGGATGTTTCCTTCTGTCTCCTCCTTTTATGGGCGAGTTCAATCACTGGTATGTAGAAGAGCTGGAAGACTAGAGATTAAATGTGAGTGGTCTGAACACATGAGGAAACAAATCTAGGCATCACCTGCCTCTGTCTCCCTTTTCTATATATTAAAAAATCTTGGACGAGGAGGAGATTGTTGTAGGGGCACACTCCTAGTGATGGGTCAAGCATTGTTTCCTTTTTAACATGGGGATAAATATCAGAATTCCTAGTGGAATAGGATGTTTCAAGCATCTGTGAAAACTCATATCTTCTCTTCCTCACTTTGCCTTTGGGAAAGGGGAAGAGGAAGGAGAAGGTGCACTAGGGGTTCATAGGAGTGCAAAGAGAATCAAGGCTAGGGGCTGTACCACCATGTACTCCACTCAGAAGAACTCAAACAAGGGTGCTTGTAAGAGCAGGGCTCTGTAATTTGGCTGATTCTATTACTAAGCAAAGTGAGAGAGCTGCCCATGCAGCAAGTTTTAGGTGTCAGAAAATTGTTAGTCATTTACTTCTGTCATTCTTTCTCATACTATTTGGGATTGAGAGAAGCGTTTATGAGATTTTCTGCCCCATGCCAAATGAATTCTCTGATTTGGGATATTGTGCACATTGACTGAGATGGATGCTGCTCCAGGAAAGAGGTGTGGATTGGGTCTATAAGTATCCCAGCTTTCAATATACACAACATCCCTAATTTGAAATGAAAATACAGATGGCTTGAGAGAGAACAGAAGGCAGAAGACTACCAAAATGTCCACCTGAGCATTCTATACAACATCTTCATGAGTGCAGAAGATGGCAGAAGAAGAATAAAAAAAGAACCATGAGCTACTGCATTAATTTAATCTAGTACAAAGCCTAACACATGAGCCAGTTTGCAAAAAAGAAAAAAATAGTTATATCACTCAATTTTGTACATTCAAAATGCTTTACTGATTTTGACCATCAGTTCTATAGCTTTGACTTGTTCTGGAACTACCATAGTTAGCTTGAAATCATGGTCCTGTAGATAGGGGTCATGTATATAAAGCCAAATGCGAATGTACATATAATTCTTGGAAAGCATCAGGTTTAACTCTTGTCATAATCATTCATTTTTTCACATGCAGCAAAACTGATTTGGCCATATCATGATTTTTTTTAAAAAAAATATGGCATTATGTGTTACCCTGTACTGAGCACAGAAAAATCTATTCAATACTCCAGACACTTACCCTTTCCACTTGCCCCATAAAAGTGTTTTGAAGTTTCCTTGGCATGTATTTCATAGTAGGGTTACATTTTCTTCTTTCTTCTAAAGTCTTGCCCTCCAGTTTCTTGAAACAGAATGAGAGAATGAGGGGAAATCATTTGACACTTTTATAGAGACATACAACATTTCCTGAATCTCATCAGGATTCAGGAATGTTAAAACTTTCTTGGTAGTGGATGCATTTTTCAAACAATACAACAGCTATATTCTGTTCCAGGAAGAGATAATACTCTCTGCACCCTATTCTGCAATGTTACTCTTTATCAGTAGCTATTTCAGTACAGGACAACAAATATTTAATGCTTGATCCAGTTAAAATAATATACTGTAAAGAAATTCTGTATTTTTTCCAGAACTTCTTCATTGAAATCAGGTTCTGCAGCATGTGTGTGATTTGAATCAAATTTTCCATTATATTCTTCAACCAGGAACATGTGTCAGACTGGAAGCAAATTAAGGGCAGATAAACCGGGCCATATAAAATAACAACTAAATCCCAGGAGGTAAGAGTTCAAGCAAAATCCCACCAATAGCTTTTAGATATGATTATATATGTCATGTCTCCACTTCAGGGTAAAGAAGAAAAAAATCCATATGCAGAAGCAGCATCTAAGGTACAATGTGTATCAAAAAGCTCAGGGGATTTAGGAATATAAGAAGAGACTGTATACTGAAGAAGACAATAACAACCAGTCCATCACACTGAGAACTGTCTACACTATGGATGGGTAGTGGGTCTCTAGAGTTTCAGATATGGGTCTTTTACAGACCAACCACACACGTAGGACAGGGCCCCCTTATCCATTAGGCACTGTGCCTAGGGTCTACAAAAATGTTAGGGCCTATGAAAAAGGGATTTTGAGGCCTATGAAAACATCCATAGTGGTACATTGAGGCGAGGAGCTGAATGCAAGAGTGACTAGAGCCCATGAAAACCTTAACACAGCCTGAAGTGGGACTTTCTACATGCAAAGCCCATGCTCTACCACTGAGCTACCACTGCATACATGTACTTTATTGCTGAGCTACACCCTCTTCTGCAGTTTGGCAGTATAGATGGGGATATAAATCTGGGTTCATTAGCTGATTGTAGAGTTGGGTCTTTTCCAGAGACACCAAATGGAAAACAGAACAGGGCTGCTGTACCTTTAATGGTTGTGCAGATGAGATAATTTCAGTGGGTGTTACTTGTTATGGAAGCAACACTTGCTGAAATTCCCTCTTCTACACAGCTATTAAAGGTACAGGAGCACTGTCCTGTTTTTCTCCTGGTAGCCCTAGATCTCATTCACACATATTGAATATATGGGTGAGATAGGTGTTGGTGTACCTGACAGCTTGAGATAATGCTATATAGCATTGCGTCAAGTGAAGAACACAACACTGTAGTGAGATGTTTGGGCCTACAAGCATGGATAACCTTAATTGTACCAAAAGATGGACCAATTCGGGGATCACAAAACTGCACGTCTGGTAATAGGCATCTACAGCTCCATATATTGTATATTTCCGACTGTACAGTCATTTATATTGTATTTAGTTATTCATGAAAAATAAATTGATTGATACAGAGGTGTTAATTACATTTTATTCAATCTATTTCTAAATCTCTCTTCCCTCTGTGTGTGTATGGCTGCCTTGAGCCTCACTCTTGAGGAAAGGGTAGGATTATAAATAAAGCAGATGGCTGGCTGGATGGCGTGTATGTGTGAGAGAGAGGAGGAACTGAGCAGCTCATAGCTGAATAGAATTTTGAATCTAAATTTCTTCTATCTAAGGCCCTTTCCGCACCGGGGTATTAAAACGGTGCAGAGCGACCTCCAACGGAGGTCGTCTGCAACGTGGAGTGGATTGGGGCGGACTACTTTTTGTAGTTCCGCACCTCAGTCTGCTCCTAAGCGACTGGAACTGGTGGCTTCAGAGGTTTTTTAAAAGCACGGAGCATGCAGCCCCGTGCAGCTGCATCACCGTGCTCCGGTCCAGATTTGCAGGCGCGCACTAGTGCGTGCCTGCAGATCTGCCAGGTGCGGGCTTCCGGTTGGCGAGCTTCTCTGGTTGATGGAGAGCTTCCACCAGCCGGAAGCCACCATTTTGGATGCCGAAGTCGCCATTTTGGATGCTGGAGGACGGCAGAGCAGCGAGCTCGTGCTGCTCAGCATGGCGACAGATTTACCCAGCTGCCGGTAAGCTCCGTTTTAGTGCGTTTTCCTCCGTTTCCCCCTCCACATGCGAAAAGGGCCTAAGACAGGATTGGGCAACTGCTAGTGACTGAGGGGTCACTGTGGCTTCCTCTGGGACCTTGAAGAGCCACACCCTCCCTGCTGTACCCCCACTTCTTTTTTTTTTTTTACTTTTTGGAATTTTTTCTCACTAAACATCTCCTATATCCAAACAGAAAGTTTAGGACAATGGACTATGATTTTGGAACTCACTAAGCTGCTATAAGCAGAGAGGGGTTTTTTTTTTCCAACCAAGCAATAATCTGAAAGTCAATTTCAAAGTAACATTTTTCAAACTTTTTTTTTGGGGGGGGCAAATAATTGAGTGATCCTGAGGGTTGCTGGGAGCCACAGAAGCAACCTTGAGGATCTACATGAACTTTCTCCATGTCTAGTGACTATACCACCCAGCTGTCAGTCCAAACAGAAAAGGCATCATTTATGTCGAACGTAATTGTTTGACTATCTGTCATGTGCCCAGTGCCCAACAGGCTATGCCACTGGGAAGGTTTTCAGAGACAAAGACCTCTTCTAAGGCAACTGCTGTGGAATGCACATATTCAGATCAGTGTGATGGATTGAAAATAAGCCCCTTAAAATGCCTGTGTAAAATGAGAGCTCTGTCGTTATGATACAGAATTCAAATGGTAAAAGAGCTAGTCCTTTTGACTGTAAAATTTAGAGTCTAGTGATACAAGCACTGCTTTCTCAGCGGGACTCTATAAGAAGTAACCAATATTGGAATAATGCCCTTAGATTCTTAGGTTTTTTTCCCATAGGCAGGAGAACAGTATCTCATAGCCAACTACATGGAATTCTTCAGAGAAACTGCAAATGGAATAGTTCCCCCTCCACCCAAGAACAGCAGGAGACTGTCCATCACCACTACTAATGTTGTTTTCTGTCCCAAATTCTGGCGCGAGTCCATATTGTGCTAGGTTTAGAATACTGGCGTCATCCACAGAAGTATGCAAGTGGCCTTTGGCTAACTCCTCTCCAATGTGTGCTGTTCTATGCTTCAGTCAGCCAGTGTCTTATGAGCTTTCCTCTGTGCATTAATGAGAATCTTTGATCAACACATGCTCTATTAAAGACACTGGTCTCTTGCCTTGTGATGGGCTTGAAAGAAGCCTGACTTCTAATGTGCATGAACTAAAGTTTTCCATTTATATTATATGTAGCTCCAGATAGACAGACAGACAGACAGAGGCATAAAGATGTACCTCTTTCTGGGTTTTGTGAGGCCAATTTTAATTGAATATCGCAAACACTATCACAACTTAAGTCCCAACATATGTATTTAACAACAATACCACAAACTGTATTTTAAATTGGACACATATGCACTGTCCCAAAAGTTCCATGAATCCAATGAAGTTCCAGCATAGGACCCAATTACAGGACTCTTTTGCTGGTTCTGCTCAGTAGTACTGAAACATTTGGATATAGTCTTAAAGCCAATAATAACAACAACAACAACAACAATAATAATAATAACAACAACAACAATAACAACAACAACAACAACAATAATATACAAAATAGGTGAAAATGCAATGTAGAAATTACACTACAAAGAACTTACCCTTTTTGTCCCCTCCTAAATGTGGGTGTATGGGTTTTCAAGTCAACTAATGGGGTGAGCTCATGAATTTCATAGGATTTTCATAGGATTTTCTTTGGCAAAGGAAGTTCAGAGGTGGTTTTCCCAGTTCTTCCTCTGAAATATAGGCTACCTCAGCACATAACTGAAAATGCCACTACTTTGTTCAGGATAAAAAGGACCTGCTTCTTAGCCTGGCAACTATAGCTCTTCTCCTTTCTAGCAATCCCTCTCTTTCTGAACTCAGACAACAAATGCAGCCCCTTCCTTATGGTTTCCTCCATCTAATGACCAAAACCAATAATTCGTAGAGGTTACACACACACATATAATTGCAGCCTGCCAGTATTCCTGTTTTACCACTAAGACTAGAGGTCATTGTTGTTGTGTACCTTCAAGTCATTTCCAACTTATGAGGCCCCAACATGAACCCATCACGGGGTTTTCTTGGCAAGAGTTGTTCAGAGGAAGTTTGCCATGGCCTTCTTCTGAGGCTGAGAGAGTGTGACTGACCCAAAGTTACCCAGTAGGTTCCCATGACCAAGCAAGGGTTTGAAGTAATGTGGTGAATTTGTCTTTGTAAATACTGATTTAGTCAATTCCTTTCAGAGCTGACCCCAGTGCAACGTTAATCCTGAACAGTTAATTCTTTTCCCCCCTTCTCCCTAATTATTGTTAACATTCACAATAATATTCAAAACTTATACCGGAATAGATTCACTGAATCAATGGAACATATATAGGTGTTGACTTATTAAGTTCCCATTGATTCAATGAGGCTGTAATTAGAACTAACCACTGAATTCATATGATAGTGAAGAAGAAAAGGGATAGTAAAGTTGTAACAGTCTAAAAAGAAAGAATACAAAAAATTGAATAAGAGCTATACACTGGAAACCACATGCAATACTTTGTAAAATGATCTGTTAAACTTTATGCATTCATGTTCCTAGGAAGAAATTTTGTCTGATTAAAGATCAGCTTAAACATAAAACTAGTCTGACCTATGGGATATGTAATGCCAGAATTCAGGAAGAGATCACCAGGGCCATGCAGTCCAGTCCCCTGCCATGCAGGAGTATACCAACAAAGCACTCCCAACAGATGGCCATCTAGCCTCCAAAGAAAGAGACTCCAACACACTCCCAGGTAGTGTATTTCACTGTCAAACTGCTCTTACCATCAGGAAGTTCTTCCTGATGTTTAGGTGGAAGGTCTTTCTAATGTTTAGGTTTCCTGAAGTCTGAAGCTCCATGTCCTAGTCTCTGGAGCAGCAGAAAACAAGCTTGCCCCATCCTTGATATAACATCCCTTAAAATATTTAAATATGGCTATCATGTCACCTCTTAACCTTCTCTTCTCCAGGCTAAACATACCCAGAACTCTTAAGGCACTCCTCATAGGGCATGGTTTACAGGTCTTATACCATTTCCGCCACCCTCCTCTGGACATATTTCAGCTTGCTAATATCTTTCTTGAATTGCAGTGCTCACAACTGGACACAGTATTCCAGGTGAGGTCTGACCAAAGCAGAATAGAGTGGTACCACTACTTCCCTTAACCTAGACACTATATTGATGCAGCCTAGAATCACATTGGCTCTTTTAGCTGCCCCATCAGACTGTTGACTCATGTTCAGCTTATGTTCTATGAAGATTCCTACATGTCTTTCACATGTACTGTGGTCAGGTCAGCTCTTACCCAACTATTCCTTTCATTTTTTTTTTCTGCCTGACTGTAGTATCCTAATTGTAGCATCTTACATTTCCCACATTGACTTTTAGCAATCTGGTGTTCCTTTCTTAGTGCTTACAGACTGTCAAGACATCCTGTCGGACCTGCAAAGCACTACTTCTGTTCCCCTCAGCAAAGAGTCCCCTACTGCCACCACACATCTCTGAGGATGGGCAGGGCCCACTCCATGTGCTGAATTTGCCATGGTCACCTGCACTTTCCCTGAGGACAGGCCCTGTTGATGTTGTTCCTTTTCCTTGTCATCACTAATAAGGGAACGAGCTTTGAATCAATTGTTTAGCTTCAAACTCACAGGATGATCCCTGATCTATTTCCTGTGTTTGGGAAATGACCTCCTTCTCCTCAGGGACACCCCCTGTGTGTTCCTCATCCAGGATGGTCTGTTCTGCTCAAGAAAATGTTATGCTCCCTATATACTGAAGAGTAGATACATGGGCCTTTGCTGGACCTTCTCTTCAAAGAGGACAACCAACTTGCATTTGCTGCAGGTGTAGCTACTCACATTTTCTGGAAAGAAAACAAACACACCACAACTGTTACACATGACTGCAGTAGCTCCCTCACCATCCATATTTAGTAGTCTTAAGTAGAAACTGAAACAGAATTCTGCCCCCCTCTCAAAATTTCCCCACTAAATGTCTGCACAAAAAGCCTATTGGCTTTGCCTGTTAGCTGAGAACTTCTGTTCACCAAATAATGGTGGCAGATCTGGGAACCCTGTGGAACACACATATCACCGAAAAAATGTACATTCAGGGCATTAAATTATACCATCTACTTAATCTACCTGATCTCTATACTGGGATAAGGATTAAGAGATGACACAAAGAGCGTTCACCTGTGTAGACTGACCCAATGAATTTAATCTCAGCTAACCCACAGAAAATTGCCAAGGGCTGCTGCCAGAGGGAAAAGACAGGAACCAACACCAAGAAACAGAACAGAGCCTGTCAAATTATCTGCCGAAACAAGACACATTTATAATCCTTCCTGTTTAGAGGGTCCAAAGGCCAGTCTACATAGTTCAGAATCCTGGAACCATTTCCATCTCAGGGGATAGTTTGAGCCAGGGTTCCTGATTCTATCAGGGATGATGTCTGATAGGATAGGATCTTAGTCCCTCTGGGTCTAAGAAATATTACTCATATCCTGCGGTAACAATGCTGACAGATGTTATTTCCTAATGAATAAAAATAATAGGCAGTGGAATTTAATGTTAGAATGCATTACAAAAAATCTGGTTTTAGTTTTATCATCAGGACAGTATTTTTAAATACTAACAAGTATCTAGTCAGTTGAGTACTCAGTATGGTTAAGAGACTCATAATACTCACTTGTTTATTCTGGTGTAGAGATTTTTGAATCGCTATTTGAAAAGGAACTTGCAAATCCAAAATAAGATACAAAAACAAAACTAAAGTGATAAAATGGGTGTCAATACACAATGATACAATCAAAGTTAAAGTTTTAAAACTGGGCAAATCATATTAGGAAAGGGAATAAGAAATGCAGAAGATTTTTCAGAATGCTTTCATAACTCTTAAAAAAAAACCCAGTTGGTTTAAATTTCCAAATAGCCCTGATTTCAAAGGGACAGTATCAAAACACATGCAAAAAATAAAAACCTAAATAAAGCACAATAAATTATTTCACTGCTTCGGTATTGGATTTCAAAGGGAGAGAAGAGAACACACAAGGATATTAGAATGGACTATACTGGATCTTTGGGAATTGCTGTCAAATATTGATGAAAACAGCAAGGCCGTAGGAGATCAGATAAAAGGGAGAAATGATTACATTTGGAAGAACAATGTGAAAATTGTAGCCAACAAAGACTTCAGATGTAAGTGAATAGCAATCTACCAAAGAACAAAGTTGGAGGAAGTCCCATACATCCTCACTACATCTTCAGTCAAACAACATATGTAAAAATTTTATATCATGTTTCCCCCTCCTTTTTGAAATATACAAAACATCATCCTTAATGGCTTTGGCTGCACGCGACCATCGCTATTTGTCAATAAGCATGTGACTGGAATTCATGAAACTCTAAGAAACTGCCAGTTTCAGTTCTGGTCCCATAACGTTTTGATTACTTTACTAGCTTCCCTAATAGGCTTCATTCTATACAGTTATGACACACACACTTTCACTACCCACACAACATAAGCTAATAAGCTCTATGGTTTCAGCCTAAGGAACAGGGCTGGCACAAGATTTAAAACTGACCTTGACATGAGGGTCTAGCAATACCCCAAACACACATTGGCTGGACCCTTATGAGTTGCATCCTCACCCCCCTGTCAGCAGCTGCCCTTCTTCTGCTATTGTATCTGAGGGAAGGAGCTGGACAGATTTACTACCTTAAGAGAAGAATGGTAGTCCCAGTGGTAGAAGTGCAGAACTTGGGAAAGTTCCTCTCGGGATTACAGCTCCCAGAAGAAGGGAGGCAAAATGGGAGAAAGGGAAGAAGAAGGGCTGGAAATTCAGTGATCATAAATATGGTGACAAAATTACAGACAAACTATTGACTTTTGTACTGCTATTCGCAGAACCCCCCAACTCACATGGTTTCTGGATGTTTTTTTAAAGGAAGGTGTATTTCCAGTTATTAGTCCCAATTAGAAAAAAACAATCAAATCAATGGGAACTTGATAAGTTCTTTGATTCAGAGCCCTATCACGCTACATTGTTATAGCACTATTATTCCACTTTAAGTGCTATGGCTATACTCGGTGAAATTCTGAGTTTTGTAGTTTACTGAGGCCAAAGAGCTTTTTGTCTGGGAATTCTAAATGCACCTCCCTAAATTACAAGTTCCAGGATGCCATTTGAGGGTGCCCTGGCAGTTCAAATGAAATAATAGCACTATAACAGTATAGTGTGGTAGGACCCTCAGATAGTTTATTGACACAAGTTTCATTGATTCAGAAGGTCTGGTTTACTTCAGACAAACAACTACCTCAAAGTTGAAGTCTCCAAGCTTCATAGAAATGGGACTAGTACTTCTTTGATAAACATTAGACAGCTACTAATATGATTATCTATACCGATATAGCACCTGCAGTGGTACAGTACTGCTACAGGGCAATTGTTCCACCTTAACAAAAGCAGCCATTAATGTTTATCAAAGTAGTGGGAAAGGTGACCCAGAGCAGCAGGATCAGAAGTAATAGATCTTTAACAGCTACTCAGATCAACTTCTTGCTGATAACAGGTTTGATCATGAGCCTAAGAATATACGGCCAAAGTCCTAGACTGGGAAATGTGTCATAAAGTTCCAGACAGGCAGAACTACAACACATCTTCCCTTCATTCCCAAAACTCTACTGTTTAAGCCTGTTGAGGCTGCTGCAACCCTCACAACATTGTCATTTACTTGCCCATGATAGTGAGGAGGTGGTGGCATAGAAGGGTCTAGGTGTGTTTCTTATAGCTGGCTGCACAGCAACAGGCATTCTCTGGGATAACGCAGGGGCCCTTCATTGCTGTCTGTCCAGATATAGGAATATACCTAGATACTTCACTACCATCTCCCCTCCATCAGCCAATAAATGGCCATGTTAGGAGGTCAGCAGCATCTTAAAAGGTGGCATTTGGACTAGGGACAAGGTATATGTGAAGTTTTTATTATTATTATTTTTTGTTTTGATCCAATGTTCATTTTATTGTAATCTGCCCTGAGAATCTTGGATATAAGGTGTATAAATAGTTTAATAAATAATTAAAAATAATGCCCCTTTTAATAATAGGAATGTCTATACATGTAATCAGTGAAGACCACTTGGAGACTTCAATTGGTCAGGCTGTGCTGGCCAGTTTACTGGCTAGAACTGTGCAGTTTTGCTTTGTTTCTTTTTTTAAAAAAAATACTCTTTAAAAACCCATCAAAGATCTTCTTTGACTGTCATTTTGTTTCCAGGCACAACTCAAGGTGCTGGTTTTGATTTATAAAGTCTCACAGGGGTGATGACCACAGGATTAAAGAACTATCATTTCTCACATGACCGTGCCTATGCCTAAAATTCTTCACCAAAAGTCCTTGCTTTCAATATAATTTATGTATGTTGTTTGAGGGATTCTGGGAGTTGTAGCCCAAAATGTAACTTTCTGAACTTTGCTTCAGAGCTTAGGTGAACAACAACTAGAGATGAAACTGTATTAGTAATGGAGACCCTACAGCGGAATTCTTTTTCCAGATAATAATTGCCTGATGCCAACATTATTAGCTTTTAAGAACCAACTGAAGACAGCTTTATTCTCCAGAGTTTTTAGTGAATAATATATTAATGATATTTTATTGTTTGTTAATGTCTGCCAATTAATTCATGGTTAGTCTGTTTCATGGCTGCTTTGGGATTTTTCTGTTTTAATTTTTGTCATTAGCCACTTCAGATATTCATTTTGCATTGCAAAAAAGGCTAAAATGCTCTTAAGTAAATGGAAATACGTTATCGTAATCTTCCTTTTGAGGAATTGAGAGATTGTGATCTGCCTACCTTTTCTCTATACCAGGAGTGACCTTATATTTATGAGTGCACCATGCTGCATAATTGTGGTTTGAAACCACTTTAATTTCTTCCATCCTACAGAATCACGGGATCCTTCACCTTCTCTAGTCCAGTCCTCTGAACCAGCATCAGAGCTCTCTCACAGAGAGTTCTAAGTATCTCACAGAACTACATATACCAGAATTCCACAGCATGGAACCACAGTAGTTCAAGTGGTGTTAAAGTGCTGTAACTGTGGTTGGGACGCACTCTGAATTGCATTTTCTACTCCTTTTTAAAAATTAGAATTTATGTTTTACTAGAAAAAAATCTGCATAAGATAGCTGTACATATAAGATGTCATAACAGCTGAAAAATAATTAATCAGGTCAGTGATCTCAAATATACATTTTGATTAAGAACATCAGGGATGATTTTCTATATTGTAAATCTAAGGGGTTCTAGAATTCTATAAAAATCAGACAAAACAGTATGAACTTTTCTGGTCAGACTGACTGGTGGTTCAGGTACTGAGAGTGCTACAGTGAGCCAAAACGTTAAAATTAAGCCTATGAAGCAGAGGATTTAGTTAACATCCTGCTTTATTTTACTTCCAAGACTCAAGATATTCGAAAGACAGACTTTCAAAACCACAAATTTCCACTCAGATGACTTTCACAAACAATTGAGTTCTTAAGAATGTGTACTGGCAACACTCAGTGTACCAAGACAAAGAACTTTGTGAAATCCCATCATTAATCTTCAAATTATTATGCCTAATAAGTGAAAATGCCTTTTAATTAGTGGGAAAATATGAAGACTATGCTGTTCGTGTATGGCAATATCAAACTTCTCAACTTCCTCAAAAAAGAACAGAACAGTAAGCATCATTCTGGCAGCACAGTGCTATGGGTTTTTAAGTCTTCTCGTGTATTTTTAAAAAACAGATTTTTTTGACAGCTGTGTAAATAATTTTGGATCACTTCCTTAAATTATTGTAGAAGTATTACTTGAAAACACACACACACAAAACAACCCACCCTTTGACCATAATGTGATCTCTTATATCACTGAGGTCCCAGAAGCAGTGATCCAAAATCTGTGGGCCTTTCTGCACTATACTCCTATAGTGCTATTATTCCACTTTTAACATCCTATGGAACCCTGGGGTTTGCAGTTTAGGAAGGGGCATTTACAATTCTCAGCCAGAGAGCTCTTGGGCCTCAGTAAACTACAAACTCCAGAATTCCATAGGGTGTTGAAAGTTGAATAATGGCACTATAACAGTGTAGTATGGAAAAGCCCTGTGTATTGCCAAATGTTGTTGAACTCCAGCTCCCAGAATCCCTCTATGCTCCCTAGAGAGCATTTGGGAACATTCTAAGAGGGGAAAAAAATCTTGAAAATGCAAAAAATTTGACTCCTAAGTGCCCTTGGGGGGATCTCAAAAATAGCCATGGGGCCACATGTGACCCATGGATTGCACCTTGTCTACCCATGCTTTAGAAGGAGATCACAGGAAGATTCTCTTGCAATATTTGCAATAACTTGCAGATAGTCAGGTTGAACATATGTTATAGTACATTATTGAAACAATTCTAGACAGAGACAATGCCCATTTTTTCCATTTTAAATCATTAGGAAGATAGCCTCTCACCCAAGATGCTTGTAAACTGAACTCAGCTCTATCTTACTCTTAGGCCATTTCTGCACTACACTGTTATAGTGCTGTTATTCCCCTTTCAACATCCTATGGAATCCTGGGGTTTACAGTTTAGGGCAGGGGGGAGAGGGATTGAGAATTCTCAGCCAGAGAGCTCTTTGGCCTCAGTAAACCACTAACCCCAGAATTCCAGAGCATCTTGAAAGTGGAATAATAGCACTATACACTGTAGTGTGGAAATGGTCCTTGTCTCTATCCAAACTGCAGCTTCCTTTTCACATAAATACCTAGATTACAATATCCTTAGCTGAAGAGGGAGGGTGATGTATGAAATCTTCTGCCTGTTACCCCACTGGCATACCTTATCCTGTGGACTATAAATTTGATATTAAATATGCCCGCCATTCCAGAGAGGTTGCCCAAATGAATATGTAGACAAAGAGGTCAAATGACCAAAAATAGGTCAGGCTAGGAAAAGTCCCAGTTCCCCTAGGGGACCTCAGGCTAAACACATCCACATGAACAAAAGGTTTTCAGCCAACCTGAGTGGATTATTGGGTTTTCCCCAGGTTGAACAACTCCAATGTTAGTAAACCTTGCACTAGATCTGCATAAGCCAATCATGCAAATTACCAAGTTGCTATTGTGTGGCACTTTCCCCTTTGTTTTGGCCATTGTTCTTCCCAGGAGAGGGCCTGTCCTTGAGGTACCTTCTGCCCTATAAGTAGTCCTAGTTTTTGAGGGGCTCTTCAGAGAACTCCCCACCACACTAGCAGAGTGGCACTCTGTTAGACAAGTGATCCCCTCAGGCGCTTCTCTTTGCTGAGCTCCATTCTTCTCGCCGCTTCCCAGACTGAAGACTTCAGGATAGGTGCAGTATTACCGCCTTTACAACCTCTCCTCTGAACCCCCTCTCAATTTTCATCTCTTTCCTTTCTCAATAGGCCTTGCGTGCGTGCATGAGTGAGTGCGTTGGTGCGTGAGAACACATTTGTTGATAAAATCCAGTTATAGATATGTTTGTCTGGCTTTTCGCTTGGTTGGACCCCATAAAAATTGGGTAGAAGATTCTGCTGGGTTACCTTGCCCTTCATTTGGCTACAGCCAGTGCTCCGCTAATTTCCCCAATCTTGGCATTTTTGGAACGAATCAAGGTGTCCCCCAAAGGACCCCCAGAAGTCAGGGTAACATGCACAAATGATTCTCCACATACACTCTACTGCTGTGTCCAGTTATTTCCTAGTTATTTTAAGCCAGCGGCTGAGAGCCATCAACTAATCTCCTAGCAGAGGAAAGGTGCTTGAAAACTTTTCCAGGCCTATTTGTATAGTTTACAACATGATTCCATTAAACTAGAATCTATTAAATTGTTCTGTCTGGTCTGCCATCTCATAACAACATAGTGACAGGAAGGTAAAACCTAGAGATTATCATTTTACTCCTGCTTTTGGTTAATATCTACTTCTTGGGTTTATAGTTCAGAAAGAGTAGGCCTTGAGAAAAGACTTTGCTGTTATTGTGTGCCTTCAAGTTGTTTCTGACTTGTGGAGATCCCAAGGTGAACCTATCATGGGGTTTTCTTGGCAAGATTTGCTCAGACAGGGTTTGCCTTTGCCTTCCACTGATGCTGAGAGAGTGTGACCTGCCCACGGTCACTAAATGAGTTTCCATGGCCAAATGGGGATTTGACCCCAGGTATCCAGAGCTGTAATTCAATGCTGAAATCACTACACCATGCTGGCTTTTTCTCAGTGACATGCACTTTATTTCCTTTCCCTTGCCCCAGCTTCCCAACAGGAGTCTCCAACATTTTCTTGATGGACTTCCTTGTGGTTTCCATGTCATTGTGAAAGCTAAGACGATGTCACTGCTTGTGCTTTTGTGCCCAAGTACACTTCAAATTAGGTAAATTATCAGTGGGAACAACAGCAGAAATAACATTATTTTAATGCCAGTCCAAAACAAAAACACTTTGGCTAAATCTGACTGGTACATCTGTGTCTGAAGAGCCTGGATAAATATTATCCAAGTGGGAGGTGATTTTTATTAGCATTCAATCACTCAGGAATGCAAGTTTTCCAAAAAGGAAGGAAAGAAGGAGAAGAGACAGAAAGAAACTGTTGCCCTTAACTAGACTGCAGTCAGTTGAATCCACATGTAGTTGGTAGATTTTTGGTTTGGTTATGGTACCACTGAACTCTTTACAGAAGTCTGTTCTCAGAAGCCAGCATAATGTAGTGGTTTGAGTATTGACTAAAGACCAGCATTTTAATCTCTGTTCTTTTATGAATATTCAGTGAGTGACCTTGCAGAAGTTGCATCTCTCAGCCTTAGAGGAAGGCAATGGTAAACATCTTCTGAACAAATCTTGCCAAGAAAACCTGGCTGCCATAGTTCAGAGTTGACTTGAAAGTTCATAACAACAACAGTTCTCAGTCCAAGAGCTGCCAGAGGGTAATCCTCTATTTGAAGGCAACCTTTGAAAAATGGTCCAGACCAAGTTGAGTTTAATGGTGTAGAGTCATAAAAAGCCAGGCAAGCCCAGGAAATGTTGCTAGGTTATGTCACAGGAGTATAGTGTCCAGACTATAATTAGCAGTGCCACTCTAGTCTGTTTTGGCTAATCTTCATCTGGAATACTGTGTCACTTTTGGGTCCAACAGGTGAAGAAGGCTATTGACAAGCTGGAACACATCCAGAGGATGGAACACAAGATAATCAAAGTTCTAGAAACCAAGTCCTATGAGGAAAGACTTAAGGAGCTGGATATATTTAACATGGAGGAGAGAAAACTTAGGCCATTTCTGCACTATACTGCTATAGTGCTATTATTCCACTGCCAACATCCTGTGCAATTCTGTGTTTGTAGTTTACTGAGGCTCTCTAAATGCCCCCTCTAAACTGCAAACCCCAGGATTCTATAGGATGTTGAAAGTGGAATAATAGCACTGTAACTGTGTAGTGCGGAAATGGCCTTAGATGTGATACCTTATCTTCATCTTTAAATATCTGAAGTGATGTCTTATACAAAATGGAGCAAGGTTTCTTTATTTGCTGCTCCAGAGACTAGAACACAATGGGTTCATGTTGCCCATTCCAGTTCTATGGTTCTAAGACCAGAGAAAAGGGCTTTTCAAATAGTTATTTGCCTTGTGACAAGGGGAAAGTGCTCTCTGGGACTTTTTCTTGATTTTAGTGCTTCAATTTGAGCCCTCCTTTGGGACCTTTCAAGTATGTTTTGAGTATCATGGAGGATAAAGCTATCAATGGCTAGTAGCCATGATGGCTATATATATATAAGGGATGTAAGTAGTTGCATGGTTCATTCCCTCATATGTGAATAAACCATTTGAAGAATTTCATCTTTCCTCTGAGTAAGATTATGTAGGCTTTCTAAAAAAATTTTTTTAAAAAATTTACATTTCGGTTTTTGAAAAGAAACATATATTACAAAAATGTTTCAAATAGAACATAATTGAAATTACAATGCCTGTATTTTCAGGAGGGAAGCAAACACATTTCTGGGACCACTGTGCAAACATCACCAGCAACACAGCCATTGTGCAATAGTCCAGATGCACAACATGTCTTGATGGACAATGGGACAAGTTGCTCACTGGTACATATTGGGACATTAGGTGCAGTTCACCTTTATGCAATATTGCAGTTCACTAACATGGTTGAGGATCACGTCAGCAGCGTAGTTCTGCCGTGGTAAAGTTACACATCATAGCCTCCAACGCAAGATCAAGACCATTCTTCTTAACCATGGATGCACAACTCTGTGAGTATTCTTTGCGTCCTGCAATATATTACTTCCAATAGCAAAGGCTTCTAAATACTCAGTACTGTTTAACCAGTTCTCTTCCATATTGCAGTACAAATGTGGAACAAGACAAGCCACAGGCACACATTGCAGTTGCGACAATATGCAAGCAGGAGCTTCCCAAGCTTCCCACAGAGAACTGGTTGGCCATTGTATCAATAGAATGCTGAGCTAGATAGATCTTTCGTCTGATTCACCATGCTGTTCTCAATAGCGGACAGGAGGGCTATAACCATCCCTAATGCAAATTTTAGAAGTGTTTTGACTGCAATTAATATCCACATTAGGGTGATACAACATGATTTAAAAGGGTAGCATTAGTTCCAAAATTTGTTTTAAAGTTATCATTGCAGAACAAAAAGCTTTTAAAAATTACTTTGTGTGTGCTTCAGCTCAAAGCAAATAATTCAGGCATTGCCTTTTCAAGTAGAAATATACTTGAAGATTCAGGGAGGAATGGTTGCCACACTTCCCTGAACACAGATAGTCTCCTCTGGTTTCAGAAGCTAAGAAGGGATGGGCTTGTTTAGTGTTTGGATGTAAGACTACCAAGAAAAACTAGGGAATTCGAGGTAGGGTGGAGAAAGAATTTTACCTGAAGCTCTGGAAAGACAAGGCCAGTAAGAGTTGAAAACACTGCACTAGATGGACCAGCAGTCTGGACTCAATATAAGTCAGCTTCTTATGGTCCTAGATGGAAAAGGCTTTGTGGAAAAGTGAAAGATACAGGCCAGAATTTAGTATCATACTTATGGATGAATAACCTTGAATTATACTTTGGTAATTAACTCATATTCATGAAGCCTACATAGTCAAAATTGTGGCACTACGGCTAAGATCATAACTGACCCCCCCAACCTACTTTACAGAGGGAACAGCGACACTAAGGCCATTTCCGCACTACACTGTTATAGCGCTATTATTCCACTTTCAACTTCTTGTGGAATTCTGGGGTTTGTAGTTTACTGAGGACAAAGAGCTCCCTGGCTGAGAATTCTAAATGCCTCTTTCTAAACTACAAATCCCAGGATTCCATAGGATGTTGAAAGTGGAATAATAGCACTAAAACAGTGTACTGCGGAAATGGCCTAGAGAAGGAGGCCTGTTCAGCGGACACTCAGGACACAAAGAGGATGACAGTTCCACACCCTCCAACCAGGTAGTGAGGCTATAACAAACAGAAGCAAGGTACTTGATGAACTTCTGTGGGAAAGAGTAGAAATGTCATCCATCCATGTGCAGAAGACCAGCAAAATGGATTTCCTTCTCTCAGGGCAGTGTGATGGGGAGAATGTCAGGCCAGGAGACTCTACGTAGTTCTGCATTCATTACTAAGCAGCCCATGTAGAATGGTCATTTTCACAAAGGGATTTTTGTGTTCTTTGAAATGACAAGTTTCACATCAAAACCAAAGTTTATGGTTATATAAGGCTAACTTAGGCCATTCCTGCACTAGACTGTTATAGTGGTATTATTCCATTTTCAACATCCTATGGAATCCTGGGGTTTGCAGCTTAGGGAGGGACCTTTGAAGCCCCTCCCTAAACTGCAAACCCCAGGATTCCATAGGATGTTGAAAGTGGAATAATAGCACTGTAACAGTCTAGTGTGGAAATGGCCTTAAATGTTCAAACACAGTGGTACTTATCCCAGGGTCTCTAGACCCCAAGGAGCCATGATGTCCTCACAGGGGGTCCACAAAGGTTTGAAGGAGTGTTATGAGCTTTTACAGATAAAATAGAAAGATAGAGGGGGAAAAGGAAGAAAGAAAAATTTGAACTGAATCATTCCAATAAAAATATTATAATAGAAGTTTGTGCCTTTACGTATTTCTCTCTTCTCTCTAAATCTGAAGTCCCCTGACGAACAGATTTAAATAAAAATTTCATGCACTTTAGGGTTTTAATCTTGAGTTAAGCCTTGGTGGTCTGCGGCAACAAAAGACATTTAAAGAGGGTTCATGATAAAAAGAAGGTTAAGAACTGCTGCTCAAACACATAAATGAGAGGGTACAACCATGGCCATTTCCTCACTAGATTGTTATAGTGCTATTACTCCAATGGTCCATGGCTTTTGGTTATCAAGACACATGACTTCATCATTTCTGTTCTATTTAGCAGCCCAGATATAGAATAAGACTGTGATTTGTTTCATAGCTTCATATTTTTCTTAGCATTCCAGGCTCAATATTAATTTAAGTTTTCTTTTGAAAGAAAAAAGATATTGACTTCCCATTTTATTTAAAATAAAAATATGTCACATAGATGTTTCCTAAATGCCTGTTTCACTCCTTGCTAAATGTAGATTCCAAATATTATTTCAGTTAGTTTTAAGCAAGAGTTGCAACAGGGCTAATTCAAACAGTGTATGTGAACCTTGTGGGTCAAAATCTATTTTCAGTTAATATATGAGCTCTTCTCTTGACTGCAATGTGTAGCTGAATATACACAGAATGGAGAAAACAGTTTGGCAGTGTTCTTTCCACTGAATATATACAAACATACAAGAGTGTTATCCATTGTCACACAGCTGGAAATGAGACCTAGGCTTTTCCCACAAGCACCAGAAGTACTAGAATTAGGAAATCATGATGTTATGCCTTTGGTTCAGAATCCCATGGGCTGAAATTTTATATCCACAGATTCAGCCCAGAACATGTTTGCACAATTGGGTTATGTACATAAGCCTAAAAATGTTGATGTACTAGAGAAACAATGCATGCAGTGCCAAAGATAGCAGCACTGGGAGATGATGCCACTATGCAAAATTATATTTCATATGGAGGATGTCACAAATATTATGATCAGAAAATAACTGCTCATGGTTCTACATGGGTCCTGTCCAGACTAGAGGGAAGATATAGTGACCATTCAATCATTAACATTTCTATATTCAAAGTTAGGAAAGTCGGTAGGAAAAGTGCTAATGAGTTTAGTTAATTGTTAAGAATCTAGGAAAATATTTATGTGAGAAGGGAAAACTTCAACTATTATGTTTGCTTTAAATTGCTGTTTTAATGTAAGACCATTTCCTCACTACACTGTTATAGTGCTGTTATTCCACTTTCGACATCCTATGGAATCCTGGGGTTTGCAGTTTAGGGAGGGGCATTTAGAATTCTCAGCCAGAGAGCTCTGTGGCCTCAGTAAACTACAAACCCCAGAATTCCCCACCCTCACACTTTGTCCCTGGTTTGATCTTGGGAAGGCAAAAATTGCTGAATGGATTTTTGAAAACCCCTTTTCTCATCAATCCCACCAGACTATCATTTGTGTTCCCTTTCTCCCTCTCATACTAGCTTTCTTTAGCTTACTAATTTCCATATTCCCAGAAAAAGTCCCAGGGTAAAGGGCTTCAAAATTCTGTGAAATGCCTCTATATCAGGGCGTTCCAAATGGTGTGCTGCAACACATTAGTGTGTTGCCTGGTGCGTGTAGGTGTGTTGCCTACAGTCTTGGAAATATATGTTATTATTTATAAATCATATATTTTTTAAAATATATGAAAGGTTTTCATGAGATATGTAGTGTCTCCATACATTTTGTTATTACAATTTATGTATGTGTCTGTACCTCTTAAGGGGCTAGTTTAACCTCCGGTTTGCTAGTAAAACTGAATTACCGTGTCGCGAAATGATGCACCTCTAAAAAAGTGTGTCACCAACATGAAAAGTTTGGAAAACTCTGATCTATATGTTAGAAAATTTCCAACTTAACTACTAACTCAGTTGATTTTAACTAGTTGGCTCCTATCTCTGTGAATTTAAAGAGGCTTTAACTGAAGATAACAAGGGTCAAGATCCTACATCATGTTTGCATTGTGTTAACTTGCACACACTTACTTAAGTGGTGGTTTTGTTACTGTGACTTCTCTCTGAATACCAGCATTGTACAACCAATTGCCTATTTGCCTGTGTACTTGATTTTTGTCCCCTTGTACACCAGGGAATGTACAATAGTTATCTTCACAATCCCAGTGAAACAAGTGGTAAATTGAAGACACTGAGGAATGTTTAGCTATCATCTGAGAATAAACAACTTCAGATGCAATGTGTAGACTTGTAGAACTCCACTCATACAACTGTGAACTGACTATTGACATTATTCAATGGCCAAAGGTACAACTGCATGCATAATGGAACATACATGTACACAAAATGCTGACAGGCTTCCAGCCAAAGTCTTCTGGCCTTTTTTAGCTGGGGTGGACAGCTTGCAGTTGTTTTATTCCTCATTCACTCTTTTGATTTGTATCTCCTCTTCCTTCCACAGAATTGGACTTAAGAGGTATACTATTAAGTGCAGCAACTGCAATTAAAACAAAATAAAAAAATAAAATAAAATAATAAAATAAATACTGCATTCTTTAAATGCTTATTTACTAATTTCTGTTGGACTATAACTCTCTAGTCAGTTTAACCCCTGGTGAGGGAATATGGAAGACACAGTCATCCGACATCTGCAAGTCACTCACCCCTGCCTTACAAACTAAGGCCATTTCCATAGGAAAGTGCCTTCCTGGCATGGGGACATGAGAGAAGTGGGACCGCAATGATGCTTTTGCGTGACATCATCGTGGTCCCACCCTTCTCACATCCCCAGCTGGCACTATCATGGAGTATACAATTGACAGAAAAGCCCCATCAATGGCCCCCAATTGCACGAGGCTTCCATCACCGCCAGCCATGCAGAAGGACCAGAAGTGTGATCATGCGCTTCGTTCCCCACTGCAGCATGGGAAGAAGGCCAGCTGCAATGTGGAAGTAAAGAGTGTGTCCCTCATGCTCCCTTCTGCAGGCAGCCAGCCAGGTATGGAGGGGAGCACTGGGGACATGCTCCCATCCTGACAGAGGCATTGCTGAGATTAGGACGGGACAATGCGGGATAATGATGTCATGCAGAAATGGCCTAAGACTGCAATTGAAGAGCAAAATATTGGGAGGTACATTTGAGTAGACCTGTACAGGCTTGGGTCTCAGTAGTCCTTTCAAAAATAGACCTCCTTCCTTTCATGGAAAGAGGAGAGATGATTTATGGCAGTTCCTCTGTCTATTTGCAATCCCCTGGATCATTTCCTATACTGTTCTGAAACCTCCCTCAGTTCTCCAGAAGATTTTGCTGACAGAAAGGAGAGAAAACTACAAGAGGAAGAGGAATTTGGGGAATACCACCTCCTTCCCCCTTCCACAAGCAAAAAGCCATTCAGAGAATCAGAACCTGTGTATGAGCCTATAAATCTCAAAATCCATTTCAGCATACCTTTCAGGGGTTGTGTGCATTTGTCTTTACTCCCTTGTCCCGTTGATCTTTGGCTTGAGGATTTTGGGGGTGGGATTGCTCATACTGCACTGTCTTTAAGATAATGCTAGTTAGAGTGGTACTGGTACAGTTTTCTGACAGGTGCAATGTGGAATATGGGGAGGGGATGTAAATTTCTTTATTCCTTCTCCTGTAGGGCCTCTGTGCTATGGAATTTTGGACGCACCCATAATTACTGGTGAAAAACCATAGAGGTGATGAAGACAGCTTTCTTTGGTCCTTAAATGTGTTGGCTGAAAAAGAACAAAGCTTAAAACAGGTGTGAACAAATTCTGTCCCTGATTTGTGGCCCTTGAAGCCTCAAATATTTTGTTTTGGAGTAATTTTTTCACCCCAAGAAACTGCCCCAAAGTGGGTCAAACACAGAGGTTTTACCCTCCAAGCCACCCACATACCACCAATCTACCCTTCCAGTGGCCAAAAATTGACCAAAAATGAATCATAGAACCATAGTGGGGAACTGAACCTTGGTTTCCAGGGTCATAGTCAAAAACTCAAATGACTACACCATGCAGCCCCCTTGGGAGGTTAATAAAACCTGTTGTCCATTTACATCCAACAACTGTCTATTCTCTTATTTACTGGATAAGGGCGAAGACAAAAGAATAGAGTTTGGAAAGTTATTTTTAAAAGAAGTCACTTACTCTGTAAACTGCCTGGAGTCCCATTCTTGGGGGAAATGTGGGATATACTTAAAATGACTGATTAATTGAATTGACACTATAATTCCAAAGTCCTCCAAAGTATTTAGTTACCAGTATAAATACAATATTTTTTTTAAAAGTAGCTCTTTACTTTCCTGTTTCTTAATAGTAATTCAATAGTTACTTTAAGAGGTTTCTTTTTTAATTGATTGCTGTAGGTTGTTATATGTGATAAAAATACACTCTCTTTCCATACACTTCAATGTTGTCTTAATCCACAACAGAGCACACAGTTGCAAGACACAACAGCACTTCACTCATGTGCTGCTCCTTCCCTTCCCATTCAGAAGTGTTATTCCATAACTATAAATATAAATGTATATTGTACTGCAATAGGAATTTAGTTATCCATTATTAAGTTGCAATTGTACAGTAATGTAGTTATCCCTAAGTTACTGGGGGAAAAATTAATTATAAGTATCAACTTGCATACAGAACTTGGAAAGTTCCTTTCAGGAATTACAGAAGATCCAGAAACTCCCACCAACATGGGAGTTGTAGCCCCCCTAAATTAACTGTTGTTTTC
The DNA here is from genome assembly GCA_948474755.1 of Ctenosaura bakeri. Lineage (NCBI taxonomy): Eukaryota > Metazoa > Chordata > Lepidosauria > Squamata > Iguanidae > Ctenosaura > Ctenosaura bakeri. The sequence continues at coordinate 242,483 of CAOLHI010000011.1, read as the reverse complement.
ATTTAGTTCTCTTAAAAACAGATTGAACCAAGGGTCTGTTTGGTCTAGTATTTGGTTCCCATTCTAGCCAATCATATGTTCCCAGGAATGCAGAAGGCATTTGAGAACAGCAGGTCTCCCTAGCTATCCTGGTATTCCATGGTATACTTTCTCTGCAGAGATGAATGAAATAATATAGGACAAGGAACTGTCTGTTGGTAGTGAATGAATATATCATATTTTAATCCATCCTTTAGCAGTTCAATGGAAAAGGCAGACAGTGGCCTATACAACACAGGTAGTTTGTTGTTAATCCTTTTGAACTTGCTTCTCCTTTCCAAATATGCCATTTGCAACCAAGGCTACGACCAGTTCATAGCCTGAATGAAACCCAGGACATTCTGGGAAATAAACTACTGACAATTGATGAAAAACAGCCTTTCAGTTGCAAATCATTGTGCAACCAAGTTATGTAAGTAGGAAACACCAGGGAGGTAAAGTCTTGTGTTGGCAGTCAGATAGCTTTGCCTTTCAAACACCATGCATAACCTTTCAAATTCTTTGGGGAGGAAACAACAGCAACAGAATTTGGGTTAACACGTCCTGATTGTATAAAGGGGAGAAACCTCTAGGGTGGTCTTTCAGAAATTAATGACTTGTCAGAGAACTGAAAATAGGCCATGGTCCAAAAAAAATATTAAGACTTGGTGATGCACTGTGTTGGACGCTTCTATTCAAGTGTTCTGAGCACGTCTGAGGTGCTCTTTAATCCACAATCCAGTGTCCTCTATATTTTCTGTAGTAAAACTCCCATTATCCCCATACAACAGCCTCAGACTGGGGATTATTGAAGTCGTAGTCCAGTATACTTGCAGGGGCACCATCTTACAGAAGATAGCTATGTTGTTAACATGCGTGCAGAGACTACTCATAATAAACAATGGCAATCCTTAGAGTTTCTTTTAAACTTGAGTTTGGGCTGGCTCCGTCGTGAAACAACTGAACTGCATCAGGTAGCAGATTGTAATCATCATTAAAACATGGAAGATTGAGAGCTATTTTATTTTCTTTTAAAATTGTGGGTATAATTTAAAAGTTCTGTGTCAAAGGTCAAAGCCTGCTATGTCATCTGAGCAGTTTTAGGAGAAAAGGACCTGTCTCTCGAGCTGAGAAAAATTAACCAACATGGGCACTTAATTCTGGGAGCTGCAATCTAAAAAAGTAACTGTTTTTATCAATCACAAACACAAACCATATCTTCAAATAACCTGGATGTGAAGTTACACCAATGTCTCAAAATTCAAAGGAAGAGTTAGAAAGAGCTTGGAATGTTCCTTTTCTGAAAAATCAACACCCCCAGATATAGAAGGCTAGGAGTAATCTGAAAATAATGGAGTTAGGAACAACCACACAACTATTGTTCAGCATGTGTACTTGCAATGTTTTAATTGCAATGTTCTTTGAGCATTTTCACACTTCCTTATTTTCCCAGTGTTTGGTAATATGCCCAAAGACGTTTGATTATATACACTATCTGTTTCAGTTTTTGTAAGTTGCCTTAAATTCCTGTACTGAGGACTGGATAGAAATGTGGTGATGGTTCTGGTGGTAGAAGCAGTAGTAATGATGAGAAGGAGGAGGAGGAGGAGGAGAAGGAAGAAAAAGAAGAGTTACAGTATACAGTCACACACCCCAGTATTGATGATAATTGCTTAAACCATGGATAGTGCCTAATAACCGGTAATTCGCTATTAACTATATTCCTCACATTATTTTGATTTAACACAATGTGACTGCAGCATATTTGGACTGGACTCTAAAAGGTAGGCTGAAAACAACAGGAAAGCTTGTCCTGACAATACACACAGCATATAAGGTACAAATTCAAAGAAATGTCTTCTTCTGCAATACATAGCCACTATCCAATGTTAACTGGAAGTCAATGCTAAATGAATCTTAATGCTAGTTGGAAGTATTCTGAGACATTCATAATATTTTGGGTCTGGCAAACACTGCACCTGAATCAGCTGATCTAGATTTCAAACCTTCTCCAGACCACTTGAAGACTTCTTCCAACATGCATCCAGGAATGACTTTCTTTCACAAACCTCCAGTTTTCTTATGATTTCCAGTTTGGTGACCAAAACTATAAATCTTTGTTTTTAAAAAGACATGGTGTCAGGTAGCTGGTGAGGCAGGCTATTCTGCTCTCCCCTTTTCTTTCTGTTTTGTTCTTCATGTATGCTCAGTGATGATTTTGGAGGGAGCTGCTGTTTATCATTGTTGTAGGCAGGCACACAGTTACAGTAGGGTCCCCTAAAATAGTATCTCACTTTTTCTCCATCAAGTTTTTATTGCGTTGTTTACTGCAAACATGCTGTAGAACGTTACTGCAGCCTGACACCAAAAGTCTGTGTTTGTCCAGCCATCCTTTGCCATCCTCCCAGTGCCAGTGCTGCTGAAAACCTTACTGTTTCCCAGGGGACTGGGGAAAAGAGAGTACTGGACAAGTGTAAAAAGGCTTTGTAAAAAGGAGCTTCTTTGTCACAGGCTTTGTTAACTGAGGTATGCCTGTATTATCTCCCACTTCAATATATTGGTAGATTGGTATTAGTACCGTCAGTATTAATGTACATATTTGTTCATTGGTAGATTGCCATAGATGAGACCATTTGCTGGGGAATTAGTGCAATTATACTATAATTATGGTTCCCTAGGATTCCATAGGATGCAACCATGACCATTAAAGAGGAATCATAAAATTATATTTGTATAGAATGATGAGTGCACCTCAGCTTACTATGGGATGAGTTTGCAGTCCAGGGTGGAGCAGGGCAGCCTGGTACCAGGCTGGTAATAGAACCCATAACTACTTCATCTTTCTCCTCTTCTTACCTCCATGAAATTATTAAGGATATGTTAATTAATTAATGTGGTATAAATTATTGCATGTTTATTTTTACATAATTTTGCAGGGTGGTTTGGTGTGTGATCCAGACCAAGGGGCAAGGTACTCTTTGTTTGCTGTCTTACCTTATAGCAGGGAAGCTACACAGTGGCATCTACCCACATGGAATCTCTTTCCTCTCATCCCAGGGATCAACAGGCAGCTGGGTTCAGCTTTGAGCTTGCCAATCAACAGACAGGTCAATCATTTCCTAGATCTGGACCTATCTGCTAATGTAACCCATAAAAAATTGTGGCCTACTTTGGAAATGGTTGGAATATTTGTGGAAAGTAACAGATAGGGCAACAAACAGGAACTTTTCCTCTGTCAGTCCCCCGCCTCATATCTAATTGGAAAATTATTGTTTTCCTCACAGCCAATGAGAGAAGTGTTTTGTTTTGGGTTTTTCCAGATGGAATTACCTTGCAGGGAGAAATAAGAATTAAGCTGGCCTTAGTTCAAATACTCTGACTCAAACTATGTTGTAGGCCTGTATTGAAGAGGGGCCTGTGAGAATCCAAAATATGCATCAAAGGACAAACCAGATGGATGAAATTTTGTAACCATACCCAGAAGGTTGCTGAAGATCTCTCTGTCACTACAAAGTTACATTCAACAGCCCAAGAAGCAGGGTGTAGCAATGGAAGAAAGGGCCGAATGAAGACATTGCTTCTCCAGAGAAGAATTCTTCCCCTGCCGGAAAATGTTTTCTTCTGTCCCCATGTTTCTAGCATTACAGAGAGTGAAACCCTGAAAATCGTTATCACCTAGAACTTTTATACTTTCTTTGTTCACATTCCCTTGTTAACTTTGTTTGTCCCTTTTCTTTGGAAGCCTAAACAGTATTTCTAAGGGCCTTTCCACACTACATAGCTATTATACTGTGATTCCACTTTAACTGCCATGGTTCTGTTCTATGGCATCATGAGTTTTGCAGTTTAGGGATGGCTATTTAGGAGTCTGAGCCAGAGACCCCAAATACCTCCCAAGACTACAAATCCTAGGCTTCCATAGAAGGCAGATAAATTGGAATTATAGTGCAATAATTGTGTGGTGCAGAAAGGCCCTAATGTCCAACTGAAGTTTTAAGTTATTGCAATGCTAGAAGTTTGGAGACTGAAGGAAAATTTCATTTGGAGGGAGTAGAATTCTTACTTGGGGGCCAATGCCTGCATTTTGCTCCCCACGCATAGTTACAGCATTGATATGAACAGATTTCCACTCTCTACAGAAGTAGACTGTCTAGAAGGCTGCAGCAGGAGATAGAATCCATTTCTCCTGCAGTGTCCATTCCAGTGGCAGACAGACACCATTGGATCCAACTCTGTCATAAATCTCAACTCTAAAGTAAGATCACATTAGAGTAAAACAATTTAAGTGATTATCCTAACAAAAAGCATTTCTTTTGCTCAATTATTTACATGTCACTGGCTCTGAGCACATACTTTGTTTTTGTTAGGAAGGAAGGAAGCTTAATCTTGCCTTCTATAGCATTTGAAAGGTTTCTCAGAAGCAACATTAAATAGACACTGGTGTCAAAAGATTGTTATGAAAACACAGGCACTAAAAACTTCAACACAAATTAAATCATCCTTATGTTTTGGTGGAGCTGGAAGACAGGCCTGGTCATAAAATTGGTGATTCATTAGTGCTAATTAGCAATTTTTCCCTGCCAGTTGCAAAGGAAAGAGAGGCTGTTTTCTTGCATTAATCACTCTAAAGTTACAGTAATGGTAAGATTTATAGATCAGCCTTTTTTAATTTGACTGAATGCATTTCAAAGCAAGCTTATAAAGCAAATGAAGGATGCTGATGTCTTAAGGCATAGTCAGGCAAAAACTGTGGAAAATTCAGTGTCCTTTCATGTGGTAAAAGAGCCCATGTTCCTATTGTGCAGTCCACAACCCTCAGATAGAGTTAACTATCCCATGATTGTAGATCTGTGATCAAGATAGCCATAGCAGGGGAAGGGAGGCTACTGGGACGGTTTCTTCAGAGATTAAAAAAAAATGAGTTTTTTGTAAAAAAAAAAAAATGTGTAAAGGGAAAGTGATATTTCAAGATTAAAGTATTTTCCCCTTGACAGGCTGAGTGTCAAAGCTTGAAATCCCTTTTAGCATATGAGCTATTTAAAAAAGAGAGAGAGAGAGAGAGAGATCTCAGTTAGGGTGGTGTCAGGAATTTACACTGTCACATTTTATTTTAATCTATGGCCCTTTCCATAGGATGGCAGCGAACCAGCACTGGAACACGAGGGGAGCCGGACAACAACGATGCTTCCAGCATGATGTCATCACAGCCCTGCCCTTCTTGCAGTCAGTGCATCAGGGGCTAATCACAGGAGCCTTCTGTTGCAGCCAGACATGCAGAAGGGCCATAAGCATGACCTACGTGCTTCCTCCCTTACTGCAGCATGGGAAGAAGGCCATCGGCAGTCTGGAAGCACGGAGAATGTCCCTCACGCTCTCTTCCACAGGCAGCTGGTCACATGTAGAAAGGAGCATTCAGAACACACTCCCATCCCAACAGAGGCATGTGAGAGCATCGTCTTGTGGAAAGGGCCTTTGTTGTTATTAAGTTAAATCCAATGGATAGTTCCAGCTTGAATAGACCCATCATGGGATTGGGGATGGAATCATGTAGGTCAGGGGGTGGGCAAAGTGTGGCCTGTGGACCATCTGAGGCTCCTAGAGCTATTTTTATGACTCCAAGGATCAAAACGTGTTTGAGGGTTGTTGTTGTTTTTTCTTTCAAAAGTGTTGCAAGCCCAAACATCCTTTGGGAGCATGGGCGCTTCCCCTCCAACTTTTTGGCCCCCTTGGCCATTTTAGGTCCAGAAGAGACCTTTTAAAATAAGAAATAAACAGGTGACTTCTGGATCTAGGGCCTAAGGCCTAGGAAGACTGGAAAGAGCCAAAAACATAGCAAAAATGTCCTCTACCCCTGCTAGAAGACCTGGTGGCACAGTGGTTAAATGCCAGTACTGCAAGCCACAAGTTTGTGAGTTCGATCCTGCCGGGCTCCAAGGTTGACTCAGCCTTCCAAGGTTGACTCAGCCTTCCATCCTTCCGCAGGTCGGTAAAATAAGTACCCAGCTTGTTGGGGGCATGTATAGAAATATATGTATAGAAATACATGCTATTTGTAAGTTGTTCACCACCTCGATCCATATGGAGAGGCAGGATACAAATAAAAAATAAAAAATAATAATAATAGAAAGCATTAAGGGGCATTTAATTATTATTTTTTTCCAGGGGTGAGGCATCCAAGTTTTCCTGGGAGGGACAACACATTGATCTAGCTTCCAACACATTCCTGCCCCTGCTGTAGGTACAATATGCTGTAACAGCCTTGAGCCCTGTTCTGGGACAAAGGCAGGATAAAAATAAAATAATAAAACAAAACAAATCATGCTGGCATAATGTTCTGCTTGACCAATTGCTTCCACCATGACACAGGTGATTTCCAACACAGTCTTCCCAGAACACCCTGGCTCTGAGAAGTCAACCAGAGGCCAGGCTTTGAAAAAGCTTCTGCTCCTGCTGATAACCAACAGTGACTTTTGCTGTCTTTCTTTGTTGCTGTTTCTCTGATCCAGAGAAAAGAGCAACCAGTAGCCCAGGGGTGGGGACACTTTAGAGCCTAGTGGGCTCTACTACCCCATTTTCAGCATCTCTAGAGCACCAAAGTGTAACCCTAATAACCATTTTGGGTGGCACATCACTCCTGAACTTTTTGGGCCTACTCTGAGTAGGCTTTTCTGTTTGAGGGTGCCACTCAAAAACTGATTTTAAGTTTCCTACAGCTTTTCAAATGCATTTTAAAGTGGCAGTACCAGTAATTAATTTTAGGCCCCCCAAAAATGTTTTTTTTCCTCTGCTGCAGATTTTTTCTGAGCATGTCATGAGTGTGGGAGATTTAGTGGGAGTCCTGGGGACTGCATTAGAATCCCCCCATCCCCACCCCTGCCAAGGACTGCGAGTATTTATCTACTCTCCAACTGTCCTAGTTTGACAAAGACAATCTCAATTAATTCTCTGTCATTCCACTGTCTTGGCAACAGATATCCTGGTTTTCATCTGTGAAGGATATGGCCGGGTTGAAGGTATGACATTTCTACTGAGTCACCATGGGCACAGCCCACTGTTGGGGGGCTGAATCTATGCAGAATCTATGCTAAAGCAGAATCTATGCTAAAGTCTTTCTAGCACAAGCATATGATTAGTGTGAAGGAGAGAAATACTTCAGCATGTGACACTCTACCTAATTTATTTTATGGGTAAAAGTCTGCAATTAAAAATTAGTAGGTGGATGCCTCCATGGAATATTTTTTACTTAAATGTCCTTCTCCAATAAGTCATGCACAGAACTGTGTGTTCCATCAATAGCATGAAAAGTGTAAATTCTGCAGAAATATGTTACCATTTCCTTTTGCTCAGCTGCCCATTTAAGCAGTTTGGCTGGAGGCTTTTGCTACAGTCAGGAATTTAATTTTAATGCCATTTTTCTGTAGTTGTTTTCCTTTAACTTTAAAAAAATAAATGTTTTTATTACTCCAGAAATTGACTGCATGGATGAAAGAGTGTTTTTCAAACTGAGCATAATTTTTCATGCTTTATTGCTAATGTCCTTATAAATATTCAAGGTTCTGGGTCACAGCCCACAAGATCTCTGAAAAGGAAGAATACTGTAGACTTACACAGAAGTTACTATCTAACCATTCCAAAATCATTTGAGGAAAGAAGGGACTTAAATTCTAAACTGAAAATATATCAATTTCTGAAAGATTTAAATATTTCCATTTAATGTGAGATATTTTTAAATATTCCTGTCATTTCTGGCATGATTGATATTTTTTTTAAAAAAAAGTTTACAAGTATACCTCAGTTAACAAAGTAAATGTGTTTCTGGGCATTACTTCTTTAATGGAAAATTTGGTACTAGCAGCACAAATAATATGGAAAGAATGGGGATAAGTTATCACACACAAAAAAGAAGAACAATTCAACATGTTTCAGCAAATCTTTTTATTCAAAATTAGCAACATGCACATATGAATGAAGCAAGGAGGTCAGATAAGCCTTGAATTAGTAAACAAAAATGTTTCAAGCCTTCTAGAGACCACTTGAAGCCTTTTCCAAAATGCATCCAGGGATGACTTTTTGTATTATAAGCCTCTACTTTTCTTAGGCTTTCCATTTTTGCCTAGAGAACTATGTTTTTTAAAATGCTGGGTGGAACTGTTTTCGCTCTTTCCCTCTGCTTGGTGTTCATGCAAGCTCAATAGGTGGTTCTGGAGATATGCAAACTAAGTATGGGATTCTGGAGACAACTTCTTTTACCTTGTCACATGGTTACAGTAGGACCACCAAGAGCAGAGTCTTATTCTTTCCCAGCTTAATTTTTAAGTTAAGCCACTTGTGCCCATTCCTAGAATTGGAAGACTTAATGATGGTGGTACATATGCTGGTAACCCCAAGGCAACCTCAAGGTTGGACTTCTGCAATGTGCTGTACATTGAGCTACCTTTGTACCAAGTTAGGGAATTCCAACTGGTCCAAAATATGACAGCCAGATTGGTTACAGGTACATCAAGGAGTGAGCATATCACACTGATATTAGAATCACTCCACTGGCTGCCAATTAGTTACTGGACAATGTACAAAGTGTTGGTTATTACTTTTAAAGCCCTATATGGTTTGGGTCCAAGTTACCTGCAGGATCGCCTCCTCCCATACAATCCACCGATACACTCAGGTCCTCCGGGGGCCATATATTTAAACCAGTCAGGATTAGACTGGCAATGGTCACCTAGAGGACCTTTTCATCAGCCACCCCTAGACTGTGGAATGACCTGCCAGAAGTGATTTGACAGCAAAGCAGGCTATCTGAATTTTAAAGAGTACTAAAGGTCTACCCAGTCAATTTTTAATTATGAATTTTAAATTGATGTATTTTAAGTAGTTTTATGGGGGGGTTAAGTGTATTTTAATCTATAATATATTTCTAGTTGCATTTTAATCTGTCGTACCTCACCCCGAGCCTTGAGCAGAGGTGACTAAGAAATAAAAAATTGTTGTTGTTGTTGTTACATTGTTTACTACACTGCTGCAAATCTGTTTCTCCACCCCTCCTTCACTGTCTGCCCCATGGTAATACTACTTAAATCTTCCACCTGGATAAGGGAAAAAGACGACGCAGGAGGGGCTGAAGAAGAAGAAAAAGACTTTGTTAAAAACAGTTTCTTTGTTACCTGAAGTATGCTTGTATTTATTATTTCTTTTCCTTTTAGTAGCAGGAACTCTCTGGTGTTCTTCTAGTGCTGAAGTGGGTAACTGCACGTCTAAGCCAGCAGTTACCCACTGCCAATTGTGAGGAATTATGGGAGTAGCAATCCTAAGAGATTGGGAGGGCGACATCCGTCCTTGCCTGTCCTAGTGAGAAATCACAGCCACACATCTAAAATTAAGATTCCATGTGTATTGTATGAGGAAACAGTTGAGTTGGGGTGTGTATATATAATATTGATTGAAAGATGCAAAGTGAACATTGTTTTACAAAAAGGAGTGGGAGGGTTGTTTTGTTTTTTGCTTTATTTTCTTTAATTGCAATTGCAGTATACAACCTTGACTGCACCAGTTATGAAAAATCACCACCATCATCATCATCATCATCATCATCATCATCATCATCTTTATTCTTCCAAAAATGGGATTCAAGGTAAGTTACCATTTAAACTGAATACTAATACATGTGAAGGGTAGCAATCAAAAGCAAACAGCACCCTATTAAAAGCCCTTTCCTTAAGATTTTTTTTTAAATGAAGGACTAGATTGAACCGCTTGATGTACAACATAAATTAATGGAAGACTTCACAGATTTAAAGGCAATAAAAGATTCTTTCTGAAAGGTGCCCCCGACCCCCAACAAAAGGAAGAAAGAATCCCATCTTGCCAGCTTATTGTGTTCCAAACCACTTCAGAGATTATGAATACTAGAAAGTAAAAGGCCCATATCTAATTACCACAATTTGTTCTCTTGAAAAGGTGTGGTTATTGTTGTTAACCTTTCTGAACTGTGGGTGCTTGCTTAGCTAATACTGGGCAGATTTTGGTGGTTTTAGAGGAAGGCCATGGAACATTATTTTTTGTATTTCCCATGCTCTTTCTGGATGATAGTAATACAGCTTTGCACCACATTATACACAGATGTCTGCTATGAACCAATATAAAACCCTTTCCAGCACACAAATGAGTTCCATTTGCATGTCAAATATTCTAGAGTGAGGCACACCTTAAAACTAGGATAGAAATAAAGACAACATTTCTGTTCTTGTGCTCAGATTGACTTCATAACACCCACTTACCTTTACATACATTTCAGAATGTTTATGTGTGTGCCTTCAGTGCAGGAAGAAATAGGGATAGGGTCTCACAGAACAAAGAACTTGTAAAGAAGAATTAGAAAAAGACAATTAGCAACAGGCTTCTTTTAGAGAGTTAATCTAGAGTTAAGGAAAAACAGTAATGTTATGAGCAGCATAAAGCAACAGACCACAAGAGTATATAAGAATATAAATCTGTACAGCACAAAAATGACTATGGAGGACAGTTAAAACTGGGGGAAAAAACCAGTAAAGGAAGAAAAATGTTATACATGCCAAAAAATCTGCAGTAAAAAAAACAACAAAAAAACAGAATGCTGAAAATATAGCACAGAGAGAAGCCACACAACTGCAGTCTCCACAGGAAGGGAAGTCTCTGTGATATAATGTTCTGTGTCATGGTGCTTTGGTGATCAGTTTTTCAAGCAGAAGGGTATTTGTAATCACTGATAGTTGGTGACTCCATGGTTAGTATGGCAGTGATTCAGTTACTCTGGGTTTTAGTTTGAATTTTAGATTGAATTGTCCAGGGTACTGAAACGACGCCTGAAATAGAGTCAGCAAGTTTAATAGCTACTTAAATATTCTGCTCAAAATCTTGAATAGGTTTTGATGCTGGAATTACCAGTTGCCATCGGTTGAAGTGAGCTTGTAAGGGTGTTACCATATACGCAAATACAAGATTGAAAGTAATATATGTGGGAAGGATCAATGAGTCTTAGTAGACTGCAAGCTGAACAAAAGGCAACAAGGTGGTGTGGGGAAAAGCTAATGCAATTCCAGACTGTGTCAACAGGAATATAGTGTCCAGATTGGGGGTAGTCACAGAAGCACAAAGGGGGAAGTTTGAGGAGAGAGAAAATGGGACATTTTAAAAGCAACTGAAAAGATGGACAGCTGATTAATTCGGAGTGTCCCTGCCAAACTGGGCCAGCTGGAAAGTATGCAAAAGTATTTGTGTTGACTGCTATTCAGTGCTATGGTTTCTTCTCACCTTTCAGCAAATTGCATTATTTCATAGTGGTTTACTGCAGTGAAAAACAAAAATGGCCAATCAAGCATCATTAGATTCTGTGGATTCTTTGGTTCTTGAGGAGTTAGGAGATCTGGACCAACATCAGAGAAATATTCAAACTCTTGGGTGGTTCCTACACACATACACACACAATCACAACCAAGCTCTAAAACTCTGGAATAAGTTAATGAAGAATGAGAAATATTTGAAACACTACATAAGCAGAGCTAGAGACCTATCTTGCAAGGGTTTATATAGTTTTTTTTTCTTCAATAGAGTTTTGTTAACACTCTGAATTCTTAGCATATATATGAGAAACATGTTCTTTCACTCTGAAAAACACATTGCAGTGCTTTGTATCTTTTGGGAAGAGCATGTGTTTGAAAGAAATACCTAAGTTACCATGATGCCATAGCAATTAATGGCCCATTGGTTTCATCTTCCATGCAGTATGAGATTTCTTCCTAACCTGTGGCCTAAATTTCCCCCCATCTACAATACAGTGATACCTATTACTGGACAATCTCATGAAGATCAATTATTTATTTTCAATTAGGTGTGCTAGGGTCAGATAGTAAGTAAATGATGGGAAATATATACTGATATATTCCAGGGATAGGCAAGGTATCGGCCATAGGCCACCATCTTTGAGCCCCCCCAAAAAAAAACATTCTGGTAGGGGTGCAGGCTTCAAAGTTCTCATGGTGTCCTGATTAAGATGGGCAACTGCCCAGTGAGTGCATCTGTAGTCCATAGGAATAGATGGGGGAAACCCAGGGCTTACAGTGTATTTCAGTGAAAGCAGAAGTGTGGTCCAGATAGTTTGAGGTCTGAATGGGAAAGAAGTCCTGAGTGGAGTGCAAAGCCAAGAAGAGGGTTGCCAGAAAGCTTACTCTGAGATGCACACCAAAGATCAGTGATGTACAAAGTCAGAGACATCAGACAGATTCACAAGGAAGTGTTGGAGCTGTTTGCCTTCACCAATGGAATGGAACAACATTGGCTGAGCTAATTTATTTGTTGTTGTTAACTTCAATTTATGGCTACCTCTAAGTCACCCTGTAAACAATAGCCAAGCTCACATCTTGCAAACTGGGGCCATGGCTTCCTTGACTGAATCTACCTACCTAAAATGCATTCTTCAGCTGTGGGCCTGCCTTTGCACTTTGTTCCTTGACTTTCTACAGTAGTCATTCTATGTCTTTGCTATTTTCTGCTAGAAGTATGGTGTCATTTGCATATCTTAAATTGTCAAAGTTCTTCCCATCAATTTTCACACCTTTTTCCTCATGGGCCCTTTCCCATGGGGATCCCAGTAAAGCCTGTCCCAGGAGGGGAGCTCAACAGGAGCACTCTCCTCTGCACCACCTGCCTTTGGGAATGGAGGAGGCATGATCACCATGGCTTTTCCTTCTGCAGTGCAGCCGGGCACTGTCCCAGGCTGTGCTGGGGCAGGAAGTGCAGCCATTGTGCTTCCTGACCCTCTGCAAGTCAAGTAAGTGCAGGAGGGTGATGGGAGAGTGGCACAATCACTGGTCATTGATGGGAAAACCCCATCAATTATTTGCAGCGTGATTGTGCCACCTGGGGACAGGAGAATGATGGGACATGGATGACATCATGCAGAATCATTGTCCGAGTCCCGTACTTCTCCTCGCCCTAATGCGGAAGGTACTGCGGAAAGGGCCATAGTCTAATCCAGTTTTGCATATGATATGCTCAGTACACAAGTTAAACAAATAGGGTGACAAAAATTCAGCCTGGCCTGACCCCTTTGCTGATTGGAAACCATTCTGTTTCTCCATATTCTGTCCTAACAGTGGCTTCTTGTCCTGAATACAGGTTACACACATGAGAACAATCAAACGTTGTGGTGCACCCATTTCTTAGGAGCGATCCCAAGTCTTTTATGATCACACTATCAAAAGCTTTGCTATAATCTATAAAGCACAGATGGATTTCTTTGTGGCACTTCATTATATAACATATTGCAATATGATCCCTCATGCCTTTTCCTCTTCTTAACCTGTCTTGGACATCTGACATCTCTTGCTCCGTACATGGTAAGAAGGTTTTGTTTTTTTATTTGAACTGCAGACATAGAATGAAAGACCAAATGGAATGTGGGTAAAAAAAACTAACAGATTTGCCTATCTAAACAGAGGGCTTGGAGCGTTCTTAGGCCCCTTTGTACTCAATCATGCTTGTGGTGCTAAATTAGGCTTGATGCCTTTTTTTTTCCTAGAAAGACCATATTCTCTCATATGAACCTGTCTGTGTTTTGAGATCTTCTGGGGAGGCACTTCTCTCTGTGTCCTACCCTCCCAGGGACATCTGGTGGGAACGTAAGAGAAAACCTTCTCAGTGGCTTCCCTTAGGCTTTGGAATTCTGGCTATCTCTTTGCTATCTTTCTGCAGGCAGCCGAAGAACTTTTTTATTCTGACAAGACTTTGAGAATTGATTTTTTTTCTTTTAAGGGGAAACGAATTTTGTATAGTGTGCTGGACTTTTATATTCTAGTATGCTTTAAAAATGGATTAAACAGGTTTATTTTTCTTTATAAATTACTTTTTAACTTTTGCAAGTTGTGACATTTTAGCTATGTTTGTTTTAACAGTTGTAAGCCACCTTGAGGAAAAGGTGGGAATTATTGTTAGTGTTGTTATTAATTTCCAGACAGAATATTCATCTTTAACAGGTACCTGGCAGGCAGGTACAACATACCTCTCCATATTGATAATAGAGGTACCTATTGAATTTTGTTGGGGTAGATTGCTGAGAATGAGAATATATCATATTTTTGAAGTTTGTTCATAATGAAGCCACAAAAGATTTTAAGAAACTAAATGTGGGAGAAAGCAAAATGGACACATTTATCATTCCCACATATAAAGGTCAGAAACAAACTAGCTTCTCTTGCAGTTTCCAAACTTAATTGATTTTTAGTTTGGATTTCTGAAAGCCTTTCCTGCTTTCCATAACAGAAACATTTCACTGTGTATAAATCCTAAATTGGTCCATTTAATTGCCACAGAATTTTTTTTGATGGGGGTGTTGCTAGAGATAAGATTATTTCTATAAAGGCTTTCTATTTAAAGAACAGTCATTCTTTTGAAAATGGAGTCCCTTCATTTTTGGGTCTCTGCCCAACTTTTATTTTGACAAAACAGCACATTTATTACTATGAGTGCTTTTAATCAATGTTTTTCCTCTGTGCAGTCTGTCTATACAGAAGATCACTCAGTAGATAAGTAGATACAGTACCCATGATAGAGAATATCCATCTGTAACCCTGCAGAGTTGCAGACAAGATGGAGTATGAAAGATTTGAATAGTTTCAATTATGCTTGCCTCATGCAGTAAAATGTTAAGTCAGGACTTAACTATGTAGATAAAACTCACGGTTTTCCAAAATGTGTCTGAATCAATAATGTTTCTCCCACATAATCATACATACACAACCACATCTTTAAAAAAAAAATCCAGTGGGAAAGTGCAACCTGAAAAGCTCAAACAAGAAGCCTTGTCCAAAAACAACTCACCTTTAAGGATATTTTCGACATTTGCCTATAATCACACCCTTCAACAGCAAATTTAAGTGTTCGATGTTGACTGCCATCTTGACAAAATGGGGCCATTAGGAAAGAAGAGGGACATATCAGTCTGCTCAAGGGAACCTAAGGGTTTTCAGAAGTACAAAAAAACCTTTATAAGCAAATCGAAGAGCATAAATACCCCCACTCCCCAAAACATCCAAAAAGTCCTCAGTGTGGCCCTGGAAACTGAAATGTTTGATGGTATGAACTGGTCTTAGTCATATTCATTTCTATCAACATCAATGGCACTTTAGTGTGGACCCAAACAGATTATGGTAGGCATCCTGTTAGTGGCATATGTATGTGTAATGGAAAATTATGCCCGCATATGTACTTTTCTGGTTATGGCAGATGGAGGAATTCAAAACTCCCACCTGCCTTGACCTCCTCCCTTAACCTCCTATGTGTTTGCAGGCTGGGTACTGTTACCGTGAAAATCTGAGGGTCCCAGAGGGACACCTCAATATGCTCCAAGTGATGGGGAAAATAAGCTCAACGGAGCACAAGCAACAGCAATGTGAGAGGCAGGGTAACCTAGCGAGATCTTTTACCCAATTTTTACGGGGTCAGGCTGAGTCAGAAATCACACAAAAAGGTCCAATGAATGACTTTATTGGACAGTAATAGCTCACACTAATGCAAACATGCACACATACATCCAAGGGCTAAAAGAAATAAAGAATGGAAATAAGATAGAAGGATTGTTGAGGGGTTTGTAGTTAGGGTGACACTGCACCTCTTCCTGAAGTCCTTGGTCCAGGAAGCAGCGATTGAACAGCAGCTCAGCAAAGAGACGCTGAGGAGATTGCACAGCTATCGGGAGAGGGGACTGGTCAGTTGGTAAGACCGGGAGGCATCATACTTCTTCCTCCTCTTCTTCCCTCTCTGCCTTTCTCTCACCTAACTAGTCCAAAAACAGGGACTATTTGTAGGAAAAATTTACTTTGAAGGCAAATCGTCTCCCGGGGAAAACAAACAGGGACAGAAAAGAAAAACAACTCCACACCTGGCATTTTCTTTGATATTGGAAGATAACAGGGTGTCATCCAAATAACCAGATCTTCCTCCACTTTGGGGCTGTGGTGTGAGTTTCTGGAGATCAATTTGATAATATTTTATTGCTTCCAGTGCCCAACTTTCCAGGAACACTTTTATTCCCTTCAAGTGGACTCCTTAAAGGTTGATGACCTTTTGTCCACCATCGGTTATCACAACATGAGGTCTCCTGTGACTACGTGACTGGGGAGTTTACTGGTCTGACCTGGTGCGTTCAATTGTACGACCATTATTGCCTATGTGTGCATCCGAGTGACCTCTCTGGTAAGTTAGATTAATTTTATATCAAAGTTGTAGACCCCGGGACAGGACTTACCAAGGGGACCTGACCATTCAGTGGCTAACGGAGGGCCAGCAAAGGAGAGTTGCATCCAAGCAGCAACCATCTGTATTCTTGGCACAGAAAGGAACAGGCATCCTGGACCTCCCAGGGTCTTTCAGAGGTCCAGGAGATTGATGTCATTTTCTTGCAGCCAGCTCACCTGCTGCTTGCACTTCCCACCTTCCCTCTGGCCTCCCTTGTTTAGGAAAAAAATGGAGACAGGGGTGTAGATATCTAGATAAGCTAAGCAAGCAGGGGAGAATGGTTAGTTATACCCGGTGAAGCTTTACATTCTACCACTGCAGTGCAGGATCTTGGGCTCTTTTTTTTTCTAGAACATTTCTATCTTTCCACAGCTTTCTATTCTACTGATGGGCAAGACAGCTAGTCAAATAAAATAAAGTAAAATCACAAAAAGGAGCAAAACAGAGGCCATTTCTGCATGACATCGCTATCCCACAAAAGCAGCAGGTTGTTTCTAGTCCAGAAGTCATGCTATTGCACAACATTGTTACTATCCAGCTGCTATCCCATCCCCAAGCATTGCAAAACCACCTTATACTATTTCTAGAAAAAAAAGTTAAGAGCTTCCTTTATCATTTCACTCCCATCAGCCAGCTCAGTGAGGTACCATAATAGAGCTTGATAGTGCTTCCTGTTGTCAGGGATCCAGAAGTTGGTGGAGTGTGGGCGTGGCCAGTGTGTTCCTCCCTCAGTGACTTCCATGGTTGGCAAGTTTGGAATCTACCACCTCTCCATGTTTATTTTAAATTTGGAGGGTTTTTTCAATTTTTTAATCCTTTTTTTAGTGTTATAGTGCACAAATGCAATAGTATGCTGGCATGTCTTGAGATTGCAACATGGCTGTGTTAGTACAGCTTACAAAAAAAAAACAAAAAATGACCACTCAGAGCAGTGGAGTGGGGTGAAGGCTGGGAAACGGAGTGGCCAAAGACTCTGTAGTGTGGAAGGAACACAGGTGGCAATACTGCTACTTAGTAGCTAAAGGCAGAAGGGTGAGGGAGAGAGCGTTCCTAACCTGCTACCATCACGTGAATGGCGATACTGTGATTGTAAGAGAAAAACATGCTATAGATGTATGGTGTGGAAAGGGCCACAATCTCCAAGACAGGGCTCTTCTACATTGCCCAAAGAAGTGTGAGTTCTCATGATATAGCTATTTGGCTTTTGCCAGATTTTCCAGTTTTTGTGATCTCCACGTCCACTTATTCTATTCTTTTGGAGGGCTGTTTGCAGTGATTTCTTAGATCTTCTTTAAGGCCCTTCCAAAAGTTTTTTTTTTAAAAGCGGGGGATAGGATTTGTTGAGGTAATCCTATGGTTTGAAGGACAGACACATTAAATTCATGGTTGTGTAAGAATAGTTCCTCAAGTGCAATTCACATGGGCCTAAATCCTGTTATTGATCCTGACTAGAGTGGACCAACTGAGTCAAGTGGATTTATGTATGTGTTGATTCACCATTCAACAGTTGATTCAATAGGTCTTTTCTAATTGGGGCCAACCATTAGGATTTCAGCCATGCAGTTGTACTCTCTTGGGTGGCAAGTAAATATTCATCAAGGCCTTCAAAGCATTACTTGATTGACTATAGTTACTGGAATGGGCACCATGCATTCCCAGTTGCACCATGAGACAATAAGCAGGCACACTGGCAGATACACAATCAATCACACAATTATGGCATTCAGCAGAAGGTTGATGAAACCGCTCTATAACTAAGTGAGCATACATTTATGCCCACAGCCTTGCACTGAATAATCACAACCAGTACCCTTGAGTTTGGCCAAAATTCCAAAGAATGATTTCAAGGTAGGTTTTGTTTTGTTTTTTTGTTTTTGAGTTTATGCATGGGTGGATTGTGCTATGATGGCTCATAGACATTTCCTAGAAAGAATTTGGTACTCACAAATAGAAACTAGATGCTCCACATTCCTTATGAAAACCACTTGCATTTCTCAATCCACTCCAATACAATTTAAAAAAAAAAAAGGCCCAACAAACCAATATAAACAGTTACCGGAAAGCATTAGTTTCATGTAAAATAAAACACCCATTTACAGTTACATATAAATATATTTAGACATGCAGGAAATATGGTACAAATAATTTTTAAAATATTGTATGTATTTAACTTCGCAATGGAAGTGGAACAAGGCTAAATTAAATGCATAAAAATCTTTATTGGATCTCTGGAGGAAGCAAATCGTAATGTTTCCTTCAAAGAAAGATGGTTGTTTTGTGCCATTAGCACTATTCCAACCAATGCTGAACAACCTTCCTAATTATACTCTGGAGAGAAATATAGCATTATAGAAAACTTTTGGGAACCTGTATCCTAGCTGCTTCTAAAGTAAAGTTTTAACTGTTTGCTGATAGCTGTTGTCAGAACTGTTCAGGCATGATGTGTAATTTACCTCATAACTTAATTTGACTCTTTATTTGTGCCCAGGTCCTCAGCCTATCCTCTCTGTTCTTTTTATTATGAATAAACATGGCTTGGAGCCTAGCTTTTTTTGTCTCACTCAGAGAAGGAGTTTCCACTCATACATGTTCTCACATGAGGAGGCCATTTGTGATGAAAAAAACCCTTAAACTAAATTCTTGCCATACATGGAATGAACATTTATGATCCAAATGAACACTTGGGCAATTAAAGAACAGGCAATTGCCAGTAAATGACTGTTATAGATCCCCCAGAACCCAGTATCATCCCACTGAAGCTAAATGGAGATACAAGATAAATATGAAGTGGTGCTCCTTCACATAACACGTAGTTAAGCTGAGGAATTGGTTGTGACCATATGTACTTGTGAATCTTTAAGACAACATTGGAAAAAATCATGAATGGGATTATCAGGAACTACTAGTCATGGTGAATATACATTACGTACCGTATCAGAGAAGGTAAATTAATTACTGGGGGGGGGCACAAGCAGTTAAGGTCAGACAAGAAGCAAAAGTAAAAGTGACAGAAGTAGAGCCAGAACCCTGGATGCAGTGACTTGTCCACAGGCACAAGGAGAATTACTATCATAATCAATGCAAAGAAATAGGCAATGACAACAAAAAAGGAACAACAAGAGACCTCTTCTACAAGATCCAAGAAATCAAAGAGAAATTTACACCAAGAGTGGGGATGCTCTACAACCAGCAGGGGAAAACCTTACATGACCAAATAGAAATAAAAAGATGATGGAAATAATACATGGAAGAACTATATAAAAGAAATTAAAGGTTGACAGACTGATTCAAGAAAACCATATGAAGATGAACTGTTAATAGCAATAGCAATACAGCAATAGCATTTATTTCTATGCCGCTTATCAACTGAGTGTTATCTAAGCAGTTTACAATGTATTTTAGCTAATTGCCCCCAACAAGCTGGGTACTCATTTTACCGACCTACGGAAGGATGGAAGGCTGAGTCAACCTTGGAGCCGGGCAGGATTGAACTCACAACCTTGTGGTTGCAGTACTAGCATTTAACTACTGTGCCACCAGGGCTCCTAATTTTAATTTTAGTAAGTGAAGCAAAAGTTGCACTCAGAGCACTTGGGAAAATTAAATCACCAGGAACAGATGGCACACCAATAGAGCTGCTTCATGCTAAAGAGACAGAATCTACTCTCATTCTGACTAAAATCTGTCAACAAATATGGAAAGCAAAAGAATGACCCACAGATTGGAAACACTCAATATGCATTCCCAAGCAAGGGGACACCAGGGATTCCAGTAATTTCCCATGCTAGCGAAATCATGCTCAAAATTCTGTAACAAAGACTTCTATCATATGTGGAGCAAGAAATGCCAGATGTCCAAGCACACCAAAGAATTTCAAGAGAAAAGCAATCAGTGTTTCATCAATTATAGCAAAACCTTTGATTGTACAGATCATTGGGAGCTATGGATTGGTCTTAAAGAAATGGATGTATAACAGCATTTGATTGTCCTGATTTGTAACCTGTATACAGGACAAGAGGCTATTGTTAAGGCAAAACATGGAGAAACAGAATGGTCCCAATTGGCAAAGAGGTCAGGTAAGGCTGCATTTTATCACCCTATCTGATTAATTTATCTCTTGTATATGTAATATGTCAAGCAGAATTAGACTCAGAGGCAGAAGTTATGAAAATTGGAGGAAGATATGTAGATGACACAATATGATGGTGTCACCAATTTAAGATATGTAGATGACACCATACAACTAGCAGAAAACAGCAAAGACTTACTGAAGAAAGTCAAGGCAGAAGGTGCAAAGATGGGTTTGCAGTTGAATATTAAGAAAACAAAAATAATGATTACAGATGAGTTACATAACCTTAAAGCAGATGATGAAGACATTGAAATCAGGATTTTCCACACCTTGGTTCAGTCATTAATCAGAATGGAGACTGCAGTCAAGAAATCAGAAGAAGACTAGGACTTGGAAGGCAGCTATGAAAGAACTAGACAAGATCCAGAAGTGTACAAATTTGATTGTCCTGATCTGTTGAATACTAAAGTTAGGATTGTCCATGCCATCTTATTTCAAATTTGCATGTAGAGTTGTGAAAGATGACAGTGAAGAAAGCTGATAGGAAGAAAATCAACTCCTTTGACATGTGGTGCTGGCAAAGGGTTCTCCAGATACCCTGGAGTGCTAAAAAGACAACTGAATGGTTCCTAGAACAATTTAAGCCTGAACTCACCCTAGAATCCAAGATGACTAAACTGAAGCTTTGACAGTTTCATGAGAGGACATGACTTACTAGAAAAGACAATAGTGCTTGGTAAGGTAAAATGTATAGAATCATAGAATCATAGAAATGTAGAGTTGGAAGAGACCACAGGGGCCAACCAGTGCAAGCCCCTGCCATGCAGGAACATCCTCAAAGCACTCCCGACAGATGGCCA
This sequence comes from Ctenosaura bakeri, assembly GCA_948474755.1. Classification (NCBI taxonomy): domain Eukaryota; kingdom Metazoa; phylum Chordata; class Lepidosauria; order Squamata; family Iguanidae; genus Ctenosaura; species Ctenosaura bakeri. The sequence goes on along the minus strand of CAOLHI010000011.1, from coordinate 221,267 downwards.
TCTAGCCTCTGCTTAAAAACCTCCAAAGAAGGAGATTCCACTACACCCCAAGGCAGCGTATTCCACTACCAGACAGCCCTGACCATCAGAAAGTTCTTCCTGAGGTTCAGGTGGAATCTCCTTTCTTGCAGCTTGAATCCATTGCTCCTTGTCCTGGTCTCTGGAGCAGCAGAAAACAAGCCCTCTCCCTCCTCTACATGGCATCCCTTCAAATATTTAAACATGGCTATCATGCCCCCTCTTAACTTTCTCTTCTGCAGGCTAAACATACCTAGCTCTCTAAGTCTATCCTCATAGGGCATGGCTTCCAGGCCCCTCACCATTTTGGTCACCCTCCTCTGGACTTGCTCCAGCTTGACCATGTCCTTCTTGAATTGGGGTGCCCAGAACTGGACACAGTATTCAAGATGAGGTCCAACCAAAGCAGAGTAGAGTGGTACCAGTACCTCCCTCGATCTAGACACCATACTCCTATTGATGCAGCTGAGAATTCCATTGGCTTTCTTGGCTGCCGCATCACACTGCTGACTCATGTTCAGCTTGTGGTCTATTAAGACTCCTAGATTCCTTTCACACATACTGCTATCCAGCCATGTGTCCCCCATCCTATATTTGTGGATTCCATTTTTTCTACCTAAGTGTAGGACCTTACACTTCTCTCTGTTGAATTTCATTTTGTTAGCCTTGGCCCAGCTCTCCAATCTGTCCAGGTCATTTTGAATTTTGATCCTGTCCTCTGGTGTATTAGCAACCCCTCCCAATTTGGTGTCATCTGCAAATTTGATGAGCATGCCCTCTATTCCTTCATCCAAGTCGTTGATAAAAATATAGAACAGCACTGGGCCCAGAACAGAACCCTGTGGCACTTCTCTCCAGGATGAAAAGCAGCCATTGATGAGCACCCTTTGGATATGGTCAGTCAACCAGTTACAGATCCACCTGGCAGTAGCCCTGTCCAGCCCACATTTTACTAGCTTCTTTGCAAGAATGTCATGGGGAACTTTGTCAAAGGCTTTACTGAAATTGAGATATGCTACACCCACAGCATTCCCTTCATCTTTCAAGCTAGTAACTCTATCATAAAAAGAGATAAGATTAGTCTGGCATGACTTATTTTTGAGAAATCCATGTTGACTTCTCATGATTACTGCGTTGCTTTCTAAGTGACTAGAAACTGACTGCTTAATAATCTGCTCCAGGATCTTTCCGGGTACTGATGTCAGGCTGACTGGGCGATAATTATTTGGGTCATCTTTTTTTTTTTCCTTTCTTGAAGATGGGGACAACATTTGCCCTCTTCCAGTCTGCTGGAACTTCTCCTGTCCTCCAAGATTTCTCAAAGATTATAGCAAGCGGTTCCAAAATGACCTCTGCCAGTTCTTTTAATATCCTAGGATGCAATTCATCTGGCCCTGGAGACTTGAATTCATCCAGTGCAGCCAGGTATTTCTGTACCACCTCTCTTCCTATTATGTGCCTCATTTCCCCTGCTTCCTCCCCTGCTCCCCAAGTGCCAGGTTGAGTGCTTGTATCCTTCTGGGAAAAAACTGTGGCAAAGAAGGTGTTAAGTAGTTCTGCCTTTTCTCTTCCCCCTGTGAGTAATTCGCCATCTTCTCTGCGTAGCAACCCTGTCGTCTCCTTTTTCCTTTTGCTGCGGACATATTTTGAAAAGCCCTTTTTACTGTTTTTAATGTCTCTGGCCAGCCTAAGTTTGTTCTGTGCTTTAGCCTTTCTGACCTCCTCCCTACATCTCCTAGCTACTTGCTTAAATTTTTCTTTGGTGGTTTCCCCCTTCTTCCATTTCCTGCACATGTTTCTCTTAACACTTAGCTCAGCTGAGAGTTCTTTAGTCAACCATTCTGGTTTCTTCAGGTGCCTTCCATTTTTCCTCCTTATTGGCACAATTTTAGACTGTGCCTTCAGTATCTTCCTTTTAAGGAACTCCCATGCCTCCTGAACTCCTTTCCTTTTCACTATTTTTGACCACAGAATTCCAGCCAGCAGCTCCTTAAGTTTACAGAAGTCCACTAGGAAAAGAGGATAGACTCAATTACACATGAATAGACTCAATCAAGAAACATGTTACACATGGATAGACTCCATCAAGGAAACCACATCCGTCAATCTACAAGACATAAGCAGGGTGATTGTTGATTGAGTGGCTTGGAGATCTCTTATCCTTAGGATCACCATCCATTGAGGTCAATCTGATGGCAATTAACAGCAACAAGTATACAGGAGTTTGCCATTGCACTCAAATTCTGTTTGCAATCTTTCTACAGACAAATTAATTGCCTTCTGTGTAATCTGAATACTGAGCTAGATAGGTGACCTAATCCAGAATGGATCTTATCTGCATCAGTCAGGTAACCTGAGTCAGGATCAAGGTATAGGTACCAACATATAGACCCTTTCAACTTCACCCTCCCAACCCACCATAGGGATGGGAAAAGGAGAGGACCACAACAATGCTTATGCACAATGTCATCATGTTCCCATCCTTCTCTCATTCCCCCGACAACATGATTGTGCCACAAATCATTGATGGGTTTTCTGTATCAATGACCAACAATTGCACCACCATCGTGGATTGACCTTGTCTGCGGAGGCCCTGGAAGCACAATGGCTGCATTTCCTGTCCCAGCACAGCCTAGGAAACTACCCAACTGTGCTGTGGCAGGAAGAGGTGTGGCCATCGCACTTCCTGGAACATGGAGGCAGCCTGTGTGGAGGGGAGCACTCCTGTCACACTCCCCTCCCAGCAGAATGAACACCAGGACTCACACCGGATGTCTCCTTGACCAGATAAGATGTGGAAAGGACCATAGAGTCCTAAACAACTGAAAGATTGTCCCCATTGTCTGTATCAGGAGCTCCAGGTTTGGAGGAGGCCCTCAGTAATGTGCTTTCTGGTGAGATGCAGTGCTAGCTTCTGCACAATCCAAATAAGCAACAGTTTAGGACAGGAGTGGGCAAAGTGCGGCCTTGGGGCCACTTACAGCTCCCAAGGCTGTGTTTGTGGCCCCACTCCATTCCCCTGAACTGGCTTTTTCTGTCTTTGAAATAGATCATGGGTCTGCTCTCCACTGCTCAACATTAAAAGGATTTTTGTTTTGTTTTTTCAAATTAGAAGTGAATATCCCAGTAATTTCCTTCCTTCTCATTCCCCTCTCCACAATTTTTGGCAGCCCAGTGAAGCCCCCACAGAGTTCCTAAGGTCAGAAATATAGCTTTCTGAACTGCCAAAGTCATCCAACCCTACTGTAGATAGAACCTTTGGATTACTGTTACAGGGTCTTGTTGCCAAGCACCATCTTGTGCCAACCTGCCTTTCCTAATGGCAATTATCATAATCCAGTCCAACTTCTCCTTTGTGATTCATTGGACATTAATTAAGATAAAATACTTTCAGTGTTAATGAAAAAGACTGATAGCCTGTGGCTCTGATGTCCATGGGGCAGTCATGGTTTTTAGTCTAGGATCATAGAACTGTGGAATCACTGGAATGAAGGGACCACAAGGGCCATCAGGTTCAATACTCTGCCATGCAGGAGAAATACACAACTAAAAAAATCTCAAGAAATGGAAATTCCATCACCCTCTGAGACAATATGTTCAATGCTGAATAGCTCTTTTCATGTTTAGGTGGAATCTGTGGTGGCTGGTAGCACCTATATTAGGGTGATGTAGATATAAGATGTATTTTAATCTAAACTTTAAAGGAGCTATCCATGATGCTGAACTTATTTGGAGATTGAGGTCATTTCTACACAATGACGTTCTCCTTCATTGTCCCGTCACAATCCCATCAATGCCTCTGCCAAGATGGGAGCATGTCCCCAATGCTTCATTCTGCACTTGGCCAGCTGCCTGTGGAAGGGAGCACAAGGGACATGCCCTTTCCTTCCACACTACAACCAGCCTTCTTCGCATGCTGCAATGAGAAAGGAAGCACATGATTATGCTTCCTGCCCTTCTGCACGGCCAGCGGTGATGGAAGCCTCACTCAATCAGGGGCCATTCACAGAGATTTTTCATCAATGTTATACCCAGCAATCGCACTGGCTAGGGATGCAAGAAGGGCGAGACTGCAACGAGACCATGTGGAAGCATTGTCGCAATCCTGCTCCTCTCACATCCCCATGCCAGGAGGATGTTGTCCTGTGGAATGAACCAAAAAGTTCACCATCGTGGATTAAGGTCCTTTATATTTGGACTAAAATCCAGATGATATCCTAATATTAGAGCCAACAGTCATGATTCTTTATTCTTTTAATTATGTTTAATTAATTAATTACTTTTCATTATTTACTCTTGCTTTTTCTGAAGATTGGCTGATTAATTATTCCAAGTCTTGCATTATGGGGCTTTGCAATTTGTTATACTGTTTTGTTTTATGCTTTATGGTTTCATACTTATACATTGCTTTGGGGTTTTTAAATTTGGGACAGACTATATTTATATTTTTTTTTAAAAAAAATTCTGATTGTGAATAAACCAAGATTTTGGAAAAACAGGACATAACTTAATTTTGGCATAATGCCTGCATGGCTAACACAGGATTCTTTTAACTGCCATTATAAATTATTTTATTTTAAAAAAAAACTTATGATTTTTTTTAAAAAAAGAGGTGACTCTTCTGTGAATTTGTGGCATATTTTTAGTTGATTATATATTAGATCAAGTGTGTAGAAATCTCATTGCATCTCTAATAATGAGAGTTATGTTTATCATTTACACAGTATGCCTAAAAATACTTAACAGTGGAGGGAGTCCTAAGGATGCCATATACACACGCAACTCAGAGGTATGCTCATGTATGTGTTGCTTTGGGTTTTGCAGTGTCCAGTCCTTCCTCTCCAAGGGATCTGGTTGAGCCTGAGGAGGCACTCCTACTTCTGTTTATGGTCAGGGCTATCAGAGAAGGTTGGATCAAACCTCTAGAAAATACTTTGTGAAGTATGTGTAAAGGTCATATTGCTCTAATTGCTTTAACTGTTAAGTGTACCTGGAGAAAGGAATGTGACTCAACCTCAGTTTGTGCTGAGTCAGGCTGATGAGCACCAGGTGCAGACAATACAAGGGTTGGCCAGGATTGGCTAGGTGTCTGTATAAAGGTAGCACAATCCCAGCCAATACTGCACACATTGCCTGAAGGGGCTCTGCTGGTATTGTACATATGTTGTAACAAAGAATAAAGAGCCTCCATATTGGAAGATTACAACTTGGAGTGGGTGAGTGGCTGTTAATGGTGTTCTCTGCTGCTAGGTATGCTTCCATAGCTGTGTGTAGCTATCTCTGCTTATTTATATAGAGTTTTCTTAGAATGGCTATGTTTTCTTTTTTTCCCCTTTTGTTTTGGGGGACAAGGGGGTGAGTGGGGAGACAATAAGGTAACACCCAGAAGGCACTAGCAAAATTGAAGAATTGAGAATAGGAAGGATTAATGATTTACCTGGTCACTCTCACAGAGCTCATTTCTCTTTCTACAGCTGATGTGATGGTCTCTGGTTGCCTTCCCCCTTCAGTCCTGGCCAGTAAGCTGCCACAACCATGTCCACTGGGGTTGACAGCTGTTAGGGAATAAGCTGCACAGAGCTACATATACAGTGTATTACATTCCACATGCTCCAGTGTAGGATCTCAGTCCATGGCCTGGGTCAACCTTAGTATGCTCAGAGTACACTGAGTGAAATTAGTTTAACATAGGTTAATCATCATCACTTTGTCCCACTAATTTCAATGGGTCTCCCCTAAGCATGACTAAGTGTGGACCCAACACATTGTGTAGAACTCCTATAGCACTTAGCAAGAAAATACATCACAATTGCAGAGCATGTGCCATGCCCACAGATTGTCCAAGGTTCAATTTGCTAGTCAGTAGGAGTTTTAGTTCCTTGAGCCACTGCCAGCATAGCAGATATTGCTGAACCATATGGGGTAATGAAATCAGATTCAAAGCATAAGACAGCTTAATGTGTGCACAGCAAGGGTTGGGTGTTGGATGAGGAGTCTAGGAGACCAGGGTTCAAAACCTTGCTCAGCTATGGAAACCTATTGGGTGACTTTGGGCAAGTTACACTCTTTCAGCCTCACAGGAAGACAATGGCAAACCATTTCTAAGCAGCAAATCTTGCTAAGAAAACCCAATGATAGGTTTGCCGCAGGCTCACCAGAAGTCAGAAATGACTTGGAAGTACATAACAGCAACAAACATCATTTGGATCCTGCCATTCCTCCAGCTCTAGTGTCACAATATACTCTGTTCAGGACTTGATACAATAGCACACAATACAGCAACCTTCCAGAAACCTTGTGTAGGCATTGTATGTATAGAAGACTGCCTGCATCTTTTTATATATCACCTTTATTTCAACTGTAGAAAAAGAATGGGATATAAATATAAATAGTGATAGACTGATCCCATGCTATTGCTAGATGTTAGTTTTTCTATGTTGTTTTATTTGTTCTAGCTATATCTCACCACTTCTTCAGTGGGTTCAAGGCAGTACACATGGCTCTCCTCCTCTCCCATTTCACAACAAGCCTGTGAGGTAAGTTGTACCAGGAGAGAATGACTAGCACAAGGTTTCTCAATCAGTTTTATCATGGCCCCATGGGGAAATGAACCCCATGGATTTCCCAAGGCCAAATTCAACATCCTAACCACTACACCATATTCAATTTCAGTGGAGGCAGTCTAGCTGTGCTCCTTCTCTCCTCTCTTAAAAGAGAGGGGAGAAATAACCTCAGAATAACATAGCCAGAAGGAAAAAAAAGGCAGGGGATGGGATGAGAAATCTACAAATTAGCAATGGTGGGGGGGATTTGAACATATTTACCAAGTATCTGTTGCTGTTTTGTACTGCTGATTTAAAAGGTTGCATGAGTAGCTTTGTGCTAGTGCTCATCTTTTAGATATTTCAGTCTTTAAAAGAATTCTTCCCATAAATTATCAATTAGAGGGGGAGATTATTACACATTTCAGAACAGCAGGGTGAGGGATGAGGGTGTGTCAAATTGGAGACCAAGTCCTATCAGACTCTGAAGCAAATCCATTAACTCGGGGCATGGAAAAGGTAGCTTTTTAGAGCACAACTCTAGAATGCCCTAGACATCCTTACTACAGGATTCCAGGAGTTGTAGTTTCAAAAAGGTCAGTTTTCCAAGCTCTGCTGAGATTAGATTCCATTGGGCCTTTGTACTGTACAAGGCCATTGGATTGGGAGCTGAAGACCCATTGCAGCTGGCACCTTTCCTCCCTCAAACCCACGCTAAAGCCAGGAATAAATAATCTGCCCTCAGAAACCCATGTGTAAGACGACTATATAAATATTGTCAATGTAAAAATTGGCTTACCGACAGGAAACAGAAGGCGTTAGCAAAAGTGAAGAGTTGAGAGTAGGAAGAGGTAATGAGTGGTGTGCCTGGAAAGGTCAATATTAAGATCCGGTTTTGGTTTACCATGTTTATGAATGGCCTTGAAGAGTGCAAAAGTGCAACTTCAAAAGAGACACTTGCTGATGGCACAGTTTAGGCAGTTTAGGGAGGGTGGGAACTTCAAGCAACAAAGAAACAGGAAAAGCCCTGCCAAAGAGATGCAAGGAAGGGAAAGCTTGAAGCCACACTGAAATAAATCAAGAGCAAATATCAACAACGATGTATCCATTCCATGTCAGTGCAAATCATACCAATACCGCTATGCCTTCACCTGCTTTAGCCAGCGGACAACTTGTGGCCTCCCAGATGTGTTTGGGTTGCTAGTCCCATCAGCCCTAGCCAGCATAGCCAAAGATGAGAGTTGCAGTCCAACCATATATGGAGTGTCACCAGGTGGCCATCCCAGGCCTCACACAGTGGCAGTGGAGCTACTGTGACTGAGTTGTAATGCCAGTGAAGATAGGTGTCATGCCCCGCTTCTTGAACATGGACTCTGAGTCATAGTCTGAAACAGGGGGCATGCCAGGACCTGCTCTACAAGAAGAGGTTACAGTGCCACAAACAGAACAGGGGGTGGTGCCAGCTCCAGCAGAGTGTCCTGCCCGTTCAGACACAGAGGATAACTTAACAGTACCTACTTTTGCTGAGTGCAGACAACAAAGAGAGAGCCTATGCCAATCCCAGAGGATATATAACACCTGCCCTAGGTGGTTGACCTACATCACTGCTGCCCTTTGCCTTCAGGAGTTGTCATAGCTTATCTGACCTTTCTGTTTGCTGGATACCTTGCTGAATTCTGTGCCTGACTCCAGGTTACCTTGACTGGCTTTAGACTTGCTGCCTTTGAACTCTGGCCTTTTCTGCATAGGGCTTTTAAAACGGTGCAGAGCATCCTCCAGGGAGGATGACTGCACCTGGGGGTGGACTGGGTCCGGACTACTTTGTGTAGTTCTGGACCTCAGCCCGCTCCGGAATGACCCAAAGTGGTCGTTCAGTGTGCTTTTGAAAGACCGCTTAAAACAGGTCTTACAAAAGCATGGAGCGCGCCACTCTGTGGCCCCGCTCCAGTGCAGATCTGCAGGCTCGCACCAGTGGCCTCTGCCAGGGGCGGGCTTTAGGCTGGCAAGCTTCACCCATTGGTAGAGAGCCTCCACCAACCAGAAGCCGCCATTTTCATCCCCGGAGCAGTGCAGAGTGTGGCCACACACTGCTCCGGGCCAGCCTGGACCCGGGCATGGAGCACACAGGTCTGGTGAGTATCGGCACGGGGCGATTCCCTCACCCCATGTGGAAAAGGCTTGGACTGAATAAAAGTAAGTTAATGAGCTGGGAGCTATTCAGTTTGTTTTGTTTAAATTATCAGCTGTGCTGCAAGGACTGAGATAGGACAGTAGTGGGGTACTTTGAGTTAGAGTGGAGTTATTACAAGTTTCAATGCTGTTTTAATGCTTTAGTATGTTTTTATTGTTCTTATGTTTTAACATGCAAAATTAGGTGCTTGAAAAGGTAACTCAATGAATGTTCCCTCCACTTACAATTATAGCTACTCTGCTTTATGGCCATTTGTGTCCCTGTTTTATGATTAACAAAGACCACTGTGTTCTGAAATCTTTCTAAAGTTTGTTCTCACAGGTAGTAACAAAAAAAAACTAACCAAGAAAGTTGTTGAAAATTGTGCAGTTTTCAAGGACAGTTTTCAGTTTGGGATATATTATGCAAAAAAACTGCGGTTGAGCTTTTGCACAGAAAGCAGCATTTTTTATGCAGAAATGTTGTCTTCTGTGCAGAAAATCATGTCTCCTTCAGAGGAAACATGATTTCTGAGTAGAAAATAAAATTTTTGTGCTGAAAATTGCATTTTCTGTGCAAAAATCTGATGGAGATTGAGTCCCAAACTCTGAAGACACTCATCCATCCCAAATTCTCCTCTTCATCATTTCTCAAAACTCAAGAATCCCCCTTTTTTGGTCTGGGATTGAAATATTTTTGAATATTCTTTCCATTCTAATTCTGAGCTTCAGGAACTTTAAAGAAGCATAGACAGGAAATGATATGCACACATTCTTTACTTTGGGAAACTGGATTTGAAGCTCTCAGAGTGAAACTTCCAGAATTCTCCCTGCCCCTCTTCAGCTTCCCACAGTTTTCTGGAATCTTCCGCTGGCAATAATAAATGCTAGTAAGTGGGGTGAGGGAAAGTGAGCATTAGCAGTGGTTGATACTGCATGATTGGCTGCTTCTCTGCCAATCTTTAGAAGATGTGTTCAAACAGGACCTCATCCAGAAAGCTTTTGAGGGTCTTTAAAGACAATGCTTAACTTTTACTGGTTTCCTTTTACATTTCTTTTCATTCAATTGTGGTTTAGAATTGGCATGTTGTTGTGGCCAGAGTGTTAGACTGGAATTTGGAAATCCATGTGCAAGTACCCAATAAGCGATGTTACTCACTCACTGGGAGTTACCTTAGGCCAGAGAGCCCAACCTCTACCTAACAGGGTTGTTATGAAGACTAGGCCATTTCTGCACTGGCCTGTTATAGCGTGATGATCCCACTTTCAATATCCTCTGGATCCTGGGGTTTGCAGTTTCGGGAGGAACCAGCCGGTCCCTCCTGAAACTGCAAACCCCAGGATTCCAGAGGGTGTTGAAAGTGGAATCATCGTGCTATAACAGGCTAGTGCGGAAATGGCCATAGCGAGGAGGAGACAGAGGAGAGCCATATACACTGCCTTGAACTCACTGAAGAAAAAGCAGAATATAAAAATTAAAAAAAAAATAACATTAGTCATTATCATCAGCATCTTTATTTATATCCCTCCTTTCTCCCAAGATTTAGATTTAAGGCAGCTTTCAAATTAAAATGATGACAATATAATTAAAAACATACCAAAAGTCAACATTAAGAATTAAACTATATTCTAATTAAATATTCTTTAAAAAGATTTCAAAACAGTTAAACAGTACAGTTTGATGTTACACAACACCCTCTTTAATCCCTGTTCTTAAAAGCAATCATTTCTAAAAGTCTGTGTGAATACAAAAAAAAAAAAAAGTCTTCACCTTCCAATAGAAGGATAGCAAGAAGAGGGCCATTCTAACCGCTTTAGGGATGACTGTCTAGGGGCAGCAACCAAGAAGGCCGTATCTCATGTTCACACCAACCATACTTGGTGGTGGAACTGACAGAAAGGGCCTTTCCTGTGGATCCTAGGCAGCCTCATAGGTGGAGATAACAGGCTGTAAGATATCCTGGGCGTAAGTCGTATTGGTCTTCATACGTCACAAATATCACTTTGAAATTTGCCTGGCAGCAGATCAGTAGCCAGTGTGAGGAAGGGAATTCCATTGGCTGCTGGTCTGTTATTTAACTGTTATGTATTTATTTTAGTTGTTATTTAGGTGTATTTGTAATCTAACCTATTTTTAACTATTTTTTTTTCAGTTTTTGTTATAGGTCACCTTAGGTGCCCAGTTTTGAGAGAAAATAAATCAAGTAAATAAAGTAAGGAGAAAACCTGACATTTCAACTCATTTGAAATGTGGTGCAGGAAGAGAATTCTACAGATACCATGGACTGCCACACAGACAAATAAAGGAGTCCTACATCGAATCAAGCTTGACCTCTCTCTAGAAGCCCACATGACTAACCTGAGGCTATTGTACGTTGGGCATATCATGAGATGTCATAGACTCATTAAAAAGATAATACTTGGGAAGGTGGAAGATGGTATGAAAACAGGAAAACTGCATTACAGAGGGATAGACTCAGTCAAAGCCATGGTCCTGAGTTTCCAAGACCAAAGCATGGCTGTTCATGAAAAGATGTCTTAGAGGTTATTTCATTCATAGGACTTGCCATGAATCTGAAGCTGACTTGATAGCAATTAACCATGACAGTGGCATTTACATACCTCATCTTCTCTCTCCCCCCCCCCGCCCCTGCAATATTGCTATGGCAGATAAAGCCTATTAGCCCAGAAAGAGAGTGTGAGAGGAAAGTGAACAATGGTGAGAAGGAAGGGGGACCACTCAATAGAATTTTTGGAACAAGGGGTTGCCCAAACCTGGAACCCAGCACTAATATTGACATGTATGCCACCATTCTCACCATATCGTGGTGTATAGCTGAAACATGGATGTTCCCAAGAGCTGTTAATTGCAGGGCAAACTAAGGCAGCTGAGAGCTTTGCTGTCATTAAATGGGGAAAGTTTGGAAAATGTTGTAACTTGCCTCCAAGTTGATCTTTTTATTACTTTATGGCAGTAAAAGCTGTTTAAAACCATATTCATGCAGCCGCTCGTTATATTCCATAATAAAGCAGGCTGCACTTACAGCTAAAAGGTAGAGGGGGCAGTTATATAGTCATTCATTTCATAAGGCAGGTTTTTACATTCAAGAAAAAGCACACTTGAAAAGAGTAATGTATTTGTGAATTATTTTTTAAAACATACAATTTTACACTGCCCTCTTAGCAAGCCATTTTATTGCTTGCTAAAAGGCAGTGAAACACCTTATGTCTCACCAGAGACATCTTTATACAGTTCTCTCCTGGCTGATCAAGAGTGATGCCTTAAAACACATTGGGAATTTCCAGTAAATTTATTTCAAAAAATATTTCTTTCTAAATTCTACAAGCTCATAAAAGTTGTCTTGAAAGAAAAAACCTGGTGGTTTTCATGAGAAGCAGTTATCTGCAACCTATTTGGTGCTAGGTGCCCTATTCTTCACAAAATTTTGAAACAACTTTAAAAAAAAAGAAAGTTCATTGTATGGCTATCTTCTTCAACAGTCTGTTTCACTTCCAGGCCACCTATATCACATGGTGGGTGTAACTGACCAATTTCACTTGGAAGTGTGTAAAGCATGATTTGCTGGCATACTTTTCTCAGTTCTTCTTTCCACTACATCTGGTTCTACTTGAGTCCAGTCAACAGTTCCAGGACTACATCAGATAACTGGTGTGGCCCAGGAATTTATGGCGATGATGATGACGACGACAACAACTGTGACATCATACCTTTATAGTTTATGCTTACCCCTTCCAGCATGGAATTCATAGAAGGCTATACTCTGTGAAGTAGGACACATGGTTACCCTAACAGTGAGCCCCATCCCTGAGAAGTTCTCCTCTGTATGGAGAAATTCAAGCAATTTTCCATCCCTTTTCTGCTCACCAACAGGTACTATTTGCACATTGCCCTTGGCAAGTTATAAAAGTATATTTGTATGTTCATGTATATTCCATCATCTGATGTATGGTGTGGGTGGGTGGTGTTCTTACAGAATATTATATTGTCAGATCGTGGTTGGATGGAGCAGTAGTTGGGCCTAACAAAATTATACTTACATCAAAATAAACCAACTTGCAGTGAGACATGAAAAGGTGGACATATATGTCAGCATATGTATTTTCTTCTTTTACCCAGGCAAACATTGGATTTGTTAAGCACAGCTCAGCTAACATTCCCTGAAATGTCTTGAAAGGAAAACGGTTGTATCCACAACCCCAAAATGATGGAGTCATAGAACTCTTCTGTAAAAATGAGTCAAACTTTCCACTATGATAAAACCAGAAGCTAGCATTAACATACATTACATTTGACATGCATTGTTCACTGTTAATAGAGGTACATACATTTTTTCCCTATATGGGAGAACAGTGGTTAATTCAGAACTTGTGGGATTAAATAATAAAAGCAAAAATCAGCACTCCCACCCACCATATCAATCAGCAGTTTGTGAAAACCTGGAGGGATGAATAAACCATACAAACCAGCAAGTAGAATTAGCAGCCCTTAAAACAACTCTGTAGTCATCAACAGTAAACAAAACATAGTAACCGATTGACACACAAGAGATTGTTGTATCACAGGCACTGTAAATTATTAGTTTTATAATTTCAATGGCAGGGACTTGCAAACACAAAATTAGGCCAACAGTTCCCCCTGTGGCAATTTTGAAGTACTGTACTTCCAAAGAGAGAAACAAGAACCAAAGTATACCAAAGAGATTCTCTGACTTGTGATTGCAATCATTTCAATTTTTACATTTTTGTGCTCTTTCCCACTAGTAAAAAAAGTTCAAAAGCAATTTACAACAAGAACAAAAACACATCAGTCGATAATCAATATGACAAAATAAGACAATTTTTATATATAGATGCCCAGAAAACAGAATAATAGTGTATGTACAGAATACTCATATCTGATATAAATATGGTTACCACTCCCTCTGGCCCACTCAAGCCCAGAAGGAACACCACACAAACACACACACACACAATAGACTATGGCAGTCAGATTATATCTGGTGTCCAAATGCCTAGGCAAATAAACACATTGTCTTCTGGCATTGCAATCAATGTTAGTACCAGGAAAACTTTCTTGAGGAAAGTACTTCATAGCTGGGGGTTACCACAGAAGAGCCCTGTTCTTTGTGAAAGAATAAAGCTAAGCATCCGATATGGTGGTTGCTGTTACATGCAGCCAAGTCAGCTCTGACTTATGCTGACCATATGAAAGAGAACCTTCCAAGAGATTCTGTTATTAACAACCTTTCTCTACTTTTGCAAACTCAGGGATGTGGCTACCTTTATTGAATCATCCACCCATCCCTGACACAGTCTTCCTCTTTTCCTACTACCTTCAGCTTATCCCAGCACCTTTTCTAGTGAGTCATCATTCATTATGTCCAAAGTACAACAGCCTCAGTTTAGCAATTTTGCCTTATAGTGGATGTTTAGGCCTTTAGGACCCATCCATTTATCTTTTTGCTGGTCCATGTTATTCATAGAGTACTCTCCTCCTATACTACATTTCAAGTGAGTTAATATTTTTGTGTATGTCATTGTTGTGGTGTTGTATGCTTTAGAGTCATTTCTGACTTATGGCAAGCACAAGGCAAACTCATTACAGGATTTTCATGGCAGAATTTGTTCAGAGAGCATTGAGGCTGAGAAAGTGTGACTGGCATAAGGTCAGTCAGCAGGTTTCCATGGTCCAGCAGGAATTTGAATCCTGGTCTCCCAGTGTCCTGGTCCAAGGCTCAAATCACTACACTGATACTCTTCATGGCAAGTTACCTATTCAGATTAAACACACAATACAGAATTGCTGAAGTTGTAGCTATTTCACAAGGTTTGGAAAAATTAGTTTTGAGCCTCAGTTCCTAGAACTGCCCAACCAGCATGACCACTTGTTGTAGTCTCCCCCACAAAGAAAGTCAAAGTATATTGTATGTTAAATTCCTCAACTGATTAAAATCACACATTAACGTCTTCAGTCAGGAAGAATGTGCTTTTTCTATATAGGGAGAGTTCTACAACAGGACTGACAATTCAAGGGGGGTCAGTACAAATTACTGAGGTCCAAACAGGAGCATGAATCCAACTATGTTGCATATCATATGCAATAGTATGTTTTTCCATAGTATCATCATTCCTTTATTGTTTTTTATATCCATTGGTGAATTTCAAAGAAAAGAATGATGTACAAAACTTGAAATCCTGTATAAAGATTTTTACCTGGTCCACCAAAAGCTCAGCATTGCCACTACCCAGGAAAGGAAGATGGACTCCTCAAGAATTGCTCCTGCAACCTCCAAGTGTCATAGGAGTTGGCAGTCCGTTGTCAGGCAATGGAGTACAGGGCTAACAGGAGGCCGTTCAGCAGAGAGGTCAGACATTCCAAAGGTCAGAGAAAACAGGCAGACAACGAGCAGGGAATCTGTAGCATACAAAGGCAAGGGCCAGCAAACACATCAGTTGTTTCTGGCTTCAGGCCACTGCTCTCTGCCTTCCTTAAAAAGGCTGGAGCCAGCTGGCTCTCATTCCAGCCTGACTAGCTCTCAGTATACTTATGTTTGCTTGTCTCCTTTTAAAGCTACTGCTCACCAGAAGAAGCTGACTCTTGGCCCATGACACCAAGGGAAGCGGCCTAATTGTGGGAGCAAAGGAGGAAACTCCTCCCACCACTAGAGCAGACAGAGACCACACACAAGAGACCTTCTCCTATTCCCTCCATGTGTAACACCAACCAGTTCCCTCACTTTGTCTGCCCACCCACTTTTCTTGCCATCAGGAACACTGGGGGCTCCCCATTAGGAGGATTCCAGTGTATTCTACAGGGTCTCTTCCCAGTCTACAAGAAGTCAGGAAAGGAAAAGGGAGAAGAGCCCCTTTCCTGGCTCTTCCCCTTCATGTGCAGCCCAAAGTCCTCTTCCTATTCATTCAAAAGTCACCAGCTCTGCTGAGTGGCACTCACCTGACAAGCCAGCCCCCCGCCCATCACATTGATTTGCAGTTAGCAAACAACTGAAAGATCTGCCTGAAAAAAATTATTTTCACCAGGGCCCAAACCTGCTCTATTTAATGGTAATGAGTAATGACCAACAAATTATTTTTCATAAGTAGAACCAAAATGTTTTCTCATTAATGGTTCCAAGTTCTGGACAGCTGCTTTTTAAAAATATATCTAGAAATATATCTCAAATGGTCTTGTGCCAGGAGAAAGGTGGTATATAAATAAAATAAATACCTCAAATAAATAAGATACCTGTGGAAATCTCCTCACACACACATCTTCATGATAGAGTCAAAGTCTGAAGGATCAAAGCACTGGAACTTTTTATTAGCAGGCATGTTTTTATCATCACCTCAGTCTTTCTTGATAAATCTATGCTTAGCTGTCATCTTCATAGTAGCTGCATCAGGTGGAGATAGATATTCACAACAATAATTATCCTTGTTGTAATGGGCAATTAAGACTATTAACTTAGCAAAAGAGCTGTTCTTAAAGAAGATGAAAAATTGTGCTTGTGTGTCAAAATACTACCACTTCACCACCCCTTACCAGATGCTTAAAATGTTATCAGAGGGCCCTTTCACACTATAGAATTATAGTGCTTTAATTCCACTTTAAATGCCATGGCTCTGTCCTATGGAATTCTGGGATTTGCAATTTAGAAAAGGGTACTCTCAGTTCTCTGCCACATAGCTATAGTGCCTCACCAAACTAAAAGCCCCTGGATTCAGTAGAATATAGCCACAATAATTACAGTAGAAAATTAATGCTATAAATGTGTAATGTGAAAAGTCCCCAGGACATCAGATCACACATTTTACTCATTCATAGTCTCACAATATTTACTAAGTGTGAAGCATGAGTGAAACATTATGATAGTTCCAAAAAAAATGCGAATTGATTTCATCATTGTAAGACCGTAAACTGCTTGGATTCTTAGAACATTCTCCTGCATTCTCCTCAAAATGTCAAGCAGATCAAACCCTCTTGACTGCACTACTGTGTACCAAAATGAGCAGCATGGACACATCAAGAGGGAATCTGCTCAGGCTGATTCAGCAGAATTCAACATCAAGTATTCCTGTTTAGGCTAGCTCTTAATCGCCAAGTGTGGGATATTTTTTACTAGCTTTAGTATATATTATTTTCTGTTTTAATGAGTACCTTCTTGTTGGTTATACCATTGTTGCTTGAAGTGTTGTGACTCGTCCTTTGCCCACAGGACCAGGCAAGTTAGAAATGTGCATGCATGGATACAAGGGCTTATATTTAGATATGCACAGAATGTGGATGTGTTTCTTTTTTTGGACTGCAACTTCCAGCACTTCCTAGATTGTAGGGCCACTGGACAGCCTGGCTGGAGTGTTTTGCTAGCTATATATTTGGAAAATAATGGCTGGATTGTAACGATTGCAGTTATGAACACATACCATAGAGTTCAGCATTTGTGACTGGTTCATATTCATGATCACTATATATTTAATAGTGTAGGGAATGTGTAATAGTCCCGAGTCCTGATTTACTGGGAGGTAGCTGCTGCAAGTGACGGGGATCTGTTTTCTTGTCAATTAGGACACAGTAGACTGATTTTTCCATCTCCTTCCACAGACATCTCCAGTGGAAGAAAGAATTGCAACAGGAATCCTACTTCTGACTATTTCACCAATGATCACTCACAGGACGGGATGAAAACAGTCTACTGCATCCTGATTGCAGAAGAAACCCCCCCCCCGTCACTGCGGTGGCTGATGCACAGTAAAGTCAGCATGGTGTATGGGAGCATCAGACTGGTACATGTTAATTAGGCCATTTCCACTCTAGATTCCATTAGCGCATTATAGTGTTATAATGGTGGCATCACCATTCACGCGATGCTGTTGGGTTAGGGATGCTCTTTTCCACACCCTTCCCCTTAAGCAGATGGGTAACAGTATTGCCACCCATGTTCCTTCTGTGCCCTTGATTAGGTGGTGATTTTTTTGCGGGGGGGAGCTGCACTAATGCAGCAATGTTGTAACAGCATGACATGCCAGTAGCAATAGCAATAGCAGGTGTATTTCTATACCGCTTATCAGCTAAGTGCTCTCTAAATGGTTTACAATGTGTTAGCTAATTGCCCCCAACAAGCTGGGTACTCATTTTACCGACCTGTGGAAGGATGGAAGGCTGAGTTAACCTGGAGCCTGGAAGGACTGAACTCACAACCTTGTGATTGCAGCACCAGCATTTAACCACTGCACCACCAGGGCTCCTACTGCACCAGTACACTATTGCATTTTTGCCCTATACTATTTTAAAATGTATTAAAAAATAAATAGTTTTGACTCAAAGGAGACATCTAAAATAAACAGGGAGAGGTGATAGAAAGTTACCATGCTATGGGAATCACTGGAGGAGGGACGAGCTGGGCACGTCCACAGCCTGCCCACTGCTGGATCTGCCATAACAGGAAGCACAATCAAGTGATATAACGGTACCACACTACAAAGGCTGACAGGATTGAAGTGCTATAGAACGCTCTTAATGGATTTTTTTTGGAAATAGAATATGGTGATTTGGCGATGCCTGGGGACAGAATAGCAGCTGGATAGCGACAACATTATGTGGAAGCAGGTTTCTTGATCAGTAACAACCCACTGCTATAGCTTTTTAGTGGAGTCGTGCAGAAATGGCCTTAGCTATGTAACTAAGTAGCTGATCTTGAATCTTAGCCAAGATATAGAAGTTCATATACAGACACCAAGATGTATATGTTATTCTCCAATGCTATTGTGACAATTATACAGACACCAAGAATCAAAATGTTAATGTTCAGAGGACACCCTCTGAAATGTGTATGTCATTTCCATCCTGTGCTAATAAGAAGAGCAGCTGTTTGACAAGATCATAACTAATACAAATGCAGGGTAAGAGTTTAGAGAAGTTACCTTTTTGACTACAGATATCGTTAAATGTTTGAAGGGATGTCATGTAGAAGATGCAGCTTGTTTGCTGCTGTTCCAGAGATTAGAACATGAACCAATGTGTTCAGATTAGAAAAACAGAGATTCTACCTAAACATTAGGAAGAACTTCTTTACTGTAAGAGCTGTTCAACTGTGGAATGGACTGCCTTGGGGACAGAGGGTGAATTCTCCTTCTTTGGAGGTCTTTAAACACAAGCTGAATGGACATCTTTTGGAAGTGCTTTAATTGTGTATGCCTGCATGGCAGGGAACTGAACTAGATGGCCCTTACAG
The DNA here is from genome assembly GCA_948474755.1 of Ctenosaura bakeri. Lineage (NCBI taxonomy): Eukaryota > Metazoa > Chordata > Lepidosauria > Squamata > Iguanidae > Ctenosaura > Ctenosaura bakeri. The sequence goes on along the minus strand of CAOLHI010000011.1, from coordinate 202,288 downwards.
TTCCTATGATTCTATGAATTTCCCAACCAATTTGGCTAGGAGATGCTGGGTGGGTAATATCTCTGAGAATTTTTGGTTTGTTTGTTTTTTAAAAAATAAATCCAACCCCTGCACATGGTCTGGAGCTAGTGTAGTTATTCCTATGCATTTTATTCATTATGCTCAGCACTCTAGTAATTATCTCTTGTGGATATAATGGCTTCTTCCATTAGTAGGAAGAATTTTTGATCCTCCTGAGCAGAAAAAGACTTCTCTTTACTGATTCCCTCCTTTACTCCTGAGCCCTATGTTCCTTCAAAAACCTATCTGGGGAATTGGAGGATACTCTGGAAGAGTGAAGGAGGTGGAACTTGAAGCTCCAGTGGGAGGGGAATCAAAATAAATTGCCTTCCCCACCCCTGCTTTTCCTAGCAATGGCATTCTGACCAAACTCTGTTCAAGGACATTCCCCTTGGATCCAACCTTATGGCATATAGATCAGTGGGATTCACATAAGTGTTAATTTAACTTTCAACAATTAATGCAGTAAAAAATGATTCTACTCCAGTTGGGACTAGAAATCAGCATTTGTATCTCCTTTCTTCTTCCAAGAAACCCAGGGCAGCATGCAACTTTCTCTCCCCTCCTCTCTCCATTTTATTCTCATAGAATCATAGAATTGGAAGAGACCACATGGGCCATCCAGTCCAATCCCATGTTATGCAGGAACATCCAGCAAAATATTCCCAACAGATGGCCATCCAGCCTCTGCTTAAAAACCTCCAAAGAAGGAGACTCCACCACACTCCAAGGCAGCATATTCGACTGCCAGACAGCTCTGACCATCAGGAAGTTCTTCCTGAGATTTAAGTGGAATCTCTTTTCCTGAAGTTTGAATCAATTGCTCCTTGTCCTAGTCTCTGGAGCACTGGAAAACAAGCCTGCTCCCTCCTTGACATGACACCCCTTCAAATATTTAAACATGGCTATCATGTCTCCTCTTAACCTTCTCTTCTTCAAACTAAACATACCCAGCTCCCTAAGCCATTCCTCATAGGGCATGGCTTCCAGACCCTTCACCATTTTGGTCACCCTCCTCTGGACATGTTCCAGCTTGGAATAACAGCCCTGTGAGAAGGGAGAACATAACTGGATCACCCTGAAAGCTATATGGCTGGGTAGGGGTTTGAACACAGGCTTTCCTGATCCAACTGCATTGAATGGTTCTGGGACCTGTGGTAGTCAGAAACAGAACAAAAACAAACTTTTTCCAAGCCTTGCAAATTCTGGCTATTTCCAAGGCAGGGAAGGGCAGAAGGGAACTTCCTCATCCACTTCTTGCTTTCTGAATCCAGAGATGATGAAGAGTGCATAAAAAGATAAAGAAACACCCCGAAGACAAACAAATGACCCAATAATTGCACAAGCAGAATGCTTTTCCAAAATCAGAGATAAGGTAACCTCAGCTATGCTTCAAAATGAGCAGGACTCTGAAAAACATTGCAATCCTTCCCATTTTGTTTACACAGAAAGGGTGGTGTCTTGAAAATATTTGAAGGAAATCATCCCTTGTTTATAGGATCATTCTTCCATGAACTACCCATTCCTTGTAATTATGCATCTAAAGGTCATTTGATGCTGTCTTGAGATTCTTAGCACTTAAGTCTCTCACAAAGCCCCAGATTACTTCAGTTTAATTTATTTGCTCTTTAGTTGCTCTCCATTGCAGTTTTCTTCATCCATGTTCTTTTCTCTTCTTTAATATAAGCACTGGCTCCTTCAAGGTTCAGTTCTTTACTTCAAAAGAATCAAGGGCATTCCGTGGTCCACTGGGTTCAGAGAAAAGTTTCACCTCTGGGTCATTCTGAATCCAACTACCATCCTGGTGAACCTTAATTTACCAGCAATGTCAAACTGTAAGAAATCTGTTATATGTGTCCAAAAGTCCTTAGTTGTTGGGTTATTCAGGACAAAAATGTCTCACACCTTTCAAGGAAACAAAATCACTTTCATCCACCTAATCAAATGATGTTTTGTTTTGTTTCCCCCACTGGAAATCCATCCATCAGAACAGGGAAGTTCACAGAATTCTAAATTCTCTATCCAACAGCTAAATCACCTTGAAGTAATAATGTATTTGCACATGGTTGTGCCTTTGAACTTTTGTTGTTGTTGTGTTATCTGTGCCATTGCCATCCTATGAGGCCAAGAAAGTATGTCTTGCCTAGTAAGTTTCCATGGCTGAGTGGATATTCAGATCCTGGTCACCTGGAGTTCTGGTCGAATACTCAAGCCACTACCCTAATACAACTGTACAATGATCATTGTCTGTTAAAAGATTCTTAATATCTTCTTAAATGATACCCCTAGTATATGGAATTTGTTCTTATACCAAGAATTATAAAATATTTAAACACGTAGAGTAGAGAAGATACTTATTATACAGCTTCTCTTATTTCTTTTGCTAGTTTTTATTTGCAAAAGTATTAAAGTATTAAGTATATAAGTATTTAATATAAAGTATTAAGAAGTATTAAAATATTGCTAATGGGACGGTGGGTGGCATGGAGTAGCAGCAAGATGCTGGAGGACAAAAATATATGTCACATGGTCTTCCTTGTGCCCCCCACGCCATTTAGCTTGCAGTTTTCAAGTGCTGTGGAAAATTCTGTTCCATCAGCAGTGCTGAAGTAAGATTAATTAGCTTCCAATCTTGCCTGTTCCATACATGAAGTAGGAAGGGAGTACCAGTTTGTCCTTTTTCTTTGCCTGGCCCCTGTAGGTCAGGTGTCCACAGTGGGTTACTCTGGGGCCCAAAACTGCACCAAGATGCTATGTGCCAACAATAGGCCTAGTTCTGTTCACTAGTACATATTACATAGTTATAATCTCATGTCTTTTTAAAAAACTAACTACATTAATTATAATACAGTTATTGGCCTGTTCCTGTTGTTTGTGCCAATCAAAGTAGATGCACCAAGTCAACAGAATGTACCTATGGCTTCCCATTCAACAAACAATTCAGTGGATCTTAACCAACAAGATGTAGACCATTATCCATTGATACTTTACTTTTTAAAAACCCATCTAGTCAGATCTTTTGCAGATAAGATAGCATACCCTACAAATTTGCACAGATAAAAACTGGGACACGTATGGCAACATCAGAATATGCTGTCAAGATGGCATAAGTTATTAACGAGGAAGAAAGAACAAGCTAGGAGAAGCTGCAGCAGTTTATTTTTGCCTGAGCCTGCTGAGAAAGGCAAAATTCCACCATTCCTCTTCCTCTCTGCTGCTCAGTTAATTCATTACAGACTGTTTTTGCACTTTGAACTCAGTTGTCAAAAACTGAAATAAACTGGGGACAACGAGGAGAGGCGGAAGAGGAGAGAGAAACTGGGACACCTTAAAGGAAACTGAAAAAATGGGATGACTGAGGATTAATCCAGACTGCCCTTGCCAAAGAGAGACAGTCTGAAGGTATGGGATTGTTTAAGGCCACAATCCTATATATATTTATCATAGCATTAGATATAGGCCAGCATAGTTAACACTGGATTTCATAGATATGCAACTGATTTATAGTGGGCACCACACTCTCGAGTTCACCCATCATACAATAATAGATAAGCTCCCCAGACAATCTCAAAAGTGTGAGAGTGTGTGTGTGTGAGAGAGAGACAGAGAGAGAGAGACAGAGAGAGAGAGAGAAATGACAGGCTACATTAGTAACTGCATTTATCACAACCACAGAGAAATTACATTCTCTTTGCACAATGATCTGTACACTAGTATAGCATCCTGGTTAATACCTTTCATAATCCAATCCAGTGTGAAAAGCAGTATAATTTGCCTTACTCTTCCATTATCACACTGTACATCCCTACTCTGTGTGATGTGCTATTTTCATAACTGGATATATTTCATGGCTGAAACACAAATTTGAAAGTGCACTGGCTGTACACATAAGTCAGATCTCAGACATGATCAGATCATAAGTTCAGAGAGGATTAGGCAGGAATGCCTGGTGCTAATGGGCTTGGGATAATTCTTTTTAAAACTGTTAAGTTGCAAGCATTCCCAAAAACACTAGCAGGTGAAACTGCCCAGGTGAAGCAATCAAGAACCCCACTGTGAGTATGTCCTACCGAGACCTTTCCCATTCACACTACCTGGCCAAAACACTAAGAGACTGGCAGGACTCCCATTAATGTTTTGTCACCTAAAGTTAAGGAAACCAGACTCCTTTGTCAATTTTGTGGGAAAGTCATTACAGCTTTGCCCATGCACCCTCCTTCAGGGCAGGAAATAGGGTATAAAAACTCTAGCTCCAGCACCAGCAATTTGTAATAATTTGGACATAGTACATGGTGCCCAGATCTCTGTTCCTCTGTGCTACCCTCAGTCTGAGGCACTCCACTTTAACCTTCTCCTTCAGGATTGGCAACTATCACTCTTTCCACTTAATTTCTCTCTATCCACGCTTTCTTGCCTCACTTTGCAATAGCCTTGTGTGGTTCTTGTGGATGTCTGACTTCTTGTGTGCTTGTTAATTCTCAATAATACTCTGTTTAACTTTTAAACAGAGTCCTCTCTATAGTTAATACTGGTATACACAGGTGAAGAGGTACTGCCATTACCCTCCTCTTGCAGGCCACCTTTGAGTTATAATTCCCCAAATTCTAAGGAGATACTGGCATTGTGGGTGGGCCCCAAAGCCCCCCACCTCTTAGGGTAACATTTCTGTCAATTTAGAACCATTGCTTTTATTAATTGCAATTAATTGCAACATTGCAACATTAATTGCAAAATTGCATTCTTGCAATGAAACTGGTAAAATGTGGGCTGGACAGAGCTACTGTTAGTTGGATTTGTAATTGGTTGACTGAACAAACCCAAAGGGTGATCACGAATGGCTGCTTTTCATCCTGGAGAGAAGTGACTAGCGGGGTGCCACAGGGTTATGTCCTGGGCCCATTGCTGTTCAATATTTTTATCAATGACTTGGATGAAGGAATAGAGGGCATGCTCATCAAATTTGCAGATGACACCAAATTGGGAGAGGTTGCTAATACGCCAGAGGACAGGATCAAAATTCAAAATGACCTGGACAGATTGGAGAGCTGGGCCAAGGCTAACAAAATGAATCATAGAATAGAATCATAGAATCATAGAAATCTAGAGTTGGAAGAGACCACACAGACCACAAGCTGAACATGAGTCAGTGGTCTGTGTGGTCAATGCAATTCTCAGCTGTATCAATAGGAGTATGCTGTCTAGATCAAGGGAGGTACTGGTACCACTCTACTCTGCTTTGGTTGGACCTCATCGTGAATACTGTGTCCAGTTCTGGGTACCCCAATTCAAGAAGGACATGGTCAAGCTGGAGCAAGTCCAGAGGAGGGCAACCAAAATGGTGAGAGGCCTGGAAGCCATGCCCTATGAGGATAGACTTAGAGAGCTGGGTATGTTTAGTCTGCAGAAGAGAAAGTTAAGAGGGGACATGATGGCCATGTTTAACTATTTGAAGGGATGCCATGTAGAGGAAGGAGAGGGTTTGTTTTCTGCTGCTCCAGAGACCAGGACAAGGAGCAATGGATTCAAGCTGCAGGAAAGGAGATTCCACCTGAACCTCAGGAAGAACTTCCTGACGGTCAGGACTGTCCGGCAGTGGAATATGCTGCCTCGGAGTGTAGTGGAGTCTCCTTCTTTGGAGGTTTTTAGGCAGAGGCTAGATGGCCATCTGCCGGGAGTGCTTTGAGGGTGTTCCTGCATGACAGGGGGTTGGACTGGATGGCCTGTGTGGTCTCTTCCAACTCTACATTTCTATGATTCTGTGTTACTGACCCTTACAGAAAACTCTGTGGCAAAGAGAGGAAAAAGAGTGAACTTAAGGATGTTATGTTGGGTTTCCCTAAAACTATGGCAGCCATCTTAGACCTCTGCTGAGCTGTTGACCAGAATCATTTACCAGCTATTTAATTAATTCACTCTCACTCCAATTGCCAGCAGAATCTCCTTCTCCCCATGCAGTGGATGCCTGGTAAAGTAAGTTGTCGGAGAGTTATAATTGTGGCCATAGTATCACAATCTTGACTAAGTAATGATAATGAATATGAAACAGTTACTTAGATGTACTCATCTGTAATCGATTTGTGCTCACAGCCACTACTTAGTTATGATTGTAACACTATTGCCACAATTGCAATCCCACCCCCAAACCCACTTTACTGGGAATCACCTGCATGGGAAGAAGGAAGTCCATTCTGCTGGCAGCTGAAGTATGGGTTGAGTGATGTTTCTGTCAGGTTTAGGGGAGCTAGGCCAGTAGAGGTGACAAAGGCCCTTTCCACACGCGGAGGAAGGCACGCCCGAAAACACGCCAAAACAGAGCTTACCTGGAACCGTCGCAACGTGGAGCAGCGCAAGTTCGCTGCTCCACACGTGGCGGTGTCCTGTGGAGTCCCGCGGCGTCCAAAATGGTGGCTTCCGGCTGGCGGAGACTCTCTGCCAACCGGAGAAGCTCGCCAGCCGGAAGCCCGCCCCCGGTCGGTCTGCAGGTGCGCACTTGCGTGTGCCTGCAAATCCACACTGTACGCTGCGACAGGGCTGCACGGGGCTGCACACCCGTGCTTTTTAAAAACCACAAGACAAGTGGTTTTCAAAAAGCACGCGGTGCCGCCACTTCCAGTCGCCCCTGTGCAGATTGGGGTGTGGAACTACACAAAAGTAGTCCGCCCCAATCCACGTTACGGTGTAGATGACCTCCGTCAGAGGTCGCTCTACACCGTTTTTTTTACCCCGTGTGGAAAGGGCCTTAGTTAAGTATACTAAGTAGCTGATATAGGATTCCAGTCCCTGTCCTTCATAACACTGAATTTCCTTGAAATTTCATGGGCTGGAATGTTAACACATGCACATGATTACTATAAAATTCAGCAGGGATTTATCTCCTTGTAAACATGTTTAGCAGGATTGCCAGTATGATAAATAAATGATATAGTAGAATGTAAGGTTGCCAGAGTGAGACACCTCCTGTCCCTTTAACGGCTACGCATAAGAGGGAATTTCAGCAAGTGCTGCTTGTTACCTGGTCATGTGATGAGCAACACCTGCTGAAACTTTCTCTTCCATTACTCAGCCATTAAAGAGACAGGAAACATCTTGTTTACATTCTGGCTGCCCTATGCAGAATGATAACCAAAAGCACAACAATTAAACTTAGGGCTGCCAGAATGAAAACTGAAGATAGCTCCTGTCCCTTTTAGAAGAGGGGATTTCAGCAAGTATTACTTGTTACCTGGTTGTGAGACAAGCAACATGTGCTGAAATTCTCTCTTCTACACAACCAGTGAAGGTACAGAAGCCTTCTCCAGTTTTCTGTCTTTTCAGCTGCACATTGGGTGCTAAAGCCTAGAAAAGAAAATGGAATTAATTAATTAAAGATTATAGGCCATGTACTGGAAATTTGACTTGGAAGAAGCGCTGTGTCAAAAATGTGAACCAAACGATAATCTTATCCCCCAATTTTTAAGGTGATGGAGGTGGCGTGGTGGTGAGGAGCCAAGAGAGAGAATCAGTTCACATGATTAACTGTCATAAGCACAGTACATACCATTAGCCGTGCCAAAGCCCAACTTGAAAGGTTTTAAATGTTTCAAGCTGTGCAAGCATGCGTTTCTTCAAAAAGGCAGAACTGATTACAGTGATCACAGGCAAAAACCTTAGCTAAACAGAGGACAGACGATTTTTGTAAATCGTTATGCTGTGATTATTAGCTATTGAAATAAATGGTATGAATGTTTATTAGCTCTAGAAGGATTTCTACCTACTCAGCTCCCTTCAGATTGTGGATAGCATGGATGATTTGGATAGTGGAGAGGATTTTGATTCTCTCTCCCGCTACCCAGCTGTGATTCAAGCCACAACAAATAAAATACAAATGGTTTCTCCTAAGCTGGTGTAATAGTAAAGTAAACAAACAAACAAATATTGTTAAAGCTATTTAAAAACATGTATTGTTAGATTTTAAATTTGTTGTTGTTAACTACTCTCAAGTCAGCTTCTACCAATGGCAATGCAATATAGAATGAGTGTAATGATATATCTTCTGGCAGGAATCAAAGATTAACATAGATTTTAATCAACCCAGTCAAGTTGTCCATAGTTTTCAGAAGCACAGCAGTCTGCTCGTACTCAAAAGTGGCCACTTTTGATTTGGGTTCAAAAGTAGCTGTTTGGGTGATGGCCTTGTCTAATCTCTAAAAAGCAGAACTTCAAATTAAAGATTCAGGATTTGTAATGTGAACCATACATACTTTCTAGAAACAGCTGTTACAGAATTAAGTCTTCAGAATAATGTCATTTGTACAACCATGGGTACTGATGGCAACTCGACTACTGGTGACAGCAGGTCTTGACCATTTATGTTTATGTCCTGGGCTTAACTCAGCTTTTGTGTTTACACCTGGTATTTCTTCATTACATTTTAACTTTAAGAATGTTATGCCCAGCTTTGCAATATAGTCCCTTGGCAGTGTACAACATGTTGACATTTTAATAAAGCAAATTAAAACAGAAACAATACAACATTATATTATAAAAGAACAATATAACAGCTGTTGGAAGAAATAAAATAAATAGAAAGCAGCATTAATACAGTTCCAAGAGGCTTGGATATTCTGGAAAATAATGTTTAAAAAATTCTTCTGTCATAGAAATGAGGTGAAGGAATGGCTCCCAAAGGAGTGCCTTCCACAGTTGAGGTGCCATCACAAAACAGATCCTGTCCTTTAGTCATGCATCAGAAATCAAATGGCTGGTAACCTGAAGAAGAGAATCCATTGGAGATACAGCACCCTTCAAATAACCAATTTCCAGACTTGGATGGGTTTAAAAGGTCAAAACCATCACCTAGAATGGAGTCTGAAGATATTCTGGGCATTAGCCTGCAACAGCTACTCTAACTTAGCACCTTCATCATAGCTATATTTTGGGTGAACTCCAGTCTTCATCAACACACAGACAGAATTTCACTTCCCATAAGAACTCAGTTAGTAGGCTGATAAAACAACTGAAGTTAGCTGTAGTGATATCTGAAAGCACCTCTTCATTTCAAAGCACTGTGAGCTGTTTTATGTTGAACTGGAACATACATTTAGTCAGCATCTCATGAATTCCTGATAACAATGTTAATTGCCAAGTATAACCATCTGAAAGAGACCTATAATGAATGAGATGTTTGTTCAAGCAACAGGGATGAGTGGAAGATGTTTGGTTCTTCAGCTGAGGACTCTAAAATCTGAGGCTGGCTTGAATATGGTTGGGAATAGGATGCTGTCAGTGACCCTATAGTGAGGTCCACAGACTTCCACATCTCACTCCTTTTCCTTGTCCTCAGACCAAGTTCAACCCTACCATTAGGCAGGCTGAGGCAAGGATCTCGGGCAGTAGATGCTGTGGGGGGACTCCTTTTGAACCCACAGCTGTTCCCCTATGATGTTGGCCAGTGCTTTTTAGGCCATCTAATTTAGGAGACAGCACTTTTTTCCCCAGCATGTCAGGGACTGGAACCATATTTATGTCCATGCCCTACAAGGAACAGCTTAGGGAGCTGGGTATGTTTAGTCTACAGAAGAGAAAGTTAAGAGGGGACACGATAGCCATGTTTAAATATTTGAAGGGATGCCATGTCGAGGAAGGAGCAGGCTTGTTTTCTGCTGCTCCAGAAACTAGGACAAGAAGCCATGGAATCAAACTATAGGAAAAGCGATTCTGCCTAAACTTCAGGAAGAACTTCTTGATGGTCAGAGCTGTTTGGCGGTGGAATATGCTGCTTCGGAGTGTGGTGGAATCTCCTTTGGTGGTTTTCAAACAGAGGCTGGATAGCCATCTGTTGGGAGTGCTTTGATGTGTATTCCTGCATACCAGGGGGTTGGACTATATGGCCCCTGTGTTTTCTTCCAGCTATATGATTCTATGATTACAACTGTTACTTTCTTTCCTGGAAACTCACCAGGGATTGGCAACCAATGGTTGGGGGCCCAGCACTAATCCAGGGACCACCACTTTGGCATAGTCCATGTGACTTGTCCAGCTCTCACTAAACTAGCCCTGCTGCCTCAGCTCTCTGAAACACACTGGAGCACACATTATGTGGAGAACATTATTCTGTAATGTACACGGAAGTACAGTTGGCCCTGCACATTTGCTAGGGTTAGGGGCACATGACCCTTGCAAAAGTGGAAAAATTGCAAATATCAAAATGTGCGTCTGTGGGAAGTGGGCTGAGGCATGGTGGGGAGAGAGCACCCAGGATCCAAACCAAGTCAGGGAAAGGAGGTAGGTCAGCATAGTGACACTGTACTTCCTCTCTCACACCCATTTGCTTTCTTGAGTGTTTGGGAGGCACTGGGAAAGCATTTGTGGTCCTGAAATATCAAGATAGGAGCCATCCTTAACTGGTCAGGCAGTGGCTGGTGGAAGAGGAAGAGGACCAGAGGCAGATTTTTAAAGGGCTGCGTAACCTGATCAGAGCTACCAAGAGGGAAGGTTCCCCTGGAAAAGAAACACCTGAGGTAGGAAGGTTGGAGTTGGAGAAACTAGCAAATAATCAAATCCTTAAAAGTGAAACCCACAAATGTGGAGGGCCAGCTGTGTGACTTAACTGTTAGCCCAGCTGGCTTCACTATACAGAACTGAGAAGGTTGGGATATGAATTAGAGAGCCAGTATGATTGAAGTGGCTTGAATATTGGTTCAGTATTATAGAAAGCAAGGTTCAAATCCCTGCTAAGCAATAGAAACCCACCAAAGCGACCTTGAGCAAATTATACTCTTTCAGCCTTAGAGAAAGTCAGTGGCCAACCTCTTCTGAATAAATCTTGCCAAGAAAACCCTCCAATAGGATGGTTGTAAGTTGGAGTTGTCTTGAAGACATAGAAAAACAACAAACGGGTGTAAATGTTTACTTATGTCATTTTTCCATGCAAAAATGAGTAATTTCAAATGCCTTCTTCCCTCTGGCCAAGATTATGAGAGTTTTTGCTGTATCTCACCTAAGCTCAGTAATTATATTGTTTCCTACTGTACATATGGCTTTTGTTTTGGATTTCTTTTTTTAAAAAGTCAGAAGCCCAGACTGTTTATTCTAAAACTCTCCAACAACACTGAAATTGTGGGAAATGTCTGTATAAGTGAGCTTTGCTCTTTGTTAAGTTGCCGAGTAACTTATGTTTTTGTTGTCAATGAATAAACACTGTCAGTGCACTTACGAATGAAGGCAAATCAATTAAAACCAAATGGCCAGATCACTGCTATGCATTGTGTGCCCATAACTGGCCAAAATGAGCTCTTCCAAATCATCCTGAAATCAAATTCACAAGTATGGTTTTATTTTATTTATTTTATTTTTTTTAAAAATGAAGATACAGGAATAAGGGCAGATTTACTGTTTATATAGGACTTTAATAAGAAATGTGCCCCCCACCCAAGTAAAATGAAATGATTCATCTAACACTTAAAACACAACAATGGAAAAAAGTGGGCAAGGCTCAATGCACATACCAAATCTTGATTATGTAAACCTTTCAACTACAGTCAGTGGTGTGTTTGATTAGTGATGGGCTAGCCTCCCTTTGACCTTTATTTCCTGGCTGCCCACATTCTAAATGTTTTTAAAATGTACAGCACAAGATGCTTTCACAAAGCATTCTATTATTTGATAGTTCCTTTTGCCACAAATTGAAGCTGATATTTTTCATACTCCCCCTTGTCTCTCACTCTACCTCCTTCATCACAATTTTGTCTTGAACGTGGGTGTGAGCAAGAAAAGAATAATCAAGGTCATGCCATTGGAGTTCAAATGTGTTGTGTCTCCTTGATTGACTGCCAGTCTCCATGTGTCCTCTCTCTTTTCTTCCCACTGGAAATATTCCTCCCATTGCTGCATGCTGCCCAGATGTTTCCTTATTGTGCTACTAGTTCATATTGTCCAAGTGATTTTTCTGAGAGATGTTCTCAAGCATCTGATATCTCTATCCAGACCTCAAAAAAGTTACTTTTTTAGACTATAAATCCCTTGAATCCCCCAACCAGTTTTTTTTAAAAAAAGGTTACAAAGTTACTTTCCAAAGCTCCAGTTTTCTAGTTTTCTTACGCAAAGCATTTTTCACATGCTTCCTCTGAATTAATAAAGAGACATTTCAGTGCAGTGTTCTAAAAAAGCAAAGGAACATGTGTTGGAACTGCCATTTCAATACCTGCCTTTAATGGTGCAATCACGAAGGTCAAAGATGAGTGTGAAGAGCCTTGGAGATTGTTGAATGCTTCTTTGTTTGTGGGAAAGATGGAAGAAAGTCATGGGAGGAAGACAAGAGAGTGCTGAGAGCATAGGAGAGAGAGGACTATCCTGTCACTGGCAGCTCAGTCCAAGCATCTGGTGATAAGGTGAGTTCTTTTGTCTAAGCAGGTAATTAAGACCAAAGAATGTTGTGAGCCTTTGCTATAAAACATCCTGAAATGAGCCTGCTATCAATAGAAAGGGACTTGGCATACTAATCAGAGATTGGAATGTTGGGGATGAAAAATAATTCAATAACACTAAATGCTGGTCAGTTGAGATACTAATTCACTCCCATAAGCACTAATGACCAACATCATTTAGTTGGTTGTATTATCATTAACAAACTCATCATTTTAAAACTTGGGTTGAGTCATGCCATGGGATCTCCATGCCATTACAATCTCCATGCCATTACAGAGAATGGCATTATCAGTGGTGACTTTATGGGAGCATATTTTGTTCAAAAGGGCTCTTTATGCCCTTTAATGTTGTCTGCCTCCAACCTAGCATTTTTCCTCCACATAGATTACAAAACCTATAATAGGACTGTTGCCTGTGAATGGTGGGAGTCTAACATGTCTTGCAGCTGGGCAGTCCCAAGGCATGGGATCTCCCCTTACCACCCATACAATGACAACTATATGTTTTAAAAAGATGATGATGATGACGACGACAATGACGACGACGACAATTTGTAGAAAATAAGATTTCTGAGATCAGGGTCCTATAGGTGGAGCCATATCCAAAACAGATCATGATTAGATGTTTCAAACACATAATAAAGATCTTTGCACATACAACGCATAATAAAGATCTTATTTGTCCAATAAGATCATTTATACTTTGCCAAAGGGAAAGCAGAGATATTTTTGATGAGTCCTCTGAATGCAGATTATTCCATAAAGAAGCAAGTAAAATAAAATAGCTGACTCTGGATTAATGAGGAAAGTATTAGACTATATTTCTAGTAACCGTGGGAAAGGTATTAAAAGAAAGTGGGACGTATTTAAGAAACTCTTGGAGAACATGCAGTTGAAACCCTTCCCAGTTCAGTCTAAACAAAGAAAAGTGCAACATGGTCCACTGTGGTTAGTTAAGGAATGAGTTGTAAAGAGTTTTTATAAGCACGATACTCAAACCTTTTTTCAAAAGCACGTATGTATACATACACTCATACATTGGTAGAGAGAGTCAGAGGTTCTCAGTAAAAATAAGCAGACATTAACTGAAAGGATCAAATTGAAGGAACAAACAGAATTAGCAAATGCTGAGCTGCAAAAATATTTCAGTGCAACAATAAGCACTTTATAACAGGCATGCATGTTGAACAGAAGGCAAAATAGAATAGTAGTCTCTTGTAAACATGAGAAAAGAAACAGAAGAGAGAAAAGAGGAACATTCATGTACCTCTTAATCCTTCCCATATGCTGTATATACAAAATGACAACACTTGCATTTTGCTCAAATTAACTGGAATGAAAGCTATATCTGGAACCTGGATCCATACATATTAGGACAATTCCCAATTCACATATACATTTACATTGAGAGCAAACCATGGAAAAGTTGCTTGTTACAGTACAGCTCCTGTTATCACAGTTATGTCTGGTGAGAGCACTAGATAGCCTTTTGATATCAAATAATTTGGCCTTGGCTTGACCTTTCTCTGCCACCCTACTCCACGTGTTTGCAGAGGTCCCATGGACGAGCATGTACGGGCGCGGCCGATAATGGTTGTACATTCCAAAACCCCATTCAGGCAGGAAATTTAAGCCTCTCTGTTGCTTTAAGAAAAAACCTCCCTGCAAACCAGCTCTGCGTGGCGCATAGACACACAAAGCCGCACGGCCAAGAGCCAAGCCATTTCTTTATGTCAGGCTATTAACGAACTGACCACGCTATTGTCTCAAGAGCTAAACCCATCATGCAAAACTTGACCTTTTCCAGCTCCTTTGTCCAACTCCAAATTCCTTTGTTCTCACCGAACATGACATAGCCTGTAGGTAAAATCCACCCTATAAAAGGTTCCCATTTTTGGGATGTCTTCAGAATACTTTGGACTTCCATTCTGCCTTGCTGCTGGTTGTCTAAGGAAACTCCCCTCAGCGAGCCCCACTGAGCTTTCTTCCCCGGAACCCTGCTTCTCTCCAGGACTACAAGACCAGGTGTCGTATTGCCTTTCCTGAAAAGCTCTCTGTTTCTATTTCTTAGTCAGTTAGTTTATGTCTTGTCTTGCGTGTTTCTTGTCTTTAATAAAATATTGTTTGCTACTTTGAAAATCTTGTCTAGCTGCTCTCTGACCTGACGCTGTATACATTGGGTTAAAGATCCTTGCTAAAGTTACCCTGCCTCTCGTTTAGCTGAGAGAGTGCTCGAGTTAAATTCCCCCAACTTGTGTTTTCATTTGGCAATTTGGGCACCCCTCCCGGGACCCCCAACATACAGGATAACACTCCCAGCATCCCCATGCCAACATGGTCTATGTTTTCCAAGCTATAACTGACAGCATGAGAAAAAGTTTTAACTCATCGTTATAGTTTGTTATTGTTGTGTGCCTTCAAGTCATTTCCAAGTCATGGTAATCCCAAGGTGAACCTATCATGGGGTTTTCTGGGACTAAGAAAGTGTGATGCACCCATGGTCACCCAGTAAGTTTCCATGGCCAAATGCGGAATTGAACCATGGTCTCCAGGGCTGTAGTCCAATGGTCAAATCAGGATACCACACTGGGTCTTAGGGCTATCATAGGCTAATTATAGGATGTTAAGAGGTCATTTGAGGTCATGACCAAAACTATACAGCTATAATTGTTCTCGATGACCTTGAAATGTAAGGATGCACCTTCTTCCTTTGAAGATACCAGAAGAGATAAGGAGAGGCTTTGTAAGTCCAAAGGGAGCCCTGGTGGCGCAGTGGTTAAATGCCAGTACTGCAAGTCACAAGGTTGTGAGTTCGATCCTGCCCGGCTCCAAGGTTGACTCAGCCTTCCATCCTTTCGCAGGTCCGTAAAATGAGTACCCAGCTTGTTGGGGACATGTATAGAAATGTTTCGAAATACATGCTATTTGTAAGTTGTTTGCCGCCTCGATCCGTATGGAGAGGCGGGATACAAATAAATAAATAAATAACAAATTAAAAAAAATAAAAGCTATGGTGACAAATAATGGCTTAAGCCTTTTCAGAGTCTAACCTAAAATATAGAGCTCAGTTTTCATTATTTGCTACAATACGTGCATTTCATCTTGAAATGACAGCCAACATTTCAGAGCTGTTCTGCTTCCACTGAAAGGGGTTGCTTTGGTTTGTTGGTTTTTCAGTGCAGTGGCAGAATAAGTAAGAATGTTTTGTACAAGTCAAGGATGCCTTATTCTCAAAACAAGTTTAAAGCTTGTTCAAGAGCTGATATAAGGCATCAGCTCACACGGGCATAGTGAGCAGCAGTATTTCCAGCTCCTCTCTCTTTTACTGTTCTCAGCATTCATTTTTGCAAACTTCACTTGTCCTTTGCTACTTCTATAGTCATATGTCTCTCCCTTCCCACTCAGGAATACCAAAACAGTCAATGAAATGAAAGAGTGAGAAACAGAGAGAGTATCATAAGTCATCCTCTGGAATCAAAAGAGCTGGACACAGAGGAGTCAGATTGCCAAGAGTTTTTGGCTCCAGATAACTGCAGCCAAGGAGTTGGGGACTAAAACAGCTGAGGGGCCTACCCCCGCAGCAGGACATGGCAGATGGCAAGGATGCACCTTCTTCCTTTGAAGATACCAGAAGAGATAAGGAGAGGCTTTGTAGGTCCAAAGGTCAGTTAATTAGGAAATACAGATTCATTAAACACCTGGTGTCCAGAGATAGCTGCCTATAAATCTTCCAGTAACTTGGTGTCTTTGTTGCTTGCAAACTTTCTGTACTACATAGTGCTCTCTAGGTTCTGTGCTCTTGAACTTGGGCAGGCTATGATTGATGGATCTGTGTCTTACTTCTTGGCTGTGTTTATCTGGATAACTGACTTGGTGCAGTTGGATTGGCTGACAATCTTACTCCTGTACCGAATTACCTGTGACTGACTCCGATTAGATTGACTACCCTACTGCTCATTGCTTTATGACAACCTGACTGTCACTGTAGCCCAGGAAAGAAAGAGGAGGAGCCCTATCAATCTACAAATTTATAGTGCTATGATTCCACTTTAACTGCCATCGTTCTATCCTATGGGATCCCAGGATTTGCAACTTAGGGAGGTATACTTAGAATTCCCCACCAGAAAGCTCTATTGCTTCACTGAACTACAAATTCCATAGGATGTTGCTTTGGAAACTAAAGTGAAACCATAGTGGTATAATTGTTTAAGAAAGGGAGCCCAACTTCTCAGCATCATAAACCCTCTCCCAAAGTAAAGTCAAAGGCTTTCACGGCCAGAATCCATAGGTTGTTGTGGGTTTTCCGGGCTTTGAGGCCATGTTCTATTAGTATTTTCTCCTGACGTTTTGCCTGCATCTGTGGCTGGCATCTTCAGAGGATCCTCTGAAGATGCCAGCCACAGATGCAGGCAAAACATCAGTAGAAAATACTAATAGAACAAGGCCTCAAAGCCTGAAAAACCCACAACAACCTCTCCCAATGCCCCCATTATCAGGCTGTACACCCCCACACTTTGATATAGTTTAATTGGCAAAATATTATTTGATTGGCAAAATATATTAATTGGCATAAACATGAAACGTGCCCTGCTATGGCTGAATGGCCATGCCAGATAAGAGGAAAGGGTTGGCCGAACACATGTGGTGCTAATTAGGTCAAGGAGAGACCTCCAGGCAGAGCCAGGTCATAGTCAAGAAATCACCCAGAAACTCCAGCGACAATGGACCTGTAGTTAGGCTTAACAACTCAACCTTTTAGACAATAGCATCTGGGAGATTCCCACAAGACAGCTGACTGTCTTAACTCCTTTTCCTCCGACCAAGCAAACCTCCCCTTTGTCTTCAAACCTGTCCAACAAGTATTGAGCTATCAGGATGGTTATTAGCCCTTTGCCACCTAACACTAAGATCATTAGCCCATTATGGACCTCATTGCCCACCTGCAAACTCCATTGTTTACTTGGCTGGAGAGCCATTAATGTCCCTGCCTTCCAGGCGGAAATATTCATTATTTAAGCCCCTGTTTTGGGCCAGTTGACTCACAGTACACCAACTGCTGGTTGCCACTCTGCTGCTCTGCTTTCCAATTGTGTACTGTCCTAAGAGTTGCCTCTAAGCCACATTGCTGCTTCTTCACTGCTCTTATGGATTGCTAAATGGATTGCTAAATATCACCTAGTTTGCCCTGAAATCTTGCTATCCAAAACCTTCCTCCCTTTTCCTTCAGTTAGCCTTGTGTGATTGCGAGACTGTTTGAATCTTGTGTGTGTGACTGCAATTCCCCCAATAAAACATATTAAGTGTAATTTTTGGATCTCCAGCTGGTTCCTCCCTGTAAACATAAGTGTAAAAGATCTCCTTAGGTTACCCTCCTTTCACAGGCCTCTTCTTTGAGCTAATAATTCCACACCATTTCATGGAGGTACAGGCATCTGAGTCACCCATGTTTTGGGGTAATACCCCCACATCCAACAAAGGAGATGGGCAAGAGAGAGGCCCATGGGCAAGAGAGAGGCCTCTTTCCCTTTCCTTTCCCTGATTTGGTTTGGACCCTGGGTGCCTGTTCCCCCCACCATTTCTCAAGCCCTTCCCATACACACACACACACACACACACACACACACACACACTTTGATATTTGCATCCTGTAGCCATAACCCTAGCAAATGTGAAGGACTGATTATACTTAAAACATCACTTGAGAATTTAGATATGCGACTTAGCCTTCCAAAGAAAAGAGGGAGAAAAAAGTTACTGAGGAAATGTGAACACAGTAAATATAGGAGTTCTAGATATGAATGATTTTCAGTGTCTCATTCTCTGCAATGCTAGAAATGTGACAGCTGAAAGAAAGTTTCACTGGAGCCAGAATTCCTATTGGGGAATGCCTTCATCTTCCCTCCTCCATGGCTATACCCCTGGATGAGCTCTGTGGCTTAGCACATTTGAGGGAGAAAAGGCTTTACTTTCTATCTTCTTTTGCTATCAAGATACAAGAAAAACGCTTTTAGATTGCTTTATGTCTGCTTAGTTTTATTTTCCTCTCAAACTTGCAAGCAACTTTATTCTTTGTCAAAACTCGAATCCCTTTTCCAAGGGATGACTGCAAACTTTCTCGGTATTTATTTTCTTTTGCTCTTTAAGAGACTGGGACTGAAGGATTGCTGAATCCATGAATAATGTTGTGGTGATGACTACAATGTTAAAAGTATATTGACAATATATTTAAGTTGCAAACTTAATGCACTTTTGCTAGGAGTAAGTAAGCCCTGTTCAGCTCAATAGGGTTTAAACACCTGAGTAACAAAACATCATTCCATGACAAGAAGCTACTTTGTTAACACCAACAGCATAACTGTATGCAGAATTATTTGGAAGTAAACTGCAATGTGTCCTGTTAGGGCATATTTGCACATAAATGTGCATGAGTGTGGAGACTCGAAAAACAGGGGCCAGAATCCTGTTGGAGTCTTGCCCATTTAAAAGTGGTTGGATATTTTTATCCATCACATAATATTTGCTTCCGCTTCAGATTTGCTGAAGTGGAATTGCCTATGTGATGCCATTTTGCTTCAGGAAGTATTCAATTATGCAACATTGCTATTCAACACAATTATTTTGTAGCACAACCAGCATATAACTCCACAGACAAGAGATTTTCAATCTCTTCATCAGGAAGGAAATATAGTTTGAGAGAGAGAGCTTTATAATTTCTGGCAGGTTCTGGTAATGGTATAGAGTAATAAGTTTTGGCACCCCCAAGAAAAGTCTGAGCAATGTCTTTTCCCTTCCCTTCCCCTTCCCCTTCCTTCCTTCCTTATTTATTTATTGAATTTATATTCTGTCTTTCTCCCAAATAGGATCCAAGGCATCATTATGTCTTCTACTAAAAAAAAAAAAGGTAAAAAAAAGTAAATATTCATGGTATTCATGGCTGGAAAAAGGAAAAAGATAGCAGAGACAGAGATGCAGATTGCTAAACTACCAAAAGTCACCAATTTATTTTAAACAGAACTAATATGAGTTAACAATAAGCAAATCATGCACTAAAAGAAATCCATATGCCACAATGCCCGATTGTCTTGATAATGAACCAAAATCTAGACAAGAAGCCACTCTCAGAATACAATATAGAGATACATAATGGTTTCCCTTTGGCAAGGGGGATCACACAAGGCTGAATCTTATCACCCTGTTTAATTTATACACCAACGTATCATATGGAAAGTGGGATTAGACACAAAGGAAGGAGATATGAAAACTGGGGAAAGGAATATTAACAATTTAAGACATGTAGAGGCCACCATTTTCTGAGCAGAAAAGAGGCCAAACTTGGAATAACTACTGATGAAAGTTAAAGAGGAAAGTGCAAAAAAAAAAAAAAAAAAGCAGGGCTATGGTTGAATATTAAGAAAACGGAAATAATGACTAGAGATTATTTATATAACTTTATAGTAGATGATGCAGACTCAGAAATTGTCAAGATCTTCTATACTGTGGCCGTTTCCGCGCTACACTGTTATAGCTCTATTATTCCACTTTCAATATCCTATGGAATCCTGGGGTTTGCAGTTTGGGGGGGGATTTTAGAATTCTCAGCCAGAGAGCTCTTTGACTTCAGTAAACTATAAACCTCAGAATTCCACAGAATGTTGAAAGTGAAATAATGCCCTATAACAGTGTAGGGTGGAAATCGCATGTGGCTCAGTCATTAATCAAAATGGAGACTGTATTCAAGAAACCAGAAATCTGAGACTTGGGAAAGCAGTTATGAAGGAACTAGACAGCATCCTCAAGTGCAAAGACATATTAAAATTTGAATCATCTATGCCATAATATTTCCCATTTCTGTGTACAGTTGGAAAAGCTGGGCCATGAAAAAAGCTAATAGGAAAAGAATTAACTCCTTTGAAATGTGGCTCTGGAGGAGTGTTCTGAAGGTACCATGGAGTCCTAAAATACAAATAAATGGGTCAGAGAACAAATCAAGCCTTAACTCTCCCTCAAAGTCAAAACAACTAAACTGAGACAATTGTAATTATGAGCACATCATGACACAACAGGCAAAAAAAAATTAAGGCTTGGTAACATAGAAGACAGTAGAAAAACCACATTAAAGACGGATTGACTCAACTATGGAGGCCAGAGCCCTGAGTCTGCAAGATGTGATCATGGTGGTTGACAGCCAGTGCTTTTAAAGGGCTCTTATTCACAGGTTTAAGTCAGAGCTGGCAAATGACAACCAACCAAGTAGTGTGAGAACAGTGAAACTGACTTTATGATAATGATGGCTATTGGTCTAAATTCAAACTAAATTTGGAAGGAGAACAAAATATATCAAGATCATAGATGCAAGCGTATCTTATCAGAACTACACCCACTAAGTTGTATAAGATGTATAGCTTAGTGACCAAGTTGAACAGTCAGCAAAAGGAACTAACAAAACAAAATTGGGTGTGGGACCCATTTCATGAATCCATTTTTTTCCTTGAATCATTTTCATAGATTTTTCATCAGATTGTTCCTATTCCTCCACTTCCTCCTTTCTCTGCATCCATCTCTCTTTTTTGTTTGTTCTATCTGTTATTCTGTTTCTTAAAACAAAAATGTTTAGCTAAAAAAAAAATTGTGTCAAGGTACAACTTAGCTGTGACTCATAGACCATTAACTGGAGATCACTGGAGTAGAGCAAGGGTGACGACAGGCCTGATGTAGCCCACCAGAGTTGTTCTTTGATGACCAGGGCTCCAAACATAAATTGTTTGCATTTACTTACCCCTTAGGCACACCCAGAAGGGGAGGAACATTGCCACATTTTGGGTGGCCCAGGCCATTTTAGACTCAAGAGAAACCCTTTTCATGAAATAATGTCTAAATAGGACTGTTGAGTAATGAAGAAGCAGAAAGATCAGTCCAGAGTTTGAGGCAATGGATCTGATTAATTGGCATGAAGGCTCCTTGAAGACATCCACTGTGACACAATTTCACAAATGGGTATCTCATCACTAGAATTATTGCAGAAGGGGGAATCATTCTGATACAGTGAAATGATTTGTTAATAGATGAGTTGCTGTATAATCCTCACACTGCCTGTTTCACAGGATTCCCAGTTAAGGTCAATAGACCTTATTCCGCGAAAGCAGATTCAAATGTGGCCTTTGAGAGACTTCAATCTGATTTATGGTGATTACAGGAGGCTTTTTGCTAACCAAAGTTCATAAAAATAATCGATGTGTATTTATTAAAATTTTAAAAAGTCTACTTGAGGAATTTTCCTGGGCCCATTATGTTAATAAAAGCGTGAGAACCTTGTCGAAGCCAGATTTTCTGTGGTCACTAAAGGAAAAAGGATGCTACACTAGTTCCTGAAACAAAAGTCTGGAATGTGAGCTGTCTCCAGTCAAGTCATTTAAAACATACTTTGTGATTTCTCTGAGTTATGGAACTCTATTTGTAATCCCATTCAATATTGTGATTCACATGAAACCACAGGTACTACTCTCTCTTGCCCTCTCTCTGTTTTTCTCTCTGTGTATGAGAGAGAGAGAGAGAGAGAGAGAGAGGTTACAGTGGCCCAATCTAACTCTCCTCTGGAGAGTTCCCCTTTCTGGCTGAAAGGACTATGAGGCAAGGAATATGCTGGCTGGGGCGCAAGTTGTGGTCCAAAAAGTAACTTTTCCAAGGCCTGGTATTGTCGTAGGAGGACACGTTTGGTCTGAACAGATTTCTCCTCATGTCATATTTGAGACTTGAAGGCAAACTTCCCCAACCGAGTGTCTTTTGGAGTACAGGTCCCATAATATCCATAACACAATTATAAGGGTTATATTTGCAGAAAAACCTTAAAGGTCAAAACAATATTCTGTCTGGGTTGAGGAATACACATAAATATCATCTCCATACTACCTGAAGGTGTGTAGAGGTGTGTCCCATCAGCAATTCAGGCCTGGGAGTTCAGTTATTCTTCCCCTTCATTAAGTCAGACTTGGACTGAGACTTGAGAAATACGGTTTCCATCAAGCCTTGAATCTCAATGAGTGAACATGGGCCAGTTGTGCGGACAACATGAAGAAGAAAGTCATATACATAAGAACACTGAAGGAAAGGCAAGATGCAGTCTGTGGCTTAAGGGCAGACAAAGATCAGCTCAGGAAACATGGGCAGATAAATGCAGGGTTTTTTATATGACTTGAGGTACGGACCATCTGCTACTAAGCACACTGGTTAAGTTGTCTATTTGGGTTTTTTTTTTACATTGACCTGTATTGCTTTGATATTAAAGCTCTGTTCAGATGACCTCCTCCCATGTGTTCCATGAATACATCAGTGGGTGTGAAAGATCAGACCTGCTAGCCTACATGTGATGATGCTCACTCACCAACTGGCCACATGCACCAGCAGTTGCAAATGTGGTGCTCATGCAGGGGTGTAGCTCTGGGAGGCCAAATCAGGGCATTTCCCCCAAGTAAGAATTCTCCCCCCGGTAAATTCAGCTTCAGCCCTCAAATGTCTAGCATTGCAGAGAGTGAGACACTGGAACTCATTTGTACCTGGAACCTTTCTGTTTGCTTTGTTCATATTCCCTGAGCAATTTTGCCTGCCCCTTTTCCTTGGACACATAAACCATATTTCTAATTGCTCAGCTGAAGTTTTCAGTTACTGAGTGAAGTGTGTGAATGAAGAAAAATTTCACTGAAGAAATCAAAATTCATATTTGGGGGAACAATGCCCTCATTTTGTCCCTCCTTCTCCATAGCTACACCCTGGTGCTCATTTATGTCCAGATATAAGCATTTGTGACTCATCCATAAAAGCAGAAATGCTACACACTTAAAATGACTGCAATGAAACCTGCTTCCACACCACACATAGAGCCACTGGGGAGAAGGCATGGCCAGCAGAGTATTTTTGGGGTGTTATCAGCAGGCACTGTCCTGTTCCTTTCTCATGAGTTCATTGGAAGCATGAGGAGGATGCTGTGAGAAAGCATCATGTGCAGATGGCATTGCTTGGTTACATGGGATGTTTAAGCCCATCTGTAAACACAACCTTGGATGAGGGTGGAGAGCCTCTGGCCCTCCAGAGGTTGTTGAACTTTAACACTCATTGGACCTAACCAGCATAGTGATCATCAGGTATGATGAGAGCTGTACTTCAGCAGTCTCCAGAGAACATCATATTTCCCCATTCCTGCCTTAGATGAACACAGAATTTCCAATGATCCTTTTCACTGAACACTCTAGCATGCTATAGTTATACCAGTCAGAATACTGTTCTAAACTATGTGTGAAGGGGAAATAAAACTTTATATTGTTTCTATTATTGTTCTGTACTTTTGAGGCAACTTCAGCTCATGGCAACCCTATCATAGGGTTTTCTTGGCAAGATTTGTTCAGTGGTTTGCCATTCTCTTTGAACCTTCTGGACTTAACTATAGACCAGTGTCAGATCTTTCTTTTGGGGGAAAGATGATTGCCTCTCAGCTCCAGGCAGTTTTGGATGATACAAGTTATCTAGACCCATTTCAAACTGGCTTCAGAGCAGGATATGGAATTTAAACTGCTGTGGTCACCTTAGTAGATGATTTTTGCCTGATAAGGGCAGTATGTCCCCGCTGGTGCTTTTTGACCTCTCAGTGGCATTTGATACTATTGACCATGGTATCCCGCTCGAACACCTGAGGGGTCTGGGAATTGGAGCCACTGTGCTTCAGTGGTTCCAGTCCTATATCTCAGGTAGATTTCAGATGGTGGTACTTGGGGATAGCTGCTCCTCAAAAAAGGAGCTGTTATATGGCATACCACAAGGTGCTATTCTATCCCCAAGGCTATTCAACATCTGCATTAAAACACTCGGAAAAATCATCTGGAAGCACAGGGCAAGGTGCTATCAGTATGCTGGTGACACCCAAATATATTTCTCCATGCCTTCAAAAACAGCTTCAGCTGAGCATAGTGTGTCTCCTCTGAATGAATACCTGGATTTAATAATGGTCTGGATGAGGGAAAATAAACTAAAGCTGAATCCAGACAAGACAGAGGTGCTTGCTGTCAAGGGTCCTAAGCTGGGCTTGGAGGTGTGTAAACCAGTCCTGGATGAGGTTACACTCCCCCTGAAAGACTGTGCTCACAGCTTGGGAGTTCTTTTGGATCCATTGCTCCAAATTACAGCTCAGATAGATGCAGTGGCCAGGAGTGCTTACTATCAGCTTTGGCTGGTACACCAGCTGAGCCCCTTCCTAGAGCTAGAGGACCTAAAGATGGTAGTACATGCCCTGGTATCCTCAAGGCTGGGCTTATCAAATGCACTGTACATTGGGCTACCTCTGTAACAGGCTTGGAAACTTCAATTGGTTCAAAACAGGGCAGCCAGACTGGTTACTAGTACATCTAGGAGTGAGCATATCACACCAATATTAAAGTCACTCTACTGGCTGCCAATTTGTTTCTGGGCAAAGTACAAAGTGTTAGTGATTACCTTTAAAGGCCTACCTGGTTTGGGTCCAGGTTATCCACAGGATCTCCTCCTCCTGTATAATCCACACCATATACTCAGGTCCTCTGGCAGACATTTACTTCAACCAGCCAGGACTAGACTGGCAACGGTTACCCACAGGACATTTTCTTCAGCCCCTAGACTGTCGGATGACCTGCCAGAAGAGATTCAGCAGCTGAATACACTAGCCAAATTTAAAACAGCATTAAAGGCCAGTCTTTTCTGACAGGCCTAACCAGATTATTTTAAACTGTGAATTTTAACAATGAATTTTAAATATGTATTGACTGTTTTAATTAGGTATTTGTACTTTTTGTTCTTTTAAGTTTGTATTATGCATTTTAACTATTATTTTTAATTGATGTTCTGTTTTTAACTGTTATATGTTACATGTTAATTTGCTTTTGTCCCTTGCCTTGATCCACGGGGAGAGGTGGGTAAGAAATAATCTTTGTCGTCATCATCATCATCATCATCATCATCATCATCATCATCATCATGCCTTCCTCTATGGCTGAGAAGGTATGACTAATCCAGTGGAGATTTGAAACTTGGACCCCTCAGATCTTAGTCCAGCACTCACATTGGCTTTTTTGCTTAGTCCTCCATAACCCCCCCCCAGCCCTTTCTCCCATTTCTCAATTTAGCTTACAGGCCTTTTTGTGAGTATAAAATAGGATAATGCTGATATATGGCACTCTGAACTTCCTGACAGCTGAATATAAAAGTGATTAAATAAATATAACTCAGTAGTATTTCACCACTGAAACATTCATGTGCAGTATTTCTCAGTGGAAGGAATGTCTTGCCTGGTGCTGGCAAGGAATATGATGCCTCAGCTAACATGTTTTTATTTCCCCCTTTTTAACAATCTTTTTGTTCCTATTATAAGCAAGCTGCCTCACATATCATTTTTACCTTCCAAGAAATGCCACATTTGCAGTGTTCCTAGCACTGTGTGGACAGATGCTGTCATACAAAATAAGTATATTTGGTAGAAATGTGAACAAGATACTCGTTTACCCATATGAAATGCCGTCAATTTGGGCCAAAATAAACTTGTCAGAATTACGCCTCTGTAGTTCACACCAGGGAGTGGTGCTACGCAGCTGGGGAGCTGAGCTAATAAGTGATGAAAAACGAAGGGAGAAAAGCTGCTATTATAGCAGCACATAAACTGGGGAGGAAAATACATCTCCACCCCCATTTTGGACAAATAAATGGCAAAATGTGGAAGCCATAAAGAGAAGACCCCAGCAGTACAAAACTGGGAGTGGAGGAGCTGGACCACTGCTTACTTCACATGTGTTTTCTGAGCTAATCCACATATGTAGAAGATTAAAACGCCTGCTGGAAATTGTGGTGATACTTAGAAGTAATCACCAGACCTCTCTTAAAGAGGTACAGCTAGTTGCCGAGGAAGGTGTGAGGAAAACTACAGAACAAAGACAGAAAACAGAAGGACGAAGTATGAATAGAATTAGGCAATAGGGCATAAGAAAACACAAATACAGAACAGGGCTAGCATAAGATATTTTTGCTACTTGAAACAAAGTTGGTATATGGAAACTACATCCACTTTCAGAAGCCAACCAAACTAGAATTTAACCAAGGGTGAGCCTAAATGCCCCAAAGGCACCCAATCCAATCTGATATTGGAAACTAAACAGGGTCACACCTGGTTAGTACTTGGATGGTAGACCGCCAAGGAATGCCAGGTGCTGGAGATTATATTTCAGAGGAGGGCAATGGCAAACCACCTCGGAATAACCCTTGTCTATGAAAACTCTACAAAATTCATGAGATATCCATAAGTCAGTAGGTGACTTACATACGCACACATTGGAATGGTGTGACTCTCGATATTATTGAACTGAAAATCCCAGAATTCCTCACTATCAGCAATTATATGGCTACTGAGAGCTGTAGTTCAATGAGAGCTGGAGGAACAAATTAATTTCTGCTTCTAGTTTAATCAATGTAATTTGGACAGCAGCATTTGCTACATCTTGGAGTGGCAGGCTAGTTTAGTGGGTACAGAGCAGTTGAGCTAAACACTAAACTCTAGCTGGTATCCCATGCCATCCAAGCAAATTATATCACCCCCACAACCACCATGGAAGTTAACTCACTTCAGCCACAGAACTGAAGCCCAGTGCCTCCAGAGTGCCTCCCACCTTCCCCAATCGAGTGCATAAGGAGATGAATACTTCCTCTCATATTTGCATAATCACAGCTTAAACAAGTATATGCCATGATCAGTATCCCAGCCTTTGTTTTCCAAAACTTTACCATCATACTTTGCTACCTGAGGTGGTTTCCTCACTATGGGTAATGCTAAGGTCAGGCCTGGTGCCATGGGACTGTAAGCAAATTGAATCAAGACTAAGTCCAAATAATTAAATGCACTGGGAAAGGTACCACCCACACAGCACTGCATCACTCCAGTGGGTTTCCAAAAGCAACCTGGAAGGCTGCCCCAAAATTTGGGAAGTAATGACAGTTAGTGCGTCTTCAATCTTGGTGCTACAATTCATGCTGCTTGGCTCTTTAAAAAAGGTTTGGTTGGTTGGTGGTTAAAAAGATATCCATCTCTTTTAGAAAGAGGAGGACAATCAGACACTGTTTGCTTGCTTGTGTTTATGAGCTCTAGCATCTGCTCCACTGTGTTGGTGCTGATGCCAGGCTTTGGTTCAATGGCATGTACACCCTACTAAATATGTTAGGACTGTAATCTTGGCTGGACATACACTTTTTGGAAGTAGAAAATGTTTGCATAGACACTTAAAAGCCCTGCCAGATCAGACTTAAAGCCTCTCTTGTCCAGCATTCTGATCCCACATTGGCCAACCAGATGCCTATAAAGGCCCAAAAAATCTGGCTGGACATTGTGAGAACAGGATGCTGGACTAATAAAATCTATGACCTGATCCAGTACAGCCTTTATTTATGAATTTACACAACCAAACAAGATATCAAATGTTGGAATACTCTTCACTGGCACTAAAAATGTCTTTTTTTCCTTCTATTTTAAGGAGAAATATATTGTGAAATATATTTCAATACATGGTTCATTAAAAATCATTGTACCAGAATAAAACAGCTACATTCTATAATACAGAAACTAATAGAACTGGAAATCACTAAGTTTTACTACTGTTTGGAGATCCAGCATAATGTAGCCATTTCAGCACTGGGCTGGGATTCTGGGAGACAAATATCAGACTTCTCACTCAGCCAGGGAAATCCACTGAGTGACCTAGGGTAAGTCACACTTTCACAGCAAACCTCTTCTGCATAAATCTTGCCAAGCCACGCCCCTATGGCCACTACACTGTTATAGTGCTGTTATTCCACTTCCAACATCCTGTTGCATTCTGGCGTTTGTAGTTTACTAAGGCCAAAGAGCTCCCTGGCTGAGAATTCTAAACAGCCCTCCCTAAACTGCAAAGCCCAAGATTCCATAGGAGGTTGAAAGTGGAATAATAGCACTATAACAGTCTAGTGCGGAAATGGACTCAGCCCCGCGCCCTCCTCGGCGGCCCAACGAACTCCAACCGCCGCCCCCACAGCAGAAACTCTCTCAGGCGCCTGCGCAAACCGCAACTCACTCGGGAGCGGAAGTTGGAGAGAGACACCTCCATCGGCGCGCCTGCGCCGTACGTGCCGGCTGCCCCTTTCCCCTTTAGCTGCGGGGAGGAGCGGGCATGGCAGCCCAGGCAGCGCTGCAGAGAAGCGTGGTAGCGGCGGTCCCCGCGGGGAGACACACAGCCTCGGTCATCTTTCTCCACGGCTCAGGTGGTTGCCTCTCGCCTCAGGACGATCCGCGGGGGGCGCCACCACGGAAACCTGGGCTTCGTGGACCCAAAAAGGAGCGTCAGTTAGGCAGAAAGTGGGCTGCCAGGAAAGGGTTCTTGATGGCGGGGGAGGGGGGGTAGAAAAAAAGAAGACTGTCGCCATTTCCGCACTAGAGTGTTATAGCGCTATCATTCCACTTTCAACGTCTTAGGGAATCCTGGGGGCCTTTGACAGTCCTCCCTAAACGGCAAACCCCAGGATTCCATAGGACGTTGAAAGTGGAATGATAGCGCTATAACACTCTAGTGCGGAAATGACCTATGACTTCTTAGAGGCTGATATATCCCAGAGCTTAATCTGCAACTCCCAGCATCCTGAACGTGCTGGATGGGGATTCTGGGACTTATAGTCCAACTTGTAATGTTTCCAGGCTTTGAACCGTCTCGTGGACTACGGACCTCTTCATCAGGCACACAAAATATTGGCCAGAATGTTCAGAATTTCACTTTAAGGAGCCACAGGGCTCATTGCTTCTGCTGTGCCAGGCTAACCACCTGTCACTTCAGCACGTTTTTGTTTTCTTAAATAAAGCAGTTCCACGTTTTTACCTAATTATTCAAGATGGGTTTGTACTTAAGGCGTACTTCTAGGTGCATTGTTGGGAGTGTGTGCTGTGGGTGCTTATGACAGAATGATAGTCACATGTGCCAGTTGACTTAATGACTTTATACTAGTTTAGTTTGTGGCCTTTTGAAGTGTCAGCGACAGTTTGATCAGTTTGTGTCCATTTAGTGCAGTTATGTTATGCTTTTGTGTATTGGCTACAGGTTAATCAGGTGCAAAGAAAGAAAAGCAGCCGGAGACTTTGTGCCTTCATCTGTTCTCATAAAAGGAAATTCAATCAGTAGGAATTTTCTGTATTTCACAAACTGCCAAGATGTTGCATTTTCAAACATGCCCCATTCATTTTTTGTCCTGTGTATTCCAGAAAACCAGAAGCTGAGTGCTGGAGGGGGGAACAGAGACACAGAAGGCTCTACAGACATTACCAGATCTGTGGCTTTCCTTTTGAAAGCTAACACAGTCATGAAAATGGTCGCAGCTCTCTCCGAGTAAACAGTATCAATCCACACGGAACATTTTTCCATATAGTATTTTACCAGTGTGTATGGAAATTAGTTCTGCTTGCATTAATCCATGTACGAATAGCTGTTGTTGCTTGAAAAATGCAACTCTTCTGGCCAGTGTTTCTGTTTATTCACATGTTGAATTTGGCTGTGGAAATGTGTTAAGCACCTAGCGGATAGCACCTGTGAGAACTCAGAATCCAAAGTAAAATGTTAATGTTTCCAAGTTGTGGCAGCTTGTATAGAAATACAGTGGACAGCTGCAGAAGAAATGGTGCTCTCTGTCCTTTTTCTGCAATCTCATAGCATGCTGGTAAAATTATTACAGACTAATTACTTTTCTACAGTTGTTTACAAGGCTTTGTATATGAATCTTTGGCTGAAATCCTGTATCCACTCACCTGGAGCAGACCCGATTTAGCTCACTTACTTTGTGTAGCTTTGTGCAGTGCAGTGTGCCAAGTGTCCTGCTGGCCAGAGAGCAGTGGATGCTTACCTTTAGAGAGCAGATAATTGGCTCTGTGGATGCTTAATAAGTGCCTACCATGGTGATCACTCTGGAAGCAATCCCTGCCTCCTTCCTCATCCATTTTAGTAAGGATAGATTGTTTTAAGTAGGACTACCACTGAATAGAAATTAGCAGCGTGATTCTCTCTGGTTTTTACAAACCTCTGTTAAGCAGAAAACCTATAGTGCTCCTCACAGCATTGAGATTAGTATCATGTGCTGATTGCTCTTAAAGTTCCATCTACAGGTGCTGGTTCAGATGTTGGCAACTTTTATATATTAAGAAGCTGGCATATAAAATAAATAAATAAACCTTGATTTTAACAGTACCTGAGAGCTTTTCAGGAAGAGATGATAATAGGAAGAAGCTTGTACCATGGAGTTAAAATTTAAGAGTTCAGATCTGAAGATGTTCAGTGCAGTCTTATGCATGTTTATTTGGTAGATTGTATCACTGGGTTTAATGGGACATACTCGTATGTATGTACAGCCTTAGTAAGTCATCTGAGACAGACATCTAGTAAATAAACAGTGCTTTTATGATTACAGTTGGACCTCCGCATTTGTGGGTTTGACTTTCATGGAGTTGGTTATTTGCGAATTTCTCCAACCACTGCCCCCCCCCGCACACCTTGGGCATTTTTTCCCAGGGAACCTTCCCTCTTGGCAGCTCCGATCAGACTATACAACCCTTTAAAAACCCACCTCTGGTTCTCCAGCAGCAGCTGCCTGGCCAGCCAAGAACTGCTTGCAGTGCAATTTCCCTGCATCACAAACTCTCTCCCATGGCCCCCCATAGTCCCTACTTGGGCTACAGAGAGGAAGTAGATGGCAACCCACCCCCTTTTCCTTCTCCTTTCCCTGACCTGCTTTGGGCCCTAGATGTCCATTTTCCCCACCACGCTTCACCCCTATTCCCACAGACACATATACACATTTTGATATTTTTTATTTTTCCATTTTTGCAGGAATCCTGCACCTCTAACCCTAGTGAAGTGTGGATGGATGACTGTATTGTTGTATGTTTAACACTTGGAAATGCACACAGTGAACACCCAGTATTTTCAGTGCCCTTTTCCCCTGAGTGCCTCAAGTAGTGTACAGCCTTTCATTTTTGATCCCTGTTTAAAAAAAAAATTGAAATATGTTTTTGAACCTTTTCGTTTAGTTATTTTGGAAGTTAAGGTCTAATGAAGAGGTCAGAATGGCTTACTTAATGTGGACTGGCATGTTGTACTGCATTACTATCTACAACCTAGCTGATAACAGTGATGACAGCTTACCTTACCAAAAAACAATCACACAGTGGGCTCAACTAATAGCCTTTTGGTTGTTCTGTTTCAGACAACATGTTCACAGCCTCAGAACACTTTAATACCTATGTGTTTTTCATTACCTTAGAGTTACCTTGTTTATCTGACCACAGGCATGCTGAGATTGTTATCCCTCAGCAGGTGCTATTCTCATGCAGCTATTTAATTTGTGGTGTTTGAGTAGGTAAGCAAGATCAAAGCCATTTTATGTGGTTTTAAATAGCCTTTTTTAAAAAGTGTGAAACTTATTGGGGTTATTGCACTGTAAAGCTGTTTTTACTGCCTACATGTAAACTTGTGTTTATAAGGGATCGTTTTTTATGGAAAGTAGAATAACTGGAGTTGCCAGTTCTTGATCCAGAGTCAACACCTGTTGCTCAAGAGCTCCAACCTAGTGAGATTTTTATTCACAGAATGCAGAATGACGGCCTGTTGTCCTGCCCTTATTTTATGCACTCTGCTGTATTGAAGCCTCTGTGCTCCAACAGCTGGGAAAAAAAGAAGGCAAAATAACTATGGAACAAGGAGAGACATCAGGTGCTGCTAAGGTTTTCCTGAAATTCATAAGGTTGAGTGTTGATTTCCAAATGTTGCTCAGTTTCTGTCTCAGATGCAAAAGTGTGTGCTTGTGTGTGTGTGCTTTATTCATAACTAATGCAGACGGTGTCTTTCTATATTACTTAGGTGATACTGGGCCAGGAATAAGAGACTGGATCAAGCAAGTTTTGAATCAAGATTTGTCATTTCAACATATAAAAGTCATTTATCCAACAGCTCCTGCCAGGTACTTGTCTATACATTTTCATACAAGCCTTAAATTATTGTTTTTCATATGATATTACTGTAACTAGTTGTTGTTAAGTGTCTGAATCATCCTCTGAAATATTATTAAGTAACACAATGATAGAGAGCAGATGTAAGCTGTGTACTTGCAACTGAAAATATTTGGGGAATGCATAAAGAATAAATATTTCAACAGAACTTTAAACTGATTAGAGTGATCCTAAGTATAGAATTAGGAATCTAGACCTAAATACCAGTCTTCAGATTTCTGTTCCAAAATAGAATCACAGCCTGGTAATTGGAATATTATCTTAGTCTCCACTCCCATTTGTAAAATAGGTTGATAAACAGGTCATCAGGTCTGAAGAAGCTAGCTTTGTCTATAAAAGGTCACAGAACAATAAACTAATCTTTGAAGTGGTTGTGAAAGAGAATGAACTAAAGGCTTAAGAGCTTTGAAACACTTGGCTTGACATTACAAGTCTTGTATATGGCAGTGATTAGTATGATTATAATTACATCAGAATTTTAAAGTATAAAGAAGTTTGTTCATGTGACTGGCTTCATTTACACAAATGCACACAGTCTGCTTATTTTGTTAAGATCTTAACGTCAACACTTTTGTAAATTTAACTTTTAAGTTGTCAGCCTCATGCCTCTGAGCAATAGCATGCTAGTGAACTGCTGTGCCAAAATGGTGACAGTTTAAAGATTTTATTTATTTTGGATGTTAATATCATGCTCTTGGACAGGTTCCTTAGGGTGATAAATTACTAACACAACCATTCAACAGCAAGTGAATATTCTCTTGACAAGCAAATCTGATCACATCATTTTAATCATATTCTTTACAAAATATACTTTGATTATTCTTGCCCACAGTACAGAGGCTGTTGCAATCAGGTTTAATTTTGTTGTATTCGTGAGTAAATGTCCTATAGTGTTCCAGGCATAGTAGGTTCAGGGAATCCTTGATCCTCATAAGTCCTCAACTAGAACTTTCACAATTCTTTACCATTGGCCACATAATGGCTGAGTCTTCTGGGAGCTGAATTCTGACAACACCAGGAAAGCTGCATGATTCCCACTTAGGTTTTAAAGAACAGTGGGCCCTTCTTTACCATGAACTCCACACACATGAATGCAAGGTCATATGAAGCATTGCCCCCAATTAGGTCACAGGAGGCATTGCCCCTCAGTGGGTGCAGGAGGTGTGCGTTCATGCTGACATAGGCCCACAGCTTGCATTCACTGACTATAATGGGATGCAGTGCTTCACATTTTTTGTTTTACATGGGGGATCCTAGAGTAGAACCCACATATATGGCAGGTATATTGTAATGAGTGAACATTATATTCTAAAAGCAAGAGTGTTATACATTACATTGCCTCAGAAAAACAACATCATTACACCCTTGGTTACAAAAAAATAAAAACAGTATGTTAAAGGTAACATTGGTACTTGTTGTATGGCACTTCCAAGAGCAGTGCCTGACACTGAAAGCCACTGCCAGTCAGAGTAAGCAATACTAGCTAAATGAACAAATAATCTGACCTGTTCTATGTAAGATTCTTGTGTCTCTAACAGGCTCAGCGTAGGTGTAGCATGTTTGATCTGTGTAACAGATATTACGTCTGCTTTCAGGAGTCAGACTTGCTTGCAGGAGTCAGTGTCATCGTAGCTGTAAATCAGATTTCTGCTAGTTGGTATGAATCATGGAAGCACAATAACGTTTGATGAAATGAAATGTTTTGAACAGTTAGCTGATCTCACAATAGGAATCAGAGCAGATAGTGTATGGCAACTAGTGATGACTGACCTAGTGATGATAAAAAGTGTCTCATTTGAAATCAAGAAGGCCTCAAGGGAACCAGTGCTTATTGTTCACATGTAAGAGGCAAATTTAGAATAAAGATTTTTCCAAGGTAGAATTCTAGAATGTTCCTATTTCTAACTGTATACAGCCTCTAATGATGAAGCTCCTTCTAACAGGACTTTTTATACCCTTCCAACTCCCTGTTTCTTCCTCATCTGCTGTCTAGCTTGAGGTATTTTTAGCAGCATCAGTGTTGGGAGGATGGTGAAGGAAGGAGAAATGCAGACTTTGGATGCTATATTGCAACATTGGGTCTGCAGTAAGCAGCACAATAAGGCTTGAGCTGGCAAAGAATGGGACTCTGCTCCAGCTGATCCTATTGTAGCTACCTGTAGAATCTCTTATTGAACATGTATGAACAGCAAAGCAGAAAAGAGGAAAGCAAATAAACCTGCTTCACCAGTTCCCCCCTGTGCATGTTAAACAAAGCGTAGATATATATTCCACCAAAATGGAAATCATAAAAAATATGGAGGCTGGGGACAGGGAATCATCCCTGGACACCTTTTGGAAGAAGCTTTCAGATGGTCTCTAGAAGTTTTTTATTAACTTACACAAGTCTTAGCTGACACTTTTTTTTTAGTTCACATGTGCAAATTGTTAGATTTATATAAAAAGTTTGTGGCAACATGTTTTACTTTTTGGTGATGTAGCAACCAGTTTCTCATCTTTCTATGGTAATTCTGCATCTGGTCCCAAATTTTGTTAAACAAGAAATGCTCAGAAACACATCTGTCTAATTAACTGAGGTTGTACCTGTAATAATTTTGCAAAGATGAGATGACTTAGCGGTCAGGAACTGGGTAGGAATCATGGTTTGTAAGTCATTTTCTTGCTCAGCAATGGGGAATTGACAGCTACACCAACTTTCCATAGTCAAATATAACTTAATCTTTCCATTCCCCCCTCCCCCACGCAGTTCTTATGGTTAAATATGCTGTAACTTAAGTTGGGGCTTTAAAAATAGCATCCACTGCCACGTCTGTCCCAGTGGTTTTTACAGCAAATGGTGTTTTTCTCCCTCTTTGGAGTAGGCATAGTTGCAACATTAAATACTGTTTCAGCAGCTAGTGGTGTCAGTTAAACATTTGTTTTCTGTTGACTGTCTAAATTGGAATAGAATACAGCTCCCCTTTTGTCTTAGAAATAGAAAGTGATAGTTTAAACTGGCATTGTAACAGCTAACATGGTCAGCTTTAAATTATGTAGTCTCAACTTTTGAAATGACTATACTGTACCTTGTTAAGTTTCCCTTCAACAAATCTAGGTCAAATAATCTTGCTTTACGTAGCATTTCCTTTTCACAGATCTTTTCTAAAGTTAATCTGTGAATAAATGGATCCTGTGGATATTTTTCAACAACTGGAAAATAGTTCAGAGTCTTTTTATTACATTTTTTTCGTTAATAAATGTAAAAATCAATTGATTCCTGGATTTGTAGAGTGATGCAGAACCTTTTCTTCTTCTTTGGGTTTGTTACAAACTCCTCCCTGCTGTGTTTCTCGTTCTCAGGACTTCTTGCTACACTACAGAGTCTGCTTTGAAACAGGGGAAGGGGGGCTATAATGCCAGTCTTAGATCCAAGGAAGAATCCATAAAGTCACTCAACACCCATGGGGTCTTCCATATTCTGTCACCTTGTTTGTCAACATGTGGGCTCTAAAAGGACCACCTAGTGGCTGGATCCATTATTGTATGCTGTCCTAGAACTATAGCCAATAAAGTTATGGGCATTTGATTCTGTCAAGTATTCTTTGTCTCCATAAGCTTTGTTCTGCCCTGCCCTATCAAATCCCTGTTTAAAACCTACCTCTTTGTGGAACAATTTGGCACAATTTTTGCAGTGCTGTACTGTGCCTAAGCCAATGAACAAGCCTAAGTACACATCACTAAAATATTGTTTTCCTTTTTCTCCTTGCCTTCACTTCCCTTCCTCTATTTCTTTAGTGTCAAATTTTATGTTTTAATCCCCTCAGGGAAGAGATTTCAACTCTGTAACGGAGTGTTGTGTCGTAAAGTATTGTAGAACCAAGATGGTGAAGTGATTTAAATGTTGCACTAGGATTCCAGGAGACCAGGGTTTGAATCCCCACTCTGCTGTGGAAAGCTCCTGGGTGACCTTGGGCAAGTCGCACTTTCTTAATCTTAGAGGAATATAATGCAAACCTCCTTTGAACAGATCTCACCAAGAAGACCCTAGGATAGGGTCACCATAGGTTGACATTAAGGCACATAGTAACAAAAACAAAAATTCTTGTGTCTCCTGATAGCATTATATAAATGCTGTGATATGAAATAAATGTGAAATTATATAAACGTTCCAATGTGTCTGGCTTGGACTTAGTAATTTGTTGGCATGTGAACTGGCCAGTGATGACGAAGGCTATTTAAAAGAGTCTAGAAAGCTCCAGCTTGATGAAGGCTGGTTTAAAGGTATACATAGTTATTGACCTTTTGCACAATACCTGCTACCAGCAAACTTTGAGGTTGACTGTATCAGTCCCAGTCAAAAATGTGCAAATGTTTGGAAATGACGGCAAAGTCAAAAGTGACAGTGACTGTCAGAAAAAGACCACAGGATTTTACTGCAAATTTTAGAATGATTTATACTGTACACATTATTTAAATATTCTTGTGCAGAAATGCATTACTTCGAGTCACTGCAACAAAGGAACCCCAGAAAGCAGGGCCCGTGTTCCTTACTCCTTAGCATCAGTTCTGGAGCCTGCCTTCATACATGATTGTGTTCAGAATTTAATGACATGGACTTTGTGACAATTTGCATGGATGAATGGGGCATTTAGAAAATAAGCTTCTGTACTTCTGGTACACACAATGCTTTTCAGTAAAACAGATCAATACATTCAGTTATAACATACACAATAATCAATTATAGACAAGAAAGGAGAGACACACTCATGTGTGAATCACTCCTTTCAAAAGTAAACAAAGGTACATAGTAGTAAAACTATACTATATGCACAGGTATATTTGAAACTCACATCTTAGTTTCAGATCATTATGTTTGGTCTTCTGGAGAAGGGTGACAATAACTGTTGGCAACTGTTGAGGACTGAATAAAAACATTATAATCTGCCAAATATCCACAGATGTGGATGTTCTACCCTTCCTGCTTCATGAGATTCACACATTTTTTGTAATAAATGTGGTTGGTTGATCAAAAGGTTTTATGTATTTATTTACACTTTTGGATGAACAAGCATTCCATAAGCCACTTCCATAACCTGCTGCCTTTCATATGAGTTGGACAACAGTCTCCATAATCCCCAGCCAGTACAGCTGCTGCTCTGCATAAGTGCAAGACTGACATATGTCCTTGCCTACTACAATTTGTGTCTTATAATTCCTGACATCCTAAATTTGCTAAATCAGTGAAAGCATTTCAAAAGCAAAGAAATGGCAAAGGAAACTTTGAAAACATTGCTTTGAGTTTGTTAAAAAAAATTTGTGTTCAAAATTTATTATAATCTATTTTTAATTCCATCTTGAGTTTGTGGGAGCAGGGCTGATTTTTATTAGCATAGAAGCTGAGAAAATGTATTCTAAAGCAATAGGCTTAGGTTCAGGAAAGTAATTAAGCATATATATCCATCTTCAGTGGGTGAAAAAAGGGTAAAATCTAGCCAAATGTTTAAATTTCCCCACATTGCAATCAAGAACACTTAAAACATTGCTTCACTTGGTAGGATCCTGCCAGTGAGTGATGGAAGTGAAAGCAGTTTCTGCAGACGCATATATAGAAACTGTGCTAATGTGTTTAGAAAGTGATTTTACTCTTTAGCGTGCATTCTTACTGCTGTTCTTCACGGTGGTATCTTCATGGTGGTATTTGAAAACACTGGCATTCATACTGATGGTGTTGCCAATGGGATGGGAGCCAAGAGACATCAGGAGTTAGTACCAGTGGATTAATCTATGCAGAACTGGCTGTCAGGAAAGGAAAACAAGCTTCTTTGTACTATTGTAGGAAAAAATGGCACCCCTGCTGTCGCAATATCTACCCATATTTAATGTGTGAGTTTTGACAAGGAGGTTAGCTATATTTTTAAAAGTTCAGTGTATGCTGCTCTATAGAGTCTGATACCACAAATTGCCCATTAAAATTATACTTCAGATTCAGCCTGCATTGTCACCTATCTGAAAAAAGATATAATCTCATTCCTAAACTGGATTGATGATCCTGAAACAAAGGACAAGAACTTCATCTTAGAAGAAATGGATTACAGATCCTTCTTTCTGCTAGTTCTTTTTTAAAGCATAAATACACTTTTTTTTCCAGTAAAGAGAGGAGGAGCATTCTTCAGTATGGGCTAATTTCTACCTTCTCCTGAAAGGCAGGAACAAAGGAAGTTGTTTTTAGGGAGGCTTCTAGGAGGATCAGTCCTCTCCACATGGTCAGTCTTAGTTTCCACCTTACTCTGATCAGCATGCTTTCAGCTATCATACATACTCTCTCTCCTTTTCAGCTTCCTTGCCTTCTATACTTAGAAAGGAAAAAAGAGCTTTTATTTTCTTTGCCTCCCTTCCTTTTTAACACCCCTTCCACTTTGGCAATCCCCATTCACTCTTCAGTCTCTTCTCCACTCTGGGTTTTTTTTCATCCCTTCACTGCATCCTTTCTCCTCCCTCCCCTTCTGACTTCTCAGTGAGAATGTGGGCGAGGAGCTGTTGGAGCAGAGTTCAAGTTTGGGTGGCATGGGAAACACCACAGGACTGCAGGAGCCTCTTCCAGAGAATGAGCAGGTGGATGGAGAGGCCTGTGACATGGCAGGTGAGGGAAAATCCCTCAGTTCCACCCAAATGCGCCACAAATACCGAGCCCAAATTAGGCCAGGGTCAGAAGCAGATGCGCAGACTTTACATGCTTCAGAGATGGATGTGAGTACACCAAGGCCCTTTGTTGCCAGGGGTTAGCCCCGCCCCCTGAGTTCCTGACTTGGCTAAAGGACTTACTTAGCAAGGAGGCCATTGCACCACCGCTGCGGGTGCAGACGGCTTTGAAAGAAGGGTCTCCTAGTGTAAACCCCCCCCCAACATTGTCTGACCACTGGGAGCCATCATCATGGGGGCAGGCAAGAATCAGGCAGCTAGTTCTCCCCTTTCCCTTTCCTCCACAATCCTCACCAGGCCTCCAGAGGTTCTGGAAGTAGGCCACAACCACTGTTTCTTGTTATAGGAGGAGTGGGCCCCAGAAGAGACTAGTAGCCTGCACAGACAGCCTAGCAGCTGCAGTGCAAAGCACAGAGGGCCTATCTCAGTGGGGGAGAGTTGGGCAATTGTATTGCCAGTATGGACTCTTTGCATCTAAGGACCTGGGTGCTCTAACTCAGTACCTGGCCCCCCAAGAAGTACAGGAAGAGCACTGCAGGTGCCTCTGAGGTCTACAAAGCCAGTTAATGGATGAGGATTATAGAGAAGAGGAAGAGCAGCTTAGTGATTACTCTGAGGTTTAGGACAGAGAGCTTTCTTTAGAAGAAGACCAGGATAGCCTAGTGATCCCTCCTTCTGCTAGACGCTTCCAGCAAGAGGATTTTAATGTCTTACTAAAGAAGACAATTAAAACACTGGTTCTCAGCATGCCTACTCAGACTTTAGAATGCCAGAAGCATGATTTGCCTCAGGGCAGTGTGGGGAGTGTTTTCACAATGCTGCACATATGCCCTTCTCAGCAGACTTCATGACTGTGATCTGTGAGGAATGGAAGAAGCCTGCTGCTAACAGGCCAAACTCAGGCTGCGTCAAGTGGTTCTCTGTACTCCGTGGCAACATGATGACCAGGCTCCAGGTCCCACAGGTCAGTGGGCCTGTGACAGCCCTCATCTCTTTCTCCATTTATGTGAAGGATAAAGAGGACTCTGAGAGACACTGAAAACAGGCAGATGTGGCATTCAAGAAAGTTCGCAAAGCAGTTTCCTTAGCATTAAGGATGGCAGCTTCCATCTCTATCATGCTGAGAGTTCTGATCCTGTGGGCCAAAGAGTTCATCAAGATGATCCCCTTGAGCTAGTCAAGGTTAGACAAGGCATTAGTAAGCTTCCAAAGGTGTCAGTCTTTACTTCAAACTCTGGCCTTGATGGTATCCAGTTCTGCTTGTGAGTTCAAGCTGTGGCTGTGGAAGTCAGGCACCAGGTGTGGCTGAAGAATTGGAATGTAGATTCCAGAGCCAAGCACAGCCTCAACTTTGGGTACGAAACTTCTTGGTGAGTCTCTTGATCTGGGTACTTGGAGATAACAAGAACAAGGTGCTCATCCATGGGAAGAAGAGGGAGGACAGGAGGCCTGCCAGACAGGGCCAGTCCTCCTTTCATTTCTCAGGGCGTAGCTAATTCTCCCATTTCTCTTCCTCCTTCAGATAGAGGGACTTCAGAGGCTTCAGGCATCAGTAGGGAGACACCAGCCCAGACAGCAGTCTCCCAAAGCACTGGAAGATCCCATGCAAACACTTCCAAGAAGGGGCAACACAACAGCCAGCAAGCATGACTCTAACGCTCTAGTAGGCAAAGGTTGCAGGGTTTTGAGGATGTGTGGAATCAAACAAGCTCAAAGCATTGGGTGCTCAACACCCTCAGCCAGAGATACAGACTAGAATTCTCATATATTCCTCTAGACCTTTTGCTTCAAGATCCATAGAACCATTCAAGGCAGTCTCTAGCTGGAGGCATTCAACCTCAGGCAGATTGGGGCCATAGAGGAGGTACCTCAATCACAGAAATTCAAAGGCTCTTACACCATCATCTTCCTGGTCCTGAAGAAGAAAATGGCTGTTGGAGGACAATTCTGACCATTAGAAGGGTCAACAAAATCATCAAGAAGTGTTTCCAGATGGAGATGCTGAAGAGTATCTTGCAAGCCATCCGACAGGAGGACTTCCTGGCCTCTCTCAAATTAACAGAAGTGTATTTGCATATAATGATCTATCCAGTGCATCCTGGATTCTTTCTTTTCACCTATGCAGGGAAGCATCTTCAGTACTGTGCCCTTCTGTTC
Organism: Ctenosaura bakeri; assembly: GCA_948474755.1. NCBI lineage: Eukaryota > Metazoa > Chordata > Lepidosauria > Squamata > Iguanidae > Ctenosaura > Ctenosaura bakeri. The sequence continues at coordinate 160,915 of CAOLHI010000011.1, read as the reverse complement.
AATCTGAGCTCAGCAGTTAGAGTCTTCACCAAGATAATAGTAGCCCCGGTGGCAGGTGGAAGAAGAGCACATGTCCATGTTCATCTGTATTTGGACAACCTGCTGATGCATGTGATGTACTTTCAGGAGGGCCAAAGGGATGTACAACAGGTGCTGGACTTGCTGGACTGCCATGGCTTTCTGGTGAACCATGCAAAGAGCAACCTCACCTTGGTGGAGAGGATCCAGCATCTGGGAGCAGTGATTGACACTAGCTCAGGTACAGTACCTCCACCTCCAGAGAGAGTCCAGAGCATCAAGAGGGACATTTCTCATGTCAAGCAGAAAAGGAAGATGGACCTATCCACTCTAGTGCATTTCCAGGGACTTAGGATTGCAGATACAGATTGTCTCCTGTGGGTGAGATTCTACTCCAGACCTCTGCAGTGGTTCCTCTTTCCACATCAGTCAGCCATAGCAATCAAAAAGCCACCAGCAGATCAAGATGCCAAAGGAGATGGTTGAGCCTCTGGCCTGGTAAACCTCCCCACTGATCCACAGAGGGAGATCCTTCTGGGATCCTTTGAAGGTCAAGATCACAACCAGTATCAGTCTGCGTAGATGGGGCATTCATTGGATAGCTCTCCTGGCTCAAGGAGTTTGGGAAAATGAGGGAGCCCAGAGCATAAATTGGCTGGAGTTGAGGGCTGTCAGGCTAGAACTGATAGTATTCCAGCAACAGATGGAGGGGAGATCGGTCCTTGTCAGGTCATAGCCAAAGCCCACATCAACCACAAGTGGGGAGTACATCCCACCATCTCAGCAACTTTTGCATATAACATGCCCTGCTTGAGATTGAGATTTGCAGGGTGACTACTTGGCTGCCACCTGCCTTCGTTAGGCGCTACAGACTGGGTTACTTAGCCTCAGCTGAAGGTACCTTCAGGCAAAATGATTCCTTCAGGAAGTGGTAGATCATTGAGAGATCCCTTGCCCCAGTAGGCAGTTTTGTACATCTCATATTGCAGGATTTTCCTTCCTTTCCTCTGGAAAAAGAACTGTTTGTCTTATCTATGAGATAGTCCTTTTCAGTAGAAGAGGAGACAGGCATCCTCACCACCCTTGGTCACTCAGACAAAAATTTGGTTCATAGTTAATCCAGGATTGGAATGGAATGCAGAATACCTCTCTAAATGTCACTTGCCTGTGAGATGTTATCTGGCAATCTCTTTCCTCCCTTGTTTGAGTATTTCGGTGCATTTTAAAATGTTATATACATTTCCCCCCTGAGCACTTTTATTGGGAGCCTGTTGAACATCTAGAATGATATGGTGCATCTGTATAACATGAGTCGCGTGATTGGTGGCACGATGGAGTATACAAATGGTGTGGAATAGCTATGCATGTGAAAGTTGGTACTGTGCTATCCCCCTGTTGGATCTTGACCAGTGTCTGCTTTCTCTCACTGCTGCTGTGCAACTCTGGAAAAATACTAGCAGATGCTAGCATAGAGAGCAGCAATGGGATTTCAGCTATTTATTATATTATATTATATTATATTATATTATATTATATTATATTAATTATATTATATTATATTTGTATGCTGCCTTTCTCCTGGAATCGGACCCAAGGTGGCTTCCAACAATAAATTAAAATATAAAAACATTTAAAAAATTAAGAAATACTCAGAGGTGGATTACCAGTTCCTGGTATTCATTGGTGGTCTCCTATCTGAGTACAGTCTTCCCCCACATTCGTGGGTTCCGCTTTTGTGAATTTGATTATCCACAGTGCCCGCTTACCTCCCCCCATTCTCCCCCTCCCATTCCCTGGCCTTTTGCCCAGGCACAGGGAGGAGGAAAGATCTTCGCTCCCTTGCACTCCCCCCCCCCGCTGCCGGCAGGAGTGTGCAGGCAGGAAAATCATCCCTTCCCTGCACTTCCCCCTCCACCCTCTGCGCAGGCACACCGGCAGCAGCCAGCAGGAGTGCAGAGAGGAAGATCTTTCCTCTCCTGCACTGTCCTGTCTGTCACCCACACAGTAGCGCTGGCAGCAGCTGGCAAAAGGGTGCAGAGAGGAAGCTCTTCACTCCCTTGCACTCCCCTGCCCATCGCCCATGCGGGTTTATGGAAAAAAAGGAAGGAAGTGTGGGTGCAGGCAGGAGAGCACAGGAGAAAAGCTCCTTCACTCTGCTGCTTGTCACCCATGTGAGAGCACAAAAACAAGGCAGGGCATGGGGGCAAAAAGCAAGAGACTGGAGGGGTGAAGTTTTTTTCCCCTCTGTACTCTTCTGCCTTTCCCCAAGGGGGCAGCAACCAAAAGAATGAGGGAGGGGGGAGTGCTAACCAAGGGGGGAGTTATTTGCAGTTTTTTGACATTTGTGGGGGTTCTGTGCACGTATCCCTCACGAATGCAGAGGACCTACTGTACTAACCAGGGATGACCCTACTTAGCTTCCAGAATCACGCTGGATCTGGTGGTTTTTGTGTTTTTAGGCCCTCATATGATAATTAAATAACACTAAATATTTTAGGCAGAATTTAATAGCAGTCTCAGTCTACAATCCCTAAATACAGGGTTTGGTGGGTTGATTTGTTACTAGTGGTGAATTTCTGTAGGAATTTTTACATGCAAAATGGTTTTAGAGATTTGTTTATCTCCTTAACAGCTGTGTTAGATAAGTATGTATCCCGTGATAGAAGTGGCAAACGGGGGTTGAGGAAGAGTGGAGTATTTTTACAATTTAATTGGGGCTTGAAGCCTAAACACAGTTCTTTGTTTTTTCCACTGGTCCAAGCACTTGAATCTTAATCATGTTTCTCCATCCTGCCCATTATTTCTTTCTCTCTCGGATTCTGTTAAGATTGGAAGTGAGCCTATCTCATAGAAAGTTCCAGGAAGAAACACTGTGGGTAGGGTTTACCTTCTCCTCACCAAGGCACCTGTTTTGCTTTTAAATCTGCTGCATAGATATATAGCCCAGCTTAGAGAGCTAGCATGATGAAGTGGTCTGATCATTGGACTATGACTCTGGAGACAGGGTCTAAATCCCTGCTTGACTATGGAAACCTGCTTAGGCAAGGCACACTCTCTCAGCCTCAAAGGAAGGCAAAGGCAACCACACACACTCCCTGAACAAACCATGCCAAAAAAAAAACCTTGTTAGGGTGGATAAACCACACCTCACCGTATCCCCAGGTGGACACAGAGCTGGCTTGAACCCCCAAACACAAGGTGGGAATGTAGAAGAGAGAAGGAAAGATACACAAGTTTCTTTGGCCAAAGGAGCCACCCAAGAAAGGAAGGAAGGATGATTTATTCTTTCAGGCTTCCCTTCTTACACCATTTCTATGTTTATATTACAGAAAAGAAAAGATTAATGCATCAGCATTGGCAGAGTCACAGTCTGCACATGGGTTACATTCTTTCTGACTCTAAACTTCTGGAGTCTACATGACTCTGTTATATCCTAGGTCATTCTCAAAGATATCTTTCACATTAGCAGTGTCTTTCATTTGTACATACTGATCACTGACATTCACTGAATAATTCTAAAGCAAAGTTGTTTGAAGACCTCTGAGTGTCGAAATGCCAATTAATATCACAGTTAATTGTTAACACATATCAATTCTATAGCAAATTACAGAGCACCAAATTTTAAGCCTAACACCCTGTAATAGATTTGTCTTAGGGTTGCCGTGAGTCAGAAATGACTTAAAGGCACACTACAACAATAACAACATAAACCACCTTCTTTCCAACAAGATCAAGGCATCATATTTGGCTGTCCTCCTTCCCCTCAAACAACCCTATGAGGTAAATGGGGTTAAGAGAACACAACCGGCCCAAGAGGTCTTACTCAGTTTCATAGCTTATGGGGACTGGAACCTGGATCTCCAGGTGCTAGCTGCTACACCATACTGGCTACCAACATTGAGGACTCTGTGGCCCTCCAGTTTTTGGGCTGCAACTTCTATCATCCCTCACTGTTGCCTATGTTATTTAGGGCTAATGGCAGTTGCAATCTAACAAGATCAGCAGGGCCACACATTCCCCAAGCCTGATGCAAAACACTCAGCATTACCCTTCCCCTTTCTCTTTCTATTTTCCCTAAATGACTGGGTCAGATGTTGTTTAAAGAAACAGATTTCTTGTTGTCACATGTTGTTTGAATCTTAGTCACCTACACAGTTGTGTGCTGTCCGTCCACCACCACCACTCTGGCTTTTGTAGAAAGATGCTTAAAACACTGAATTAATTGATTTCCATGGATATATTACAGTTTCTGTTCTCACATATTTTTCTATCACACTTTTTTCCAGACCGTATACACCTATGAGAGGGTCCTTGTCCAACGTGTGGTTTGACAGATATAAGATCTCTAACGATTGCCCAGAACATATTGAAACCATTGATTCAATGTGTCAAGCACTTACAGGTTTGATTGATGATGAAGTTAAAAATGGCATCAAGAAGAACAGGATACTCTTGGGTAAGATTTTAAAAGAAGAAAACCTTTAAGAGAGCTCATTCTGCAAGCTGAGCCAAACCTGAAAATGTGGTGAGTGGAGTTGGAAGCTTTGAGCAGCCAAAAAAACTCCTTAATGCTTGGGTAGAGTTTCTGCTAATGCCTTTTAGTTGCTTTCCTCAGCTCATTTTCACTGGTGCGTTCTTACATTTGGTTTAAATTGATTGATGATATTGTGAATTGATCATATTAATGTGGAATTTTTTTATCTTATAAGCTGCCCTGGGAAAACTGAAGCCTTGAAAGGGACTAAGAGGTGCATTAAATACAAAAATTAAATGCTAATTATTGAAATTTGTAGTTCTGTGTAAGCTGTCTCTGTCCTTAACATGCTTTATTATTGTCCTCTTTTCATCCTTTCAGTGACCTACCAGATTCTAAGCCATCTATTCTTTCTTTTTTTGGTCTTTCCCTCTAAAAGAAAGTTTTCAACTGATGCAAATTGAACTCATTTCTTGTGCACATAGCTCAGTGTAGGGTTGCCAGATTTTTAAAGCAGCAATATAGAACAGTCAGTTGCCTGCTTAAGACTGGCTGGGGACACAGGAGCCTCATGAGAGGAGACCCTCTTACAAGATCTCTTGGTTCTAGCAAGATTTGGGAACTCCACAAATCCAGGAAAATGTTGTGATAGATGCTGGCCATCTCAAGATCAGGAGTTTTTATTGTTGTAAGTGTTCTGTGGGTACTGCTCAGCGTTGGCAAGAGAGGAGGCAAGGCGGACATCAGCCACACTCTTTGACAGATACATTCTGGCAAGATTTGGTATGTTACGTGAGACCACTTTGTTTCATACCAAATGCTCAGGATTCAGTTGTTGGGAGCCAGTGCTCTCACTGCATCAGGAAATACAGGCTTTGGAGCAACCTGTCTGATTCCTCATACAGCATGTGAATTCAGGCCTCCAAATATATTATGTCCCTTATACAAAAGGATACCTGGGAGCCCTCACTCAGTGGTATGCCTTATCAGTAGAACAGAGATAGGCAAGTGAATGGAGAGGTAGCAAACAGCTTTCACTTTGATTTTCCAGAGATGCCTTTTCATTCCAAATACATGAAAATGAAAAGCCAGTGATTAAATGCCAGTACTGCAGCCACAGTGTTGTGAGTTCAGTTCTGCAGGGCTCCAGGTTGACTCAGCCTTCCATCCTTCTGTAGTTCGGTAAAATGAGTACCCAGCTTGTTGGGGGCAATTAGCTAAAACACATTGTAAACCACTTAGGGAGTACTTTGCACTGATAAGCAGTATAGAAATGTAACTGCTATTGCTTTTGCTATGAAAAGTGATATGCTGTTCTTGTCCTCAGTAGCAGTATACCCCAAAGCTGGCTCAGCCTGTTTGTTGACATAACAGAAGGCTAAAGAAGACAGGTGAAAGTTTTGTTGTACTTGAACAATGTTTTATTTATATTTTTATGTGAATCACCTTTCTCCCATGAATGGGAATTCAGTGCAGCTGCCAATTAAAAAAAAAATGGAAAGCCAAGAGAAAGATGTAAAAAATCATGTTAAAAAAAGAAGAAAAAGCAAGATAAAGCACCTGTCTATTTAAAAGCTGTTTCTGTTGCAAGTAAGGTCAGTTGCCAAAAGTATGCCTGACTACAATAGTTTTTGTCCGCGAGCAGTCAGATAACAGGGAAGGAGCCAGGCTAGCCTCCCTGCAGAGAGGGAATTCAGTGTCTGAGAACAGCCAAGTTGGAAGGCCCTTATTACAAATCTATGCTGTAGATTTAAAGGCTCTACTCCAGTCAGTCTTAGTCAATGAATCACTAATTGTCTTGTACCTTCAAGTCATTTTTTAACTTACAGCTACCCTAGGGCAAACCCATCACAGGGTTTTCTAGAGCTAAGAATGCGTGACGCACCCAGCATCACCTAGTGAGTTTCAACGGCTAAGCAGGGAATCAAACCCTGGTCTCCTGAGTCGGAGTCTTAACACTGAAACCACTATACCATTCTGGCTCTCCAAATCACTGATGCCATCTCTTTAAAAAAGACCTATCTGGCCAGTTTATGTGGATAAGTGTCAACAACATCCATCAAAGGCTGTGTGTGAACAAAAACCCTGCGTTTTCCTCTTCTGCACGTACAAGTTCTTTTGGTTATCTTTTTGCTGTACTCAGTGGTGGGGTATAACTATATATATTTCTGCTACCTGTAGCAAAGTCCTTATTTCCTCTCGTCTAATTTTTGAGTAATTATTTTTTCTGTTTGCTTCTTTTTTCCCTCTCTCTCTTCTTTCTCGTACTAGTTTGGTAGGCCACAAAAATCCTGATCCAATCCAATTCATCCTTGCCACCTGTAGTCACTTTTATGAGCAGCCAGTGAAAATAAACTTTCTGTGACAGAGCGGTAGACTCAACAGTATGCCAAGAAATACAGGCATGTTTTTGACCCCTTGTTTCATTATAATAACATGAGACATGCAGCCACTCTTGTGTTTATTGCTAGCCTTCTCCCATCACTACTGAACCGTGAGAGAAAAAACGGGAAAGTTGCTCATTTCTTATAAATACTGGCATGATCACTCTCTCCTGTATATAAATGAGAGGTGAAGAAATACAGCACTGCACAAGCTGGAGAAAGAGGATATTGTCAATAACTGAAAATAGAAGGATTTGAATGAAAACAGTTCCTGGGCAAACTGCCTGTCTATTTCCATGACTTTGTATGCCCCAGTCTTGCTCCTTCTCTTAAATGTGTATCTTTTCTGCATTATCATGCAGTATGTGAGGAGTGTGATGTTTAATGTTCAGAACTTTGGAAGGTTTGCCACAACCAGCATGACTTCCTTTGAAAACATTGTTAGATTGCCCTTCCTCCTATCAAATTTCAGAGGGTGTTAAAACAAATGCAAAAAGCAGGAAAAAGAACATGAAACTTTGAGAGAGACACTAAAACCTGCATAGTTGGAGCTGTAGAATTGAGTGCAGTACCTGGATAAATTTAAAAAAAAAATGCTTTAGTCTGACACCTAAACCGTTGCCCATGTTACGCTAAAGTGAAGAACAAAGAGCACTCTATAGTTCTTGGGCTGCCAGTGGCAATACAACTGCTATCCGTGTTGCTAATCCATGTTGTTAATAACCTTGTCAGCTGATTTTCTGTCTGTGAAATTTGGCACAGATCACAAAACTCTGGGAAAACAAAATCAAAAGTAATTAGAAATTTGCTTCCAAATTTATCAAGCTTCTTTTTGTGGTTTTTGGAGACAAAACAAAATGGAGGTGGATCCTATGCCTTATTTTAAATAATTGCTACTCTTTGAAGTTTGTAAGAACATCTGTTTCCATTATTTAAGTTTCTTTTCAGGAGAGCTATCTGGGATGGTCAAGGAGGGACCTGGGATCCACAGAAATGGTTTTGGGGGCAGTGTGCAGCCCATGGGTTATGTGATTCCAGCCACTGAGCTGTCTGGATAGAGAAAGCCCTTTGTAGACTATTTTAAAGGCAAAAGATTTATATGATCTGAAGAGAAATCAGAGAATTATAGAAGACCTTAAAGAATGGACAATTTGATGTGAGAATACATGTTCTTCTTCAGATATTATAGTCTCTGATCCTTTAAGGGGTTAATTATACAAATGCATTGTTCAACCCTCAAAAATCAGTACCCTATTAGTAGATGGTTAACCTCGTAGTTATCATTGTCTTCTGTTTGTAAACACATTTTAGTCAGGTACCCTTGATTGATTTCCTCTTAATACGATCAAGAATTCTGTATGTGAGATTGTTAATGCTTCTTAATAAAAATCTACAAAATTTTGGAACATTTTTTTTTGTCAGAGATAATCAGATGAGCACATTTGTCTCTGCAGTAGAAAGAATTAGAATTTGTTGCAACTTGTAATGCTTAAGGTGTTTAATAATTTCTTCAGAGAAGAACAATGTATGAAGACCCTTTCAGCGAATGCTTTTTTACTCTCGATTATTTCAAAAATTAGATATGTTTTGTTCTTACAGATTGTCCAATAGGTCAGATGTGAAGTAAAGTACTAATAAACTAAAGTACTAATGAAATGAGGTATAGGTCTTGAAAAATGCCAAATTCAGTGTTGTTCATCACATTTGATACCGTCTTGAGTCCTACATTTGATAGCATCTTCAGTCCTACCTAAAAACCTGCATCTTAAAGTGAGCAGAGAATTGAACAGGTAGCCAGTGAAGCTTTTTAAACAGTGGTGTTATATGACTGAGCCAGACTGCATCTATCCAAAGTCTGCTAATCCTATTGTATAAGAACTGAGGCTTCTGTACAGACTTTAAGGGCAGCCTCATTTATGTATAAGCCTTATGGGCAGAGGTTGGAAACCTGCCACAGTGGATAAAAATATCTCTGTATCAAAGAGCCCACCTAAGCCTCCAGTGGCAATGGCAGATCTAGGAGTACACCAAGTCTGTGAACAGCAGGAGGAGAGTTGTAGGGGTCCCAACCAGAATAGGCTGATTACTATTTCCGTGCATAGGAGAAATTCCTATACACAGAACCTGCATTGTGTTAGAATTTATCTTCAGTGATGGGTATTCGTCAAACTCATTACTAAATTCAGGCACTGGTTCATTACTTTTACAATCTGATTCAGTAGGCAAAGGGATCTTGTAGCACATTGATACTGAGAGAAAGAAGTTGTTAGCATAAGCTTTCATAGACTTAAGTCTACTTCATCAGGTGAATGGAGTGAAGAGCAAGTGGTATGTGTGAACAGCAGTAGACATGCAAAACTTGTGAGTATGGTGATGAGGTGACAAGTGCAGTTTTAATAATGGCTCTACAACTCAATACAGTTTTTTTAAAAAATCTTGGATATAAAAGTTAAAATACAATCAAGCTAACTGATTTTTAAACGCCAGTTAAAAACACAAGTTCAAACAGCATTAAAAGACATTTAAAACACAATAAAATAACAATCTTGCTTTCCTCACCTATTAAAAACTGCTGCTGCCAGCAAATGCCTTCTTAAATATAACACCTGCTGGAAGAAAGACAGCAGAGAGGGGGCGGTCAGGCATCCCAGGGAAGGGAAAGGAGTTCCACAGCTTGGGAGCAGCTACCAAGAAATCTCTCTCTTGTAACCTCACTGGATGTACCTGGGACAGTGGTGAGACTGAATGAAGACCTTCTCCCACAGATCTTAGAGCACAGGCGGGCTCATATAGGGAGATATAGTTCTTCAAATAGTTTGGACCCAAGCCATGTAGGGCTTTAAAGCTCAAAGCCAGCACTTTGAATTCTGCTGTAAACAGATTGGCAGCCAGTCGAATTATTTTATTGGATGAATTATGTGCTCCCGATAACCTGCCCTAGTCAGCAATCTAGCTGCAGCGTTTTGAACCTGCTGAAGTTTCCAAACATCTTCCAAAGGTAGCCCCACATAGAGTGCATTGCAGTAATCCAAATAGGATGTAATCAAGGCACGTGTTACTCCATCCAGATCTGAAACCTCAAGGAAGGGGCACAGCTGGTGCATGAGTTTTAGCTGTGCAAACACATTCCTGGTCACCACTGAAACCTGTGCATCCAGGCTCAGATCTGAGTCCAAGGGCATGCCCAAACCATGAACCTGAGAATTCAGGAGTAGTTTAACCCAATCCAATGCAAACTGAATTCTTATTCCCTGATCTGCCTTACATGACAAGGAGCATCTCTATTTTGTCTGGATTAAGTTACAGTTTGTCCTCATCCAGTCTATTACCAACAGCAAACACTGGTTTCGTACAGAATCCTAGTTGGTTCAATAAGATTTATGCAGCCTAACTTTGTACAACTGGGGTGGGCAACACATAATTCACAGGCTGCAGTGTGTTTTCCACACCCTTGCTTTGCTAATTCCATGGCACCCTTCTTCCTCTAGAATTGCTTTCCACCATCCACACAACTGAAATGGTGGTAGCTTCCTCCCTTTGTTTCTTTTCCTGAAAATACAGGAGGGAAACAGATGTTCTGCCTTGAAGCTGTAGGAGAGTGTTTTGGCACCTCCTTTACCACAGAGAACTGCCACAGTAGCCACTGAGTTTCATCAGCATATCTTGTGGTAGCCAATACAGCAACCACCAGCTGATTTCAGTGGCTGCTGTGTTGCTCCGGAGGAGTTTCCCAGGAGGTTGGCTATTTCTCCCTCCAACCCCTAGAAGTCCCCCGCCCCCAGCTGAAGAGAATAAGAGTCACAGTTATATTTAAGACATCATCTTTCATACTCATATCTTGGGTAAGTAGGTTAAGAAATAACATCAGAAAACCTTGAATATTTCAGTCTGCAGACTATTACAATGATGTAATTGGTCAAGCCATTGCATGTTGTGTTTTTTCATTAATCTGGTGAAGTGTTTCACATGTCTAAGGTATTGTAATAGATACCTTATTTTATAGATTTTAGTTCTGATATTGAAAGTTGGCTGAGATCTTTGATTTGTCTTTCTCTGTATGTATGTTACAAATTACACTAAGCGCAAGCTTATACAGGTTCTCAGTTAGCTTATGCAGTGAGAGAGCAACATTGAAATCAGATCATTTTGCCTGTAACTGCTCCCAATGTTTATAGGGATTGCAAAACTTGCACTCCAGAGTATTCCTCTAGCACAATGTAGGACGGCTGTGGCAGGGAGCTGTTTTTCCTTCCATGTAGCAGTGGTTGGCCATATCATCCTATATTCAGACAAAAACAGTAGAAAATTGCAACCAGAAGTTATTCCTGGTTTTGTCCACCAGTTTGTTAGACTCTTCTGGAGCTTTAAATTGGGTTTGGGAGCAAATCTGCGAGTCCTTGAAGGGGTAGAAGTGGACATTAATATTTCCTGGACATTGTTGGGGGTCTGGGAAGTCAGAGGACTTTGGGATGGCACAAGAAGGCCTTGGGATTGCATAGGCCACACCTGTCCTAGAAACTTTTTTATTATTATTATTAAAGATATTTATATCCTGTTTTCATTGGACAGTGAAATCGGTTTGATAACATAAATAACATTAACAACAATTTTAAAGAACTAAAAATATATTCCATAATTTCTCATAGCATGAATACCAGACAGTTTTAACACCAGTTAAAACACTTTAAAGTAATGCTTATCTTAGCACAATGGATAAAATCAATTAGGCATGGAAGGATTTGCTAAAAGGCTATGTTCTGACCTGCTACCAGAATGACACCAGCATTTGTGCCAGACAGGCCTCTGAGGGAAGGGCATTCCATAACCAGGGTGCCACAGCTAAGAAAGCTCTCTTGCATGTCCTCTCATAATGTATTTCTCCTACCAGTGCGCACAGAGAAAGACCCTATACAATAGACCTCAGTTCTGTGGCAGGCATATAGAGAGAGAGGCGCTCCCTCAGGTATTGAGTCCCAGGCCATTTAGGGCTTTATACATTGTCATCAGCAGCTTAAATTCAGACTGGAAGTACATTGGAAGCCACTGGAATATCTTTAAAACCAATGTTGCCTGGTTTCTGTATGATGTTCCAGTCAGTAGTCTAGCTGCTGCATTTGCCTTAGTGAGGAATAAACTGTAGGTTTTCTCCTCAGAACCAGCCTTTAGTGTGCAGTATTCCTTAGAGTTTGGAAATGTTATTTGGTGCCAGAGGGATTCTGTTAAAAAGAAAAAGAAAAAAAAGTTTTCCAAGTTTTGGTTGTCCCTAACTTTCAGAAGCCTTATGAAAGCCCCATTGCTTAAAGCATTCCTCACAGAAGGTGACTGCATTATCAGACCTTCATGATGAGTAATGGCAGGTTGCTTTTGCCAGCTAGTGACTTAAGTATATGCAAAAGAAATAGTAACAAGTTTTTAGTGTGCCCCATTTTCCTCCTGCATTTTGAAATACCAAAATGTGTTTAATCTGATGTATGCACAATATGCACTACTGTCTGGGAGTGAATATATACATATGTATACATAGCCTATCTTTTCCACTGTATTTTTATGAGATTTGGGGTGATGGCATCATTCAGTGAGTTGCACAATGAAATAAGCAAAGATCTTGTGAGCAATTAAGACAGTATTTTACTAAGAACAAAGTGTAGCTTGAAGCTTGTGGCTGATGGTGGTTTATATAAAAATTATAGTTAAACTGGCAATCTGTCTACATTTCCATAGCTGAACTGTTCCTTTAGGTTATGTTTGAGAGCTTTCTGTTTCAAAATTATGCCTCTCTCCCTCTGCCCTCCCCATATATAATCGTGTGTGTGTGTGTGTGTATGGGTGGGTGGTGTCTAATTTGGAGATTTGCACTGCAGCCTAAAGGTTAATGCATGGACAGAACCTTTTTCTTTCAGAACAATTGCTCAGAATCTTCAGGGCTTTTAAAGTTTTGTTGCCCTTTTTCAGTAGAATCAATATATTGAGAATACAATAATGAAATTATAGTGAACAATGTAAATTAATAGCCAACATCTCAAATTAATAGTAATTATAGACAAGTTAAATTAGGCAATTGTTAGTACTGTTTTGTGTGTGTGTGTTTTTTAAGAGTGCTGGAAAGATGTTTTTTCTGTGTACCTACAGCCATCTGTCCACAATTAACTGTGCATCATCATAGAATCACAATGATAAACCTAGAGAAGAATAGATATTCTCATGAAATAAATGAGTTTTTGGCTTGGCCCAGGCTTGAAATGAAATCCAGAGCTGAGTAATCAGGAGCTATGAGATCATACATGCCCCCTGGCCCTTTCCCTCTCCCATATGACACACATACCCTTGTTCTTATCTACTGAGTTCCATTGTTATGTGTGCCTGTCACCGGCGTGGGCTAAGAGCAAAGCAAAGAACATTCTAAAACCCACTTTGAAAACGTGAAATTGGTTTGAGAGTGCACCCAGCATCATTTTAATCTGTGTTGGTAGTGGTCACATAATAGTGAATCTGAGGAATCAGGAGTGGGAATTGTGTGGCTCTCCAGATGTTAGACCCAGCAGCCCTATCCAGCACAGTCAATGATGAGGAATGCTGCTGCTTGCAGGCCAAGAACATCTGGAGGGCCACATGATTCTCCTAAAGTAGATGGAATAGGCTGAATTTCAGGCATTTATGATTTATGATTGTATCTTACAATTTACGATTGTAAGATTGAACCAAGCTCTGTACGAGTACCTCATTTGTATGCTTAAATCAGTGTCAAAGTACTCTCTCAAAACCCAGAAAGGAATCTATCCTCTATCAGGTCAAGTTATAATTTTTTATCTGTAGTGCCCATCCTCTTGTCTGTATGGTCCATTTGGATGGGCAGTAATTTTGTAGGTTCTCAGGAAGCAGTCTTTCCTATCACCTACTTCTAAGGGATAGGAGAAACTCCCAGAGACTCCATGGATTGAACTTTGGCCTATCTGTGAGCAAATTGCCTGCTCTTCCACTGAGCTGCAGTCTCTCCTTAGGTGAGAGGCAGGAAGAAGACATTGAAAAGCTGGGCCAAAAGCTTGGGAAGGTGCCAAATGACATTATGTATGGTTTACCATCTAGTGAGCTAGTAGCCATTAAAAAAAATGCAAAACAAGCTTAAAATGACTGGAAATCTCTTCTTAAAAAAAAAAAAAAGGAGGCTCTTCTGAAGTATAAATCTGTAAGAAGGATGCAGTGGTCTTTACTGACATTTGGCAAGGTTATTTCCAAGCTAGACAATATTATAACCTTTACAGCTTGATTAAATGTGCAGCTTACTTAAAGCTGCTGTAAGTATACCTGTGTGTCTGTGCTAGAAAGTAGAAAGTGGTTGACAAGCATTCTGAACATTTGGATTTAGTATGCTCTTTATTATTTATTTTTATTTTAAAATTCTGTAGGTGGTTTTTCAATGGGTGGAGGCATGGCATTGCATTTGGCCTATAGATATCACCAAGATGTAGCCGGAGTGTTTGCTCTTTCAAGCTTCCTCAACAAGAACTCTGCTGTTTACCAGGTATGCATTTGCTAGTTTTGTCTCCCTTACCTTCTGATCTTTAAAAAATCTCAGAGGGTTTCAAAACTTTCAAATTAATATTTTTTTAATGGGATTGCTTAATTTTTTTGTACTATGAATGTTTGTGCTGTCCATAGTTTTAACTGTATTTTGTTTTAACTCACATTTGTGAGCTGACTCTAGTCCCATATTGGAAGAAGGGTGGGATATTAATTAAATTAAATTAATGACTTGTATAAGATAACTTGTTTCTGATCTAAATGCTGTCTGCTCTCTCCTTTTCCATCTTGTGCACATCCCACAAGTTCATCTTCTGTTTTCTGTCCTGTCTCATAATCCTGGAGTAGCCAAAATAAGGATAGCAGAACATTGTTAGATCAGACCAAAGGCCTGTCTAGTTCTGCATCTTATTTCCTGTAGTAGCCAACCAAATGCTCATGAGGAAGCTCTTTGAAGCAAGAGATGGGGGTGGGCAGTAGCCCTCTCTCAGCAAGAGACAAGACATATATCCTTCAGTGTTGGACATAGTGAACAGCACTTTTGACTCGTAGCAACAGATACTTTTGCCCTCCATTAAGGATTCTCTTTTAAAGCTAAGTTGATGGCTATCACTGGATCTTGTAGAAGCAAACTGTATAGTTGAACTATGTGGTGTGTGCAGAAGCACCTCTCCCACCATTCACTGTATGACAGGGTTATATAGCACTAAGTGAGGGGGAAAATATTGACATTCATGAAGCCACCTCAGTTTCCTCTCTGCTATTTATTTGTACAGCTGAGACTTACAGAGATGTTGTAGCTCATTGATAGAGCAAATGGGGCTAAAGAAGATAGTTGTGTCCCTGTTTAAAACTTGCTAGGTGTTTGTTACATGGACAGTAATGCCAATCTAGGTGAGTGGTTGGATATTCTGTGTAAATGGCGATTTCTTCTTTTTTATTATTTATCTCTTCACTTTGTCAAAGATTGGTAACAAAGCAGATGTCTTTTCTGCAAATAGGCACTGAAGAAGGATGGGCAAGTACTCCCAGAATTATTTCAGTGTCATGGAACTGCTGATGAACTAGTCCTGTATTCTTGGGGCGAAGAAACCAACAAGATGTTGCAATCTCTGGGTGTAACAACTACGTTTTTGAGTTTGTCAAACCTTTATCATGAACTGAACAGAAATGAGCTAGAAAAATTGCGAACATGGATTTTGAAAAAAATACCAGAAGAATCCTGAATAATAAACAATAATGGAAAGTGCTTATCTAATATATATAGGTAGCATTTCACATGGATGT
This sequence comes from Ctenosaura bakeri, assembly GCA_948474755.1. Taxonomy (NCBI): domain Eukaryota; kingdom Metazoa; phylum Chordata; class Lepidosauria; order Squamata; family Iguanidae; genus Ctenosaura; species Ctenosaura bakeri. The sequence continues at coordinate 145,234 of CAOLHI010000011.1, read as the reverse complement.
CTCTGTGTTTTACAAAACACTCAGTCTTTTAATATGATTATTTTCTATTTGTTGAAACACATTTTCCCCAAAAATAAATCAGTGAGAATATTAAAATATTATTAAACTCTTGTAAGGATAAATTGCTGTAAATTTTATTAGGTTTATTCCTTAAATTTTCCAGGCCTTGTTTGTGTATGTCTTGTAATTCTGAATAGCATTAAAAAGAATTATCAAGCATTAACAGTCCCATTCTAATATAATGGAGAAAATGTATGTGCTGGGGAAGCCTATATACTCCAATTGCTTTGAACTTATTTCTGTATTAATTTTGTTTTGGTTATTATCAGTCCAAATGATTGCTGGATGTTGGTATGATTAGGTATTCTGGGATACATATGACATATTGATTTGAGATACTAAATTGTTTAGTCACATTTACTCAGAAGGAACACTTGTCATGGCCTATTGTTGATCCTGAATTAGGAATGTAAAAATCTTTTGTTTCTCAGAATTCTGTGGACATTCTTATCTTCAGCCAGTTGTATATCAGATTCCAAGACTGTTTCCTTCCCACATCTGAAATTCATGAGTATTTTTGTGCAAATGTATGCATTTTTCCTGTTAACTTACGTGCCTCTGTGTGCATTTTTCAGACATGTATGTTTTAGTTGTGCACATTTTTCAAATCACACGTTGGTTTGTGCCCATTTTTTTTCTTTGCCACACACATTGCAGTCCTCCAAAATTTCATGTGGATTTCTGAGCCAAGATGTGCTTCGTCCTCTTGGCAGTCTCAAGAGGCACGAAATGGATGTTTTTGTAGGGAAGTGTGAAGGCAACACATTTCTTTCCCTCCTAATCCTGAATATATGTATTCAGAGGCAACTTCAGTAGGATTTATACTCTGGTATGTTTATCATTACAACTTAAACCTAGAGTTTGGTCCATGATGGAATACTCAAGAATGTTTTTTTTTTCTTTTTGTGCCACACCTGCACCCCCACCTCTAACTCTTTTGAGAAGACACACACTCTGCACTATTGGAAACAGATATTGAAACTCTCATTGCTTTTAGAAACAGATTTTCATGCAACCTGAGGAAAAGACTGCCCTTTAAGAACCACAAACATAGCCTGTCATTTCATATACTGAGGTAGTTTCAAACTCTTTGGAATCATGGCTTACTCTCATGGACAGTCATCTTGTGCACACTTCAGTAAGCTCTCATTAAAGACAGTGAGGATCTGTGAGTAAATACACTTCTTATGATTACATAGCATGAGAATAATGTTGTGAATATTCATTGTGTTGGATCCACACTTTGTCATTTTTAGAGTAGACCCAATGAAATCATTGGGTATTAAAATTAGTCTTGACATGTTCTATTCATGTCAGTGTGACAGTCCTCAGACAAAATCTGGATCGCACCCATTGTGCCTGAAAATGTTTAAATAAGTAGCTTTTCTGTCCTCCTCCTGAGAATGTCTTGAAGCCATGTTTTTAATGGCAAATTACAGCATGCAAGCACACTGCCGCTCAGTAACAATAACAGTAATGAGCCAGTCCTCTTCTTTAACCTTCAGAAGTAATTTTTCCAGGGGACTTTTTCAAAACCAGTATATCATGTAGCTTTTCATTTCAGTCTACAGAGTTGAAGGCCATTTGGCAAGACGTAATGAAACAAATGAGTAAGCTTAAGCACCCCATTTCATGATGCCTTCTGGAACTGCCACTTGTGTTGGCAAAGTACATAATTCAGCAAGCAATGAAAATGACTTCAAATTGGGCTTGAATTCTCTTGGGCTCTGTAAATGTTTTCTGTTCTACTTGAAAACAAAATGAGTTGAATGGTTATATTTTGTTTTAATCTATGACACTTATGTATTTTTTTAAAAAAAAGAGTTACAATTCATGAACAGATATTTGCTTTGAATAATGGTTCTTCTCGACTAATGTACTGTTTTAGAGAGCTGGTTCTGGAAAACAATTGCAGGTAAGCCAGAGATCAGTTGAATGCAAGTCTGAAATCACTTGGTCAACCCTAACATTAATTGTAACAGAACTGGAACAAATAAGAGGGTTTGGAATAAAATTAGTCACTCTTTCAAACTATTTGCACAGTCAGGTGATTCAGAAAGAAGAAAGAGTAAGAAAATAGGTTGCAAGCCAAGAAAGGAAATTCACAGGGGAAGGGGGAGGAGTATGAAAAAAAATTGAGAAGATGTGAAAAATACTAGAGGTTTCTAAGCTGTTGAATTTATTATGGGGTTGTGGGAAGAACCCATTGATTTTAGCCACCCGGAAGAAAAGTAATCTCAACATTGCTCTTTAAAGTACGCAGCATGTAAAACCGTACATATCTGAACATAAATGTGCATAAATGACCTGCTAATATAACAACAGTCATCCCTCCATATTTGCTAGGGTTAGGGGCACGGGAGGTCCAGGAAAGTGAAAAAACCATGAATAACTCGAGGCCCTCCGAAACCATATTTAACATAAAAAAGTATGACCATATTCAACCCACCATGAGTTCCTTCACAAGCCAGAAGTGGGTGGCTGGTGGGGCTTACTGCCACCTCCACTGCTGCCACACACCATGTTTAATAGGGACTTACAAGTCTCATTAACAGTTTCTCAGTCTCACAAGGCTTTCAGTCCCTATTAAAAATGGCATAGGGAGGCACCAGAGGTGACAGCAAATGAACCATGAATAATCAAATCTGCAAAAATGAACCCTGAAAATGTGGGGGGCTGACTGTAATACATTCTCAGCTAGAGGTGAAAAATCATTTTTTAGGCCAAAGGTCCAAAGAAGTTACTGATTAGCAAATGGCTGGGCATTACTCTTAGAGAATAAAACTAGCTGCTTACAGCACCCAACAAACAAATATCACCCAAATCCCTGGGCGAAGCTTTGGTAAACCACTTCTTTGGACTACCAGTCTCAGAATCCCTCATTCCTGGCCATGCTGGCAGTAAAATTCTGGAACTAGGTAGTCTAAAAAGTACCTTTCTTACAGTGGATTGGGTCTCACAATGACCAGCCAGTTGCCTCTCAAAAGCCCACAAGCTGGGTAAAGAAGGCATTGCCCAATATTACTGCTGCTTCCCAGTAACTGATGTCCAGTGAAAGTTGACTGCTTCTAACCTACTTCTGTATAGTTTTCTTGACTGTTAACCATTACATTTCATGAATTTCTCCAGTCCCATTTTACAATAGTGTCCATCACAAGATAACTGTGGAAGAGTCAATCGCCAGATGTGATTGTGTGATGTGGTAGAAGAGGAAGACTTGAGGAGTAGCAATACGAGGAAAAGAGATCAGGGATGAAGAAAAGGAGTGGCCAAAGAAGGGGTTTGAGGGAGTGACGAACAAGATTTCTGGACAGGGAGGCTGTTCAGTTAACAGGAGAAAGAGTGTGGCATACAGCAGTAGATAGAGGGTGGACTGGAGAGCACCTCATATGTTTGTTGTGTGTCTTCAGGTTGTTTCCAGCTGATGGCAAGCTTAAGGTAACTCTATCACAGAGTTGTGTGTATGTGTTTGCATGATTTGTTCAGAGAGAATTTGCTTTTGCCTTCCTCTAAAGCTGAGTGAGTGTGACTTGCCCAAAGTCATCCAATAGGTTTCCATGGCCAAGCTGGGATTCAAACACTGGTCTGCAGAGCTTAGTCAAATGTTCAAACCACTGCACCACACAGGCTTTCCCATCTCTTATATACTAAATCATATGAGAGAGAATGGATGATAAAAACCCCATTGCATGTGTGTGTGTGTGTGTTTTGGGGAGAAGTATAGTAAGACTAGTATTTGGCATGACATGAATTAGCTGCTACTGTGCCGTAAACTTCAGTACATAAGAGCCAGTGTAGTGTAGTGGTCAGCATGTTGGGCTGGCACTTCTAAAACAGGTTCTAGTCACCACAGAGCTGTAGGGGCTTGCTAGTGTATCTTGGGCCAGTCATTTTCTTTGTCTGGCCCACATGGCAAGTTTATTATGGAGTAAAGCTATCTTGATCTCACTGGAAGAAAAATGGCATATAAATGTAAAACAAAACCCACCAGCCCTCCTCTACTGAGTCACAGAATTCTCCCATGCTCCTTTCTCAGCACCAGTGGCTTTTGGTGGTTGATAAATTCAAGATTTGGATAATCCTGCATGGCCAGATAGAGTTATCAATCATTACTAGTCGCAGAGGCTATACATTACCCAAAAGATCAGAGACAGTGTGTTTCTCAGTACCAATTGTTAAAGAATACAATTGGGAGAGTGTATTTGTACTACTATTCCACCTGTGAGCTTCCTAGAGGTATTAGCATAGCTGGTCATTGTGGAAACTGAATGCTGAACTAGGACAGCCTTTGGTCTAATCCAGCAATATGTTCTGCCTATCCTTAAGAAACCCAAACAGCATCTTCCATGCAGGCTTAGGGAAACCCCAAGGTAGAAATAAAAAGTGATCTTATTTTAACTATCATACTCTGAGATACTATGGTTTTAGTCTCATAAGCAAATTTTATTTCAGAATCAAACCAGGACAAGTTATACAGTACCGGCACAATATATTATCAATTGAAGACTGTGTGCTTACATGTCAGCCATTTCCAATGCACAGGGCTTAAAAAAAAACTCACAAAAATGGCTGAGACAAAAAAAATCAAGGTTTTTTGAAAAAAATATCTGGGTACCTTTTTGTTCAAAAGCAAGGGAATATATTGGGACAAAAAAGTTGTTTTCCAACAAACCACACTGCCAAGATATGATAATCATTTTATTCACATATATCATGCCCTTTCTCCTAGTATCAGGCCTCAAGAATTTAAATACTGTTTAAAGCATTTACAAACCCAGCTGTAAAAAGATTTGAATAGTTGTTGAAATACAATGAATCCATAGAATTAAAACTTTTTTTAAACAAATCCTTTAAAAAAAAAACAAAGATAAAAAGCAGCAAACCATTAAAAGCTCTTGCTGCCAGTTTCTAAAAAAGCCTTTTGGAACAGAAATATTTTCCCTTGTCATTGGAGGAACAGAAAGGAGTGGGACATGCTACCCTTCTGAGGGAGAGAATTCCAAAGGCTGGGAACAGCCACCAAGAAGGCCTCTCCTGAAGTCCCACTAAAAGTGCCTGTGAAGCTGGTGGGGCTGAGAGGAGAGTTTCCGTGAAGGTCTTATCGCCCAGACAGGCTCATGTAGGGAGATACGGTCCTTCAATAACCTGGTATAGGGCTTTATGCCAGTAGTTTGAATTGTGTCTGGAAAGAAAACCTCTGCCAGTGAAACAGATGCAACAAGGGAGGTATGTACTTTCTGTAGCCCTCCATGCTCCAATTAACAATCTGGCTGCATCTCCTTGAGCCAACAGAGGTCTCTGAAGACCTTTCAAAGACAGACCTACATACAGCACGTTACAGTGATCCAAACATGATACAACTAAGACCAGATCAAACATTTCCAGGAACAGGTGCAACTGGCAGATTTGCATTAATTGTGCAAACACACTGGCCACCACTGAAACTTGGACCTCCTCCTCAGGGCTGAATCTTATAATTTATCATTCTCAATGGATTCAGGAAACAAGTAGTGTATATTATAACTTTATCCACACTACTAGCCTCATTCCTAGTCACTGTTAAAATACAGTATTATCCCAACTAGGATACACTGGAATTCTCATTGGGGTCAGAAAATACTTCACATCTCAATGCAAGTTTTTTTGGCAGGGAGAATCCTGGTGATGATGGTTAAAGAAAGCTTAAATACAACTCAGCAATTCAGTGGAGTCTGCTTCTTTGGAGGTTTTTAAGCGAAGGCTGGATGGCCATCTGTTGGGAATGCTTTGATGTGTGTTCCTGCATAGCAGGGGGTTGGACTGGATGGCCCCTGTGGTCTCTTCCAACTCTATGATTCTATGATTCTAAGAAATGAGCAACCAGAGTTTGGTGCAGGATTGAATAGAATGGAGCATCCTGCACAAGGGCATTCTTAGATCCTTGGAACCTGGGACAGGAGCGGCCCGCAATGCGATGTTTTGCAGGTCCCTCTTGTTCTACACAATGTAGCCAAAACTTGATTGCATTGTTCTTGCCTTTATTTCCATCAAAGCAGGATGATAAGATGGGAGATACAATTGTTACCACGTATGGATTTCTTTATGAGGTGCTCTTGTTTGTGTTACATAATTTAGTGTGACTTAACTTCCAGAAGTCAGAGCAGCATTGATGATACGATGATGATAACTGGAATTATTCCAAAGGCTGAAACGCATTTGTGCTGACAAAAAGTGAAAAAGAAAAGATAATAGGCAAACCTTCTGTAAATGTGTAATGAAATCATCTTTGGCTCAATCTCACCTCATTTTTTTCTTGAAGGATGATGCTTCTGTAAGCAGAATAATGGAGGCTTCTAAAGGGCTGGCAGTGCTGTCCTTAGAATGGCAAGCCTTTCTTCACTGTGGAAACAAATGTTCTGAAAGTGCGTTTGATTAATGCCAGACAACTGACTTTTCTAATATTCTTCATGTGGTAGGAGAAGAATTTGTGATCCTGTCGTCAGGACTACAGAACTGCATTTGTAATGATCTTGGTAAGTAAATATGTAAATAGCTCTATTTTTATGTAGGAAACTGGTCATTTTTCAGGTTGTTCTTTCAAATGATGAAGTAATAACAATCATCACAGATGCACTGCAAGAGGTGGAGCCATTACCTATGAAGACCCAGAATGGGAGAAAACAGAATCCACTCATCTGGAACACATTAAAATAAATTCAACGAGTCCAAGAGTGACAATTACATCTTGTGCCATTGGCTTCAGCTATACTTGATTACCCCAGACCCATTCTAAGGACCAGAGACCTCCTCAGAGCTTCTGATATCACTTTCGGGATTTTGCAAAAATCCATGATCTCAGTTCCCTGCTTTCATATTTTCCATACGCGTACAAAAATGTGTTTGTTCATGTGTGCACATGGCTGTCCTACATGGACATAGAATACACATGTGCATACACACATGTAGAAATTTATATATTTCGATAGTACCCTCACACAAAGTAAGATAGATCTGCATTGGTCTGGCCAAAGATTATTATTACCATGTTGTATTTCCATCACCAAGAAAACTAATACAGGATGAATATCCTGAACTGGCCAGTTCTTCCAAGGGCAAAATTTTAAAGCATATCTTTCCTTTGTTGTGCTTGGATAATACTGTATTTTTACAGTGAGCTATATTGATTTACATTTTAAAAGGGGACAACCCTTTTTTTTAAAGAAAAGAGAGCTTATTTCAATAGTTATTAGTTTAGAAAGTCTACCACTGTAATCTCATTATTTTTTCAATTATTCGTGACATAAATCTGTCGCAGTCCACCAACATTAGGGTCACAGGTTTCCCAAACCCAGTCTAGTCTAGTATATTGCCAGCCAGGGATTTGGGCCTGTTCTGTTTTGCATAGAGAGGTGATCTACAACATAAATCAGCATCACAGTGTTTTTCTAAGACTAAATGGAACTTTCTGTGTTATGACAACTGTACAGGGAAAGAGGGAATTTGCCCTATTACTCTTGTGGGGAGGATAGATGCTGCTCTTTCACAGTTTTGATGTACAGTTATGGTTGGTGCAACACATCATTGCTGAAATACACTGTCCTTCACCTGTAAGCAACTATCTAGTCCAACAGCCATTCTCCATCAGTAATCACTTTCTCATTCTTAATTCTGGAAGCATATTCTTGTTGCCTTTTTCTGAGCTGAATATTTGTTAGGGGCACCACAGGGAAGTTCTAATTCAATCCAAAAGCCAGCAGTCAGAGTGTAGAATTAGGACTGGAGAAATCCAGGTTTAAATCTCCATTCACCTGTCAAGATTTCTGGATGACTTTGGATAAACCAGATGCTGTTATCCTTAGAAAGATGGGGCATCTCACATGGGTTGTTGGGTAATCTGTAGCTCCTGGCTCGTCTTGGCAAAGAAGTGTCTCGTAAAGGCACTGTAGGATCATGTACTCCAGCTTCATGTTGAACATCTACCTTTCCCCTCCGCTCTTCTTTTCTCATACATCTAACCCAGAGGTAGAGCATATATGGCCCTCCAAGTGTTAAGATTCCAGTGCCCATCAGTCCTAATCAGCATGGTCTGTGCTTAAAGATGATGGGAATTATATTCCAACAGCATCTGGAAGTCTACAGATTTCCCAATCCCAAGACTTTAATTCTATTTGTTTTTGGCATGTGCTCAAGGAATGGCTACATATAATGGGAAGTTATTTGGAGCACAGAAAGTGAGACACCAGTCAGTAGGCATCAGCTCTTACTTACTCAGCCTCTTTTGATTACCTTATCTGACTTTTGTCATTCTCCCAAAAATAAAGAACAAGAAAATTGGGAAGAACCTAATCCATGGGGATAGGCTTTATTTCAAACTTGATCTGAAAACCAATTTTCACAGCTGAGTTATAAGCTTCTGAAAGTTGTGGTTCATAATGGAAATGCTGGCAAATCCTGAATGGCGCTGCTGTATGCTATGAAGCTTTAAAGTTTTTTTCCACCTTTGAACCTAAAATAAAGTTACGTCGCAATACTTTCCTTAGAGACTCCTACGTCACCCGCCAGTAGGAGTTGCTGGATTTGGAGATTGCTCAAATGTAGCCACTGGAATATTTTTTTCCTCTTGAGTTGACAGTTTGATTCAATCAGCAGGTTTGCACAGACTGTGGGTGAATTCAGATGAGCACTTACCAAGTGGTGATTACCGTAGTGGTGATTTAATTGCATATACCAAAACTACACATGATTGCGGTCTGCCACACTCTCATGTGTAGCGTAGTAATGAGATGTTATTCTATAGTCTCTGTCCACATTTTGAAAAGCACTGCCCTACTCACATTTCTCTGCCCCATTGACTTATGTCGTTGTATGCCTAGTGTGGGAAATGACTATATGATAAATGGTTTTCTGTAACAACAAATTGTTGTTGTCATTGTTCTGTGCCTTCAAGTCAACTCTGACTTACAGCAACTCTGTCCTAGGATTTTCTTGGCAAGATTTATTCAGAGGAGGCTTATCATTTCCTTTCTCTGAGGCTGAGAGAGTGTGACTTGCCCAAGGTCACTCCATGAGCTCTGTGGCTGAGTGAGGATTTAAACTCTGGTCTCTCTGAGTGTTTGTCAATTTTATTTGGGATCTAATCATGTTCTGTTCAAAATAACTTGAGTTTAAATAAATTACTTAGGAGTAAGTCCTGTTGAACTTAACAGACATTAATTCTAAGCATGTGGGACTGAAAGAGAAAGAGAGAGAGACAAAGTATGGTAGACCTGAACCATCATGAAATTTCATTTCAGTCTCTTTATGCCTGAGAAAGTATATGGAGACCACTGGATATTTATGAGATGACAAAAAGAAAAGCACTGCCTTGAGTGTGCCTTAATAAGCATCTTGAGCTTCATAGTTGTATAAAATGAACATCTAATGTGTTTGCAATCAGTGGTCAACCACTCTGAAGTCTATGACTTTGCCTGCCTGCATCTTGTCTGTGTATTCTTGGCATATATAAAGTAAAACAAGACTGCTCATGTATGCTTCAACTAAACCGAATATATAGAGAAAGGTCTTGAGATCCCTGATTCAGAACATAATAAAGCCCCCAGACTATATCTGGGGTTAGTAATCATTTTCTTTCTGGTTGCTGCCTACTTCCTCTAATCTCATCACCACCAATGCAGCTCAAACCACAATCTGGTTTATAATCTTGGAGTAATTACAAGAAAGTTAATGTGCAAGTCAGTGTCAAATTAGAAAGTTACTAGCTGTGGATAGACTTTATACACATGGAGCTCTGGCCCATGCATATCAAATGTTAGCTGCCTTTCCTGCTATTATAATTGAGATGATACAGCTCTTCTACAGACCTGTACAAGTTCCAGCACTTATGGTAGTGACACAGTCCTTTCTGAGGTGTCTCAGACACATCCAGGTTGATTTCAAGAGGTGGAATCAACTAGTATACAACAGATATCCTGGATCTGTGATCTAGCGTACAATTTGGCTGTATCTGAATCTTCCACCTAGTCCAAGCAGGACTAGAATTATGTTTCACAGTTCTCCATGCTCCAAGCAGTTGAATGCTGTGTTGGGAGGTCCTTCTGTTTTTATGCCTTGGCCTACTGCACGTGGATGTGTCCAGCATAGCCAGTGTGGTATAGTATTTTGAGTGCTGGACTAGGATTACTAGCTGACCTTCAGAAGGTGTACTCCATTAAACCTTAGAGGAAGGCAACAGCAAACCTCCTGAGAATACATATTGCCAAGAAAAATCTGTGATGGGGTCACCATAAGTCAGAGTCAACTTGAAGACACATAATGATAATACCCAACACAAGGAAGTTGGAGGAATTACGTGTGCATTGCCTTTAGGGTAAATGGGATTGGTGGTGACAAGCGACCCCCCACTTTGCCTTACACCTATATGATTGAGGTTTGGATCTCATTTTCAGTGATATTAATACATTTATCAAGGACATCCTGCTTAAGAAGACCTTGTTATACATACAATATGACACAGTTCCTGCTGTCATAAGTAAACTATACAAATCAAAATGCCAGTAGCCCTTTTGCGTCAATTAAGGTACTTGTACTGTGTCATGTGGTTCAATCTCTCTGTGTGTGTCTCTGTCTCTCTCTCTCCTTCTCCTGTGTGTGTATGTGTCAAGGCTTCTGGATAATGCCTGTTACTCTACCACTGATGAGCAAGCATTCTGATGCTCAAGATGCATATATGCATATGTTGTTCTTGTGTGCCTTTAAGTTTTTTCCAGTTTATGGTTACCCTAAGATGAACCTGTCATGGAGTTTTCTGGGGTAGTGAGTGTGTGACACACCCAGTGAGTTTCCATGGCCAAGCAGAGAATCAAATCCTGGTCTCCAGGGTGATAGTCTAATGTTCAAACCACTGCGTATATGTGTGTAGATAATGTGTATATTCATTCATTTACTCACTCACTCATTACATTTATGCCCTGTCTTTTCATCATGGAGGATAAGGAAGCGTACATGTGGTCTATGGATGGTCTCCCATCATAGAATCATAGAAATGTAGAGTTGGAAGAGACCCCAGGGGTCATCCAGTCCAACCCCCTGCCATGCAGGAACACCCTCAAAGCAATCTCGACAGATGGCCATCCAGCCTCCGCTTAAAAACCTCCAAGGAAGGAGACTCCACTACACTCCGAGGCAGCATGTTCCACTGCCGGACAGCCCTGACTGTCAGGAAGTTCTTCCTGAGGTTCAGGTGGAATCTCCTTTCCTGCAGCTTGAACCCATTGCTCCTTGTCCTGGTCTCTGGAGCAGCAGAAAACAAGCCCTCTCCTTCCTCTATGTGGCATCCCTTCAAATATTTAAACATGGCTACCATGTCCCCTCTTAACCTTCTCTTCTGCAGACTAAACATACCCAGCTCTCTAAGTCTATCCTCATAGGGCATGGCTTCCAGGCCTCTCACCATTTTGGTCGCCCTCCTCTGGACTTGCTCCAGCTTGTCAATATCCTTCTTGAATTGGGGTGCCCAGAACTGGACACAGTATTCAAGATGGGGTCTAACCAAAGCAGAGTAGAGTGGTACCAGTACCTCCCTCGATCTAGACACCATACTCCTATTGATGCCTCCAAGAATTGCATTGGCTTTCTTGGCTGCCGCATCACACTACTGACTCATGTTCAGCTTGTGGTCTATGAAGACTCCTAGATCCCTTTCACACGTACTGCTATCCAGCCACGTGTCCCCCATCCTATATTTCTGTATTCCATTCTTTCTACCTAAGTGTAGGACCTTACACTTCTCTCTGTTGAATTTCATTTTGTTACCCTTGGCCCAGCTCTCCAATCTATCCAGGTCATTTTGAATTTTGATCCTGTCCTCAGGCGTATTAGCAACCCCTCCCAATTTGGTATCATCTGCATTGACTTGATCCAGCCCTACTTAGCTTCAGCATGGTAGCTGTTGATGAGGTTCCAGACCATAGTCTGGGATTACTAGCCAGGTAAGGCACCTAAAGTCCTCAAAATGCTGTTGGAGCAGCTATACAACAATTATGTCGAAGGTATATGGTAAAATATAGCCATCCACATTCTACCCAGTGCTGAATGTTCAGAAAATATACTACCCCATAGAAGAAGTAACACCTTTACTAAACATCAGCAAGTAGTAATAAATAATAAGGCAGAAATGAATACTTCTATATAGTTATAGAAGTAAGTGATTCTGTGGAAAGGGCCACAGGTGAACAACAGTAGCAGGCATGGCTCCAGTGCACTACACCTCCATATTGATGGATGTGTGACCAATAACAAAACCCTGAACTTAGTTTCAGCCAATTTTCTTTTCAGGGAATTGGGAAAAGTTTGTTCAGATACTGACTACTCTGTAAAGGACCATTTCAGGGAAATCTCCCCACAAATTTGTGGTGATGTGGAGGGATGCAAATACTTGGGGGAGACCTGGCATGGGTTTGGGGACCACATAAATGCACCACAGAGGCTGCCACACAAACACATGTGAATGGGAATTGCTGTAGTTCAGTGGCAGAACACATGCTTCGCAAAGGTCCCAGATTCAATCCTTGGCATCTCCAGGAAATGAGGAGAACCCTTGATTGCTGCTACAAGTCAGTGTAGGCAATAGTGAGCTTAATAGACTAAGGGTTGGATTCAATATAAGACAGTTTCCAGGAGTCCCAAAGCATATAGAAATTCTTACTATCAATAATATTTAGCATCCCCTCCCACTAAGTCACATCTTTTAGTCTTATTTTGAATCAGTGTTTTTATAAAAGGCATGCCAATCAATTTAATGTGTGTGTTCACTCCATATATATATATATATATATATATATATGAAGTCATTTTTTTGTACATGAAGTCATGAAGTAATTGCCTGAGAAGGTAAACATCTAAAAAAAAAGCATCTATGAGGCAAGCCTTAATAGTTGTCTGATACCTCTTGCAAGTGAAACTAAATAGTGGTTGTATCAACAAGAAATCTGTCTTGTATCTTTGCAGTGATGTCATGTAGAACCCCCCAGCCCAAGTGGTTTCACATGGGGCTATTTCAATACATTTCATTCATGTGTAGGAGCCTTATTGTGATATCACTTTTTCCCCTTTATAGCAGAGGGGAAGTATATAATAGGTGGCGCCTGTTTGATTTATGGGTGTTTTCTAGTGAGTTTAAGGTAACAGCTAAAATGCTGTGGGGCACTACTTGGATGGTTCACTGAAATGTATGGCTTCATACATTCTTCTGAAAAAGGATTATATTTATTACTTGCTTTAGAATAATTAACTTGGCAGTGGTACTGTTTAAAAGATGCTACTGGTAAAAACTGAAATCTTCCATTTGACCTTTAAAAAGTGGGTTGTACTGAACCCAAGATGGGTAGCCTGTGTCCATACATAGCCCTTGGCCTGATGTTATATGGCCCTCACCCTCAGACCTTGGAAATCCTGGAGACTGCCAGCTTGGAATCCTGGGAGCTGTTGTCCAAAAACTTTTGCCAGTGATCTATTCAGCCTCTGCAGCAGTGATCTCTCCCTGCTCTGGAAACCTTCTAGATGTGGAAGAAGAAGGGAGAAAGAAGAGATGTGATGAGAGAGAGAGAGGAGAGCTGGGCTTTCCTAGTTTTGGCACAATGCCTGTCTGCCACTAGCTTCAGACCTATTCATAAGATGACTGAGTCCAGGATCAGATGTGGGCCTGCCAACCACTGGTGGTTGGTGGATCCCATGTCAATGAGAGAGTTGTTGAACTCTGTCCCCTAAAAAGGTATCCCACCATGGATAGCAATTTTAAAGTTCAGACAGAAACCCCAGAGCAGATTCAACACCCGACTAGTCACTGCTGCTAGAAACCTTGCCCAGTCTGGTTGGAGAGTGCAATTACGAGGCAGTGTGAAGAGCTTAATCCTCCCCACAGAAGTTGGCCTTGTCAGGCATTTGCTGAAATACACAAACTTGCAGAGCTGAGGGGATGTGATGTTACAGACTTTTGTTAAAAAATAATGTTGTTTACTCCAGAAAATAAAGTGAAATATGTTTAGATATGTGTAATAAAATAAACGATCTGTTGGAAGTGAGTGAGAGGATGGAATGTTTGGGGTGACTGGTGATTGGATGAATGTTTGAATGATATTATTAAAAGGGCTGGGGTTTAGGACAGCAGCACTTTCCCATCCTGCAATGGGGACAGGAGAAGGATGGGACAGCAATGACACTTCTGCATGACCTTGTCAGTGTCCCATCTTTCTCCTGTCCCCAGATTAAATCATTGATGGGTTTTCCCTGTCAATGACGTGTAATCATGCCACCATCCTGCACTTACCTGTCCTGCAGAAGCACGATGGCTGCACTTCCTGCCCCAGCGCAGCCTGAGAAACTACCTGACTGCATTGTGGAAGAAAGAGCTGTGGCCATCAAGCTGCCTTCTGCAGGGACCCAACCGGTACGGAGGGGAGTGCTCTCATCGGGCTCCCCTCCCAGCAGATCCCCACTGGATGACTTTGCAAACAAGTAGGGTGCAGAAAGGGCCTCTGAGTGAAGGGAGTCAGTCAAAGCTAGGAATTAGACTCTGTTAGCTAGATGACCATGGGGAGTTAAGTGAGAAATGAGACAGTGAAAAGAAGGAGTTCATATTCTGGGGTGAGTTACCATTTGTACTGTTGTTGTGTGCTTTTCTGACTTATGGTGACCCTAAGGTGAGACTGAGAGAGTGTGACTTGCCCAAGATGGCTTTTCATGGCCATGCAGGGATTTGAACTCCAGTCTCCAGAGTCATAGACCAACACTCAAACCACTACACCATGTTGGTTCTTAGTGGGATGGTGGTCTTACCTGTCTTACTCTCTTCCAGTAATTTATTTTCCTTTCTAACTTCAAAGGGAGGGAAAAAGAAATCTATGCCAGGGTAGAAGAGAAATCCCAGGGCTTCCCAGGCAAACAAAGGAGCTTGGATTGAGCAGATCCAAAGCTTCCTCTGTCCCACCAGAATGTTCTCATTTCAGGTCAGTGTCAAGCTCCTTTGTATCAGCAGAGGAATATTTCTTTCCAGGGTTTGGAAAAGTTACTGTTTTTGAACAGTAAGTCCCAGGATCCAAAATCTAAATGGTCAGTTACCATGCTAAGGAGACCACATAAAGTAACTTTTCGAAGCTCTGTTTCTGCCTCATTCAAACTCCAGCCAGCCAGTGGAACTGAAGGTTAGGGTTACTTTGTCTTGCCCTCTATAGAAACCTACTACATTCTTGATGGTATATTTCAAATATTATCAACAGATACTTTTTCATAATTTAAAATTTATTCATTTTGATTTTCAAGCACACTAAAGAAAAAATAATAGAAAAAGAAAAAAAAGAAGGAAAAAAAGAAGCTAACAGAGAATAGTAGAAAACAAAGCACATTAACCCAAAACACCCCCTCCCCTATCTTCCTACAACTTCTCACACTTCATGACTGCAGGTATTTAACAAATACTAATATTTTCTCCTCTTAATTTTTCTCATCTCATATATATTCACTCTTCTCTGATCTCCAGAGAAGAGTATATATGAGATATCAAAGCCCATCTTCGCTTCATTGCCGAATCTTTCTTACACGTAGGAAATAAAAGGTTGACAGATTTTAAAGGTGAGTTTGTGTTTTGCTACCCTTTAACCAACATGTTAATTTACCCATTCTAGCTAGTACTCTTTTAATATGTACTTTTAAAAAGCTAGTTTTAAATTAGCTTGCCCAAGGTCAGCCAGTGGGGTTTCCATGGCTAAATGGGGATTTGAATCCTGGTCTCCACAGTTGTAGTTCAACACTCAAACCACTACACCATACCGGCTGTCTCAGATAGGGTTATGAGAAAATACTAAAAAGTTAATGAGATGAATTGAAGTCAATTAGGATGCGGATAAGTTAAATAAGTAACAACTAAGCCTTGAAATTCTGTAACCATAAGCTTCAATTTACCAAGTAATCTTAGTCACATGTTTATCTTCTGTTTAATAAATTGTGCTTGTGTTATACAGATGTGTCTTTGAGAATGAGACAATAGTGCTACTGTACTGGTCGAATTTAGACACTCAAAGCCTATGATGGTTCAAGGGTAGTGGTCACTTCAGTGCCATAGTGGTGGGACAAATGGAGGTCCCTACATTTGAAGCCACAGCAAGGGGTCAAGAAAAGGTTTCTACAAGGGACCATCAACTCCCAGGGCCACCTGACCAGCTGTTGCTATGATGGTGATGACTAGAAGTTGCTGTTGCTGAAATTCCACATGTTGCTCTTGCTTTCATTTGCCTTGTCCTCTCTTTCTGGGTAGTAGTGCCCACTGTTTTTTAATTTGCTTCTCAATCATTTTAATATATATTTTAAACTGTGTTTAATTATGCTTTTTGTGTTTTTTTATTTGTATCTCCCCTCCCACACACACACATCCTTGTTATGAGCCACCTTGAGTCCTAGTTTTGGGAGAAAGGTATGGTATAAATGAAATCCAGCAAGCTGTCAAGAAATTACTGGAAACAGTCAGGAAAAGAATTCATACTGGAGCAGTTGGCTGGTGGATGCCTCTGAAGAGAGGGCTGTGTTGACCCCTCTCCACGTGACTCCTCAGGAGCAAGAGGATACTAATGTATTTTTCAACCTCTTATTAGAAATCTGCTGCCACTGTTTCCACAAATATTTTTTCCTTTGCTGCTTTGAGAAAGCCCTTGACAACCAGGACAAATAAACAGGAATGCTGGAACAAACACATTTTATTAAACAATATGTAAACTAAACAAGAAAACTAAAAGTGGGCTCAAGCCTATGGTTACAGTTTCTTATTCTTTTATACTTGTTGGCTGAAATCCCACAATAATACTGGTCCAGATTACTGCCCTTCCAGCCTTTACTGTATTGAGCTTCCAGGTTCTCCAGCTGGCCAGCACAGTGTGATGGCATGGGAGGCAAACCCATGCCCAATTAGTGACCAAGGAGGTGGAGAAGTATAGAGGTACCCTCTGGCTTCACTTGGCCAGTCAGGAAAATGGGACAACCATTGTCTTCCTGAACATCCAGCATTATACTTTATGCATTACACTACATTGGTAAGATGGCATTCATTGTGCTGGAAGTCCAGAAGGGCAACAGCTATTCCTTTTTCCTGACTGCCCAGCTGCAGTTGAAGATTGCTTGAGCACCTCCTTGCTGAAGCAGTCATTAACTGCAGCTGGGCAATAAGAAAAAGGAATAGCTTGCCCATTAATTGACTATGAGGCTCTGCCCAGCACCAAGGAGGAGGCACCTTTCAAGAAAGTTCTAGATACTTTCTTGCATGTGTCTGATGAACTGGATTGGAGTCTGTGGAAACTTATGCTAGAAATCTTTTTCTTAGCCTCAAAGGTGCTACAGGATACCTGTCAGTCTTTTTACACCAACACAGATTAACACAGCAATGTCCTTGAATTCCCCACACAATATCCATGAAAGAACATATATTACACTAACCAAGAGTTACTCCACTGTTGGTTACTAATAGGATCCTGACTGTCAACAGATTATCTCTGATATATTCCCAGGGCAAGAGCCTACATTGTGCTTGCAGGGTATGAATCTACACTTACATTGTTACACAGTGGTTGCACTGTATCATCCCTCCGCTGGATATTGCCATTGTGTAAAGATTATGTGTCTCCTAGTGTGGCTGTGTATTGTCCCCTTTGCAGTCAGAAAGGAACAATAGCTGTTTCTACAATCTCAGTGAATAAAGTACTACCTTGAACTTACTGAGAAATAGTTATTTACCGTTCCAGAATGCACAACTACATGACTGAAATATTGTTGGATTTCTGCTAACTTTGTGCAAAGGCAGCTTTTCCCACAAAGTGCTATATTGTTGCTCATGGTGACCATTTCACAATGGCCATGCTGCTTGCTTCACTTGTGAAATGGCCCTGATGGTACAGCATGACTACATTCCCCTCCTAGACAACATCACAGTTCCAGACTGTGCAATTGGAAGTTGGTTTATAATGTCATAAATTCCCAACAGGATGCCAACCTATGGTATTTTTAAAACAGCAGCAACAACCAAGTGTCAAAGATATCGCTATGAGTATTAATTATAAAACTTCTAATTATGGTCTATAAAAAGATGGGAGACAGCCTGAACAGTCCTGTTCTTCATGCATTACACTCTCTTGCTCTGTCTCTCAGCCTAACCTCTCTTTAAGTGCAAATATAAGATGATTAATTAATAGAGAATTAGGAGAGACAGGAACAAAGAGGAAGAGTCTGGAAATAAACATAACAGCATCCAGATTTTTATGAACTGAAAATTAATCTGAAAACAATCCAGAATAATCACTTACTATACCTATCTTGCAATGAGACTTAATATCTCTGAATGTGTATTAAAGTTCTCTTCAACAACAGTGTACTTCCTCTAAAAGAATAAGAATAATGATGATTAGAAAGCATCTTCCTCACACATGATTTAAACTGTGACTTAAAAAATTTAAATTGAAAACATGGCCTGATCCTACATGATTTAAGTCAATTTGATTGAAATCAAATCAGCCCTGTGACTTGGTTTCCAGTCAGGCATTTTACTAATTACCTTCGATGCTGGTGTAGATCATGCAAGACTAAGAGATTCAGTAAGTATGGTCCTTAGCAAGGACAAATTGCTACACAGAAGAGTGTACAGCCATGCTGCCCACATTGCCATCCACTGAGCAACAGTGCAATCTAATACTTCCATAGAGCTGCTTTGGATCCCATTTTGAGAGAAAGGTAAGATATAAATCAACAAGACCAATAAATAATAGAGGTATGCTTATAAAATTTCATGGTACAAAATGAAGACTAGGATCTGAGCCATATACTCCTTTTAAACAGCAGTCTTAGTACTTTTTTGCCTAAGAGACTATATTTAGGCAGGAAAAATGAAATATACAAATACAGGATGGAAGGCTACAGTAGGTATGAAAAGAATCTAGAGGTCTTAGTAGACCACTACTAAACATGAGTGAACACTGTGACGTGGTGGTCAAAAAAAGTCATTGCAATTCTAGGCTGCATCAACCATTGTGCCCAGACTGAGGGAAGTAACAAGTCCATTCTGTTCTACATTAGTCAGACCACACCTGAAATACTGCATGCAGTTCTGGGCACCACAATTAAAGAACCGCATTGGACATGTCTATAGAGAGGGGCAACCAAGATGGTTAAAGTTCTGGAAACTAAGCCCTATGAGGAATGGCTGTTTAGCTTGGAGAAGTGTGAGAGGTGACATGGTATTAAATATCTGAAGGGATTCATGTAGAAACAGAGTGAGTTTATTTTCTGCTGCTTCTGAGACTAGGAGGAAAAACAATTTAATTTAATTTAAAAAAAAGGATTCCACTTAAACATTAAGAAGAACTTCTCTCAGTAAATTCTGTTTTGACAGCATAATGGACCATCTTGGAGAGGGCAGTCTTCTCCTTTGAAGGTCTTTAGACAGAGGTGCACTTGTGCATTCCTACCTGGAAGGGCATTTTGACTAGCTTCAATTATGAGGTTTTCATTGCAGAATCACCAAACATGTCCCTCCTAAAGGCTTAAGTCCTTGTGTGGCATTCTTTGTGTGATGAGGACTAAACAAGCAAATGAACAGAAAGCATTATGTTATGAGAACTATAAGCACCCATGCCTAAATCAGCAAATAAATCTAGCCTCTATCAACATCCTGACATTTTTCTTGCCATTTTCCTCAGTGCCAGAAAGCCAGTAAATATGTCACCCTGTCAGCTTCTCCAGGCAAACACCACTGCCCTCAGGTTTGGCTGTGCTCACGCGTATGGCAGTGTGGTTGGCTGTAGCAAACCTGTTCTTCACAGACATGTGCTGAAGCAATTGTGACAGAGCTGGAGTGTGTGGAGGGATGATTTTCATGCAGTTATGACAGTCTTGGCAACAATCCTCATGTTGATGATGGACTATATTTAAATGTTCCACTTTGGAGAGCAGGGGTGATCCACTTACAGATTGCATCTTGTAATGCATCCAAGTGCTCATACGAAATGTAAAAACAGAAAGAATTGAGAATTGTGGTAACGAAACATCTCCACCCCACCTCCCTTGTTTTATTCAAAGTTGCCACTTTGTTTTCATTGGCATCTGCATGTCTTTTCCTGGAGATATATTTCCTGAAGGAATGAAGTGACCAAGACAAACTATTCATATTGGCCATTTTATTCTTCAGAGCAAGTAAAATTTATGAAAAAAGTTGGCTCTTAAATAAGTACGTGGACAAATACCTATTTGCACAAGCTGAATTTTATGGAGAGTTGGAGGTCGGCGGCCATGAGTAAATGGCAAGTACCTTATTTCTTTAAAAAAAAAAAATGGGAGGGTTAGTGTTGAAGGAGCCAGTGAACACAAGGGAAGGAGACTTCAGAGGAAAAGAAACAATCATACAAAGAAAAATACTTTTTTTTCCAAAAGAAGTCCCTCCCTTCTAACTTGTGAGTTTTATTACCATGTACATATTGTTTAGGCATTTCCCAATTACCTGTGTGATTGGTAAGAAAAAAAGTGTCATGATTCATTGGCCCATGTTTCTGTTCAGAGGATTTTCCCATTTGCCGAGGGGTGCAATAACTGAACAACATTACAAAGAATTTCTCACTTTTTGTTTCTAAGCTGCAACCTTGTAAGTAGTTGTAATGTACAACCTAATAAATGACATCCTTCTAGCTGAAGGCCATGAAGAATATATAAATAACTTGGGCAGATTATGTTGAAATTATTTTACAGTCTTAACATGAGTACATAAGAGGCATTATGCTGGGTCAGACCAAAGACTTATCTAGTCCAAAATCCTGTTTACTCAGCCTCCAACTAGTTCCATGTAGGAAGCCCACCCACAGAACAAGTGGAATGTCAACCTTTTCTGCATTCCCTTGCACCAGATATACATAGGCATACTGCCTCCAGTACATGAGATGATATATAGCTATCCTGGCCAGTAGTCATTGGAGACCTTTGTTATTTGCCATCAAGTTGACTTGAGCTAAGATGACCCAATGGAATGACAGATTCCACCCCCCAGGTTATCCACTGCTCCAATCAGGTCTTGCAAACTCTGGGCCATGGCTTCCTTAATGAAATTAAACTACCTGTAATACAGTCTCCCTCTTCTCTTATTGCCCTGCACTTTACAAGTATTATTATTGACATGAAAGCTGTATTTATATATTTGGAGGGATGTCATGTTGAAGATGGAGCAAGCTTGCTCTCTGCTGCTCCAGAGACAGAGGGGCAATGGAAAAAAGATTTCACCTAAACATCAGGAAGAAGTTCCTAATAGCCTAAAGAGCCATTCAACAGTGGAATATGCAGCCTTGGAGTGTGGTGGAGTCCTCTTCTTCGGAGGTTTTTAAATAGAGGCTGGAAGACCAGGGGTTGCTTTGAGTGTGTATTCCTGCATGCCAGCAGGTTGAAATCAATGGCCATTGTGGTTTCTTCCAACTCTATGATTCTATGATGCTATTGTCTTTTCATAGAATCATAAAGTCGGAAGGGACTCCAAGGGACATCAAGTCCAACTTCCTGCTATGCAGGAACACACATCAAAGCACTCCCGACAGATGACCATCAAGCCTCTGCTTAAAAACCTCTGAAGAGGGAGACTCTACCACACTCCGAGGCAGCATATTTCACTGCCAGACAGCTCTGACTGTCAGGAAGTTCTTTGTGAGCTTCAAGTGGAATCTCCTTTCCTATAGCTTGAATCCATTGCTCCTTGTCCTAGGCCCTTTTCGCATTGAGGCTTCTAGCGCAAGCGGGGGAGGGTGGGTCGCGCGAGAAGCCTTCTCCAGGAGGCTGCCGTTTCCCCCTCCTTCCTTCCGCAGGTGAAGGAACGAGCGGGGAAGCGGCAGCCTCCCAGAGGCAGCGGCAGCTCGCGCGTCCGCCCCCCTCGCGAAGCAGGAGGCTCTCACGTCTGTCCCCCCGCGAAGCAGGAGGTGTCACGTCCGTCCCCCCGCGAGCGCGCGAAGCAGGAGGTGTCGCGTCCATCCCCCCCGCGCGCACGCGAAGCAGGAGGTGTCGCGCCCGTCGCACTAGCTCCCCGCCCCACCCCTTCCTTCCGCAGGGGCGGAGGGAAGGAAGCGCGACCTGGCCGCCTCCCCAACGCTCCACACAGGAGGTAAGTGCGTGTGGGCGCCAGGAGCGCTGTGCGAGCATGGGTGAGTTTCGCTTTGAGGCGAAAATCAAAAAATACACGCTCGTGCAGGGTCAGCCCCGTGAGAGCGGCGGAAGTGGGAGTGTGTCGTGCAGAGCGACGCTCCCACTCCCGCGAGGCTCAGGGGGCTGTTGCGCGACAGAAAGCCCGTGCGAAAAGGGCCCTAGTCTCTGGAGCAGTAGAGAACAAGCCTGCTCTCTCCTCAGCATGACATCCCTTCAAATATTTAAACATGGCTATCATGTCCCCTCCTAACCTTCTCTTCTGCAGACTAAACATACCCAGCTCCCCAAGCCATTCCTCATAGGGCATGGCTTCCAGACCCTTCACCATTTTCTAATTAGTCACCTTGTATCATGATATATCCAAAGTATGACAGCCTCGCTTAAGTCATATTAACTTCTTGTGAAATTTCAGGCTTGATTTGCAATAAGACTCATTCATTTATTTAGAAGTGCTTGGTATCCATAGACCTTTTCTCCAGTACCACATTTCAAATGCATTGATATTCTTTACATTAGCTTTCCTCACTGTTCATCAACATGTGAAGAGTGACAAGTTACTTATCCCTGCTCTCATCCACATCGTATGTTAGATCCGCACCTGGTCATGCTGCTACAGAAATCAACTGAAATATGTTATTTGTTACTAATGTGTCCCACCAGTTTCAATGGGTCTCCTCTAAGCTTAACTAAGGCCATTTCCTCACGGGGTTTTTAAAACGGTGCAGTCTGTCCTCCAAGGAGGACGTCTGCACCTGGGACTGGGTCGGACCTACTTAATGTAGATCCGCACCTCAGCCTGCTCCAGAACAACCCCAAGTGGTCGTCCAGCGTGCTCATGAAAAACTGCTAAAAACAGGTCTTTCAAAAGCACGGAACGCGCCACTGCGAGCCTGCTCCCTTATGCAGATTAGCAGGCTCGCCCCAATGCGAGCCTGCAATCTGCTGGGGGCAGGCTTTAGGCTGGGGAGCTTCAGCGGTTGGTTGAGACCCTCAACCAACCGGAAGCTGCCATTTGGGACGCCCGAGAAGTGTGTATCAATGAGCACGCACTGCTCCGGAGCGGCATGAACCGGACCGGGGAGCCGAAAAGTCCAGTAAGTAGCGGTGCGGGGCAATTTCCTCGCCCCATGCGGAAATGGCCTCTATCTGGAGTCTGGAGCCAACCCAGTGAATCTATTATAGTTATTTTTAAAAAAATGTAGTGTGAGTAAAGTTTGTTACATAAAAAAATAAATAGTCCAACAGCCTTTACAGTATATTGCTTCTCTGACAATAATAACAAATTAGAGAACCCACTTGATAGAAAAACTGTTAATCTGTACCATGCAGCAGCATCACCCTTTCACCATAAATTCTGGCTGGCATTATTTTACATAGAGCCAGCCTTATAGCACAGGTACAGGATTACACTTATACTTTGTGTTAGTTAATCTGGAGCCTTACCACCTATAGATCTGTAATTATAGTAGCTATTAAAATAACCATTTGATCTGTATTTGTGTATTGCCACTGCCATTACACGTACACCCTTTCCTACAGGCCTTTAACATCACAGGGGTGTTTGTCACAAATCTCTTCAGCATATTAAATAACCTGCTTGTTTTAGATTGCTTTTTTTTTTAGCAGCCCCACCCTCATCCCACCAGCTTTCTTCAGAGGCTTTTCACTCGCCATCTGCAGCACTGAATAACATTTGCCTCAAACAAATGAGACAGAAAAAGTATGGTGTATGTTAGACACAAAGATAGCATGGAAAAGTTGTGGGGGAGGGGAGTTGCTGGAGGGGCTACAGCTCCAAAATTACCCATTAAGTATACCAGCTAATTGCATGGACTGAGAGATTCTGGGAGTTATAGCTTCCCAATATATTTTTTCCAAGTGCTGGACCCATACTAAGGAGAGTGGGGTTCTATGATTTGCTAAGGCCATTTCCGCACGACACTCTTATAGTGCGATGATTCCAATTTCAACCTCCTATGGAATCCTGGGGTCTGCAGTTCCGGGAGGGGCCAGCTGGAAATATTCTAAGTAACAGTGGGCCACTCCTTGTCTCTTGGCTGAACATCCTTCACAGGTTTATTATGACGGTAAAATGGGAAAGAACATGTCTGCTGCCCAGGGCTGACCCAAGACATTCTGCTGCCTCAGGCAAGGCACTTTCTTTGCCACCCTCAGCTCCACGTTGGAAAGGCAAGATAAAAGTGAGGTAAATACCAAACAATGACCTGTAGTACATTCAGTGAGTCCGCCCTTGCCCTCCTCCTTTATGTAGGAACAATAATATTATATCAAAGGCTTAAAAAAGATATAAGAGCTACAATGGAATGTGAGGTGCTATCCACAGTGATAGTGGCATAAAACAGCAATGTACCTTGGAGCTCTTGGCACCTACCAAGTCTTTTCTGGCTCACTTACTTTGCTAACAGCAAATGGTTATTCCTCTTCCTCCTGAGTAAGTAAAGGATTCAAACGTCTAATAGAGAAATCTGGTGGGAAACTGGATTCAGGTAACTCTTCCTCTGAATTGCACCATGATGCCAGCGCGCCATCCAAAGGCACCCTCTGAGAAGACTTGTTGGGGAAAGCACAGCTTTTCAAACTGCTGACATAAGCATGTAGAAATCGCTTCATCCAAAGAGTGGAACCCTATAACAAAAAGGGGGAGGGGGAATTTTTGGAGTTGTTGATTTTGGATCCTTCTGCCCTCTGTGCTCTCGATGGTGACCCAGGAATGAGCTCACAATTGGAAGCAAATCAGTCTTCTGTTTTCACTCCTAAAGAATTACCTGCTTTCTGAAAGCTCCTAGTATTAAAAGTAGACTTTCATCAAAAATACAGTGGGGAACACTGTCAGGGGAAAGTACAAATACATATATCTCAACAAACATGCACAGGGGAGAGACAGTAGCAAATAGAAGAGAGCTGTTTAAGGCCTCAACTACATCTGATATTCATTTGTGTCTATTTTTCCCTTGAATTTTTACATATATATCAGATGTGTATATATATCACCAAAAGCAACAGTGGAGGCAACACCACTTTAGAAGCCAAGAGCAGGAAAGCGGAGGCTTAACCCTTTAACCTCTGACTAGAGCAGCTATGTGTTGTACTTTACAGTGGAAAATCCCCTTTCTGGAGGTTATGAGAGTCCTTTGAAGGTGTCCTCTTTCTGAAAGGTTGTCCAAGTCCAGTTTAAAGGTAAAAAACCTGGGGTCTATTCACACTGCCAAATTATAGCACTATTATCCCTCTTCAGCTGCTATGGTTCTATCCTGTTCCATCCTGGGATCGGCAGTTTTGGGAGGGGTACTTAGAATTTTCAACTTGAGAGCTCTAGAGTTCCACCAAACTACAAACCGCAGGATTCCATGGGACAGAACAGTGGCAGTTGAAATGGAATCATATCACTATAATTATGTACTGTGAACTAGCACTTGAAGAAGGGAAAGTAGGGGCCTTAAAAGCTGTTCCTGTCAGTATCTATTTAGTGTTTTTAATGTATTTATATACTGTTGTAATGCTGCCTCGATCCATTGGGAGAGGCGGGATATAAATAAATATTATTATTATTATTATTATTATTATTATTATTATTATTATTATTATTATTATTTAGCCTCCAGAGAACAGAATGAGCCAGCAGTACACAGGTCATCTTTCCCATTGTAGAAAGATGTATAGCACTCTATTTAAACTATAGTTAACTACCATGAAATGTGCATCTATTGATATGAATCAGCATATGAAAATTTTACAGAAATCTGTGCCATCTTTTGACCACTTGGATTAGCAGTGCAAAAGGAGCCACGTGATTTCTGGCTGTTCTTCTGCTCTACTTTGGCAGCCCACCTTTTCTAACATGAGGTAAATAGCTATTCCATGAGGAGGATGTTTACTGAGAAAATTGCCTCCACCCCTCACTCTTCTGATGAGCTGTGTGCCTTCAAGTTGTTTCTGGCTTATGATGACTCTAAAGCAAACCTATCATGGGGATTTCTGGGACTGTGTGAAGTGCCCAAGATCACCCAGTGGGTTTCCCTAGACAAATGAAGAATCAAACCCTGATCTCCAGGGTCATAGTCCAATGTTCAAACCACTACCCCAGATTGGCTCTCTCTGGTGAGCTCTGAGGGGTATGGTGCTCCGAAGAGCCTAATCCATTCAGGGTCTGCTCAGTTTAGGTTCAGAGGATAGACTGAACTAAAACTAAGTTACTGGTAGTACAAGTTATAGCTGCATTGATGGCAAATACATGGAAAAATGTGGCAAACACAGAAATAGACAAAGAAGGTGCTGTCTTCAACTGAAACTCTGACACAGTCACAAATGCAGATGTTACATTGTCCTCTGAGTTCCAGATGGGCCTTCAAATTCTTGGGCAAGGCACCAATATTTCCCCTTCCCAAGACTGAGACAAAGGGAAGCTCTCACAAGTGTGGACTGTATATCCTCACAAGGTTCACTTTCTAGAAGCTTCAAGATAATGCCAGTTCCCTTTCCTCATCCTCATCAAGACTGAGAGGGGAAGAAGATTTCTGCTTTCAGAAAGAATGAGAGAGAGATCTTTGTCTCAGACTAGCTGCATCTCTCTTCACAGCTGTGTTTAACCTTACAGAATACCTGAAACTCAAGCATGGTGCAGTGGTTTGGTTCCAGATCTGGTTCTGTCCCCCCGGGGGTGGATATCAAGGTTTTGGTTCTGAGGCCCCCATGGATATCAAAATTCATGGATGCTCAAGTCCCGTTAGGTACAATGGTGTAGTAAAGTGATGTCCCTTATGTAAAATGGCAAAATCAAGGTTTGCTTAGATATAGATATAAATATAGATATAGATATAGAGATATAGAGATAGAGATATAGATATAGATATAGATATAGATATAGATATAGATATAGATATAGATATAGATATAGACGTAGATAGATAAATACACAGTTGCAGTTTAGGAACAGGCACCTTTGGCCTCAGTAAACTACAAACCCTAGAATTCCACAGGATGTTGAAAGTGGAATAATAGCACTATAACAATGTAGTGCGGAAAGGTCCTCAGACTAACTGCAGACACATTGAAGCAGGAGGAGACAGGGTGTGGCAAAGACTAACAAGCAGGAAATGACATGAATACACACTTTGCCTTGGAGACATGCAGACTAGCAGCTGTTGAGTACAGGCAGCTAAAGTTAATGCAGTCCTCCCTCCACATTTATGGGGTCAACCTTCACAAATTTGATTATTCACAAGGTACGCACCTGCCTCCCACCCCCATCTCCTCCTCTCATTCTCTTACCTTTTGCCCGGGCGCACGTACCTTCCTTCTCCTGCTCCCAGGCAAAAGGCAAGGGGATAGGATGGGGAACACCTCTCATACCCTTGCCTTTTGCCCAAGTGCAGAGATTGCCCAAATGCAGAGATTGCATGCTGAGGTAAAAGGCAATGGAATGGGGGGAAGGTGTGCGTGTCTCCTTGCCTTTTGCCCAGATGTTAAGAATGTGTGCCAGGGAAAAAGGCAAGGGAATGGGAGAGGGAGCATTGCATGCCTTCCTCCCCATCATTTGCCTTCTGTCCAGGCACAGAGAATGTGTGCTGAGGCAAAAAGCAAGGGAATGGGGAGAGACAAGTGTGTCTCCCTTCCTTTTCCTTGCCTTTTGCCCAGATGTGCATGCCTTCCTTCTCCATGCCTGAGAAAAGGCAAGGGAATTGGAAAGGGAGCACCATGCATGAAGAAGGAACATATATGCATGCCTTTCCCCCACCCATTCCCTTTCCTTTTGCCTGGGCTCAGAGAATGTGTGCCAAGGCAAAAGGCAAGGGAATGGGAGGGGAGGGCACCCAGTCCAGAGAAAAAAGGCACATGTGTGTCTTTCTCCCCATTCTCTTGCCTTTTGCCCTGGCCACAGAGAAGGAAGGTACATGTGCCAGGGGGAAAAAACAAGGGAATGGAAAGGGAAAGCCCTGGAAGGAATGGGAAGGTTTTTCCACTTTCACGAAGGTTCTGCACCCCCAACCCTCACAGAAGTGGAGGGACCACTGTACTGCTAATAAATTTGAGCACAGCTTCTATCTGATGTGTGTGGATGTAAATTTGCTTGTGTTAGCATTGCTGTGGATGGATATGAGTGTTATAAAACATGAGCTGGATGAGCAACAAGGATGTGCAATGGCTATGCTCCCCCTTTAATGAAGTGATCCTGCTCAGCATTCCAGTTAGCCATTCATACTAAGTGGCATATTAGATTTTTCCTCCGTTCTTCCTTAATTTTTTCTTCTCTACTTTTCAGTCTCCATTCTGTGCTTACTGAACATGATCCTCTGGGGTGCTTCTCCCATTAGGAACAGTGAGAGGGCTCCATCAGGCAGCAAATGCTGGGAGATGGGAAGCATGCGTTTGGAAAAAAAGTGTTGCGGGCTGCAAAGCCTGCTAAAATATTATACTGTTGTCATGTGCAGTGAGAAGATGCAGCTGCTAGCCATTGCAAACATTGAAGAAGATTCAGCTCCAAGTACCACTGACTCATACGCATGGAATAGAATAGGCCACCATTTTGCCTTTTGCCTCAGGCAGCAAAATGGCTTCTACTGGCCTCATCAGTCCTCACTCAGCTGGGAAGTACCCCTTAGGGTTTTTGTTTGTTTGTTTTTCTTTAAGGGTAGAAGTAGGGTTTTGTATTTCAGAAAGCCTAAAGTACTCAAAGAGCTGATGCAAAGGCTTTTGAGATCAACTACTGCTTGCTCCTTTATTTTTAATTTTTAACTAAAGGCCTCAGGCATCAAGTTGGTGACCTTTCTATCGCTATGCTTCAGTTTAAATATGTGTATCTCCAATGCATCAAATATATGCGTGAGTACCATGTGCATGTATGAACCATGTCATTCCTCTTATACTGGAACCAAGAAAATGACAGAATGTGAAACAGTAATGGCTTTTCTGCTTATGATGTCCCAGGCGCCTCCCCTTTGTTGCCCAGAAACCATAGCAGTACCAAAGACAGCAGCAGTATAGTCATTAGGATTTTTAGACTGTGTTGTAGCCTTCACGTAAGCACCTGAAATTCCCCTCAGCAGTTTTCTCAGAAATTTTGTGCTCCAGAGCTGCAGACCAGAAAATCACTAGATTTTAAAACCAATCCCCTTGATATTTATATGTATACACATCCAATTTCATCTGTTTCAGGGGTGCTTCAGTTATGTATTCCTGTGTAGCATGGGGCTGGGTCATATGGTCCTTGTGCTCTTATACAATTCTAAAATTCTATTATTTTGTTATCTCCTATATAACCTTTCCATCCCATGACTAGGGCCATTTCTGCACTAGACTGTTATAGCGCTATTATTCCACTTGCAACATCTGATGGAATCCTAGGGTTTGCAGTTTTGGGAGGGGCCAGACGGGACAGCCCTTCCCAAAACTGCAAACCCCAAGATTCCATAGGGTGTTGCAAGTGGAATAATAGTGCTATAACAGTCTAGTGCGGAAATGGCCTAGAATAGTGATGGCTGGAAGTTACCCCCCAAAGGAAAAGGAGCAACCTACATGCTCATGTGCCCTTGGAGTTTTAAAACAACTAGCAGGTGCAATGAACTAGCAGTTCATTAAGAATGTGGAGCTACCTAACAGCACTGAGTAAATGCAAGCAGAAGTCACACAGATGGGAATATTGCATAGCAAACAGATAGAATTTTAAAAGTTTCCCATCAACTTGAGGAACTTTCTTTTCAGTTCTGTTTGGCATTTTCTTTGCTTTTTATAACTGCATAAGCTGGTTTTAAGCCTTACTTTGTAGACACAAGCTGAATCTACATGGCCTAAATAATCTATCCTTACCTGATTCCAGTCCCTTTGGAACACACAGTGTTCTTCTCCTCCAAGTTACTGTATTATTTTGGGAAGAACTGGGCTTTTAAAATGTAGTGTTTGACTCCCAAATTTGGATCATGGTGGAACCATGGGTAGGGATGGGGGGATGATGGGGTCAGATTTTTGGGTGGTCCCCTAAGTCACCTGATCACTTCTGCCACAGAGGGGTCACTCTCTTGTTTGTATCAGCATCCAGAAAAGGTGGTATTGCCTTTTTTCCCCCCTCTTTTTTAATTTGGAGCTTGTATCTATACTTCTCCATTGTTTGCCAGCTTCACTTTATAGAAACACAGGTAGGCAAAAGGAAAACAAAGGCTATTTGACGATGCTAAAATGCACATCCATTTCAGGAGTTTAAAAAAAAACAACGCAGAAGTTTTGTGACCAGATGATGCAGGGAACACATGGACACAGTAAAAATACCCCCTTGCACCAATATGGCTACATAATGGGCATCCCATGTGGATTTCCAAACTGATTTCAGCTTGGATTAAAACAGGTGCGTGTGGCTATAAAGGAGTGAAATCAAGGCAGGGAAACTTTGCAGTGGAGCTGGTATAAAGCCCTCATGTAAGTTCAGCCTCAGTTATTCAGCCACCCATGCTCTAAACAATTTGAACAGAAATCTTCTCAGTAGATGTCTCTCTCCCCATGTGTTACTCATATGATCTCACACAGTGGATGGAAAGGGACTACAGAGCCACAGATCTAGCTCCTTCTACATGATTGGGTATGGGACCCCCTCCACTGCCAATAGTGCTCACTTGTCAGTGTGGACACCTGCACTGGGGCACCCTATCCACATGAACATCTGTCTTCCCTTGATTCTGAACCAAGCACTCTGTGATTTTGTGTCAGTTAGAGTTTGAAAATCTTGTCTTTTGGACCAAAAGTCTCAGAGGCTACTAGCCAGCCTGGCAGAAGTGGAATGTCTATTCATTACAGTTTCTGGTGTTTTGTATTGCTATTCTTGTGACTTTTCTTGACAGAGATTTTCACCCTAAAAGTTTTCAAAAAGGTTTTATATATCTCTTTATTTAGAGATGGGATGAATCCAGAATTTTCTAGATCCAAATCCCTGGAAGGTTTTGCGAATCCATGAATCACACAAATCTTGAATCTTTCACATTCTTTTTTTTAAAAAATGGTTTAAAAAGCAAGGGAAAGAATGATAATCTTGGGCAGACACACTCTCTCAGCCTTAGCAAAAGCCTGGGCAAAGGCAAACCTCCCTCTGAAGAAATCTGGCCAGGACAATTGTCATAGTTTTGCCTCAGGATCTCCCCAGATTGAAAATGACATGAAGGCCCTTTCTACATAGGCAGGAAAATGTGGATTAATCCCACATTTTCCTGCCTGTGTAAACAGGGCCACATACTACAGAGTACAGAGATCATCCAGGTCAAAACAGGATTTTCTTTGCATAGCTCCTTATGCCATCCTGAGGTTTCTAGTTTGATGATGCACCAGAACACTTTGGCAGAGAAGGTTGTGACCCCAGAATTGTGTATGAAAGAGCTTTGCAAGGGAGCTATGCAAAGGAATCTTTCACCAACCTTCAAATCTCAAGAAGACTGTACCTTTCAGCCAATCAGGCCTTTGGTGGGCCCTGGAGGAGACAGTTTTAAAAAACAATTTTTCCTTTCTGCTACATGTGGTTTGTCATGTGGCTCATGAGAAACCATGACAGATATTTCACTTCTCATCCTATTCTAGGTATAGGTTTACAACCAAGTGCTAGTCTTGTGGAAGGAGGTACACTGGCCTACATGTGGCAATCACTGGATGAGATTGTGTGACCTTGCCTTCTGCCCCACTACTTCTGCTAAGCATCGGACTCACTGACCCCAGCATTTATACATGCCATTGATTTTCAGCACAGAAAATAGTGCTGAACTTAAATATTAAATGTTCAATTTAAATATATGAGAATACAACCCCAAATGTAATTTCTGAAATTGTTAGTTAGCAAAGGCTATTATTACTCCAAGGGAAAACCTCACTTATTTGCCATCTTTCCTTGTGTGTCTGGTCTCCCAGGTTTTCAGGTGTCCCAGTCTCCAACCAACTATTTGCTTGGCAAATTTTAAAGATTTGGTTTGCCTATTTTGGCACAGGGATTTGGATTTGTGAATCTCGAATCCTTGCCGAGGATTCAAAGATTCAGTTGGCCCATTCCTATCTTTATTAGTTCCAATTATATATCATTTTCCTCCAATGAGCTCAAAATGGCATCTTTGGCTCTCCTTCACCCTACTTTATCCCCATAACAATCACCTTGTGAGGTAGATCAGTCTAAGAGAGACTGGCTGACCTGGGGGATACTCAGTCTAAAACCATACTGGCTCTGTACACCCAAAAGAAATACCTTTGCCTATTGAATTTTGCCAGTGTAGGTGGGTGAGAATTTTATGCACTTTGTTCTGGATATGAACTTATTAATACTCACAAAATTCTTTGATATATTTGATGCAAAGCACTTTAGATTAAAATTTGAATGTGTTAGAAAGCAAATTCAACTTATTTGCTCTTCCCCTTAGGGAACAGCTTTAATTGTGACTGGTTAACTGTAGGATGTTAATCTTATCTACATATGTCACTTGATTATACTACCTTTATTGATGAATCATCTCCATATGGAAAAGTAAACAATTGTGGCCAACTTTAAAAGATAGGTAGCTAAACAGCCAATAGTATTGGTGTACACACATCCTCAGATAAGCATGTTATTTCATGTCCTTGTTTGCTTGTGACAGCTAGCATGGTGTAATGGTTTGAATGTTGGAGTACAGCTCTGGAGACCAAGGTTCGAATCCCCTTTCAGTCATGGAAAGACAATGGGTTTCCCTGGGCAAGTCATATTCTCTCAGCTTCAGAGGGACTATGACCCTGGAAACCCAAGAGTGTTTGACCTGGT
The DNA here is from genome assembly GCA_948474755.1 of Ctenosaura bakeri. Classification (NCBI taxonomy): domain Eukaryota; kingdom Metazoa; phylum Chordata; class Lepidosauria; order Squamata; family Iguanidae; genus Ctenosaura; species Ctenosaura bakeri. Next base: position 112,221 of record CAOLHI010000011.1, on the reverse strand, counting down.
GCCCATTGCTTCTCTCACATAGAGTAAAGTTATTTGTTTAAACTATAAGCCCCAGAACTCCCTAGCCAGCACAGTCCCCAAATGTAACTTTTCCAGGCTGTGCACCATTCTTGTCATTCCTATTTCCCAGCCCAACTAGCATTCAGCATTCTGAAAGGTTTTTAAAGCAGATGCAACAGATGCAGCATTGATTTTTCTTAAGTCATTTCATTCCGTTTTTTTCTCTCACTGATGTATTCTCCCAAGAGTGATAATAATCAATCTTTCTTTCTTTCTTTCTTTCTTTCTTTCTTTCTTTCTTTCTTTCTTTCTTTCTTTCTTTCTTTTTAAAATGCAGGTCTAAGATGGAAGGAATTTTTATCTGGAAGAGTAGTATAAATTAGCTTTGACTGCCAGTTTCCACTGATTATTACTTTCCAGGCGGAATTCCTACAAATTCTTGAGGCATGACCTCGGATGAAAAAATAATCCCCCTTTTAAACTTGTTGAGAAATTCCAGATAACTTCACAAGAGATTTAATTTTAGAGCATTAACACAATCTCGGTTTTTGAAAGATAAAACTACAGGGCTGTTATTTGGTAGGAGCCATTACTGAATGGTGAAGTCATTGGAGCTTATTTTACTGTGTTATCTTTTCCTCCCTCCCTCCCTTCTCCCTCCCCCTTTAATTTTATTATACATTACACAATGCACTCTGGATTCACCCTCATAAAAGAATAAGTATTTCAACAGATAACCTGCCTTCAGACAGCCAGAGAGCGTAATCCCTGTGAGGCTTGAGTTATTACATACACCAAAAAGGCAACACACTGGGCAATGGGCATCATCTACATATCGTCATTTCAGGCTCATTAGCTTGTAAATCTTGGGCCCCGGCAGACTTATGGAAAAGGTGAATACTGCCATAGATAGAAGAGATCTGTATTGCATTATGCATTAGAGCCAAACAATTACTAATGGCAAATGTATCTTTGATTCAGATTTCCAGTCATCTTAAGCAGATAAATTTTTAAATGAGACAGCCAAAATTTTGGCTGATGCCACTTTCCTTCCAGTTAGCTCAGCTGCTGACATTCACTTTTCTATGTGGGGTGGGGAGGACCAGAGTGTTTTTTCCTTGTGCTTTTTAATCCCCTGATTCTGGATCATATTGCTCTCTGAATTCAAATTTCCCATTGGCTTTATTCATCAACATAACCTAGAAGGCTCTGAGTCAGAAGGGAATCCCCATGATGTCACTATGGATTCCACTGTAGGTGCAAGGGCTTGGCCAATGAGATTTCTGTGCAGTAGCTGTCTTCAGGCACTGAGCCAGAAGAGTTATTCATACATTACCCCAGGATAATTGAAGACACTAGGTGAAATCCTGCATACCCAGGATGTCTGCATGTGGAGAACAGGATGAGAGAATTGTTCCTCATTACAGCCACAGTCAGCTCCAGATTCTGGAGGGTCACTGATCAGAGCCAGAAAATATATATTTTGGACTACTATACGCAGAATCCTTCACCTGCTTTGCCACTGATCTTGCTGGATGAGGGATTCTAGGAGTTCTAATCCAAAAGAAAAAAGAAAAAAAAACCTTTTCCAGCCTTTGGGTTATCAGTGAAATCCAGACTGGACTATTCTCATTCATTCTATGTGGGGCTGTCTTTACAATAGGAGTAAGAATTGAGAGCCCCTCTAGATATTGGTGAATTTGAACGTCCAGCATTCTGCACTACTGGCTTTTTTAGTATCCCTGCATTCTGCACTACTGGCTTTTTTAGTATCCCTGCTTTCAAGGCCGGATGAGAAAGTCCAACTGGTACAAAATGCAGCCACCTAGGGATGCAATATGAAGAATGTTAGACTAACAGTTCATCAGTAAATACCATTTATAATCCAAAACCCAGTTGTTGCTATTTTGTAGTCTTAAAAATAACTTTTCCAAGCTCTAGTCAAGATACCCTCTATGTCCCTTCTCTAATTGAGTCTACATTTTTGACAGTACTGTCATCAATAGCTGCTTTTGCTGTTGGTCTCCTCCTCCTCCTCCTCCTCCTTCTCTGCTGCTACTTGCTTGCCAGACAGGAGCTGATCAACAAGCAGGTAATGCCAGCTACTGCTCCATTGTCTAGACCACTGTCTTCTTCATTACCATTACCTGGACAGAAAGAGAGGAAGATGAATAAGCAGACTGATGAAGGAGAACAGCAGGGCCCTTTCCGCATGATGTCACTGTCTCATTTCTGCCACAGGATGGCAGCTGTCGGCAGGTCGCGCTTCTGCATGACATCGTCGCCATCCCGCTGCCATCCTGTCACGGAGCATCATGCTTGTGCAGTTTTCGCAAAATACAAAAAATCCATTTTGCATCTGTGATCGCATGGCGCTCCTGTCACTTCTGGCCATGCGGAAGCTGCAGAAGCACATTGGCGACGCTTCATTCCGTAGCACAGCAATGGAAAAAGCCTGGCTGTGCTGCAGAAGGAAGACGTGGCGCCATTGCATTCTCTTCTGCATGGACCGAGTGGGTACAGAGGGGAGCGTTGATAATGCACTCCCCTGTGGACCCGGGACTGCAGCAAGATGATGCAGAAGAGCATCGTCGTGCAAAAATGGCCCAAGTCTAGCATATTACTTTCAACATGCCCCTCTACCACTGAAGTGACCGGTATGAAAAAAGAAAAAAGAACAAAACAGAATAGATAAAACACAATGCTGTGTATTAGAATACCATATTAAATTTAGAATTTAGAATTTAAAATGTTAAATATAAAATATTTCTATTACGGTGATTGAAAAAACAGCATAAAGCATCTTTAATATATCTTTAATACTAAGATGTGTGCCAGCAGGCTATTGCTGCCACACAAAATTTAGCTACCTTAACTGTAATCTCAGAAACTGTTTGGCTGAAAGGTGATCAAGTCTTTCACCTTCAGACTTTTCTCAAGCATATAGGGAGGAGGACGAATAGTGACAGAGACCGGTCTTCACCAGCAAGCCCTGCCACAGCATTTTCAACCAAAAATACAGGTTTTAACTTCAGGTATTTTCTGCAGATTTTTAAAACCTTTTGTAAAGAGTTGGGGGAATGGGGGGAAAGGTCAATTGCCATGTTTTAAGGCATATGGGTTGATTTTCTTTCCCCGATTTGTTCTTCAAAAATTGTAAGTATCCAGGTGCTGTAGGAAAAATCAGATAGGTATTTGGAGAGCCACAAAAATGGGATTGGAAGCTGCATATAGTCTATGCACATTTGTCATCTGTGACCTAGTATGAAAACAGCTAGTGAATTCTCTCTCCCTTGTTCTCCAGAACCTAAACAACTCAAAAAGAATATATTTCCTAAGACTGGTAAGGGCAGGAATGTCTTCCTCCTGCTGTGATATGGAATCTCTGGTCAGGCCATTACAACAGTCAAGATAAAGCAGATCCCTTGTCTTATCACTCAATCAGCTTTGACTATGAAGTTTTACAAGCACAATGTCTACCTAGAAGTCATAGAATCATAGAATCATAGAAATGTAGAGTTGGAAGAGACCACAGGGGCCATCCAGTCCAACCCCCTGCCATGCAGGAACACCCTCAAAGCACTCCCGACAGATGGCCATCAAGCCTCTGCTTAAAAACCTCCAAGGAAGGAGACTCCACTGCACTCCGAGGCAGCATATTCCACTGCCAGACTGCCCTGACTGTCAGGAAGTTCTTCCTGAGGTTCAGGTGGAATCTCCTTTCCTGCAGCTTGAATCCATTGCTCCTTGTCCTGGTCTCTGGAGCAGCAGAAAACAAGCCCTCTCCCTCCTCTACGTGGCCTCCCTTCAAATATTTAAACATGGCTATCATGTCCCCTCTTAACCTTCTCTTCTGCAGACTAAACATACCCAGCTCTCTAAGTCCTACGTATGGGTTCAGCAGAACTTTCTCCTAAGTAAAGGTTCACATCATAGCCGTAAATGTATCCTTAATTTCTCCTAGGAGGGCTCAGCTGTAACAGCAGTCTTAATCTTTCCTGTGTCTAATCATTTCTGGAGAGGGCTCATCTACATTTGGAATCTTGTGGATCCAGTTTTGCCTGATCATTTCAGGAGGATTTCAAAGGAAGCTGGAAAACACACACAAACATTGTACAGTCCATGTTGATTACAAGATTCACAAGTGTGGATTCAGCATTACACATGCAGGTATGGGGCCTTGTAGGTGGCCCAGGCCTCATAAACCTTCTGAGTGTCCTTGCAAAGCTGCCTGGAGGGGGGTTGTCAAAGGCATTCCTCACCATGGTCACCACTTAACCTAGAGGTGGCTTTGGCATGAGGGAAAAGTCCTGTCTGAATCACTGGGTACATAGTGCAAACTAGAATTGACAACACTCATTTAGATAGGCCAGTGGTCTGAGTCTGACTCCATTTAAGGCACCTTCCTGTATCCCAAATATGAAAGCAAATCTTCCGTTACAAGAGAAGCATGAGGCTGATAGAGAGAGGCCTCTGAATATAGATGGGATTGATGAAGCAACTGGTGGTATTATTAATCCAATAGCTCAATTTCCTGCCTTGTATATCTGGAAGATGAATGTAGACTGACCTCACCTTGACAGAAAGAGAAAGAGAGAGTTAGGAGGCAGTTACTGGAAAGAACCTAGTTGCGGAGCAGTTATTTTATGAGTTTCTCCACTGGAACAGATCTAGGTCAGCTGAGCTCATTAACAAGAATTGGTCTGGACTCTGGAGCAGGTTCCTCTGAGCACAGGCAGGCTCTTGTTTATAATAAAACATGTGGGCCAAATTAGAATGTAAATAAACGGGTGACTCTCCAGAATCCCAGATAACACTTGCTGAGCAATGGGTCAGAGCAGATTTAATCTAAAAATCTCTCTGCTGCGTGTAAATGATTATGTCATAGCATTTGTCTTTAATTACTAAACTCTTTCCAAAGGCTTGACTCATAGCACGTTTCCTGGTTAACCACAAAAACTTGTACTACAAGATTTGTCATATAGATTCTTACGTTCCCCCTACAGCATTGTTAAGTCTTGGCTCCTGTAAAAGAAAATCCTTGCTCCCTAGAAAGGCATTTGCAGTCCTCTTTCATCTTAGGGGTGTAATGGAGGGGAAAGAGAAGAGAGCAGGCCACAGAGAAAGGTCCTGTTTACTTCTGACTCCATGGAAGAATTATTTTTCTACATAACAATACCAATGTTTCCCTAAAGGATCTTTCATTAAACATCAATGGTCCCTGTTAAACAAAAGTGCACAGCACCTTGCAATAGAAAGAGGAATGTGTGGACAAGATTAAGAATACTGTCTTTAGGGAGACTTTGGATTTTTTAAAAATTAAATTACTTCTGGGAGGTTTTCTTGGGGGGGAAGCAATTGTTACAAAATGTTAAAAATACATTTTTGGATTATGAGATGTATGAAGGATGGGAAACAGAGAAGGGTAAGCATACAAATGTACTTAAATTGGTTTTAAATTGCTTTTAATTCAGATTTCTTCATATGATCCTTGGTTTAATCATATTTTAATATTAGAACATATTGTGTTCTTACTTGTATCTGTTTTTCAGTCATATTGTTAGGTGCCTTGGGACCAAGTATTGGGAGAAAGGTGGCATATTAATTTAGTAAATGCACAAATTACAATTGTGAGGTTGAATTAGGTGGAGTAGTAAAATAAGGGACTTCATTGTAATGCGAAAGTTCATACTGGAGTTCTCTCATACTACACAGTTGTAGCATTCTGATACCACCTCCTAGAGCTCTCTGACTGAGTATTCTAGATGTGTATATATATATATATTTTGTCTTCAAGTCACTGGTTGAGTTACAGCAACTCCATTACTTTCATAGGACTTTCTTAAGCAAGAAATACTCAGATTTGGTTTTGCCAATTTCTTCTCCTGAAATACAGCACCTGGAATTCATTGGGGAGCTCCCATCCAAGTACTAACCAGGGATGACCCTGCTTAACTTCCAAGATTAGACAAGATCTGGTACCTGCAGGGTATTTGGGCCTGAGTATTCTTAATATTCCTCCCTAAAATGGAAATCCCAGATTCAACAGGATGCAGCCATGGTAGTTAAAGTGGAATCAGAATTCTACAATTGTATACTACAAAAGGACCTCCGAGTTACAGAGCATGGCATGTTTCACTGAGCATTTTCTGTTTCAAACTACAAAGAGATGGAGTCATTTTCTTTTAGTCACAGGACAGAACCATGTCATATACCCGTTCTGTCACACATCTTACCATATATCTGCATATAATGTTCTCTTTACCCCTTGGCAGGAAAATTCTCCATGTAGCCACCCATAGTGCCAGTCTTAGCATTAGGCAGACTAATGCAGCTATTTCAAGCATAGTTGCTAGAGGATGAGGAATGACAGTGACGAGTTGGAGGAGAGATATCTGTTGACTATATGGCCAGCTGCCCAAAGGGGGACAAGATGCCACCACCAATATCAGACTTCAGGGTGTAGAAAATGTACTTTGGTACTCACAAACTCCCAGAATGCCCCTGGCTGGGGCATTCTAGGAATTTTAGTTCCAAAAAGTAATTTTCCCCAAGCTCTGCTCAAACCAAGAAGGTCTTCTCACTGGTTTCTCCTGGCTCTGAAACTCCCTTCCCAGAATGACTTAGTAGAGGTGGCACCCTCCTTAATAACTTTCTGCAAGCAGGTAAAACACTTCTAAAGCAGGCTTTTGGGATTTGATTTTTTAAAGTGGGAACAGGCTTTGTACAATGTGCTAGATTTTGGTGATAGTGGTAATGATGGTGTTTAATAGCTGATGTTTTTAACTGATATTAATTTTATGATGCTTTAATTGCTTTGGAACATTTGTGCAATGTGAATTTTTCACTACTTTTGTGTTAATTGTTGTAAGGTACCTTGCATCCCGAATTGGAAAAAAGTGGGAAATAAATACATAAATAAATAATTATACCACCACCAACCATGAATATCAGCAACAATCTGCTAGTCAGATCAGCTTCTGTATCTACAACAAATGTCACTATCTCTTTTGCCTCAAGGCAGCATGGAACTTGAGAGATGAATGAGAGAAGAGCCATCATACATTGTGGATTACCAGGTTGTTGGAGCCAAACTAGATTTAATTAGACTCAATGTGAGACTAAACAGCATTTTCCAAAGATTTGAAACAAGAAAATATGCAGCTTGCCTGAAGTATCTGCATATTTGCAAGGCTTACAGGTTATTTGCAAGAAATGCACACAAAACAATATGCATGTATCAAAAGGTAAAACAGCTAAAACATCCATAATGGAGGGTAGGAACACGCTTTAGTCAATAGGGGAGAGTTGCATAATTTAGGGGGGAAATGTGCAAAAAAAAGTACAAATTAGGAAAAATGTGTCAAAATGTATGTGGATTTCAGTTTGAGAGGAAAAACGTAAAACACAATCCAGAGGGAAATGCAGGTCACATCCAGAGAACTGCAACAAAATTGAATTTTGTTTTTATATCCCTTTGAGAGAGTGATATTCTGCAGTTTTGCTATTACTATGGCACAGTAACACAGGGAAATGGTCAGGAAGGAGAGGGAAACACATGCAGCCAGCATCCAATTCCAAGTTAGCCTTCACATATAGGTTAAATGGATGGAAGAGAAGTAGGGCTTCCACAACATCACCTGTCATTATTCCTTTCATCCTAGCAGTGAAATTATTAGCTAATTTTGTTCTCTAAAGAAGTAATGAGTGATTTTAACAATTTTCTTTCACTACAATGAAAACTTCCAGAACTGCACCATTTTTGTAGACTATTCAAGACTTGGACTGTCCAAAACTTGCACATACTATTTTCATGTAGAAAACAGCATTTTCTATGCAGAAAAGAAGGAGTTCTATCTAGATATATTATTTTCCCTGCTTTTTACTGCACAGAAAATTATGTAGTTGGGAACTACATTGCAATTTGTTTTGCACAAGTAACATTTTTGTGCAGAAAACACTGTTTCCTAAGCAGAAAATTATGTTTTCTCCATTAAAATACCAAGTGAAAATTTGGTGCAAAATATTTTCCAAACTGTGAAGATTCGTGTCAATCCAAGATTCTCTTCATCAGGGTTTCCCAACATGTTTTTCAACCATTTTTAAAATATTTTCTAATATTCTTTCCATCCCTACATTAAACACAAGGCTAAAATCAGACTGAAGATTGGGGTATTACATTCTTTTTACCACTTGTTCTCATAAGGCAGTCTCCCTTACAGTCCTGCTGTGGATTGCTTCAATGCTTAAAGTTACCTTTCATGGTTTTTAGCAGAGATGGGCCACATCCAGTGGTTGAGGAACTGCAAGGGACCTCCTACAACTCCTTAGAGACCATGCAGCTGCCACTGAAAGTTGTGTACCACAAAAAAATGGCAGGGAATATGGCAGTTCTCAGTGGTGCAGGACTGTACTACAGGATAGAGCCCTGCAGACTAGCTAGGCAGAGTGTTATAAAATGGTAGGGAATCAGGAAAAGGCCTCATGGCACCAAAGTTCAGTCTCATGTTTCTTTTGGTACTACCACTAGCAATTAAGAAGATCTTAACTGCTTTACCCACACAGGAATATGTATTCTACAGATGTCAACTCCAAGGATATATTCTCTTGGACACAGGGTCAGTTTATACTAATTTACATGTTCACGCCCTATGTATTCCATTCCCTTCTAGCTTCTACTATGCCTTCACCTCCCATCTTTTACATATATACTTTAAAACTCCAGCAAAATATTTTAAAATAAAAAAATTGTTGGCAGTAGGAAAAAAATGTGCATAAATTGCCTGATAAATACATATAGTCCATGATCCACATGTGGCCACTCTTGGCTCCTAGAGTAGTTATAGTCAATTTATAGGTCTAACATATTTTTCACAATAGGTTGTACTCAAAGCATTTCACAAAGCAAATACATGCAATGGCCATAATGATAATATAGTATAATATAACATTAACAACCCAATTACAGTTAATTCAATATATAAAAAAATTTAAATAAACATAAAACAATAGATATGAATGATATCAACACTATACAATAAAATTTATAGTTCTTTGTTTCCATCTGAAGTTATTTATCCTCCAGAAAGAAGAAATATAAAGGTGAAGGAAAGCAATATCTAGAAACATTTTGTACAGCTCATGAAATCCTACGTGAGTATTTTGGCCATGAACTTTTCCACTCTATTGAGTGTGCTGTCAGAATGTAAACTCTATTCACAGAAGTTGTGAAGTACCAAGTAATCAATTCAAAAAGCCTAACTGCTGTTTTGGCAAATCTAGTTTCAAGCACACAAAATTGATTTCTTCTTTCCATGACATTATATTCTGGAATTTTCTATTGACATAACTTATGAAGTCAGAAGGAAAAAAGAAACACATTAACAATCTATTTGAGACTTGCTCAATACAAAAGACTTTACATTCGTGCACACAAAAGCATAGGATCACCATTACAGTAAACCATTTATTAAATATTTCTGATGTATAAAGTCTTTTTCTAATCTATGGTATGTTTTCCTCTTACAGGAAATTTGAAAAAAATATATCACCTGTTCATCTGCCATCATGTGATTATGCTTGCTAATGAGAACCAGTGTGGTTTGAGTTCGTAAGATTTGAATGATCCAGATTCAAGGTTCCAATGAGCCCTGAAACTTACTAGGTGACCTTGGACCAAGCATTTTCCCTCAGTGTAACCTACCTGATAGGCTGATTGTCAGGGAGAATTGATAGAACGAGAGCCATTTATGTCATCTTGAGCTCATGGGGGAAAGGCAGGAGAGAATCCAGTATGCAGATTCTCCCCAGACATATTAAACTGCTTTGTACCAATTAACTAATGTAGGTTACATCATCCACTGAGCACAACTTCTTCCATGCTGTAGTACACACACCTTAGAATTAGAGATTGACATAGTGACTTACTTATACATATATGGGTAACACATCTTGGGAAACTGAGGATGTCTTACTAAACATGGAGCTACTCTAGTACAGTTTTGTTTTTTTTCTCTTGGGTCTCATTCTTGCCTTATCAGTTTGTTTGTGCACTTCAGTGGATAAGTATTCTGATTTGAGAAATACCAGAAACATAAAGTCATGAGTTATGAATTTACGTGGTGAGTTTTGGGGTTGGGAGCAACATAAAATGGTGCTTATATGTCCATTATGGCAGTTTCATAGTAATATCAGCAAAGGGAACCTGCTGTATGTGAAGACTGAGCCTTCAAGTATGTTAACAATAGTTGTACCTAGATTGCTCTTTAGGGAGCTCAGTAAGGTCACTAAATGACAAATGATAAAACTACGGAGCAGAGATATACTTACTTTTCTTTGGACGTGTTGTTTTACTACCTTAAAGATCCCTGCCTCACACATCAAATTTCTACCCAAAATGAGTTACAGTTATTTGTATCATCTAGACGTTGAGGAGTGCTTATTTTATTGGGTTTGACATAAAATATCCATAACTACAATTCTTGCCAGCTCTTGTTTTCCCCTTTGTACAAAAATTAAGGACACAAGAATTCTGCCAGTAGATTTGGTGATCAGTAAAGTATTTGCACAGTTTAGTTTATTTTCTAAACAAAGGAGGTGTGGCTAATATGATCCACAAAACCCATTACATCCTTTCAACTTATGCTCTTCTGCCTACCCAAATGATGTAATCTTAATGGCTTTTCTTTGCCCAAAGTCCCATAGCACTAAAAGACTCGTGTCCATTAGCTGTTCACAAAGAACATCCTCCCTCAATGCATACTTCTACCCAGGGTTCATGCCCTCACACAGATGCAAATAAATAACCATCAGATGGCTCAGAAATTGTTTCCTGGGACATAGATGAAGTAAAAGCATAAAATATGTCCACTGGCAAGGAGAAACACTGTATGTTCTCATAGTAATACACACACAAGCATGCAGTATTGGGACACATGCATATCTCAGAGGAAACAGTCTGTATTTCAGCATGAGCATGAACAGCACAATATACAGCAGTGTTCAAAAATGCTGGGACTGCACCATTAACACGGTGGAATAAGAGCATGAAGTAGGCCAAAGCATGTAAAGTTTGAGGCCAAACTTAGCTTCTGAGCTTCCATGGGATTGAAAACAGCAGCTGTGATGCTGAACAGAGGTCTGTTGATAGAGCAGAGGTGGTTGAAAGGTACATCAATGTGATATAGCATATGGATAGACTAAATTCAGAATACGGCACTAAAATAGCCACCATGTTGTAGAGACCTGAGTGGTGTATTAGGACTTTGTGAGACCAGAGTCTCAGTTGCTGCTTGGCCATTGAAATACCCTGGGTGACCTTGGGTGAGTCAGACTCTCTCAGCCTAATAGGAAGGCAATGACAAACCTTCTCTGAGTTAATCTAGCCAAGAAAGCCCTATGATACCATTGCCATAAGTAGGAGTTGATTTGAAGCCACATATCAACAGCAAATAACATAACTTCATGAATCACCTTAGAACTATCATCATCATCATCATCATCATCACCATCACCTCCATCATCAATGGTGATGTATCCATATTGTTCGAGTACAGCACTTTGACACTGCTAACTGTCATGGCTCCAACCTAGTTTTGTGAAGTACAAGTTAGAATTCTCTGCTAGGGAAACCCAGTGCTGTAGTTCAAGGGAGTGCACCAGGGAATGCTAAACACTGCTCCAAACTGCAGATCCCAGGATGGACTTGCAGTTTTTAGAATTATGTAGGATGAAGCCATGGAAGTTTTAGAGGTAGAAAACTGCTTTAAGACCCTTACCACACTATGCCCCAATAATGCGCTGTCCTGGTGGGATCCCAACATTGCCATTGCCGGGATGGGATCGGGGCCTGAACGCTCCCCATGGCACCCAGGCGGCTGCCGCAGATGGGTAGCATCAGGCATGCTGTTCTTCCTTCCATGGTACAAAGTCAATAGCGAGTCCCTTTCCCCAGCTTTTTCCTGCCTCGTATCTGGTTGGTTCTTGTGCTGTACTACAGAAGGAAGCACTATCAAGCACTTTGGCCCTTACCACATGCCCACAGCTGACAGGATTGTGATGGGAAAGGGGGCAATTACCGGATTTTTTCTAGTAATGAAAAAGGGTGTGTTTCCCATGGATGGGGACACAACAGCAGCAGGGTAATAATGACGTGCAATGGCACATGGATCAGGAACAACGTGTTGCTCTGCCAGGATGACAATGCTGTGAGGTAAGGGCCTAGGTTTATAGAGTGGAGGCATGGTGCCTGTCCCCATTATGTTTAAAAGTAGAAAACAAATCACGGTGAAAACAAGCAGAAGAGTGAGAACGCAAAAAAATTATTGGATAAATATGAGTGAATGTAGTTACATACATATGTACATTATTTGTCAGCAGCTGAAAATGAATCTTAAAGTGTTAAGGCCTTGCAAGAAAAAGCAGGGTTTGGCCGGGTGTGAAGAAGGGAAAGTGACAACATTGCAGATATTTACACTATACATTGTCCAGGGAAAAGACAAGAGGCCAGAGGTCTTCTGTGGCTAGAATTGAATGGCAAAATTGGAGGAAGAAGGCGATGGGCTGAGATATAAAGATCCCGGGACAGAATGAAGTTATTGCTCCCTTCACAGGTAAGACAAAGAAGTCAGAACATTAGAAGCCACTAAAGGGATTTCGGTAGGGGAATCTCACGATTTAAATAACAGGACAACTGAATTGTTTTGGCAGCAGTGCTTTGGACCTAAGCCATTGAGGGCTTTATAGGTAATAACCAGCACTTTAAATTGAGCCCAGAAACATATTGGTAACCAGTGCAGCTGTTCTAAAATGAATGCAATATCCTCCCATAGACACAGTCCCAAAATCAACATGGTTAACAGAGCACTAGACCAATTGGAGTTTCTGTGACTCTTCAGAGGAAGGGTAATATAGAGTGCATCATTGTAGCTCAACGATGTAACCAAAGATTGCCTTGCTGAGACAGGGCCAGAGCTTAGAAGCAAAAAGTTATGAATAATGTTATTACATTGGGTGATAAGAGTGGACCAAAGGCAAATGTCAAAAACAAAGTTATTTTATTGGTTTCATGAGTAATATTTTACAGGCTGGGATAATTGGCTTAATGAGTAATATTTTATAGACTGCAGCCAGTGAATCAATTGTTGAATGGTGAGTCAACGCATGAGTAACACGGGTATATAGTAAATCCAAATGATTTTAGTAGGTTCTACTCTAGACAGGACTAACAATAGGATTTAGCCCATAATTTTATAGTTTCAAACATTGTTTTCAAAACGCGTTTCAATACATCTTTAGAGGCATTTTGATGGGAATTTTTCAAATTTGATAAGCTTCATAGAATCATAGAATTGGAAGAGACCACAATGGCCCATCAAGTCCAACCTCCTGCCATGCAGGAACACACACTCAAAGCACCCACAGCAAATGGCCATCCAGCCTTTGTTTAAAAGCCTCCAAAGAAGGTGACTCACCACACTCCAAGGCAGCATATTCTACTGTCGAATGGCTCTTGCTGTCAGGAAGTTCTTCCTAATATTTAGGTGAAATCTCTTTCCATGTAGTTTGAATCCATTGCTCCACGTCCTAGTTTCTGAAGCAGGAGAAAACAAGCTTGCTCCATCTTTAACATGACATCCCTTCAGTTATTTAAACATGGCTATCATGCCACCTCTTACCCTTCTTTTCATCAGGCTAAACATACCTGCCTCCCTAAGCCACTCCTCATAGGCCATGGTTTCCTGACCCTTCAAGTTTTTCCCCCAAGAATCTTAAGGTTGAAATCCTGTTGGCATCAGACACGTGTATAAATGTATATAATTCTGACCATGGGTCTAGGTTATTTTTATTGTGTTATCCTTCAACAGGGGTGAGAAACATTTGACCCACCATACTTTTTCATCTGTAACTCCCATCAGCTCCATCCAGCATGGCCAATGGTAAGGGTTTGTGTGAGTTGTACTCCAAAACCTCTAGAGGGCCTCCTCACTGCCATCCTACATTTAGAACCCTTCCAAATAGTTTTAAAGAAGCTTGAATTTTCAAGACATACATCCTTGGATTTTTTTAGGTTTTGCTGGTTGTTATCACCTCCTCATCCTCTCATTTCGTTCTTTTGGGGGCTGCAGGTAGTGATTTGTTTGATCTGTAGTAGGGCTCTTCCAAACGTATTTTTAAAAAACAACAACAACATGAGACAGATTCTGCTGAGGTGGTCTTTTGGTTTGACAATTAAATTTTCTCCTCTCTGAATTTTTCAATTTTTTAAGAGTTACAGAGGCATAGTGCAAAAGTGCCATTTCACTGATGCACTATAGCACCAAAACCCTTTTTAAAAATTAAAATAAAGGAGGACATATTTTTCTAGTATGTTTTGGAATTAAGAAGAAACTCACTCAATGATGCGAATAAAATGTTGTGGGTTGTACTGGCAATTGCCAGAAAATAGTCCCAAGACAACAGAAATGTTTTCAAAGACCCAAACAACTTCAAATAAAAATATCACAAACTCCCAGAGGCGTATCTAGGGTGGGGCAAGTAGGGTACGTGCCCTGGCCACCAATGTCAGGGGGACACAAAAAAGCCATGCATGTAGGGGTGGGGTAGGGGTAAGAAAGTAGGGTGCAAGTTCCACACTTGCCCTAGGCGCTGTTTATGCTAGACACACCACTGCAAACTCCCAACACTTTTGCCCCATCTGGAGCAGTCCTGAGAGCACCTTATCAGAGCTAGATGTAGGCCATTTCTGCACTAGCCTGTTATAGCACGATGATTCCACTTTCAACATCCTCTGGAATCCTGTTTTTTTGCAGTTTCAGGAGGGGCCAGCCCCTCCTGAAAGTGCAAACCCCAGGATTCCAGAGAATGTTGAAAGTGGAATCATCGCGCTATAACAGGCTAGTCAGAAATGGCCGTAGTCTTCTTTTGTCTATGATAAAGAATCAAAATCATATCCTTTTTTGGGGAGACAAGAGGATAGCATTTCTGTGTTCCTGAAACTATATGTTTCCAATATTCTTAATTTTTATTTGCTTATTTAATGAACTTACTAGCCATCCTTAGTTTTTCCAAGGTGGCTTACAATATTAACTCCCAACAAATTATTTGAAAACACCTCAAAGGAAAATAATTTTAAAAACAAGCTAGTTAAAATGCAGTCCCTTAAAATAATTCAGATTTCTTGTTGCCAGAAATATAGGAAATGTTGTTCTGGTGTTTTCTTTAATTTAAAAAAAATACAATTTCACTTACTGGAAATCATGCTGCACACTATATCCCATTCACTCCTGTTTCCCCAACCTTGTAGATCTCTGTTTGGTTTGCCAAAGAGATTTTTTAGTCATGGAATGTGGATAAAATCTGATGCCCCAATGGAAGAACTGATATTATGACCAAATGATTTCCTAATGGAATCTTGTGAATCACTCTTGTCTACTGAAATGCACCTTTGAGCAATGAGGGTAGGGGGTCATGGCTTGTATCTCACAGTATCCTGAAGACAGCAATTCTGATTAAACTGTGCCACTTGATTCAAGAATGTTCATATGCATACAAGGCAAAAAATTTCAGATAAAACATTAATTCAGAGGATTCCACATCAAGTCTGTCTCTTTTTGACTAAATGATGCTCAACCGTTGATCTCTCAAGTGTAACCAGCTGATTAAATGGCGTGCCCTTAAAGAAATATAATATCTCTTCCTGTCTTAGAATATCTGCCCTCAAATCCACATCTGTTTTCTGTTTCTTAGGCATCTGGTCACCACCTGATGTATAATTGCAGTTGCCAATTCTATCCAATTTGTCTTTAACATTATGATGCACAAGTTTCCAAAATCATATGGGTGAATTAAAAACTATTTTCCTCTCTCACCTAAAATGTTTTGGACTTCTCCTCTGTAGTGGAATCCTATCAAAGAAGTTAACAAAAATATGATCCTGCAAATCACAATGTTCATGTGATATTGTCTGTCCCCTAGTGGTAGCAAAGACGAATTAGTGTATTGCCGTGTGATTTTTTTCCCCTGTTATTGTTCACATGCCTATTCATGTGCCATTGAAATCCCTACGCATATTTTTTTTCATTCTAAACTTTGCATGGATCATGTCTGATATTAACTTCTAGGCTTTGGCAATTAATAAATATGAAAAATTCCAGAAATTGTCTAGATGTGGGTAGTTCTCAACCTGACACCCTCCAGATGTGATGGACTGCAACTCCCATCATTCCCGGCTGGTGTGATACATTCTGCAGTTAGCACTGTAGTACAATGCACTTGGAAAGCCCTAAATTGAGGAAAGCTACTGTAGACTATAACATTCCAACTGAAATTCCAAAATGATTCCCAAATCCTGAGGTTGATGTACATACAGAAAACTGCTAATCAACCAGGCCCATATGTAGACATGAAATATAGTTCTATGAATTGTTCATGAAACCAAGTTGAAGATCAGACATGCGTCCTGAGCTCCATATAAAGACTTTTTTAAAAAGTTCAAATACACAATTCAGAAGCCAATATTGACCTGGAACGTCTTCTGGAGGGAAAATGTTCTTTTTGGTAGCTGAGCATACTTCTGAAATCTTTATTAATAATCTTCAAAATTAATGTAGCTCAATAGTCCCATCTGGATACTTACAAAGACACTTGCAATTGAATAATTGTTTTCATCCAAAAGAAGAGGCCACAAGGTGAATATTAACCAAAAACTTTTAGGAAAAATATAACAGCAGATTGATAAAAAGCCTGTGATTGTTTCCCTAAAATTATAGCCAGATGACCATGGTTTTTGGAAAGACTTGAACACTGATCTGTCATCAGTATGACCTAGAGGATACTTGCCAGAGTATTGTACATATGAACATTTCTGCACTAGACTGTTATAGTGCTATTATTCCACTTTCAACATCCTACAGAATCCCTGGGGTTTGCAATCTAGGGAGGGGCCTCAAAGGCCTAAGATCTTACATTTAGGAAATGGCCTAAGACACTTAAGATTTTTCAGTCTGGGAGGAAAAAAAAATTCATGAGACAAATCTATTTCTTAAATTCTTAAATTGGGAAAGAGAAATTAGTCTTTTTCCTTCCCTGAATGATCTCAAGCAATCAAGGTACTATTATATAGTAATGACACAGAACTAATTAGCAACCACTGAAAGCAAGTAAAGGTAATGGAAGGGGATTCCTCCTACATAGTTTAGATGGATAATCCTAGCTCATCAGGGGTTGTATCCTAGCCCATCAGGGGATGTATATCAAAGATGCCACTAGGACCAAATGAAACCTTCTTCAGACGAATGCTTCCCAAATAAATGAGCGATTTCATTGTCTCTCACAGACGTTTCTGAAATGGGTTAGTTGCCATTTGAATCCACTAGTTATTTTTTAGTCTCTAGGAACAGTATTAGCTAATTTAGACTTGTCTGCAGAGTTGATAAGCGTGTCCTCTATTCTATCATCCAAGTCATTTATAAAGATGTTGAACAACACTGTCCCCAAGACAGAACCCTGACGCACTTCACTAGTCACTTCTCTCCAGGAAGATGAGGAGCCATTGGTGAAAGTTCTTAAGTTTGGGTTCATCAACCTGTTAACTCATGCACCCAACATTAGCTTTGTCCAGCTCCTATTTTACCTGAACATTTTCCAGAGTATCATAGGGTACGTTGTTAAAAGCTGTACTGAAATCAAAATGTACTATTGTTAGGCATGAAATTTGATGCTCTGTAATTTGCTTTAGAATTGATGTGTGTTAACACTTAACTGTGATATTAATTGGCATTTTAGACACTCAGGGCTCATCAAACAATCTTGCTTTAGAATTGTTTATTCTGCTTTGCTCGTCATAATCAGTATGTGCAAAGAGAAGGACACTGCTAACATGAAAGATATCTTTGAGAATGACCTAGGATGTAACAGGGTCATGTAGACTCAGAAAGTTAAAGGTCAGATAGAATGTAACGCATGTGCAAGCTGTGACTCTGCTAATGCTGATGCATGAATATTTTCTTTTCTGTAAGCATTCTTTAATATAAACATAAAAATGGTATAAGGAGGGAAGCCTGAAAGAATAAATCATCTTTCCTTTCTTTGATGGATCCTTTGGCCAAAGTTACTGTGTGAGTGTGTTTTCTTTTACTCTTTTACTTCTCCTTGCTTTAACATTTGCTCTTCCTACCTTCTATTTGGGGTTCAAGTCAGCTCCACTTCTACTTGGGGATATGGTGAAGGTGTGGTTTATTTATCCACCCTAACACTATATTCACAGTATTCCTTTGCAAGTGTTCCTTTTGCACCCTTGGATGCAGTTCATCTAGCCCTAAAAAAAATGTTTCTAGAGAAACAGAGAAATGCATTGCAGAGGATTCATTTAGGGGTAGAACTCCTGCACTACCTCTTTATCTGTTCTTGGATGCAGTCCCCTTACTGCTTCATTGGCATGTATTTGTACCAGGTTGAGCAATATTTTTCCTTCTGGGACAAAACTAAGGCAAAGTTGGTGTCAAGCAGACTGCTCCTTGTTAGCATTTCTCCATGGAGAGACCCTACCATTAACTTGTTCTTCCTCTTACTCCAAGCCACCACTCCTTTTAATTACTTTTAACCTCTCTAGCAAGGTTGAGTGTATTCTGAGCTTTAGTTTCTCTGACTTTCTCCCTACAGGAACAGGCTATCTGTGTCTTTAGTTATCTTCTTCTTTGTATAACTCTTTGGAACATAGACAGTGTGATGTATTTTATTTATTTATTTAATTTATATCCCATCTTTCTCTAAGACCCAATGCCGCTTACAGTAATACTGTAGTAGTTTGAGTGTTGCTCTAATGCTCCAGGAGACCAGGGTTTGAATCAAGGCTCAGTCATGGAAACTTACCAGGTGACCTTGGGCAAGTCACATGCTCTCACCCTAAAAGGAAGGCAATGTCGAACTTCCAAGAAAAACCTATGGTAGGTCACTATATGTTGGAGTTGACTTGAAGGCCCATAACAATATTTCTTCTTTGTTGGTTTCCCCCTTTTTCCATTTCTTATATCTTTTCCTTCTAAATCACAGCTTGTCAACAAGTTCTTTATACATTTTTATGCATTCTTAGAAGCTTCCTGCTTTTCTTTCTCATTGGAATTGTTTGCAGTGATACCTTTAATATTTCATCCTTAAGAAACTTTCATCCATCCAACTTTCATCCATCATGAACTATCTTCCTTTTCATCATTCCTAACTATGGAGTAACTCAAAGTATATTCTAAAGCTTACTGAAATCAGCTTTCTTTAAGTGTAGGGTGTATGTCTGACTACATTTGTCTTTCCTCTGAAAAAAACTCCCAAGAGGATATACTCACTCCCATCAAGATCGGAGCTGTTTGGCAGGGGAATATGCTGCCTTGGAGTGTGGTGTAGTCTCCTTCTTTGGAGGTTTTTAAACAGAAGCTGAATGGCCATCTGTTGGGAGTACTTTGATATGTGTTCCTGCATAGCAGAGAGTTGGACTGGACGGCCCCTGTGGTCTCCTCCAGCTCTATGATTCTATGATTCTATAATTCCACTACTTCTGCTCTATTGACCACTTTTTCCCTGTTAGCCAAGACAGCTGATCCCTTTGTTGTCTCTTCCATCTTCTGCACAAATTGTCGACATGGCTAGAGACAAATTTATGGGACCTTACATTCTTGTCAGAGCTTGACTTCCAGAAAAAAATTAAGGTGGTTAAAAGCATGCATTGCTACTATCTTTCTCCTTTTTGAATGTTTCACCATCTACTTTAGAAGGGCGCCATCCAAGTTTTCAGTCTGATTTAGGGGCTTATAGTAGACCCCACAGTAATGTCGCTATTTCCCCCCCACACACTTTTTTTTTTTACCTAACCAGTGATGCCTATTTAATCATGTTTGACTTCATGTATTAAGAGTTTGAGTTCATCTTCTTTGTTTCCCATGCTTAACATCTAAGACCATGAACTCCAGCTACTTTTGTGTTGTTGCTATTTTCTGCCCATTATGGCTTCTTGTCCTATCACTTCAATCTCTCACACTTTTGTCCCTAGTACTTGATATCCAAAGGGGTCTAAATAGCCTAAAGGTGCCAGTTCCTGTCCAATCTTGGAAGCTAAGCACAGTCAGTCCTGGATAGTACTTGGATGGGAGACTGCCAATGAATACTAGGTGTTGTAGGCTAACATTTCATGGGAAGGAACTAGCAAGACCACATTGGAGTATTCCTTGCATGTGAAAACCCTATGAATTTCATTCTCACCATAAATAGACAGAGGACTTGAAGGTGCATGCACACACACACTTGGTGTCCCCCTGCCCTATAAAACACTGTCTTTCTCTTCTGCACAAACTCAGTTTAAAACCTCCTCTCTCTCTCTCTCTCTTTTTTCTTTGCTCCTTCCCCACTTTCTCTCCTTCTCCCTATCTCCCATAATATATCATCACATAGCAAAAACTGATTTACTACATAGCATAGTATATCATCCCACCCCTATATGATTTGTTTGATCACTGATGTCAGTAATACAGTAACCATTTCATTCACATGAAGTTGACTTCATTTATCCTCAGTGGTGTTATTAAATGAACACAGTCATTTTAAATATAGCTATCCAGCACTCTAGTGTCATCCTGTTCACTTTGTGATCTCTCATTAGTTGGGATCTGAGACAGAGCCAAAATGAGACAGCTATGTGATTCTGCCTAAACATTGGGAAAAGAGATTCCACCTAAACATTCTTGATGGTAACAGCTGTTTATTACTACTTTGAGGTGTGCTGGCCCTTCACTGGAGATCTTCAAACAGAGATTGGATGATCATCTCTGAGGTATGCTTTAGTTGTGTGTACCTCGATGGCAGAAAATTGGACAAGATGGTCTTTGGGATTCCATTGTCAACACAGATTCCATTCCCAATACTGATCACCTCTGCCAGTAAGGCCAGACAATACCATGTTATATGTATCACTTATGATCAGACTTGATATTAATCAGATTTATATGGTTATTTCTGCACTAGACTGTTATAGTGCTATTATTCCACTTTCAACATCCTATGGAATCCTGGGATTTGCAGTTTAGGGAGGGGCTGGCAAACCCCAGGATTCCATAGGATGTTGAAAGTAGAATAATAGCACTGTAACAGTCTAATGCAGAAATATGTCTTCTTAATTTCCCTTGACCAATATACCTACTGCATACTGTCAAGGGCCAGCAGAAAACATGAGAGTACTTGAGAGATGTGCTCTGGAAAAAGTAAATTTTTCTAGGGCCAACTTTGTCATCCTGAAAGCTGAAAGGAAAAGACACTTGATGTGCTTTGTTTATTGTACATGTTGTGTTCATGTGATTTTGTGCTTTTTCCTATTTGTAGCTTCTTTGTCCTTGGAATGAGCACTCAAGAAATTCCTTTTAAAAAATAATTACCTACAGAGGCAACTCCAAAATCCCACAAATAGGCCATTTCCACACTACACTGGTATAGTGCTATTATTCCACTCTCAACCTCCTATGGAATCCTGGGGTTTGCAGTTTAGGGAGGGGCATTTAGAATTCTCAGTCAGAGAGCTCTTTGGCCTCAGTCAACTCCAACCCCCAGAATTCCACAGGAGGTAAAAATGGAATAATAGCACTATAACCACGTAGAGTTGAAATGGCCATAGTTAGGGATCATTATAAAGCCAATTAAAGGCAATTCTTTTCTTTCTCATCTAGCAGAACTAAAATAATTATCTTGGAGTTACTTTTTATAAAGACCCAAATGCTTTTGGCCTGTGATAACAGACAGATTTTCCTCCCGTACATCTTACTGTTCCCTAACCAGAGTGTAAGGCAATAGTGTAAAACACAACCTGAGCCATCACTTGAACCATGTGATATTCCTCCTCTACCATTTGGTGAGGTCATGTCATAACCATAGAAGGAATTACCCATTACAGTTACATCTGAAAAGGGCTAAATGATCACTTGCTAAGTTGAGATTGTTATGTAATGTGATTAAAGCTTAGTTGAGGAGAAAGGAAATAAGTACAAGGAACTAGCTGTAACCAGCTATTTCTAAGCTCTGGATCCAATTTAACTTCATTTGTAAATCCCAAATCCTGTGTCTTTTAAAAATGTAGTATACATGATTTGTACTTTGTTTCTCACTTGACAGAACTGTTATTCAACACAAGGACAAGTGATCCTGTTTCCATTACATTTATTAACTTTCTTGCCACTTTCTAGTGATTTACTCCAGCCTCATAGCTAGAAAGTGCTGAGTAAATATTTTTTTAGCTGTGTTTCAAGGCTCTTATTCTTTGTTAACATGAATTGTAGTAGAAATTATAATATCCTTACATTGCTTACCTGCATACCACCTGGAGAAAAGAGACTTTTCAGATGAGTTTCAGTTTTTGAAGACTAGGAGCCTCAATTATGCCACAGACCAAGAGGGAGACAGATGCCAAAAGCTAGAAAACAGTGTTAGGAGATGTGATCGAAGGCTTTCTTGTCTCTTCCATCAATGGGAGATTTAAATGTCTGTGCTCATGTTGTCAGATCTCAACCTTACCAGCCATTTTAAAAGTAAAATCATAGAGCTGGAAGGCATCCCACAGACTAACAAGTCCAACTTCCTACTCAATACAAGAACTCCAGCTAAAACCTCCCCAGTAGGTAGCTGTCTTGCTTCTTTTTGAAAACATCCAGAGGAAGAAATCCCACCCCTCTCTATGGCCCTTTTCGCATGCCAGTCCTATTGCGAAATGGCCTCAGGAGCATCACGCGATTGCGAGGACCGTTCCACATGACATCCTCGCAATCAAGCAATGCTCCTAAGGCCATTAGGTGACGGTCATGCATTATATCATTTTTGGCTCGTTGCTGAAAATGACGCGTGATTGTGTGTCCCTCCCGTGCCCCATACCTTGTGTGCGGAGGCTCTGGACAAGCGGAAATTGCACTCCTTCCCCAGCGCAGCCTGGGAAAGTACCTGGCTAAGCTGCAGAAGGAAGGGGCAGAGCACTCACACTTCCTTCAGGCCAGCATGGAGCTGGTGCGGAGGGGAAGCAGAGAGGATGCAAGTGCCTCCCGGACGAGGCTTTTCGCACAATCCCCACACGATGCCAGCGGCATGAGGTAAGGTGCGAAAAGGGCCTATGTAATTGGTTCCATTGCTAAACTACTCTTATCTTCAAGAAGTTCCTTGCAATGTTCAATACAAATCTACCCTCCTGTAACTTAAAACAATTAGACCTGATCTTATTCTCTGCAGGAGCAGAGAAAAACCAGCACCCTTCTTTCTGTGACAACCCTTTAGATATTTAAAAAGTGTAACCATATTGCCTTTCAGTCGTCTCTTTACCAAGCTGAACACATTCAACTCCCTCAGCCTTTCCTCATATGTCTGGTTCTCTATACCTCTTACCATTCCTTTTGTCCTACTCTGAACCCACCATAACTTATCTATGTTCTTCTTCTTAAAATGAGGTGCTCAGAAGTGAATGCAGTACTCCATATATAACACCTATAACATGTATAACCCATAGCAAGAGTTTAGAAAAATTACCACAATTACAATTCTCAGAATCCTCCAGCCAGGTAACCATTGGCCATCCTAGCTGCAAGATTCTGGGAGTTTTAGTCCAAGGCCTAAATCCAGTTGTTAATCCCAGCTAGAACAGACCAACAGAATTGATGGTAAGTCAGAATTTAAGTTTCATTGTTTCAGTGAGTCTGCTCTTGTTGGGACTACCAGTTGGATTTGCTCACTGCCAAAACAACTTTTCCAAGCTCAGCCCATATCAGCTTGCTCTTATCCAAAAGTCATTGACCAAAGGACACTCCTATGGACAGCTAAGCTGGTGAGCAGAAGAAACAAGACTTTTTTGGCAATGGCCTCACATCTGTTGAACATATTACCAGTCAGGTTGTTTGGCACCATCCTAACTATTCTATAGAACAGCCCTAAATGGATATTTATTTTAAGTATGTTTATAACATGAAAGTATATTAAACATAAGTGCTTTTTAAAACCAATGAAACCATGAATAGGCATTTTAAAAGAAATAAATAAGAGAACAAATAAAATTCTGACTCTATGACAAGCATTATGTTCTAATTAAATATTTCTTTGTCCTCTTCTGTTCTTAGAAAGGGTCTCTCTGCATCAAATTAAATGGTAAAGGGAATCTGTATTCCCTGTGACTTGTACATTTTTCCTCCCACAAAAGGATTTCCTCAGATTTATTGCCATCAGCTTTGCAAATTAAGTCCAGGTGTACCTTCTAATAGCAAGTCACAAAACAAAGTGTACTGCCCCGAACTCCTTGGTGAAAATGCAGATAGTAATTGCAAAATGATGGTGGTCATGATGGCAGTAGCAGGAGTAGTGGTAGCAGTGGCAAGCTGCGGCGGCTACAGTCCACAAAAACCTTGTGCCAAATAAAATTTAAGTCTAAAGTGACACAAGACTCTGGTATAATCTTATCATGGATATAAGGGTAGGGAGATGAAAGATTGCAGGGTTGTAGTTACGGGGGGCTAAATTAGGACATTGCCCCCCTGTAAGAATTCTTCCCCACCAAATGAAATCACATTTTGTTTTCTATCTAATTTCTAGCAGTGCAGAGTGAACAACTGATAACCCATTTACACCAAGGCCTTATATCGGCTGAGTTCTCACTCCCTTGAGAACTTTGCCAGCCCCTTTTCTATGGACACCTAAGCTCTAAATGCTCAGCTGAAATTTTAAATTACTGCAATGCTTGAGATAGATGATTGAAGGAAAATTTCTTTTGAGGGGAAGGGAATGCCCTCTTTTTGCTCCCCATGGCTGGCAGATAAGAAAGAATAGATCCAGCAGGTCTGATTGCTGGCCTTGCTGCCACACTCAAGCAAAGAGCCATAAAATTTTCTACACTCCAAGAAACATAAATCGATCACCAATTAATTAAGATGGGAAAGAGGAGTTTTTAAACATAAACCAGCAGGAGGATCTAAACTTTTCTTTTTCTTCTGTGTAAGCTCTAGTGTTCCTTTCCTTGAGCAAACAGAACTTTTCTGCTAGGTAAGCCCAGCGGTAGGTTTGTCTATCTTTTTGCCTTCGGCTCCTTATATACAGTGTTGCCTTTCAGTTCAGTAACCGAAGAATTCCCACAGGAGCCTTCTCTGAAACATTAACATTCTCCAAGAAGTTCCCGGAACACCGTATTACTATAACTTGACACCAAGTTAGGCGCTGCCCAATAAATGTTTGCAAGACTGCAATAAACTCTGTTCCTAATAGTGTGTTTCATGCTGGGCTAGCAAAGTGCTGAGGAAATAACTGAGCGGAAACTCTATATTCAGTACTTAAATATGGCACCAGCAAAAATTCCAGCTACAGGCCCTCTTTGTGAATTTAGACCAGTTTTTCTTATTCTTTTCAGTTCCGGATGTGGAGTTCGGAGTCTGCCTGACTGACAGCACTCAAGCTCACAGTGGGTCATGTCCTAGTAGTGACTTGGGGGGATATCAGGCAGGGTATCCACTATCCAGGGGCTGCTGTGGAATTATAAGAAGCAGACTAGAAAGAGACCTAACACACCAGGCAATATAAGATTGGATGATCCTTAGGAACAGGAATGTAGAATTCCCAGATGTTTTGACATGTAGATTCTATTAGCCTCCTTCAATATAGTTAACATTAAGGGCAGAGCTTGAGAGTAACTGATTACAAATAATGAGTGTGATTAACTGCTTTATGTTCAAAATTTAACATGTAATTAAGCTGCATCATGGTTGTGGCACACTGTGGAATGACTTCTTTTACAGTATAAATATTTTAGTTATGTTGATAATTGAGAGTGTGACCTACCTACTTAAGAACATATTTTGTACCCCAGGCTTTTGGCTCAGAGCATTTTGATTTTTTTTTTAAAGTACCTAAAATGTAGGTTTTATGCTTACAGAGATGGAAGCAGATGGAAGCAGACAGTAAATTTTTTAAACTGTAACTATGGCTATAACTCACTTCCTTGGGCTTTGGAACTGTAATTTCAATTAATTACTTTTGAAAAAAGCTTTCCAAGCTCTCAGTAAGGCAGGATGGGAATTGTCCAGTCCAAATCAACTGGAGGACTAAAGGTTCCCTACTGTTGTTGTGTGCCTTCAAGTCATTTCCAACTTGTGGTGTCCCTAAGGCACACTTATCACTTATCTGGAGCTGAGAGTGTGTGGCACATCCAAAGTTACCCAGTGGGTGCCCATGGCTTGGCAGGGAATTGAACTCTGGCCTCCAGGGTCATAGTCTAGCATTCAAACCACTATACCACACTGACTGCAAAGGTTACCTATCCCTCTTATAAAATCTGAGCCATGCTTCCCTACTGTGTGGGCAACAAAAAAACTTGCTACAGAGCACCTCTGCCTCACTTTCATCTTTACAGAAGCTGTGATTTAGGAAAGTGGATGGATTATTTGCTCTAGTTCAGAAGGTGCTTCAGCAGAGAAAATCTAAAGTTACTAAAAAGCTTTATAGATCTCAATAATTTTTTTCTGAGGCCGTTCAGCTCATTCTAGTGTTCTATGTCTATCAGTCATTACATTTTACTTCCATAATATGTTCTAGATGCAGAACATGTTTTCTGTTGATAAGAGTCTGACGTTCCTTTGTACTGAATGCCCATAACTGAATATATTGTATTTGGAAATGTGTTCACATATATGCCAAATGGATGATTATGTTTTTAAAGTTAACTTGAAAGCCGCTGTCTGTATAGCTTGTGGTTTTTATACCAGTTCCTTCTCCTCCTCTTCTTCCTTCTCCTCAGCATTCATTATAGCTTTTTGGATGCAAGTCTTCTCTGCCATGTATATTGGATGACTGGCATGTATTCCTTTTAATAGAAGGCAGTAAATCCAGCTGACTTCACTTTGGCTGCACAAACAAATGCCCACATGACCATTTCTCTTCATATCCTCTGGCCCAGCTATTTGTGAGAATTTGCTCCTGGGAAAATGTTAAAAATGCCTCTGAACAACAAAGGATTATGGACAGAGCTATGCAGCCTGAAGCTGGACTCAGCCAGGAGTAAAACAAACCCAAAGTCCATTTGTGAATCATTCATGTGAGTTTAATAAATTATTCCCTATGAATGGTTTCCTAACAGCTGTTGCCTTTGATCGCTTGCTATGATTAAAAAAAAAAAACCTCATGGCACTCAGGCCAAATTAAGACTGTGTCTACCACCATAAGCAGCTCGCTGGTGCCCTGCTCTTCTGCTCCCCACTGTCTCCTTGCTCATTGCCTCCATTGTTAGGGAACATAACTCTATGCTGCAAAACATATTTTGGATGCATAAGATGTTGTTAGTTCATTTCTTCATATTCTCTTGAAAAACAGAGGATGGCATGGCAAATGAAGACCATGGAAAGGTGCTACCTGTTATAGAATGATAGAACCATTCTATGAAGGGGTCCTAACGGCCATCAGGTCTAACTTCCTGCTCTATGCAGGATCTCCAGCTAAAGCATCCCAAGCAAGTAGCTGTCCAACCTCTTTTTTTGAAGACATCCAGAGAAGGAATCCCCAACACCTCTCTAGGAAATTGGTTCCATTGCCAAACTGCTTTCACTGTGAAGAAGTTCCTTCTAATTTTCAACTGAAATCTACTTTCCTGTTACTTCAAACTGTTAGACCTGGGCCTACCCTCTGAGGTAGCAGAAAACAAGCCTGCATCCTCATCTTTGTGGCAGCCCTCAAGTTATTTAAAGAGTGTGATCACATCACCTCTCAGTCTTCTGTTCACTAAGCTAAACATGCCCAGTTCTTTCAACCTTTCCTCATACGTTTTGTTCTCCTTTCCTCTTATCATCTTTGTTGTCCTTCTCTAAGGTTGCTCCAACTTGTTTATATACTTCTTAAAATGTGACACTCAATAGTGAACACAATATTCTTGATGCAGTCTGAATATAGGGGGACTATTACCTCCATTGACCTGGAAGCTATGCTTCTATTTATTTATTTATTTTTTGTGTTATACATAATAGTGAAAAAAAAAAATTTTTTTTCCTTTAAACAACATAAACTTACATTATTTTTTTTCTCTTTTACACTTGAAATCATAACCTTATTCAGCTTATTCCATATCATGCTATGCTTCTATTTAATGCAGGCTGACATACCATTTGCCTTCTTTACTGCAGCATCACCCCACTGGCTCATGTTCACCTTATGATCACCAACAATCCCAAGGTCCTTTTTACAAGTAGTACTGCTGAGCCCAGTATCCCCCATCTTATACCTATGCATTTGGTTTTTGTGGCCTAATTGTAGAATTTTGCATTTGTCCCTGTTGAATTGCTCATCTCCAGCACTCTGGCACCTCACTCATTCTCCAAGATTTATCAAAAATGATGGCAAGTGGTTCCTGAAGTAAGGTCCTTTTCTCACGGCATTTGCCATGTGAAAGGGCCCCTGGAGCATCGCGCAACTGTGAGGAGCGGTCCACATGATGCACTCGCAGTCGTGCGACACTCCAGGGGCTGGCAGGCACCAACTGTGCACTATTTCATTTTTGGCTGTGCGCCGAAAATGGTGTACGATCGCACATCACTCCGGGGCCCCACATGCACTTGCCATGCGTGCGGAGCTCCGGAGCTGTGGCACTTGTGCGTCCTCCCCAGCACAGCCTGGGAAAATCCCAGGCTGTACTGTGG
Organism: Ctenosaura bakeri; assembly: GCA_948474755.1. Lineage (NCBI taxonomy): Eukaryota > Metazoa > Chordata > Lepidosauria > Squamata > Iguanidae > Ctenosaura > Ctenosaura bakeri. The sequence continues at coordinate 83,551 of CAOLHI010000011.1, read as the reverse complement.
AAGGAAGAGGAGGGGCTCTCACGCGAGCAGGCAGCAGCTGTGGAGCTGAAGTAACCAGGACACACGAGCCTCTTGGAAGAGGCTGCTCACACGATCCCTGCATCCCAGCTCCGCAAAAAGTTGAGTTGCGGAAAGGGCCTTAGTCAGCAAGTTACTTTAATACTCTAGGATGTCGTTCATCTTGTCCTGGAGATTTGAACCCATTTTGGTTAACTAGGTGATTCCTGACTAACTCCTTATAAATTTGATTTGCAACCCAGATTCCTTACCGGGGTCTTTGCTGCTGCATGGAAGTATACAGTCCTCTTTTTGAGGGGGGAAAAACTGAAGCAAAATAGATATCAAGCAGTTCTGCCATTTCATTGTGATATATTAACATTTTTCATCTTTGCTAAGCAGTGGTCCCACCATCAGCTTTGTCACCCTCTTGCTTCAAACATATTTGAAAAACTCCTTTATGTTGTAGCTTGTTTACTTGCTTAACCACTCTCAGCTCATTTTAAGTTTAATCTTTCCTTACGCTATTCCTGCAAACTTAAGCTACACATCCATATTTTGCCTTAGTGATTCATCTTTCCTTCTATTCTTTATACATGCTCTTTTTTTCTTTTCACTTCCTTCTCAAGTTTACTGTGCAGCCACATTGCCTTTTTCAGATGTTCTGATTTTTCTTCTTCCATGAAATTGTTGGTGATTACACTTTTAGCAGTTCCTTCTTCATGAAATCCCACTCAAGCCGGGTGTCTTTTTCCTTTTGCATCTCTAGCTATAGGATTCTGCCTACTATTTTCTTGAGCTTGGTAAAATCAACTTTCCAGAAATCCACAGTTCATGTTTGACTATACTCTTCTTTAGCCCATCCCACAATCATGAATTCTAGCATTTCATGGTCACTCCCCACTAAAGTACCAACTACATTGATTCCAGTGACCAACTCCTCCCTATTGGTTAGGATCAAGTTCAGGACTGCTGATCCACTTGTTTCTTCCTCTACCTTTTGAAAGAGGAAATTATCTAAAAGACACATCAAGAATTTGTCAGTGAGCCTATGTTTAACAGAGCTAGTCTACCAGCAGTGAGGATGGCCCTTTTCGCACTTTGCCTTCTTGCGCGAGGGGGAGGGCATCTTGCACGAGAAGGCTCCTCCGGGAGGCTGCCGCTTCCCCCCTCGTTCCTTCTGCAGGCGCTTCCTGCTGGCGCGTCCGTCACGCTAGCGCCCCGTCCCTTACTTCCGCAGGGGCCTGTGGGAGCTGTAGGCCCCGCGGGGGAAGGAAGCGCGACCCAGCCACCTCCCCGACGTTCCGCACAGCAGGTAAGTGCACGTGGGCGCCGGGAGCATTGCACGAGCGCGGGTGATTTTCACTTCAAGGCGAAAATAAAAAAATCCGCGCTCGCGCCACTTCAGCCCCGTGAGCGCCGCGGAAGTGGGAGTGCGTCGTGTAGAGTGACGCTCCCACTCCCGCAAGGCTCACGGGGCTCTCGCGCGACAGAAAGCCCGTGCGAAAAGGGCCCACAATTGCAATCCCCCATAACTAACAGTTTTTGCTTCTTGGAGATTTCTGAGATTTATTTCAGAAAAGCATCATCCATCACCTCATCTTAGTTTGGTGGCATGTAGTAAACTCCTCCCACAATGTTGTTTTCATTTTTTACTTCATTTAATTTTACCAAAATGCTCTCCACTAGTTCAGTTTGATCACTCATGTGGAGTTCTGTACAAATGAATTTGTCTTTGCCATATAAATCTACTCTCCATCCTTTTTTCCCCTATCTATTCTTTTCAAATAGATTATATCACTCAATTGTTATATTCCAGTTGTGGGAGTCAGCCCACCAAGTCTCTGTTACACCTATAAAGTCGTATTTACTATCCTGCACTAGGACTTCAAGCTCATCTTGGTTTTTTTTTCCCAAACTCTGTGTCAGAGTAGGCAGGACCAGATGGGTAAGCAGTTTGATTTGGTATCTGTGCAATTAGAATACCACAAGCCTTCCCTAAGGGACTTTTGTAATGATGGAGGTTATCATTTAATGATACTCCCTTATTGTTAAGGAGTTTAAGGACCGTTCCTAAGACACTTGTGGGCAATTTCCAATATACAGTTGTACAGGAAGGTCTTGAACACTCTCTCCAGAATAAGAATATCTTTGCCAATTAATTATAGTATGCATATTAAATCATCCCTGCAAGTTCTTCTTCAAATTATACTGTTGTTTGCACCCTGATCCTAAGACAACTTGCTCTCTAGGGTAGAAGATAAAATGGCTCCCATCCATCTTCCATACAGAAGCCAATTGGACTGGCAGGTACTTACTTCAGCACTGGCAACCCTCCATAACACCTGAATGCACTTGGCTTATTAAGAGTGTGCAAGACAAAAAAAAAAAATGCCTGGCAGCTGAGAAGAAAAACTGAGAGGGATTTGACACTCTGCCAAAAGAAGGGAATGGGTGGGTGGCTTGGGAGAAATGGCTGGAGAGCCATGACTGCTGCCTCCCCCCAATCTGCTACCTGAGTCAGCTTCTCAATTTTACCTAGTGATAGGGATGGGTCTGTTCCTATTCCTTATACAATAAGGTGTTGATGTTGGGTACATCAGTTCAAGCATCCAGGCGGGCAATAAAAACTACAGACCAGTGATGTATTTAAGTCTTTTACTCCAAGTCTCAAGTCAAGTCTCAAGTCTCTATCTTCAAATCTCAAGTCGAGTCTCAAGTCCTTGCAAGATACTTTCAAGTCAAGTCTCAAGTCTGAGAGCCAACTTTATACTCTAAACTTTCTGAATTTCTGGAATAGAGTTGAATAAAGTCAGTTTTAACAATTTAAGTAGAGTCCGACCTCTACTTTTGTGATTTTGCCATCTGCAGCTTCAGAAGTGGGGTATAGATCCTTCTTACTTCCCATTTGCAAAGCTGGAGGCTTTTTCAGAAGTAGGGAATAGGATCCTTCATATTCCACATTACTGGGCTAGGCCCATTGCCTAGCTCATTTTCTGTTCCCCTCTAAAATACGCACCCTGCACTCTGGGCATGAATCTCGCCTTCTGCTCTTAGGAAAAGATTTAGAAAGCTCCTTCTGCATGTACCAGGGAAGGCTGCTGAGTAGACCTCAAGCCCAGCTCAAGCCCATTGCCTAACTCATTTGCTGTTCCTTCTGAGAAATGTGTCCATACTTTGGGCTTGAGGCAGATTGTCATGCGACCAGTGGGTTGTAAGGTTTCTAGATGAATGTGTTATGTTACTCAACCAAGTGCAGCAAGTCACTCACTAAAAATATTCAAGTCTCAAGTCAAGGCGAACCAGTGTGTAATTTTTGCCAAGTCAAGTCTGAGTTGAGTCACTGAAGTGACTTAGGTCTGACTTGAGTCCGAGTCTATTGACTCCAGTCTTCATCATTGCTACAGATTGACCATGGATATTAAAGAGACCATGAACACTGATAGCTTAGTGGATTTATTTTAACCCTTTCCCCCAGATCCCAAATAAATTGGATACTTCACAAAAGTTATGGCTCTTGAGTGAGATAATCTGAGTGAATCTCATTTTGCCATTGCAGTCAAACCCAAGTCAACTTTGAGAAGAATTATTCGCAAGTTTGAACTTCATTGATGTGTGTGCACACACTCGAGAAAGTCCGGATATGACACAGACACGGTGGATCAAAGCTTTCACACAGAAGTGGTCACACAACACTGATGTGGATAGTGAGGACTGTGGTGTAAATACAGCTTGTTTCCTATAACATGAGTCATTCTCAGTGTTCCCAGACCTTCATACTTGTCCACAGCTGATGAATACAATGAGGAACAGATTTATGATAGTGAGTTCATCATCTTTTTGGCCCATTGCTTCTCTCTTTGAAACTTGCCTTGGAGGAAAGCATGGGGGGTGGACTAGAGAAAGTATGGGCATTGCTTTTAACACCCCTTTTTCTACATAGCTTCACCCCCTCTCAACCTCTCCAAGTGGCTTTTTTGCTGAGTTGAATGCATATTGGCATTTTATAACATTGGTATGCATTCAATAGAGAGCCAGTGTAGTGGCTCAATTATTGGACTGGAACTCCAGGAATCAGCCAAGGAAACTTGGATGAATTTGGGCAAGTCACTTTTTCTTTTTATTTGTATCCCGCCTCTCCATATGGATTGAGGCGGCGAACAACTTACAAATAGCATGTATTTCTATACATTTCTATACATTTTCTCAGCCTTACACAAAAGCAATGGCAAGCCCCCTTTGAACAAATCTTGCCAAGAAAACCCTAGGATAGAGCTGCCATGATAAATCATTGAATGCTAAAGTCAGGATTATCAATGCACTGTATTTCTGATTTCTTGAGAAATGGCCTTCCTCTTATACAACAAAATTCAGTAACATGAAGTGTCTGTTGCTGATTTCAGTGAACAGATGCACCATACTATGCTATCTGCTAATGCTCGTTATTAAATTCTTCTATAGCGCGTTTTTAATTGTCAGTGAAATGTTTTTTAAACTCCTGCTGGTTTTAACCACAAGCTGCTGCTTCTAAATAAACTGTTACAATTGCAAACGGCTGTGGAAACATTTGGTTACAATGGATTCTCTATATAATCAGTTAAGAAATGCATGCCCCAAAGAGTCCACACTTAAAGCCTTGTGCCACTCTTGGATCTGAGGCCAGATAAGATAGCGGGCTCACTGTGTATTTCAAACCAAAGTGATCTGGTAAATGGACTGTGACATTTTCTGGCAAACAATAGTATCAAATGGCATGTATAAAGAAGAACTTACTTTTGCAGTAGCAGCAAATCCTTTTCAGTATTACCTTTGAGCAAACCAGAGACAAGACTCACTAGTTAGTAATACCAGATTCCAAAATCCACAGCTAGGCAGCACTTTCATACAGACTAACCAAAAATACCGAGTTGTGCCACTTCCTGTTCATGGAAGCTAGCCTGGCCCTTCCCTGTTGTCTTTTGGCCGGCAAGCAAACTTTTTATTCAGAAACACTTTGGCAAAGAAGCTGGGTTGCAAGGAAGGGGACTTTAAACCCAGCGGTAATATTTCAATTTTTGATATGTGCTAATTGCTGCCAGTTTCTTCTGTTTTAAGTTATCACTGTAGTAATTTTGATTGTATTGTTAGATACTTTGTGTTCCATTCATTGGAGGCAGTAAGAGTGGGATAGAAATCTAATCAATCAATCTATAATATAGTTTGCAAGTTTCTCTTGAGCTTCTCTGTGCTACAGATCTAAAATGAGTTTACTTGTCATCCTCTCTACCCATGCACTCCTGGGACTAGTTTAATAGAAAGGGGTATGGATTGTATAAGCTTTGTGTGTATTTCCAGACGTTACATGTACTTTTCTTTCTGGATCTTTTATATGGCATCATTATTCTCTACAAATGTTGTACTAAAGCAAAATTCGTAAAGCTGTGTATGTGTGAGTGTGAAAGAGAGAAGTTATTTCCAGTTATAGTTCCTTTTGTAGTACTTTCATTTGTTGCACCAGAACTTGGATTAATTTTTTTTAAAAAGCAGTTAATTACCATTTGAGTTCCAAAGCCTTTACAAGGCTAGTTACTATTTGACATTATAGTGAACAACTTTTTAAAAGCCTTTTTTTGTATTCCAGTTTTGCAAAAGTAACCTGAAAAAAGTCTGAATTCAGCAAGCCTCTGCCACACACTGCTTCCATCCACCTTGTCTTCTCCTCAGTCTCCCAACAGAGCACAACACACAGCTCAGTCTCCCAAAAGAGCACAAGGCATAGCACAATTTGAAACATATGTTAAATCTCGTCCACCTTTTACTGATGCCACACTCCTACAAGTTTAGAATGCGTAATTAGAAGTTACACTGTGAAATAAGGGATGTTATTCCTCGTTAAGTCATAATCATAGTACAGCTTAGTTATGCCTTTCCTATATTTTTTTTTAAAGGGAATTAACAACATGTTGAGAGCCAGTATGGTGTAGTGCTGGACCAGGACTCTGGAAGACCACAATTAAAATCCCTGCTCAGCCATGGAAAACCAATGGGTGACCTTGGGCAAGTCACATTCTCTCAGCCTCAGAGGAAGGCAATGGCCAAATCCTCTCTGAACAAATCTTGCCAAGAAAATTTTGTGATAGGGTTGCCAAAGTTAGCAATGACTTGAAGGCAAACAGCAGCAAGAACACATTACAATTTGCAACTAGTATACTTAATTTCAAGCATTACTCAAATGTAGAGCAAACCCATGCCAGTTTACAGTGATGAGTATTTCGACTGTAATTTCTTTGCATTAATTTAAACAGCATCGTATGTAGCTAATTCTCCACCCAGCACTTCTGCCTTTGGCTAAAAATCAGTTACACCACAAAAGAGGTGATGTTTAATTATAATATTGTTCAGTTATAATCTAATGTAATGGACTTATACCTTTGTTCTTCAGAAAGGGAATTGATTGTGATTTTTTTTTAATCTGATTACTTCAAAACTGGTCTCTTCAAAGTGTTGGTTATAACCCATAAAGCTCTATATGCAGAGGCAGATCTAGGGTGGGGCAAATGGGGCGTGTGCCCTAGGCGCCATTCCCAGCGAGAGCAAAAGCTGCCATCCCCTCACACCCACTGACTGCACCCTGCGCCCGCCTACACCTGCTTGCCACCTCCCCATGCCCACCTGCACTCTTCTGTGCCTGTCTGCCACCTCCCTGCACCCTTCCATGCCGTTCGGCACCCGCTCGCCACCTCCCCACGCCCACCCATGCACTTCCGTGCCCACCCGCCACCTCCCCATGCCCACCCATGCCCACCCACACACTTTCACACCCTCCTGCCACCTCCCCATGCCCAACTGCGCCTAACCATCACCCTCTCCATGCACTTCCGCACCTACCCACACCCGCCTGCTCCCATCTACCACCTCCCCTGTGCCTGCCTGCACACTGTCACACCTGCCTGCCACCTCCCTGCACCCGCCCACACACTTCTGTGCCCGCCCACCACCTCCCTGTGCCTGCCCACACACTTTAGCACCCACCTGCGCACTTCCATCCCTGCCCGCACCTGCCCATCACACCTTCCATGCACTTCCACACCTGCCCACCACTTCCCCATGCCTGCCCACCACCCCCTCTGTTCATTTCTGCACCACCCCGTGCCCGCCCGTGCACTTCTGTGACCGCCCACCACTTCCCCGTGCCCACCTGCGCCTGCCTGCACACTTCTACATCCACCCGCCAGCTCCCCGTGCCAGCCCACCATCACCCCCCACACTCTTCCATGTCTGCTCACCACTGCCCCCTGGTTCTTTCTGGCCTGTTGGGGGGCAGAAGCAGCAGCACTTCCATACTTGCCCCAGGAGCTGCTGAGTCTAGGTATACCACTGTCTATATGTCTTACGTTCAGATTATCTAACAGATCATACCTACCAATATGTGCCTTCCAGAGTTTTGATCCTTGGGACAGGGCTTTCCTTGGTCTCACCACCATCACAGATGTGCTTAATGAGGACAAAAGGAGGAGGCTTCTTGGTGGTTGCTCCCAGACTATGGAATTCCTTCCTGCGGGAAGCAAGCTTGACCCCCTCTCCGTCTTCTTTTTGCCGGCAAGCAAAGACCTTTCTGCTTCCAAGGCCTTTGAGTGTTAACTGTTTGTAGCAGAAGGCATGTTAATTGAGGTGTGTTGTATTTGCATTGGTATTTTAACATCATCATCATTATTATATCTTAACTGCCTTTGAAATTAATATTTTTAATATGATTGCTTGTTTAATTGTTTTCTAATTTTGTACAATCTGTTGTTTTAACTGTATTTTGTTTTAAGTCAAATTTCAAACTTTCTTGGGTCCCATATTGGGACAAAGGCAGGATATAAATTAAATAAATGAACAAATAAATATTCTGGTGAAGCTATACCTGTGTGTGTGTGTGTGTGTGTGTGTGTGTGTTGTCTGGGCCATAATTCAGAAGGCATGTAGCACAGGAGTCCAATGAGAAAAGACAGAAAAAATAATACCACAAAAGCAAACCAATTTCACAAAGAATAAGCAAAAAGGAACATCTGAGTCAAGGTATACGATATACTAGCTTTGCCTTTGATCATATCCTTTTCCCATGCTGAATCATCTTTAACTTTGAGACAGGCTCTCAAATTCAGATTACATGGCAATGGAGAAAGCTGTGTAAGTGAGCAGCTATTTGACCAGTTTATTGCTATCCTTTAAAATACAACAGCCCAGCAGACTAAAAAAAAAAAAAAAGGAAAGGAAAGGAAATGGAGTGTGGTAAGGAAATATGAAAACTGGTAGAAAACCCAGGTTGTCAGTATGAAGTGATTCCAGCTCATGTCATCTTTTGACTCACTTAACCTCCTTCCCAGTGTTATTTTAAGGTCCCCCTCCCCGCCTTCTTTGCTGCTGAATATGCATTGCTGTTACACAACGCATACTAAGTCAGTTATGTAAAATTCAAGAGATAAAACCTCAATTCGGAGGCCCATCTTAGAAGGTTTTTGAACTTCCTGAAGATTCTGGGAGCATGTCCAAAATTTTTATTGCTCCCAGAAGGTATGTGGAGATTATTCGTCATTTGGAGAAAGAGAGTGTGTTCAGGAAGAGAGGCAAGGGAAGAAATGAAGAAGGTAGGATTCAAGAAAGACTCAAAACAGATGTAGGGAAGGAAACTCACAAAGAGGAGAAGAGGGAAATACGTTGGAGAAAGACTACCTCTATTAACACCTCACGTCCATGCATGTTTAATCAGAAATAGTTCAATGGAACTTCCCTCTCACCAGCAGAATTAGATCCACTGTTTGCTAGAAATCTCATATATTATGGCACACACCCAGCTTAGCATAGGACTCTCATTTAGGGATGGCTGAATCTGCCGTGATAAGTTTGTCTAGGTTTCTCATTTATCATGTCTAAAATTCACGTTGGTCCATTTCTGATTCTATTTCTGATTTTTATTTAGGTCCTCACAAAAAATTTGTCCACATTTGCACACACATTTCTCCTAATGTACACATTTTGTATGCGTGTTTGCCTAATATACTTTTTTTTGTAATCCATTTTCTCAAATATAGTGCATTATTGTGTTATGTTTTTTATGAAAATAAACATTTATGTGCATACATTCTACACACGCACACACAGACAGGGGGAAAGTGGGAAATAAATAAATAATGAAGGGAAATGCTGCATTGTGTTTTTCATTATTTGGAGAACTGTGTCATTAGCTTTGGAAGCATGCAAATACTGAAGGCTGACTGCATTTTAGCTCATGTTTTGGTGAAGGAAATACAAATTGGGCATGCACACTTTCACATGCAAATTAGGTAGGTTAACATTAAAATGAGAGCTGAACAAATTTCTCCTTACCCAGATTTCAAGCAGCATCCATATGTTCCTTTTGTCCATCTTTAGAAGGAGCTATTTTTATTTGCTATTATCTGTCTCAGATAAATCACTGTCCCTACTTTTGTCTCATGTTCAGTTCCTTCTTTTTGTAATGCCTTATTAAGATGGTTTTGTTTTGTTTGTTAGTTTTTCTCCCTTAGGATCATCTAGAACATGCATTTATGGCGGAGCAGCATAGCAAAGCTGGTTGGAAGGAGAGAACAGCCAAGGCTCCTGGCCTGCCAGCCAATCAGGAAGCAAGACATTGCTTGCCCTATCATTCTTCTAGAATAGAAGCAGGGTCAGAATTGTGACAGGGTTGGCACCATATAGGAAACTTGACACTTTTCTCCTGCTCTGTGGTCCAAATAAGAACCGTTCTCTGAAAACTGATATTTTTTATTTTGATTATTAACCTAAAGATTCAAACAGAGTTGACTTGTTGCTATCATCTTATCATTTGCTTTTTTTGAAAAAAAAAAGTTTTGATTTGTCTCACAATTCCTTGCAGAATATGATTTTAGTAAATTCTGAGATAAACTGACCTGATTCAGATCTTTTGGACTAACCAGTGGATCAGAGCTTCATTATTCACTAGAGATTCCTCTTCTCACATTTCAGTGCTGTTCTCAGTTGAAACAAATGGTATAAAATCCCTTTTTTATTTTTTGAAAAAGTGTATTTTATTTACCTGTTTGTTTCTTTAATATGCTACCTTTCTCTCAGTGTGGGATCCAAAGTAGCTTGCAAAAAAAATTTTTAAAATAAGATGTATTTAAAAGTGTAAAGTAAGAAAGAACATGTTCACAAATATGTCAGAAAGGACATTTTGTTACGCTTTTTTAAATCTAAGCGTCATGCTTTTATTTTAAATTGCAGGTTAATGTAAAAATGGGCTTATAGAGGAGCTCAGATGAAAGTGACTGGGTCAGAAATAACTTCCCTGTTCTCATATTAAAAACCCATCCATTTTTCTAAAATAGCAGTAGGAACAGAATCATGATTGGGTTAGTAGCCTACAAGAAGATAATTAGGGAGAAAGTGGTCTGGATAGTCAATGCCTGAGGAGTCACTGAATACAGATTTGATGCTTGATGACTTTTCCTGTTTTATGGTTAATGTTCACAGTTCATATCCCACATTCCTCATCACTTCTCTCTCTCTCTTTCTCTCTCAAACTGTTTTTTTTTGGTTTTCTACTTCCACCCAAATCCAGCTAAAGATCTCCCCTCTCACTCCTCTTCTCTCTCTCTCTGTCTCTCATCCTCTTTCTCTTTTCTCCCTGCAACTCCTACCTACAGCCATCTTCTCCCACACTCTGTACTCCCTTCCTTCCTTCCTTCCTTCCTTCCTTCCTTCCTTCCTTCCTTCCTTCCTTTTTCTCTTTCTCCTCCTTCCGAACTCCTGGCTAAACATTATCTCCTTCCTTTTCTCTCTCTCAGGCCCTTTTTGCATGGCATTTGTCAAGCAAAAGGGCCTCCAGAGCATTGCACAATTGCAAGGAGTGTTCCACATGATGTCCTCACAATTGTGCAACGCTGCCGGGTCCACCAGGCGCCGATCACTCAATATATCATTTTTGGCTTTTGGCCAAAAATGATGCACAATCGCGTGATTGTGCATCGCTCCGGGGCCCTAGATGCACTTACTGTCTGTGCGGAGCCTCCGGAGACGTGGCCCTCATGCTTCCTCCCCCAGCACAGCCTGGGAAAATACCTGGCTGTGCTGCGGAAGGAAGAGACAGAGCCCTCACGGTGCCTGCCAGCTAGCAGGCAGCTACTGCGGAACAAGAGCAGAGGGGATGCGAGTGCCTTGCAGAAGAGGCTGCTTGCGTGATCCCTGCGTGACCGTGCCAGAAGCAGGTAAGCTGCAGAAAGGGCCTCAGTCTCCCTCCCTCCCCTCCTCTCCTTCTTGCCCTCCCTACACCTTCTGGTTGCACTCATTGGCTCCCTCCTTCTTTTAATTTCTTCCATTTCTCTCATCTTCTATCTCCTTCTCCTTCCTTCCTATGTCCCCTTGGATATCTTTGTGTTCTCGCCTTCTCTATCCATCTCTCCTTCCCTTAGCCATTCCTCACTCATCATCCTTCTCCTTCTACCCTTATTTCTCCTAACTACAGCATCTTCTTCCTTCTCCCTTTCTTCCTCTTTGTCTGTCCAGATATTTCTCTTTCCTCTCCCTACAAGAAAACCTTAAAGCCATGAGTAGAATGTGTTGGCATATTAAAGTTGGAGGTCCTATTAAACTCAATAGGGCTTGCTTCTCAATGTCCAGAAATAGGATTACTCTATTGATGTCTGTTGTCCTCTTGGTCTGTCATCATCATGATCCTCATCATCACTACCACCATGATGTCCCCCTACTTCCCCCCCTCAAAGAAAATTATGATTATTAGTAGAATTACTATGATTATGATTATTTGGGGAATGAGAAAAGATTCTACAATCTGCCTGTAACAAAAGAATGAAAGAAAATGCGGCCAGTGGGAGCATTGGTTAAGTGGAGAAAACCATTAAAAGCAACGCTTAAAAAAGTCGTTTTGTTTGGAAAAGTTTCTTCTTCTGAACTACATCTCTCACGGGCTGTTAAAGCAATGCTTAGCAAAGTGTTAAAAACGGGACTGGGAAAATATTGGCATTTTTTCTGTTCAAGGCAAAGTTTAGGGAACTAGCTTGGTACTATAATTCCCATGTATTTTTAAAAGTGTAAAAAAAAAGCTGTAAAATGTTTGCTGGGTCTTTTTTGTTCAGAGGGCTTGCAAAACTTAATTTCCAAGCAGTGAAATATTTTCAGCTTTGTAAAACTTTGGGGTTTTTTGTTTTAATTTAAATGACTGCTCTGACCAATTTTGGTTGTGGGTTAATGGCACAAGGAGCCATCTTCATGTTTCTGCTTTTGGCCCCTAAATCTCAGGGCTTATGACAATCCTGATCTAGCATGGGTCAATACTGGCTAACATTACAATCATTTCTAGCTAAACACAGGGAGGGAGGGGTGTGTGAGAGAGGGAATGTGTTTGTGTAGTACAGCACAGCAAATTTCCCAGTATGAAGCATTTTCAGCCTCTTGGGTCACTATGTTAGATGTCAGGTAAAATGCTCATTTAGTCTGAAAGAGGAAACAGTGTGAGAGAAATACTGTGAGGTAATAAGTCATAAATTTCCATTTTAGGATGTTTGCTGTAACAATACATCATGTCTGGCTCTGTTCAAAGTTCCATGGTTGCACATTGGAGCAGATGTGAACAGAGCTTATATACCTTCAATTTATGACTTATTTTAGTTTGGCAGACTGAAAATTATTTTTTCCCTTAAAAAAGAAACAAAGAAACAGGCTAGGTTCTTGTCCTTCTTTTGCCAACAGTGTGAATGGACACACTGAATGTACGTACCCAAACTGAGACACATCGCAAGACAAAAATAGCCTCCTTTTCTCCCACTGATTAATATTCAAAGAGAGGGGAAACAAAATCAAAGATTATAGGCAACATTTGGGGAAGGTTTCTAGTTATGGGAAAATCATAACCCTCAATACATGATCCACGACTATAGATTACAATCCTAAACTTTCAGTTTAATGTTTTGTTTTTGTCATTTGATTTATAGTCCACTCTTTCTCCAAGGGTTCAGGTCATGTGTTGTGAGGCAGGGATATTCCACCCACTCTTGCTGTGTTATTACAATCAAGGCCTGAAGCTGTCCAGAGGTTTCCATGGAAACAAGGGCTGGAACTTTGGCAAGGTTTGGCAAACCATCCGTGGGGAAGGGAAAGCTGGGAACGCTTCAGAGAACATTTGCAGCACAACTTCAAGGAGATGCTGGAAGTGATGTCATGCCTCTGAAGCTCCACCATAAAGAGGAAAAGGCCCGGCATATCAGAAGCAGGCCTGGAGAATACTCAACCTGCTGTGCCCAGTTCCTCTGCAAAGTAGCTAGAGCAGAGAAAAGGAGAGACAACCAAATCATCCTGAGAGAGACTTCATTGGCCTATAGTTTCTGGAGTCCAGCTGACAGATTAAAAAAAGAAGGAAGAAACTGCCCATTACCATTGCTCCTCCACATTTGCAGGTTTCACTTTCACAGATTTGATTATTCAAGTTTATCCAACCTTCCCACCCACCCCCCACACGCCAAGTGCTTATTTTCTAGGGTGAACCTTCTCTCTCAATGGCTCTGATCGGGCCACACAGCCCTTTAAAAAACTGACTTTGGTCCTCCTCCTCCTCATCCCTTCCCACCAGCCACTGCCTAACCAGCTAAGGACAAATTGCAGCCCAATCCTACCACAACAAACCCTTTCTTGATGCCCTCACACACCCAAGGAAGGAAATGTGTGTGAGAGAGGAAGTATAGGGCCACTATACAACCTAACCCCCTGTCAGGACCCTGGCACTCCAGGACTCAAGCTCTGAGTCTGAACCAGAGGACTTCAAAGCCATGGAGCCTGCTGCACCAGCAGAGCCCACCCCAGAGGCTGCCATGGAGCCTGCTGCACAGCCCACCCCAGAGGCTGCCCTGGACACAGAGCCTTTGGCCCCAGTAGCCCCAGCAATGGAGCCAGGGGCTGCCTTAGACCCAGAGATTCAAGAGCAGTTGCCTACTTACCAGCAGCATCGGGAGCAAAAGAGTGCTCTTAGAAGGTCAGAGCGTTTAAATAGGAAACACCAAGAAATCAAGCTCCAGCTGAGGTAGCACCTGGGTGAGGGCCTGCTTAATAAAAGCACTCACTCAGCCTTGGGTCTTTGTTGGCTCACAACTGTCCATTTTGGGTGTGTCTGCTGGGCTACTGGGGCCCTTGCCTTGCTTCCTGGAATGCTGCCCGACTGGCTGAGGACAAGCTCTGTGGTACGTGGACTCTGTTTGCTGTTTTGCCTGGCTGTGCCGTAACAGCCAGGGATATCCCTGCTGCAAAAGTCTCTTTAATTTACTGCTGCCTTACCTACTTACTGCTGAAGTAAAGCCCTTTGATTTATTGCTTGTCTGCCTTATCTGTGAAAAGACCTATTAGCTGGCTCTTGGCTGCCTGCCATGCCTTGGTGCTGACACCCCCTTCCCCTCTCCTTTCCCTGACCTGGCTTGTACCCTGGGTGTCTGTTCTTCCACTGTGCCTCAGTCCCATTTCTACAGACACACACATTTTGATATTTATGTTTTTTCCCCCTTTGCGGGGGTCCTGTGCCCTTAATCCTAGCAGATGTGGAGGGCCAACTGTATCTCTTCTTCATTCCATAAATTTAATGTCCTCTATAGCATATCTATGTTTAAGTTCCCTGAATCTGAACAAATTCATTTGAATGTTATGCGAATTATTTCTCATTTTGCATATCAGACAAATCTATCAAATTTAAGAAAAGTTTAGAGGAAGAAATCATCTGATTAGAAAAACTAGAAAAATACCAGAGTTGGAAAAAATAGATGGGAAAGCAGACTCGGAAGGAATGGAATGGTTTGCCTCAGCTCCTTAAAGTTTATAGGATCCTGGAGGAAGGCATGATTCTCTGGCAAGCAATATGAACAGGAGAACAAGAGTGGAAAGAAGGAGGGGCTTCTTGCAAGAAAAATCCTCTGGAAACCCATTTTTTTGTTCTTTTCCCCAGCTTTTTAAATCACATCCAGGACTAGTTGTTGTTGCCATATGTTGTTGACTTCAACTTATGGCGATGCTATGAATGAGAGACTTCTCAAAGGAGCTACAAGACTCTGATCATCAGCTGCCCTGTGCAAGTCTTGCAACCTCAGGCCTCTGGCCTCCTTGATTGAATCAACCCACTTGTAATGCAGTCTTCCTCTTTTCCTACTGCCTTCCACTTTTTCCAGTATTATTGTCTTCTCTAAGGATGCAGATGTCATTTCCCAGCACTGTGATCTGCAGCACCTTGGAAACCCTTTGGCTAGAGTGCTACTAACTGAAAAAGTAGGATTATGAAATCATGCTCAGTCATTAATAACTGCAAATGTGAATCCTCAGTAGTTACAAGATCATAAATCCAGTTTACAATCTCACAGCTACTGAACTGGATGCTAGCAACCATACCTAGTAACAAAGAGATGATGCAAGGAGAGCTAGGTAAAATATGGTTATAAGTTTCCTGAATTAATAACAAGAGAGCTGTGATGGTGAAAGCTATGGGACTCTTCCTAAGATTAGCTAGTAAGGGACTCACAAATACTCACATGCCTGTTCCTGTCCTCTGGCCACATCTTTAAGCATTCAGCGGTGTTGTGAATCATAGACTGTATCCCATTCAGTCCCAGAGGATTTCCCTCCTCTTGAATGCCAAGATCCCAGATAGCAAATCCTCAGAAGCAACCTTTTCACCTTACAGGTTCCTCCAAATGTTTTCAAATTGGGTCTTAAATCCAATTGCTAGCCTCATCTAGAGGAGAATCAGTGGATAGCTCTGACTTAAACAACTTCAGTCAAGCCCCATCTTCCATTACAGTTTTAAGGATGCTGAATGCCTCTGCACACTGTTTTGCATGGCCACCTGGTTTGTGGGCTCATAAGAAAATCCAACTGCATCCTTGACCATTATATGCCTGAGGGGAGAGAATTTGTCATCTGCACATATGTCTGGATGTAATCCTAGCTCTCCTCCACTTTTGGAGGGTAGGGAGCTTAAAACTATAGCACACATCTTTTCATTAGTTTAGTTTGACACATAGCTGTTATCAGGTAGATCACTGAGCATTGTTTTACAACATTTCACCATTATGAAATTACTTGAGAACTGAGAGTAACAATGTAGGTTACCGATTGGTCACTGGTGACATCATGCATGTGTCAATATTTCCTTATAAAAGCACAGGTATGACCTTTTTACCTTGAAGTTTCCATGTCATAATAGCTGTGAGGCACTCCTGGTTAATAGATTTCTAAGGGATTATTGTACACTTTCTAAGCAGTTGAAGTCGCATAGCATTTTGGCTCATGCTTCACACACTGCACCTGAGATGTGTGATAATCTCTCAGAAATGTGCTGCTTGTCAAGTCTTACTGGCTAATTATAAACATTAACAAAAGTCAGCCCCATCTGTCTCAGTATGTGGTGAATGGTTGTGATCGCATAGGAAAGGAAATGTCAATGGTATCCATTTTTGTCATTTAGGAAAGGAAAAGACAGGCAGACATCCATGCCCATGCCTGCCAGAAAAGTAACAAAGGTATTTAAAATAAGTACAGTGCTTTGAATGTCTCAGTCTAGATTCAGGTTGGTGAGGCGAACCTCTTGGGTTCACATTTCCCTGAAGAAATATCTCCTTAGTACCTCCAGAGATTGAGGGGTGGAGGGCTTCTTGCCTTGAAATCTGTATGTTCCTAGTGAATTAAAAAGAAATATAAAAGCATGCATGCATTTGAAGAACACACACTGCTAAAAATGCATAGTACGCCAGTGGGATTCTGAGAAATGGGACAAAAATGAAACAGATTTTTATATCCTTGTGTTAGAGCTGTATCTTTAGACACTGAAGAAATACAAATGAGATTGTTATCATATCCTATCCATCTACACGTACATACATACAACATAATTAGTATGAGCAAAACTCTTAGGGTTTCTTTGCGTGTTCTTGTTTTGTGCCATCAAGTTGGTTTTGTCTTATGGCAACCCTATGAATGAAAGACTTCATGACCTCTGGACAATCAACAGCCCTGCTCCGGTCTTGCAAATTCAGGGCCGTTGTTTCCTTGATAGAAGCAATCCACCTGTAGTGTGGTGTTCCTCTTTTCCTTACATTGACTATGAATAGAGTCCTCAGAGATAATACTCCAAGGAATTTTTAGACCATTTTTATGTAGAGCAACATGATATTCAAAACAGTATGATAGGGCCTGATGTATGTGCGTGTATGTGTATTTTATTTCACTCCTGTGCTTCTACATGAAGGCTCTTCATTTTCTTTTGGTATTCCTAACTAGCATCCAGAGGGGGTGGTCTATTGCAGCGATTTTCAATTTTTACTTTTCCAGGTTATTCCAGGTTATTCAGCCAACACTTCCAAATGCATGGGATTTTAGCAAGTGAAGTCAAACAAAACTTGAGGACCAAAGCTTTGGAACAACAGAATGTGGCAATAGAGAGCTCTCTCACAGCCTCTAGTGTCTAAGTCAAGTTGTGTAATCTGATTTGTTAACATTAATTGATAGTAATATAAACTAATATTCATAGGAACATGGGAAGCTGTATTATTGTCCTGTTTATAGAAGCAGCAAGTGCCAAGGAGGTCAAGACTATAACTGAGTGAAACAGTCACAGACAAAGCAGGCCGCTCCTATAGCCAAGAGGATTCTCCAAGGTTCAGTAGAGGCATAATAGTGAGGTCTCAGTCATTCCACAGTCAGTGACAAGGAGCAAGAAGTCATGATAAGCAAAGCCAAAGAGAGAAGATGACAAGACATGTAGCTTAAAGCAGGAATCCAAGTAATCTGAGAGCACATAAGACTATGCCCAGTTTAGTGAATGGTGGTCGGCATCAGGAATGCTTCCCTCTGCAGAAGACTTATAGCTGCTTGACCTTGACACACCAGTAAGCTAATTGCTTGGCATTTC
Source organism: Ctenosaura bakeri (assembly GCA_948474755.1). NCBI lineage: Eukaryota > Metazoa > Chordata > Lepidosauria > Squamata > Iguanidae > Ctenosaura > Ctenosaura bakeri. The sequence continues at coordinate 65,634 of CAOLHI010000011.1, read as the reverse complement.
CTATTTCAGCCTTTGCAAGATCCAGCATAGTGTATTGGTTTAAGCAACAGACTATAACCTGAAGACCATGGAAACCCACGGGGTGACCTTGGTATGTCTCACACACTTAGTCCCATGATAGGTTCACCTTAGGATCACTATAAGTCAGAAATGACACACAGCAATAAGAGGCTATTTCTACACTTCATTTTATCTCAATGTCATTTGGAAAATGATGGTGGTCTCTACTCTGCTTTTCATCCTGGAGAGAAGTGACTAGTTGGGGTGCCACAGGGTTCTGTCCTGGGCCCAGTGCTATTCAACATCTTTATCAATGACTTGGATGAAGGAATAGAGAGCATGCTGATCAAATTTGCAGATGATACCAAATTGGGAAAGGTTGCTAATACCCCAGAGGATAGGATCAAAATTCAAAATGACCTTGACAGATTGGAAGGGTGGGCCAAGGCTAACAAAACGGGTTTCGAAAGTAATGTAAGACCTAGCCAGAAAAAAATGAAATGCACAAACATAGGATGGGAGACACCTGGCTGGACAACAGTACATGTGAAAGGGATCTAGGAGTCTTAGTAGACTACAAGCTGAACATGAATCAGCAATGTGATGTGGCAGTCAAGAAAGCCAATGCAATTCTTGGTTGCATCAATAGGAGTATGGTGTCTAGATTGAGGAAAGTAATAGTACCTGTCAGAGTTCAACTCCCTGCCCCTGCCTTTCTGCCAGCAAGGGAAGGAAGGTGATAGTACTTGCCCAAGAGGAGGAGGCAGTGAGGAGTGTCCAATACAAACAGTTAGTAGAAACACTGAGCCGAGCTGAAGTCAAGGTCAAATCCAAAAGGTCCAGAATGCCAGAAGTCTGTCCAGAAAGGGTCAGGAGAGCCAGAACACAAGGGCCGTGGGAGCTTAAGTAGTGATTTGCTACAAGCAAACAGCAAGCCACACGAACAGACTTATATAGCTGACGAAAACAGGTGTTACTTATCATTGTTCTGTTTTCTTAATCTTGCCAAAACAGCTTCCCTCTGAGCTGTTCGTTTTTGTCTTCTCCATGATTGGAGGCTGGGAACAAAGGTGGATCTAATCCCTCTAAATCATTGCTGGTCCTCTCTCCCTCTGTCACTGATTGCAATAACTCTGTCTCAGCTTGTCTTTCAGCTAATGGGGGTGTTTCCAAGATAGTTTGGTCAATCACTAGCTCTGTTTCTGGCACAATCAATTGCTCATCAACCTCTGAGCCATCTACCACTACCACTCTATTCTGCTTTGGTCAGACCTTATCTGGAATACTGTGTCTAGTTTTGGGCACCTCATTTCAAGAAAGATATTAACAAACCGGAATGTGTCCAGTGGAGGACAGCCAAAATGATGAAGGGCCTGGCAGCCATGCCCTATGAGAAGCGGCTTAGGGAGCTGATTATGTTTAGTCTGCAGAAGAGAAGGTTAAGAGGGGACATGATAGCCATGTTTAAATATTTGATCTGAAGACTTGTTCAGTAAAATATATGTATGTGTTTATAATGAGGGTAATATTTGAAAGGCTGTCATATTGAAGAGGGAAAAGGCTTGTTTTCCACTGCTTCAGAAACTGGGACAAGAAACAATGGATTCAAACTATAAGAAAATAGATTCCATCTGAACCTCAGGAAGAACTTCCTGATGGCCAGAGCTGTCTGGCAGTGGAATATGCTGCCTCAGAGTAGCGGTTTTTAAACAGAGGCTGGATGACCATTTGTTGGGAGTGCTTTGATGTGTGTTCCTACATGGCAGGGGGTTGGACTGGATGACCCCTGTGGTTTCTTCCAATTCTATTATGCTATGATTTTATTATTCTGACTAAGGCAGGGTCTTCTCCTGCTGAGGATCTGATTGGCTATGTCTTCCTATAGTTGCCAAAGTTCTGGGAAGAAGCCATTATCTGGAACTCGAGGTTCCCCCAAGTCTGAATCCACTGAGTCTGATTCCTGAGTGATTTGTGCATGCAGATCACATTGTGTTACACAACCCTTGTGCTTAATGGTAACATTCCATGGACAATATCCAATGCATTGCAAATCAAACGCAATTTATATCTGAATGTACAATGGCACTACCTGTACGGCTGCACTTCAATGACTTTGAACTGAATGCAGACATTCTGTATCAGAGAACAGTGTTCAACTACCTTCAACTTACACATACATACTTAGGATGCCAACAGGATTCCAGCATAAGAGTCAAAATAAAAGAGTCATATATATTCACAATATAGGCAATTCTGTAACCAATAATATGAATATGTGAACCCAAAAGCCATGTCAATAAGCAACAGTAGAAATATAAATACCACATGTTAATAAGTTAAAATATAAATAAAAAGGAAAAAAAAACCTAACAGTGCAATATACAGAGGAGAAGGAAATTTGACCAGGAACATGTAACCACAGCCCAGTAAGTACAAGCAAGATTCTTTTCTAGCCTTACCTGGATATACGTAGTGGTCTTTCATTCAAGAACTAACCAAGGCCCATGCTGCATCTGAATTGTGTGTTAAGTAACTCTGGTAAGAAATACAATGTATAGAATTCAGCTCACTTTCCAACCCAGTTTAATCCAAGAAAGCCATATCAAACTACTAAGAGGGAGGTGTATTAGCCTGGTGTATCAAAACCAACAAAGGATGTAGCCATATTGTATCCTTTTAACAGTCTGATACCACTTTAACTGCCATCATTCCATCTTATGGAATCCTGAGATTTATGGTTTTGTACTTAGAATTCTCTTCCATAGAGCTCTCTGGTGAGTCTAACCTGCATAAATACAAGTGTGGACCCTGGGGCTGAATTGTAAACATAATGAAAATGTCCTCTTTCTGCATGTCTGTATGCCACTGCAAAAGAGGACAAGTAACTGATGGACGTTGCCAGGAGGAAATGAAGTTTGTTTTAAATGATGAGCAAGGTCTAGCTATGGGGTGCTTGGGGGAAATCCATTTATGTAGTTCCAAGTTCAAAAAGCAAAGGTCCGTGTGAAACAATTCTACCAGTAGACAAGAATGCAGCTGAAGAATGGTGATATCCCAAGTTTTGTGCCACGTAGAATATTTCATACAGCCAAACAGAGAGGTATTTATTAAATGGATTGTGTCATTCCTATAATCAAAATATGGGCCTCTCTTTTTTCACTGCCTTGTTTTATAGGTTTTGCTGTGGGTATCTGACCTCATGGGCATACAAAGAATATTTTCTTTCTTTGATCTTTATCTTTGAACTTGAGCTATGACTCATACTTGGAGAGACTGGCGTACTGCAGATTAAATGTCATAGTCTGTTCCTCTCCATGACTTATATACCTCTCCTCTAGACCCAAATTTTGAGCATCTGTGAGATCTCTAAACTTTTTAAGAGCTTCAAAATGTTTTTATCAGAAAATATTTTTTTTTCCTGCAGTCAGAATAAATAATGCTTAGTTCTATCAAATTTAATGAAAGATATTGTCAGCAACTATGGTATAGAGGTTTGAGAGTTGGACTAAAACCCTGGAGACCAGAGTTTGATTCCCCACTCAGCCATGGAAACCCACTGGATAATCTTGGATGTGTCACAGAAAACCCTGTCATAGGGTTGCCTTAGGATCGCCATAAGTTGGAAATAACTTGAAGGCACACGAGAACAACAAGAACAACAATTGAGAACCAAGTCAAGCACTACTTGTGTAGTCCTCTCCTGGGCTCTGGCTTTTGTAACTTTCAAACAAGGATGGGAGACCTCTTTGCCTGGTTATTTTCTTTCTGGGTAACCTTGTGGGAGCCACATGCCAGTAGTGGAACGGGCAAAAGTAAAAGTAGTTTGGGCCAAAACAACATCCATGCTATCTCCATATGCACATAAATCCACACTACTCTCATTCACATACATCCAAAGGTGGAGTAAGGGGATTTGAGCCCTGGAATAATTTTTATTTAAAAAAGCCCTCACTGTGTACATGTGCCAGATCCCTCTTTGGTGTGCTGGCTTTGCTTAGTAGAAAGGAGCCTTTTCTAGGCCAGAATCAGCCACTTTCAAGCTGAGGCACGGGGCACAGAGTTTCTGGGGTTTCACCAAAACATGGGGGAAAAGCAGTCTCATTGACAACAAAAGGACTCTGAATGACAGGAAGTGCCCTCAGCAGCCCATGGCTGAGAACCTGCTTCTTGCTTGTGTAGTGTAAATCTTTGCATATAGATTATGCTTTAATAGTGCTATGAACCCATTTACCAAATGGAAATGTTTCATTGCCAGCTCTGGGTATCTCTCCTGTACTTGCACTAGCCAATCTGACCAAGGTGAGAGTCTCAGAGGTCACAACTCCAATACACCAGCCACCTCTTAACTGATTCAGTACCTGGAAAATGAGACTAGAGTTGGGTGGTAGATGATGACAAACTCTGAGGAAGGTGGAGGGGGGGAATCTACAGCTCCTCTCTTCCCAGAATAATTTCCTTTTTAATAAAATCACTATAGAAACAATGTATGGCTGAGATCCTGTATGGTACAGAACATAATGTAATAGTTCTGCATGTGGAACTAACATCCCACCCTGAGACTCACTGTTTAGCCACTGCAGCCCTCTGGCCATTCTGTTGGTGGTGGAGAGCAAAGTAGAATTGTAGAAGCACCTGGCTATGTCCTGGTAATTAAACGCATCATCTGTTGAGATCCACCCAGTCTTTTAGACGTCTAAGCAGACCACGTAATCATTCCATGACTGGTTACAGGGACGCAGCCAGATGCTTCTCGGACCCCCTGCTCCACCAGCCTCAGAATGGCTGTGGTGGAGCTGCAGCAGGAAGATAATGAGGCAATTTCCACAACACACTGTTACAGTGCTATTATTTGACTTTCAACATCCTGTGGAATTCTGAGGTTTGTAGTTTACTGAGGCCAAAGAGCGCTCTGGCTGAGAAGTCTAAATGCTCCTTTGTAAACTACAAACCCCAGGATTCCATAGGATATCAAAAGTGGAATAATAATACTATAACAGTGTAGTGTGGAAATGTCCTGAGTCAGAAGGGCTTTTGTCATTGCAGAGGGTGGAAGGGACAACCAGCCTCTACAACCACGCACACACGTGCGCACACGCACACACAGACACACACGCACACACAGAAAGACATATAAAGGCATAAGATGGTCTTATGCCTCCCTATGTCACTAACAGGATGCCAGCTGATATGTGTGTGTATTTGTGTGCCTTCAGTACCACCAACACTAGTATAGGTAACCATTGACTATTGTGCTTTACTTACACCATTCACAACCAGAATTATTAATATCTGTTCCCTCTTCCTTCTCTCACTTTCTCACATAACACTCTCATCTGCTGTCCCATACCCTGTCCATTCATCCATCCACACTTCTCCCACCTCAAAGAGGAGGCACAACCTGCGTCACAGATTTGATTCCTGTTTTAGAATATTATGACAAGTTGGAAAAGTGGGATGTGTTGAGAACTAGACAAACAAACAATGGCATGCAGTATTGTGTGTGGTACAACAGCAGGCCCCTTTCTTAGGGAAAATAAGTATGGACATAGTAGTTCTGCTATTCTCCATCATGCACAGAATGACCATAGGGGATCAACAGCTCTCTGGTACATCAAGGGAGGCTTTGGTCATTGCAGAGGGAGAAAGGAAATACTAACCTTTGCAGAATCCAAAAAAGCCCGCAGTTTTAAGGTTGACTAGCAGGATTCCCTCCATTCATCCATAGACAGATATATATCTTACTGTTATCCCAGTTTTCATACCTCACAACAGCAGTTTTTTCATTGTTATTTCTTTCGCCTCTCTCTACCCTGCTGTATTTTTTGTAAGAACAAGTCTTTTATAACAAGTCACCCCTGAAGGATAAATTTTATTTATCACCTCTTGGTGAGAATTCCATGTAAAAACAAATGTGTATACTCCTGCTTAGCTGTCATCCATAGTAAGCACATATGATGTAAGAGGAATTCATTGCTATGGTTGTTCAGTTGCCTGAAAAAATACTTCACTCCTTCCAGACATTTGGATAAATGCTCAACAGTCATTTGACATTAGCAAGTGCATCTGTAGAGCAATAACTTTGGTATGGTGGTTGTGTTAAGTGGTTTGTTTGTTTGTTTGTTTGTTTTGGTTTCTTTCTTTCTTTCTTTCTTTCTTTCTTTCTTTCTTTCTTTCTTTCTTTGAGCATGAAAGTATACTCACACTTTTGTTAAAAATTGCATTCTTTTAAGATACTCTTCTATTTTGAAATCCAGTTTTTGGCACCTCTCTGTTTTTCTACCAGCTGTGGTGTTTCATCTCCAGAGGAGGACAAAATGACATCTGAACATCCAGAACTATTGTGCTTAGTGACTCCACAAACAACCCCACCAAATCCTGTATGATAAATTTCCCCCTGATTAGTTAAACAGATATTGTAATGCGCCAACAGAAGGAGGTTTTGTTGACACAGCATCTCTTGAGAGGCTGGTTATGTTTGCTTTGAGTATTTCAGCATTGAGTAGTTGGAGCAGTGAGAAGACAGAAAAATCAGTCCACATTTTTCATTCCCAGTGATTTCTTTCTTTTCTTTCTTTCTTTTGGTTTTCATTACAGTGCCAGATAAAATCCTGTCATGTGGAAAAGAGACTGAACACAGCCTTTGAAGAGCAGAATATAAAAATATTGTTCGATCCAATCACAATATGCTTTTTAAGAGTCTAATCCATAAAGTCAGTTCTCTGTATTAAGGATGAAAGAAACAAACAATGGCATGCAGTATTGTGTGTGTATGTGTGTGTTTAAGAAGATATTTTTAGCTCTCCATTTCCCCATCTTTGCTTCACCAGTGCTGTAGGCCTCCAAGTGCTCTATGTGTTTTTCACAGAACACACATACCACGAATCAACCCAATAGAGGTCTTCTGATCCACCTAGAAATGCAACAGTTTGAGGTCAGAATTGGCCTTACCATTAGGGAGAGCGAGGGAATCATCTCAGACATTAGGCACTCATTGATGTAAAGGGAGAAGCAGTGGTCATTTCCTTTCACTAGAGCAGTGCATCTCAAGCTATCTGATGCAGGAGACTGGATATATGCACCATTGTACCACATTTGTCCCCATGGGCTGCAGTTGTTTCTTTCTTCCCTGGAAACTTGCCAAATTGTGACTGGCACTGGTCCATGGGTCAGCACTTTGAGCATCACTGCACTAAAGGGCAAAGCTATGTGTCCCAAACAAGCTGCCCTGCACTCCCTTAGACAGCCTGATGCCTTCCTTAGCCACAGTGGGTCATTAGTGTTGAAAACAGATTCAGGAGTCACTCTGGTCTGTGGAAACTTGAGTAGAAAACTTGAGTAGAAAATTAGCACAGTAAGAGGTAGACTGGACATTTCTATCCCATGCTGCTGGAGTTATATGGCCTGAATCCATCTCCTGTAAAAAAATTCTCTATACAGGAGCACATGATAACTATAGGAAATACATGTACTAAGTCAAATTATTGGCCTCTTTAGATCACCAAGGCCAGCCAACCAGGTGCTCTTTGTATGTTCTGGAGTATTGCAGTTACTCCATATCCTGAGCACCAGCCATGCTAGATGAAGTTTATGAGAGCTGGAATCCAGGACATCAAGAGACCATCAGTTTGCCTGGTCTAGCCTCATTAGTGAGTATCTCCAGGGTCACATTTGGGGTCTTTCCCAGATGTATTTGGTGTTTTGTGGCTTAAACTGGGAAACTTCTGAAGGGAAAACATGCTACCTATTGCTATGGTTTCCCTACTGTGATGACTAAGGTGCTGTCCTTATCTCTACTGTCTCTGCCAATGAGTCCCAGCCTCTTTCAACTATGTGACTTCAGCTGGAAATCAGTCTATTTCTGGTTCAGATCAGTTTTGCATGCATTCATTGCTATTGCTTACTATCCATTTCTTCATCTGTGTCAGGGCAAGTAAATCTGGTGGAAGTGGAAACATCTTGCAATTATATTCGAATATTCCTGTTTTGTTAGTCACTGTAAAAAAAATGCATTCTCTAGGTCAGCTGTTCTTAACCTATGGTCTGCGGTCCCCTGGAGGTCCATAATGTCCTCACAGGGAGTCTGCAAAGGCATAAAGAAATGTTATGGGCTTTTACAGTTAGAAAGGAAAGAAGGAAGGAAGGAAGATGGATAGACAGACTGACTTTGATCTCAAAGAGGAGGAGTCTTTTGCTGGTAATAGGCATCAGTTGTACAAAGTTTCATTATAAGATCTCAAACTGCTCAAAAGTTATGAAAATGACTGTTTGATAGCAATAAAATGTACTCAGCACTTGCTACTTCTGCACACATGGAAGTGAGTGGCTAAGAGAGAGTACATGACATTTCTTGCTACTGAGCATACAGGCAGAAGTCACCTTGAATTAAGTCTTGGTGATTCAATAAAAGATATTTAAATGGATCTATGGTAAAGAAAGAGTTAAGAATGGTTGCTTGAGATGATTAAATGTATCCTTCTTGGATACAGAACAGACCTGTCTGAAGAATGATTTGATGCTTTAAAATCTCTCTCTCTCTCCCCCCCCCACACACACACATTCTCAGTATTTTTAATTTATTTTTCACAAGGTACACTTTTGTACAGCTTCTACCCCCCCCCATACACATTTGCTTTATATCCACTTTAACATACTTTAATTACTCTGCAAAATTCAGAAGTGAAAAAAAAGGAGGATAATCAATCCACGTATCCAATAACCAAACTATCCATCCAAAAAGTACAAATCAGGTCTCTATGCCTAAAAACACAAGCCATATAACAACTTTAAATATCTCTAATACTGGGTCATTACAGACCATGTTTTGCCCCCTTCTCGCACTTTCCAAAACAGGAAAAGTATTTTAGGAAGTCTCCTGCAAAGAAAAGCTACAACATTTGAGGAGCCTGCACAAAAGAGGAGTGGGGAGGAAGAGGAGGAGGACAAAAAATTAACCATTGTGCATTGATGCTGTTGTGTGCCTTCAAGTCACTTCTGACTTAGGGTGATCCTGGGGCAAGCCTACCACTGGGTTTCTTGGCAAGATTTGTTCAAAGGCAGTTTGCCTTTGCCCTCCTCTGTAGCTGAGTGTGACTTGCCCAAGGTGTCCCAGTGGGTTTCCATGGCCAAGAAGTGTGACTTGACCCTTGGTCTCTCAGAGTCCTAATCCAGCACTCAAAACACTGCTCCACACTGGCTTTCTGTATAGAAGAATGAATAATGAGATATTTCTCTTTCCCCTACCTGCCTTTCACAATACTAGTGCACAATACAACCTGGTTTTATTCCTAACCAAAACTGTAACTTTCTGTATCTTCAGCCGACATCCCATCCATTTGGGCAGCAGTCTCATTCTGAAGCAAAGGTCCAAGACTAGTCCTATGAAGACATTTTGAATCTCAGATCAATGGTCCATCTAACCTGTCTATCCCTCCAGATGTTGTTGGACTGTGGCTCTCATCCAAACACTGTACTAGTAGTAGAGAAGACTTAACATAGTTCACAAACATAGTTCAAATTTATTCAATAATAACTATCTGAAAACATGGAATGAGATAAAACAGGATTTACAGAGATGGACAGGGTTGAAACTTTTGGCTTCTTGGTTGAATTTCAAATATAAAAATGAATGTACTTCCCAAGATAATGTTTTTATTTCAAACAATTCCAGTAGTGACAGTTAGCTAAAAACACATTGTAATACATGCTATTTGTAATGTATTTCCCAGGTTGGGGAAAGTTGTCTTTAAAGCATGGAATCTAATCACCTGTTCATTAAAACTTGCACCTAAGCTGCTGCATCTCTTTTCTTCTTCCTGTGTTGTTCACTTACCCTTCAAAGGTCACTGAGAGCATGACACAAGCCTGAAAAATACCTCTCAAACGCCTCTAAATGCCTTTTTAAAAATAACTTTTTAAATAACAAAGTTACTTGTGACATCATGCTTTCTCAAGCACTGAATTATTTTGAAATGTAACTTTGCTATGCCTCAGAGGCATATCTAGGGTGGGGCAAGTAGGATTTGTGCCCTGGATGCCAATGCCGGGGGCGGGGGCACAAAAAAGCCATGCCAGAAAATTCAGTACAGGAGGAGGAGGAGGAGCAACTTCCATGCTTAACCTAGGCGCTGTTTGTACTAGATGTGCTTCTGCTATGCCTTGATCTTTTTTTTAAAAAAAACAACTTGTAGGTAACTGTGCTACTTTGATGTGTAACTTCCTATCCCTGTTGTCATCAATCCTATCCAACACAGCCAATAGTGCAGGTTGCTGAGAGACACAGTCCAACATTTGGAAGGTCTCATATCCCCCTGTCCTGATTAAATATTGTGAATTCTGTGTTAGATCAACCCTAGTGATGGCTAAGGATTTTATTCTTTTTCCCTTCTGGATCAGAATGCACTGAAATTCACAGAAGCTAATTGTTGGCTAACGCAAAAGTAACAGACTCACCAATACTGTATTTTAAATCTTGAGCAGATGTCAAAGGCAGCTTGTGGCTTCTAGGTCACGGGGGACAGTGAGTTTATACTGCATTTTAATCCAAACAATAAAGGAAGTATCCGAGATTACTGTTGTTGATATTGTCATTGCTGCTGTTGTTGCTATTATTATTCCCACCTTTTCTCAAATCCAGGACTCATATCCAAAACATATGAAAGATTAATATTAAAATGTACTTAAACTTGGATAGTTCCTTTTCTGACCTTGCTGTGACCTTTAACATTAAATGCCAGAGGTAAAACTTGCTGAGATCCCTTCAGCTTCAGATTGCTCATAAGAACGAGCTATAAGTGCTTCAGTTATTAACTGTTATTTACAGCAAGGGTCTTGAAGATTGAAACCAAAGTTAAATATCTGTGTGATTTCAAGCATGACATCTATGCACACGATGGTTTATATGAGGGTACTAATAATGAATGGTAGATTGTTGTCAGTTAATGTATTTTCTTTTTTTAAGTGAACTAGTAGATACTGTAACAGTCTTCATGGGAACGTCCTGGGCCCTGGTTAAGATTGTTGTATTAACTTTCCCAGTATGAAGGGATGATTGTCTCCTTTTTTCCATCCCCACTGTACCTCACAATTCATACCATGGTTCCATTCAGGCAGTGGTTTGATGAGTGGCTTCCAAAGGGAAACAAATGAAGCATGGATGAATTTAATCACTGCAGCCTTATCTCAGACGGACAGAGGAACACACACACAAGAGGGAGAGAGAAGAGAGAGAGAGGTCCATTTCAAACGGAAGATGAATTTGAATTGCTGCTTATTAAAGGCAATTTACAGTAAGACATCAGGGAACTGTGTACAAAATAACCTCATACACTAGTGTTCCCCCCCATCTCATGACAAACCTTCCTAGAATCATAGAATAACAGGGTCTGAAGGAACCCTAAGTCGAATGCACTGCTACACAGGAATTTTCAGCTAAAACACCCCTGAAAGATGGCCATCCAGTAAGTGCTTCAAAACTTCCAATGAAGGAGACTCCTTCAGAGGTAGTCTTTGTTGCTTGGTTGGTTGGTTGGTTGGCTGGCCCCTCTTATTAAGGACTATTATTTTTCCCTGTTCTTTAAACGTAATACCCTTTATGAAAGTGAAGTCCTTTTGGATGGAGAATTCCTTCTGAGCCTACGAAGCCAGGCCTTCAGTGTAACATCCTTTCCAAGCCTGATGCCCCCAGATGCCTTGGACTAGAGACTGTCATTTTCAGCCAAAATCTCCATTTTGAGAGGTATACATCTGAGGCCCTTTCCACACGGGGGTTAAAAAACGGTGTAGAGTGACCTCTAATGGAGGTCGTCTACACCGTAAAGTGGATTGGGGCAGACTATTTTTGTGTAGTTCCATACCCCAATCTGCACAGGAGCAACCTGAAGTGGCGGTGCCGGGGCTTTTTAAAAACCACTTTTCATGAGGTTTTTAAAAAGCATGGGGCGTGCAGCCCCGTGCAGCCCCGTCGCAGTGCCCGGTGTAGATTTGCAGGCGCGCACAAGTGCGCGCCTGCAGACCCACCAGGGGGCAGGCTTCCAGCTGGCAAGCTTCTCCGGTTAGTGGAGAGCCTCTGCCAGCTGGGAGCTGCCAGTTTGGACGCCGCAGGATGCCGTGGGATGCCGACGAGTGTGGAGCAGCGAACTCGCGCTGCTCCATGTGGCTACGGACTTACCCGGTTGCAGGTAACCTCCGTTTTAGCGTGTTTTCACCCTTTTCTTCCTCCACGTATGGAAAGGGCCTGAATCAGCATGGTGTAGTGGTTTGAGTGTTGGCCTATGACTCTGGAGACCAGTGTTCAAATCCCTGCTCAGCTATGGAAACCCACTGGGTGATCTTGGGCAAGTGAGACTCTCTCAGCCTCAGAGAAAGACAAAGGCAAACTGCCTCTGAACATGGAAGTGGAATAGAATATATACACTTGTGTAGTCCTTGGGTGGGAGGGAGAAATTTGCATGTGTTACAGTTGGCCTGTGTGATGGCCTATTGTTAAATGGGATATCCCCCAGGGTGTATTGTTAGTCAGGGGATATGCATAACAGTGCATTAAGTACATTAGCAACCCATTGTATTGTTCCCTAGAGGGACCTCCAGAGTCTGGGTGGTGTTCATTGGCATATTTTTGAGTTTTGATTTTAGTGTTCTCCAATACAGGTAGCCAAATCCTGTTTACTTTCCAAATTTCTCCTTTCCTGTTGAAACTGTCCATGTGTTTATGGATTTCAATGGCCTCTCTGTGTAGCCTGACATAGTAGTTGTCAGAATGGTCCAGAGTTTCCATGCTTTCAAAAAGCATTCTGTGTCCAGTTGGTTTATAATATGTTCTGCTACTGCTGATTTTTCTGGGTGGATCAGTCTGGACACAGAATGCTTTTTGAAAGCATGGGGGCTAATAATTTAACTCTTCTTCACAAGTGCATGGCAATCCAACCTTTCTGTGGCATGACACAGAGCTGTCTCTTTGCATCTGTGCTGGTTCCCTAGCTAGCTGAGGGAACCCAAAAAGCAAACAAGGACTACCTCAGAATGTCATTCACTCTTCATCACTGGAGGTTTTTAAACATAGAAGACGATCTTTCAAAGTGCTACAGCTGTGGATACTTGCATTGCTGGAGGCCGAGCAGATATCCTTTAGTGTTCTTCTGACTATATTACTCTATAATTCTAGGAAAGTTTGTCACAGCATGGAAAAAACATTAGTGCATGAGGTTATGTTGCATGAGGTACTGTAGTTACAGTAAATAACTGCAAATAGCCTTAAGTTCGCAGTGTGTAACTCTCCACGAGAAAAGGATCTGAGGGGTCTGTCTGTCTGTTTGGGTCTGTCTGTCTGTCCTTTCAAGTTTGGACCAAACCACAGAGTAGATTTGCTACTGCATCTGAGCTAGCATCAGCTGCATCTAAACATAACACACATAGGTGACAAACACATATTTGAGATATGAGAGAGAAACATGTTTAATACAGGTATGTTATTTCCCTGAGAGCTTGGTCAAGAGTACATTTGGGGCAAACCACAGTTGATTATTGTTAAGTCATGTTCTTTCTATAGAACTCCCCCTGCACAACTGTGCACACATATACAACTGCACCTCTCTTTAAGTATACAGACAGCATCAGTGTTTGCTACAAAGAGTGAGAAGTTGCCTTTGAATTGGGCAATAGGTTGAAAATTCCAAAGGAGGGGTGCTTTTAAAAAACAAAAGTGATTTGTTCTAAAGGAATCTTCTTCTTTAGTCTTTGCCACCAGACATGCAAGAATTTAAACCAATTGGCAAGACATTGGAACCAGTAGTGCTGATGGATCCCGTGACAATGGGGTGGTGAATCTGCTCTGGGTTTCACTCTGAACTTTAACAGAGCTGTCCAAGTTGCTGAATCTATTTGGAGAACAGGGTGCAGCATCAGTATCTCGAATAGCAACTTTCAAAATTCAAGTTGTTGAGGAAGCTGCCAACCACTGCCATACTGAACAAGATAGCCTACTTGCTGTTGTGTAGTAAAAGTTCAGCAAACCCATCAGATTCATTTTTGAACCACTTCCTGGTCAGCGCAGTAATCTCTTTTAGGACTTGTCCAGTAGTTCAAGTCAATGAAACTTCAAGATGGTTATGGCCAAGGCGCAGCACAAACCATATCTTCACTATATATTGATAGTTCAATCAAACTACCAGTGAATTGCAATAGGTATTGTCCCAATTTATGACATTTCAAATCTACAATGTAGTTATGATATTATTATGATGTAGTTATGATATTGTGGCTACTCTTTATCTACTGTTTCAACCACTGAAACTCACCATAAAAGTCAGACAGGTGTCTCAAGCAGCAGATATCTGCAGCACTGATGAATAAGGCCGTGGAGGCCAGGCCTTCTTTCCTCCCAGCCTGCTAAAGCACCTTGACCCCTGTTTTCCCCTTTAAAACCACCACCTTAGTGTATAAAGGGTAAAGCTCCTCAGTTGTTATTCAGAACGATTTACTGATCTGTGGAAGGGTGTTACTAATTGATTAGAACTAATGGAAAGCACTCTACTGAGTCAGAATTTAGAAAAATATAATGTAATCTTTATTAAAATAACAAACAGAAAAAGGTATTGGGTTTCTTAAGTATATCCAAGCACCACAGAACTTCAGAAAGCTCTTTATCCTGTTTTTTATCACTTAACCCAGTATACAGATACGGAACTTTCATATACACACAGGTCTTTGGCTTCCCTTTTGCTCAAAGGCTTAATTCCCAAATCAGGGTGACACCTTCTGACCCAATGCAAAAATGGTTTGGCTTCTCTTCTGTCTCTCTTTTTAGACCTCTGAGAAGACAACCACTCTTATTCAGATACCCCCCTGGCTGACTGAAGACGCTGTCCAAGAACTCTCTGTCTTTCTCTCTCTGGGAATATCACTGAAAGAATCACAACAAACTAAGCCACTGTGCCTTATGTATAGACCTTCTCCTCTCTGACCTCAGCCCCACCCTTTCACTGATGGGCTGGGTTTCTCTCACACAGAGCCACTTTGGTTACATGGCAACCTGTTGCTGGGGCTGCCCTGCCACTCAGGTTAGCCACACCCCCAGGGTTCATCACAAGAGCACTGAAGTATGGCATGAGCAGCCTTCTCCCTCCAGCAACTATTGGTGTGACAAAGAGTTGCAACAGGATCGCACAGAGGTCCTTGTTTATTCTCCTCATGCTGTCACTTGCTGGCAGGAGGGCGCTGTTCATGTCACTAGACATGTACACATGTCTCTAGGCTGGAAAAGTATGTTCTGATGTTTCATGCTTTAACCCTTTTCAAAATTGTTGGTGGATTGAGTAAAATCACTAACTTTGTGTGGCTACATCAGAACACATTCTCAAGGTCTCCAATGATTCCCTATGGAACTGGCCCTCCCCACATCCCTTTATGTCAGTCTCAGTTTACATTGTGAGTCCAGGAACACAACTATGACAACTATAAATGAAGACCTGCCTGTATAACAATTTGTGAAGATATAACATATCTAGATCAAAGAACAAACTAAACTTAATCCC
Organism: Ctenosaura bakeri; assembly: GCA_948474755.1. Taxonomy (NCBI): domain Eukaryota; kingdom Metazoa; phylum Chordata; class Lepidosauria; order Squamata; family Iguanidae; genus Ctenosaura; species Ctenosaura bakeri. The sequence continues at coordinate 50,107 of CAOLHI010000011.1, read as the reverse complement.
CTGATTTATGGGAGGGGGTATTAATAGCAGTTCTGCCTCAGGTACCAAAATTTATTGAGCTATTCCTGATCATGCAGAACAAATGTACATTATTCATCGGTACATAATAGAACATGAAAGCATTGCTATGTACATAAAGGGATCTGTTTCCTCATTTCCATCAGTATCTTATTCACCAGTCTAATACTTTGGGTAGACTATGAATTGCTACTGCTTTATTTTTCCCATTTTGGTGGGAAAACCCCCTTTCTATGCAACATTTTGGAAACAATGCCATCCAATTATTTTTTAGGAAAAAAAAATATTATGATAGGAAATGTGTTGTTTTGGTTGTCCGAACTTATTTCCTTGTAAAAGATTATTGCAATACCTAGACATTTTTGATGCAGTCATACTTGGCTGAGGAACCTTGTACTTATTTGTTTTATTTAAATGGGGAGAATATTCCACCGCTTTAGCCAAGAAGCATGATGATGTTCTCAGGTCTGTTTTTGTTTTTGTGCACACTAAACAATCAAACTACAGAAGACAATGCTTACAGAATTTCTCATGCTTATTTATGATTTTCCCTCACAAACCTTTCAAGAAGATGAGAATGCTTGGGTTACAGCATGCATTGAACTTGCTGTGGGAAGCAACACTATCTGTGAAGCCAAATGCACAGTTCAGAGGAAGGAGTTCTCTTTATTTGGATTAATCAGGTGATCATTTTTTCAGTTATCCATTATAATGGAACTGAGATGTACAAATTTGCCAATGCAGAGAATTTGCTCTTGAATAAGAAAAGTTGGACTGTGTTCTCTAAATAATCTGTATGTTCTAAGCTAAAGTTACATTTTATAGGATATTTTACTGCATTTAAGTTGATCTGCCAAGAATCTCAGGTGCTTACGTCTGTGGAAAAATAAGCTACTGTCTGTTGAAGTTTCAATAAAACAGTCCAGAAAATGGATGTTAACCAAAAAAAAAAAATCTTAATGTATAAAATCCATACTATGATAAGGGACTCAAAAGGATTTATTTCCCCTTTCTTGCTTTGTATTTGGTACATTAGAAATCTCTGCAAGGGTTTTTTCTCTCTTTCTTCATGATCCTGTATCTTGTATGGCTGCTATTCCACCAAAGAAGTATGTAGGATTGAGTCCATTTTATTTATTTCATATTTTATTTATATCCCAGCTTTTGCTCATGACCCTGAATGCTGTTTTAGCTTCGGTAGCCCTACAATAAATCCAGAGCTTGGAAGAAATATGTTATGTGCATTGAGTTACTTTGATAAGAAGTTGCTGTAACAAGCTGGCACAGTGTTACTTTCTGTCCTGTAGTGTTCAGGATTGTACTTTTCTACTTTTCAGTACAGTCATCCCTCCATATTTGCTAGGATTAGGGGCATAGGACCCTCGTGAAAGTGGAAAAACCATGAATAACTCTAGGCCCTCCCAAACCATATTTAACACTCCAAAAAAAGTTTGATCACCATATTCAACCCACCGTGGATTCATTTGAGGCATCAGAGTTCCTTCCCAGGGCAGAAGTGGGTGGTTGGTGGAGCTTACTACCACCTCCACTGCTGCCCCATACCATTTTTAAGAGGGACATACAAACCTCATTCACAGTTTCTCAGTCTCATGAGACTTGCAGTCCCTATTAAAAATGGCATAGGGAGGCAGCAGAGATGACAGCAAATAATCAGTGAATAATCAAATCTGCAAAAGTGAAACCTGCAAATGTGGAGGGCTGTCTGTATAATATAACTGGCTTTCTGCCTGTTACTTGACTCACTGTTAGCAATGGGCAGGAGAGGAGGAAGGGTGGCTGCCGTGTATTGCTTCTCCAGGCTGGGGCCAAGCAGCTAGTAAGAAATCATCAACAAGGACAAAGTGAGGGAGAGAGGAAGAGGAGACACTGAATGACTGGGTAACTCTAGAGACTCAGGTTAGTTGATTAAAAAATAAACTTTCAAAATATTAGCTTGCCCTTTCTGCTCAAATGAAAGAGGTTGCTGCTATTGCCAGATAGAGAGAGTCAGTATAAGTACAAAGGGAGGAGGTAGAAGACTGGCTGCTCCCAAGAGTGGCACAGGATGTACACTTGCACTGACCGGGTTGGTGTGAACCATGAGAAGCAGTTTAGAAGAGAGTGTGTTTCCCTGCACACCTGAAGCTAGCTCAGATTTAGAGAAACGGGGAAGGAAGGAGGATTGAGGGAACGACTGCCTATGTGTATCTGCCCAAAGCAGCTTTGTGCAGTTTGTATGGCAGTCACCTGATTTACCACACTATACCTGTGTGAGAGAGGGGGGATGAGAGATAGGAGACAGTCCAGGCAAGATAGTCCATGCAGAATGAGGATAGTTAGAGGGCAAAAACAAAGAGCGTTTTCCTTTATTTTCCAGTAGCATACTAGTAACAATTAACAATACATTAGTAATGAATAATCCAGTGGGTTAAATTTGGATTGCATTATCAGTAACAAATAATGACCTTTTCAGTGATAAGCGTAATGAGTAATGAGCCTAGTCACATTTTAAAAGTAACATTCCAAGGTCTGAGTACATCAGGTCCATAAATCAAGTTCCTTTAACTGTGAGGACTCACCAAAGCCCAAGACTGAACATGATGTGAGAAATTTTTATTTAAACTGAGTTTAGAGGTCAGAATAGGGAAAAACAGAGTAGAGTAGAATAATTTTCAAACTTTTGACCTATAAAGCTATAGGTCCAACAATTAATCAATTGATCAAACAGAAAACACTGAATTTCTGGACTAGTGCAGTTGTACAACTTGTAGTGTTGGATCAAATCAATGTTGTCATAGACATACTGACAAAATTGTCCTCCTTCAGTTTTCTCCCCAGTTTTTGAAATTCTGAGTCAAGTCAAATCCAAGCATCTGATTTACTCTTTATCTAGGAAAGTTAGGTTTTGAGTATGAATGCAGCATGTTCTTAAATTTGTAAGATATTTGTTCTCATAGTCTTTAAAGTATGGAAGCTTGTTTTCAGGTTTAGAGATTTATCTGTTCTCATTTTCACAAACAGAAAAGCCCAGTTCTGACATTTCTAGGGATAAGTGAGAATTTCATTGTGAGTTCCCTTTTTTATAACAATTTACCAAAATCCATAAATTTCTTCATATTCAGGAAGACAAGAATTTGAGACTTGAAAATTTCAGTGGAGCAGAAGCTAAAACTTACAGATTTGTCTGTCCAAAGCTTTGTCTGCTTAACTCTTAACAGCTAGGGAATGAATCCCTGTCAATTCAGCCATGTTTGCGTTGAATTCAATTGCAACTTTGGCCATTTCTGCACTAGACTGTTATAGTGCTATTATTCCACTTTCAACATCCTATGGAATCCTGGGGTTTGCAATTTAGGGAGGGGCTTCCAAAGGATGTTAAAAGGATTCCAAAGAATGTTGAAAGTGGAATAATAGCACTGTAACAGTCTAGTGCAGAAATGGTCCTAGTCTTTTTTTTTTTCCTGACAAGCTGTTCATCTAGTTCCTGTATGAGAAGGAGATAAAACATGGCCCTCTCCACACTGGGAATAAGTGGTGTTTTATGGATATTGCACATAAAGGAGACATTCATTTCACTTTGTTTTGGAAGAACTTAACACAATTCACAAATTACATATTCAAGACAAAAATAACTTGAGGTTTAAACATTTTTGAGTGAGAGAGAAAATAAAAGTGTTATTTTTTTTCACTCCTAGGCTGTCTCAATCTGGTGCAGAGAGACAATGTTTGTTCATCTTGACTTCCAATGCTCTCCACACTGGGAACAGCTTTTCAAGCATGTACTTGAGTAATAAGTATTTGAAATTAACAAATACTAGTCATTCTAACTGGTAAATACTTCTGTAATTATGGTTGTCTGTTAAAATCCTATTGTGGTGGCACAATTCCATAGAATCATAGAATCATAGAAATGTAGAGTTGGAAGAGACCACAGGGGCCATCCAGTCCAACCCCTGCCATGCAGGAACACCCTCAAAGCACTCCCGACAGATGGCCATCAAGCCTCTGCTTAAAAACCTGCAAGGAAGGAGACTCCACTACACTCCGAGGCAGCAGATTCCACTGTCGGACAGCCCTGACTGTCAGGAAGTTCTTCCTGAGGTTCAGGTGGAATCTCCTTTCCTGCAGCTTGAATCCATTGCTCCTTGTCCTGGTCTCTGGAGCAGCAGAAAACAAGCCCTCTCCCTCCTCTACGTGGCATCCCTTCAAATATTTAAACATGGCTATCATGTCCCCTCTTAACCTTCTCTTCTGTAGACTAAACATACCCAGCTCTCTAAGTCTATCCTCATAGGACATGGCTTCCAGGCCTCTCACCATTTTGGTCGCCCTCCTCTGGACTTGCTCCAGCTTGTCAATATCCTTCTTGAATTGGGGTGCCCAGAACTGGACACAGTATTCAAGATGTCAAAACATTAGCTGTACTTTTTACATGCTTGTGTAAGTAGGTATCTTGTACTGTCTTACGTAAACAGTTAGCCTTCACCCTGCAATGCACCAAGAAGCATTCCAGATCAATTGATGCATGCACATAGCTCTGTATTCATACACCCCAACTTGTAACAGCAACCAGAGTGACATGGAATGGCAACTGGAATGTTGTCACTTCCTCTGTTGTGGGCCAACTTTACATTCTGCTAGCACTTTGGGCAGAAACTCATCTAAATGTTTGTATCACCCCCCTACCAAGCAATAAATCATCAAGCCCAAGAAATCTGAATGGATTTAGAACACTGTAGGGTAGGAGTGATGTAAAACCAATCTGTAGCTGATTATGCAGTACTCCTACAGGAAGACTAGAAAGCAGTGGCTTCCAAGACTTTAGTAACGGCATACATTTGGAGATTGGGTTGCCTATTGGCATTAATCCAAATAACTTTCCTTAACTGGACTGTGGATCAGACTGGAACAGAGTAACCAGAGAATGAATTCTAAATGTTTACTTTGAGGTTTTCTAGAATGAATGATAACTTCTCAGCATTGACATCTGATCATGGAGCTTACCTATTCAAATAAACTAACAATAAGGCAGTCTGTTTTTCTTTAATTATAGCTCTGACTTGGAAAGAGCAAGCCTAGCAATAGGTCTCTCATGAACAATTTGGTCCTTTCCACATGGAAGAATCAAATATCCCTTAAAGTATTTGGTTCGTACTTTGAACAAAATGTAAATACCCTTTCTCCAGTTATGGAGTTATACAAGTGTTGCCTCAGTTTGAACTTAGCTTTTAGATAGCAGGACCACTATCAATTAAAAAAAATGTTTATTAGAACTTCAGTTCTCTTTACTATTTTGACAAAGGGCCTGTTGCAAAGTTTTATTCTTCTGATGGAGGCAAGGGAGCTTAAGTTTTAACAGAGAATAAGTACATGCTTATATGAGCTCAAACAAAGGCCATTTCCGCACGGGCTTAAAGAAACAGTGCAGAGCGTCCTCCAGGGAGGATGTCTGCACCTGGGAGCGGTCTGAGTCAGACCTACTTACTATAGTTCCGCACCTCAGCTCGCTCCGGAATGACCTGAAGTGGTCGTTCAGCATGCTTTTGAAAGACCACTTGAAACAGGTCTTTCAAAAGCACAGAGCACACCACTCCATTCCCATGCTCCGGTGCAGATTTGCAGGCTCACACCAGTACGAGCCTGCGATCTGCCAGGGTTGGGCTTTAGGCTGGCGAGCTTCAGTGGTTGGTGGAGAGCCTCGACCAACCGGAAGCCGCCGTTTTCATCCCCAGAGCAGTGTGGAGTGGCAGCCACTCACTGCTCCGGACCAGCCTGGGCCCAAGCGTGGAGCCAAGAAGTCCAGTAAGTACCGACACGGGGCGATTCCCTCGCCCCGTGCGGAAATGGCCAAAGTGTTAGCCCCTCCATGATTATGCCTACAGAACTGGCAAAACCACTTCTGAGTATTCCTATGAAAACCGTATGAAACTCAGGATAAATTCAAAGATTTAGATTTTTTTTTAATTCTAGGTGTATGTCTTTTGCACTAGGCACTAATTGGTGGCTCTGGGAGTTCTAGTAAAAGGAAGGAAGGAAGTAGGTAGGTAGGTTACAGGTTTTCACATAAGCCTGAAGTCTGCAGTCTCTCTCACTCGCATCCAAATCCTCCTTCTCTTTCTTATCAAGCTGTTGATACAAAAGGGAAAATAGGTCTACATATTCTCCTTTCAGAATCCTTTCAATAGTGGCTGGGGTCAGGTGATCATCCAATACCCCTGACTGCTCACCTGCCTTCTCCTCAAAGCCTGGATCCTTGTTTGACTCCTGTGATCCTGGGGCCCCATCCTGAACAGGTCCAGGGACATCCTGGGAATGCAGTGTTACCCCTGATGGCAGCTGAGAGGGTGACATTTGCTCCCCAGGGGAAGAAGGTGAAAAAGAAAATGATAGCTCTGGGAAACCTGCCAGTGGGGTCCACATCATATTCCTTGGGGGTGTAATGAAGTTCCAGGGCCATGCTACGGATGCAGTGCCCTCCTTGTGACCAATAGACTCACCTGGTCCCGCTCCCACCACTTCTGACTCTCCTGAGGACCCAGCCTCCCAACTGTCATGCTGTGATGAGGATGCTTGTTCCCACCTCTCTGAAGGTGATTTGCTCTGCTTCTCACCCGATTTGTCCTTCTCAATAGCATCTAGCCATGCAAAAATCTGATTAATAACACTTACAAGCATGGAGACCCCCTGTTCCTCCCTTCCTCTGTTCTGCCCCGCAGGCCGCCGGCCAGTCTCAATGGCCCAAAGCTTAGCAAAAATGGTGGCTGCCACATTTGCTCCCCATCCTCATCCAAAGATGATGTCACTGACATTGGGGCAGCTAAGGACTTGGCTGGCGTGACCTTCTTGGTGGGCTGCTTACCCTTCGATGCTGATGAAACTCATTTGGAAGCCATCAGCACCACAGGTAAGTCAGGCCAATCTTCCAACCAAAACCCAAAGGAAAGAATGAATTGCACTGTCCCAGCCCCAAATGAAAATCCAGCCACCACACAATGAATCCAGGCACACCACCCACTATGGACCGACAAGGCCAAAACCCACCCTCTCAGCCCGAGTAGCACAACCATTTACACCCCCCCAACCCACCAGCAGGGAATCATGCCATTGAGAGTGTACCTCAACACTCTCTCAACTCAATCAGCACAACTCATCACACTCTCTCAGCTCTGAGGCCAGGAAGCATGTAAATGAGTAAGTCCTTTCACACTCTCTCAGCCCAAAATGAGGAAACAAAGAGGCCAAGGAAGGGGCAGTGTGGCCCTAAAAGGGATCTGCAGACCCCGCCCCTCCCCTTCCCACTGTGCGACCGTTGTCGCACGGTGATTGTATGGTCTCCCTCTCATGGGAGCCCAGCAAAGGCGTCCCCCCATGCCATGCGTGATCACATGGGTGGAGGAAGACGAATTCCTTTCCCAGAAAGAAAAGGCAAACGCTGGAAATAACAAGGAATTAGACCTTGTTTGTTCACCTTTTAAAAAATGGTGTAGATTTGCATAAGCTTTTATTTATTTTTAATTTATTACCTGATCTTACCACCAAAAGAGTACTCAGACCAGCTAAGATAAATGAAATAAATGATAATAACAAAATTAAAATCCACAAAATTAATTTAAAAAACCGAAATAAAATAAAAACTGCAGCCCAGGCACAGCCAACAATTATCCCATTCAACTCTCTCCAACAGTTTACACACCCAAGGCTTGCCTGAATAAAATTGCTTCATAGTGTTGCTTTTTTAATTTTGCATCCACTACACGAATTGGAAACTCAGCCTGGGGTCCCCCATCAGAGGCTGTGGTTCATAACTTAACAGTAACATGTCTGACATGATATGCAACCCTTCCAGTGAATCGATGATGTGTAGCAGGGCATCCTGCTCAGTGTTCCATTGTGCAATGGGAGGCCCTGTTTCACAACACTGCCTGAGTGTAGTGTACAGGCTAACTACAAGTTCAAGTAATTAGGCTTAATGGTTTCAAAGCTTTATTCAGGAACATTGAAGCAACAGCAGCACACCTTGACAACTGCCAAGACTAAAGGACTATTAGATTTGCAGTACTATGTAAGTCATTACATTTTAAAATAAGGGCTTCCTGCTATTCCATTTGCCGATAATTTCAAACACTTTTCCCAAGCTCACTGTCTCCTCTTCCCATGTTCTCACTCAATCTGCCAACAGCATGACCTTGCAGCCATATCTGTTCATTCTTATCACGGATCCTTATCCAAACATTCCCAGGTTCACAGCTTCTGATCCATCATCTCATCCCATTCTTTCCCTCTGCACAGCATATAGCATAGCATAGAGCTATAATCATAGCAAGGAGAGTGCAGCTGACCTAATAATGAGACAGCCCAATATACAATGGCAATGCCCATTGTGCAATGGAATCCATTGTACATGTGCTACAGAATGTATTGCAAAGGGTTCCTTAGTGCTATGGTGGCTCTGCTGGCACAATGGTCCTAGAGATGGAGCTACATTTCTGCTCCTCTCCTAAGAATACAAACATTGTGCAGTAGTGCAATTCAACTTTATGTGATCATAAGTTGTTTTATGATGATGTAACTACTTAATAGGATGCCAAATGATATGTTAAGAAAATTCACAGTGTTGTGCACATGGTGCATAATAGTGAAAAGATCTCATGGACCATAGTTACCCATTAAATTAATACACATATAACACTCTGATCAGGCAGCAGCAAATCCTTTTTGGATTATAAACAAAAAGAATGAGAAAGCAACGACTTGGAGCCAAGTGGAGAACGATAGTTCTGTTTTCCCATTCTTCTGTTCCAAAGAAGTTGAAATGCCATTGTTCTCCCTACTTCAGTTTCTTGATTAGGGAAGCCTGGGTACCAAAGCATCTCAAATATTACTTCTCAGGGATTTTGCCCCTGAAGTATAGAATAGTTTGAACATTAGGTACCCTTAATTCACTATTAACTGGCTATGTTGGCAACATCTAAAGGAACTGAGACTGCATCATGGTCTAATAAAAATAACCTAGTAAAAGTTTTAAACTAGTTCACACACATCTGCAATCTGATTACATAATGTTTGCCGTGACTGCCAAAACCTTGCCACACTGCTAGTTTGTGTGGGAAGAAAAATGCTAGTATGAGGTCTTCCTTGGCAGCCTTTTTGTCTTCTCAGGCTAACACCATTGTCCTTAGGCAAACCTCAGAGAAATTGAGGAAAGCACAACATTGGCACCAAGGACAGTGTTTCCAATAAGCTGCCTATGGAAGCTCTGTGGGAAATGAGGCATACAAGCTAGTCTTCCTGAGTCCCCCAGCTCTTCCTTTCAAAATGAGGGCAGGTATGGTCATCAGAATGAAAAATGAACAGGGTTCCTGTCCCTTTCAGGGTTGTATAAAAGGGAGAATGCACAGCCAGGCAACAAGCAACACTTGCTAAAATTGTCCAGTTACACAGTTATTAAAGGTCTTTGAGCCCTCTCCGGTTTTCCTTCTGGCAACCGTAGGGCAGATTGGAGGAGCAACCAAACTGGGCTGTGTGTGCTCTGTGTTGTCCTTAGGTGTGGAAGATAACAGTGTCCTGGCACCAATGTATTGATGTAACATTCAGCTGCCAATCTTATCTGTGTCTATATGTGGAACGAGGGTGGGGTTACTATCTTATTCTTTACCTCAGAATATCTTGGATAGACCCTGAGAGGTATATTCTCTGAGGTGGCCCATAGTCTTCAAAGGATACCATAGAGACAACACCAGTCTTAAAGGAGCTGCACTTGTTGCCAATTTGCTTCTACTCTGAATTCAAGGTGTTGGTGATGACCTTCAAAACCTAAATAGCTTGGGGCCTTGACACTTGAAGGAGCATTTCTCTTTATCCTTGCCTGATCAAGGATTGAGATCTGCTGGAGGAGACCTTCTCTGTATCCCACCAGGAGTGGCAATACTAGGAGAAAGAACATGGAAGAAGACTTTCTTGGCTCTTGCACCCCACTGTGGAATACCCTCCTCTTGCAGTTCTCACTGGCTCCAATGCTGATTTCTTTCTGATGCCAGGTCAAGACACGACTTTTTATTAAAGCCTTTGAGGTCTAATTCACTCTTGAACCTACAAATGGACTTAACTCTTTTAGCTTTCTAAATCTCTCTTAACTTGTTCAAAGCACTTGTCTTGTTTAAATTATTTATTGATTGTAAGTTGGTAATATTCAAATTGTTTATATTTTGATCGGTTTGCTGTCTTGAGATCTTTTGATAAAGAAGCAAGATAAAAATGTTTTAACAAATAAATAAAATAAATAAATAGGCTTTGAAAAGCTAGCTGAACCACCTGTCTATGAATTCCATTTATAGGCATTTAAAAAAAATTAACACAGTACTTTTCTCTAAATAAAAATAATCACTCTGGCCATTCAGATCTTTCCGCTGTTTTAACAAGGATGTGAGGATCTTTGAGAGTTATGCTTCCACAGGCCTACCATGTATTTTGAATAAGTAATCAAAATAAACCAACACTCAGTTTCTTCCTTGGATAATTGACAGCAAAGGAACTGCCCCCGTCCCCTGCAATATCTAAAATCTCAGTTCTTTAGATTTTAAAGTATGAAATAAAGCAAAGTCAAAATGAGAGTGGTCTTAGGATCCCAGTTTTGGGGCCAGTTCCATTCATGGCCAGTGACAGGACATTCCGACAAGAGCCTCTGGTCTTGGTACAAGATTTGCATTTAACCTCTTACCCTTGTCATGCTTCATTTGTAAGCCATCTATTCCTGGAATATTTCATTTTAATCAAAAGAAAAAAATCCAGGCTATTTGGAAAATAATTTTTGCTGTTGTTTGTTGTTGTGTGCCTTCAAGTCATTTCCAACTTACATTGACTCTAAGGCAAACTTATCATAGGATTTTCTTGGCAAGATTTGTTCAGATGAGGTTTGCCTTTCCTTTTTCTGGTGGTGAGAGAGTGTGACTTGCCCAGGGTCATTCAGAGATTTCCATGGCTCAGCAGGGATTCAAACCCAGAATTGTAGTTCTATACTCAAACCACTATACCACGTTGGCTCTCTGTTGCTGTTATTTATATCTCACATTTTCCCTGAAATTGAGATTCAAGATGGTTTACAACTTAAACAAGCACAATGACGCTAAAAAAAAAATACTAAAAAGTGGCAAAACTATTAAAACAATTGAAAACATATTGAAAAGATAAAAAGCAAATAAAAACATTTGACTCTTAAACAATGCAGCACTCTCTTAAAAGCCTCTTCTTTAACAACCTTCACCAGTATTCTACATCAACTACTTAGTTATGTATACATATAGTTATGTATACATAACTAAGTAATGGCTCCTGGCCCAACCTCTCCCCAGACCACCTTAAGAAATTATAATTGGAACGGATGAAGGAGGTATTTTCAGCTTTAGATCTGCATGCAAGGAGAATGACGTTTCTACTCTGCTCCCACCAGCAAGTGAGACTGCACCAAGGAATTGTGGCAGACATCCTGTTTCTGATTGTCACAGACTCACTGTGGTGGGAGGGGGCTGAATTAAAAGCTGAATGGACCTCCTTCACCCATTCTAGTTACTGACTTTTCAGGTGGGCTGGGGTAGAATTTATGTTATTCTACAGTAAGACTACATACTGTTAGTGAATGCAGAGCAGTTATGAATTTGCAACTCTAGATTATAAAGCCATAATTGCAATACTGAATGCCAGTCCTTCTGTCTGGCAGAATAAAAAGGTCCTTGCCTGACAATAGAAGAACCGCAAGGAGGGGGCCATTTTGGTCATCCCGGAAAGAAAACTCAAGAGCCTAGAGCAGCCAACAAGAAGATCCTATCTCATGTCTCTGTGCCTGTGAAGGTGATGGGGTCAGAAAAGGACCTTTCTTGAGGATCTCAGGACCTGGGAAGTCTAATATCAGGATGTCAAAAGTATCTTGGATACATTTGTGGATACATTTTCTTGAATTCATGGGAATCTGAACTACAGGAAACTGCCTTAGACACTTGGAACATCATCCATCTACTTCAGCATTGCCTATTCTGAACAGACTGAGCTACATTTGTTCACCTTATCTCCGCTACAAAGATATAGCACTTTGATACCATTTTAAAAACTGTCATAGCTCCATCTTATCAGTTGTAGCTGGTTGCTCTCGTGTCAGTGGAAGGTATTCTATGTTCTGTTTCTAAGGGGAATTTCTAGTTGCGGCCACTGATTCCCGTAAGATTCTTTTTCATATGTTTCTTGGCATCATAATCATAAATAACCTGTAGCTTGAAGCTTATGCTTCAGGTGAACATTTCAATGGTTTTACTAACAAGAAGTCCATGTTGATCCGTTGGTTTGTTTCTTCTACAGAACTGGAAGACTACAGGGCAGTGTTTATCAGGGCAGTGTGGGGGACTGGCAATTATGTCCTTTTTCCAGTGTGCCATGACTATTATTAAATTTGTACCCACTGAGTGCAATTGTTTCTTTCGTGGAAACTTGGCTGGGACTGGCAGCCAATGGCTCAAGGGCCAGCATCAGTCCAGGGGCCACTTTTGAGAAGCACTGATGTTAGATTTATCGTGGTGCTGTGCAAGCAGAACCTGACTGGGACCCATGGATAACATTCTAGGAATTTCCATGTGCCTGATATTTTTTTCTTTTTTGATTAATCACCACTCTGTTCTGCTTTGGTCATACCCTGCTTGGAATACTGTGTCCAGTTCTGGCCTCCGCAGTTCAGGAAGGATATTGACAAGCTGGAATGTGTTCAGAGGATGGTAACCAAAATGGTAATAGGCTTGGAAACCACGCCCTATGAGGAGCGGCTTAGGGGAGCTGGAGTATGTTTAGCTTGGAGAAGAGAATGTTAAGAGACAATGTGATAGCTATGTTTAAATATTTGAAGGAATATCATATGGAGGACGGAGCAAGCCTGTTTTCTTCTCCTCCAGAGACTAGGACAGAGAGTACCGGCTTTAAATTTCAGGAAAAGAAATTCCGTCTAAACATTAGGAAGAACTTCCTGGTGGTAAGACCAGTTTGACAGTTGAATATGCAGCCTTGGAGTGTGCAGGAGTCTCCTTCTTTGGAGGTTTTTAAACAGAAGTTGGATGACCATCTGTTGGGAATACTTGATGGTATATTCCTGCATGGCAGGGGAATTGGCCCTTCTGGTTTCTTCCAAATGACCCTTCTGATTTCTTCCAAATCTATGATTCTATGATTCTGTGATTCTGCAGTCTCTACCACAGATGGCCCAGGGACTCATAAAAATACTTGTAAAGATCAAAACACTGCCTTTGGAAGGGCTTTCATTTCAACATTTGCCTACTCCAGGACCTCCTACATAATTTTCTACTTCAGTAGATGTTAACCATTCTCTTTATATGAGTGATGTAGTGTAGCAGGTTTCTCCTATCCAGTGCACCCTCACATTTTCTTATACTACAACATCCATGATTTGCAACCAGCATAGCCAATACATCAAGAGAACCCTGAATTTGGGGACTGACCAAATAAGAAGGCAACCCTAAGGCAACCCTACCACAGGACTTTCTGGTGCTGAGAGTGTATAACACACCCAAGATCACCCAATCAGTTTCCATGGATGAATGGGGAATTGAACCTTGGTCTATAGTCCAATACTCAAGCACTATTCCACGCTGGCTCAATTAATTGTAGTTTAGGAAGGGTATCTAGAATTTTCATCCAGAGAGCCCAGTGCCTCATCAAACTATTCATCCCAAGATTCCCTAGGATGCAGTCAGTTAAAGTGGAATCATTTTGCTCTAAGTGTGTAGTGTGAAAAGGTCCTAATTTCAAGCTATGCAGAGTTTTATAGCATTTCAATTCATTATGCCAAGAATATCTTTTTTGATGGCAGCCAGGGAAGTGAGGGAAATCTAACCATTTTGTTTATGCTGAGTTTCTGAGAAGCATTTTAATTTTATCCCAATTTCATGTTATGTTCTGAAACTTTTTCCATCCTTGCTGCACAGGAATTGCATTTTTAGGAGCCAGTGTGATGTAGTGGTTTGAATACTGGGCTAAGACACTGGGAGACCAAGGCTTGAATCCCCATTCAGCCAAGGAAACCCACCCATGAACAAGTCATACTCTCTCAGTCTCAAAGGAAGCAAATGACAATCCCCTTCTGAACAAATCTCACCAAGAATACTCTGTGATAGGTTTGCCTTAGGGTTGCTCTAAGGCCCTTTCCGCATGGCATTTGCCATGCGAAAGGGTGCCTGGAGCGTTGCACGATTGTGAGGAGCGATCTGCACGATGCACTCACAATCGTGTGATGCTCCAGGGATTGGCAAGTGCCAATCGCACACCTTTTCATTTTCAGCGGGAAGCTGAAAATGGTGTGCAATCACACATTGCTCCTGGGCCCCGCGTGCACTTACCTGTTGTGCAGAGCCTGCGGAGCCGCGCCAGTCGCACCTGCCCCAGCGCAGCCTGGGAAACTCCCAGGCTGAACTGAGAAAAGAAGAGGTGGGGCTTTCGCGTGAGCGGGCAGCTCGTGTGGAGCTGGAGTAGCAGGGATGCAAAAGCCTCTTGCCAGAGGCTGCTCGCGCGATCCCCGCACCCCAGTGCCAGAAAAAGGTACGGTGCGGAAAAGACCTAAGTCAGAAATGACTTGAAGGCACATAACAAAAATACATTTTACACAATGTATACATTTTTAAAAAATATACCCATGTTTAGTTGAGAACATTTTCCAATGGTATACATCGTTTCATGCATGTATTTTCTTTGTAAATATGTGTCCTCCAGTTGGGATTCTGTGAGATGTAGTCCAAAGAGTAGCTGATCAGATTGCAGAGATTTCCTATTCGCTCAGAAACATGCAGATTTTGTCACATTCATTCCACTGCTGTGCTTGGAAGGTGAGCAATGGATAATGTCATACAGGGGATTGTGGACTCAGTGAATTTCATTTTCATCTCTAACTGGTGATCCTCATTCTGCCAAAGACTCATGCTAATCTGACTGTCTGTTTGTCAAAGAGTCATTTTCCATTTAACCTTCACCAGTATTGATTTCTTTATATTATTATAAAGAACTAGCTGGTGTTGCCTGTGATTTTATTTTCTCATAGGTAATACTTGTTAGAATACCTTCGCAATTATCTTACCTTAGCTTAGGAATTAGACACAGTTGAAATACACAGATCTGAGCTTCTGTGCCTGTAATTCCCCAAACTGTCTTGTCCAGTACATGTAACTTTCCCCCATAGTCCCCAATCCAATCTGTATTCAGAGTGGTTAACATAACAGAGGTTTGGTTTCTGAGGGAGTACACTGGCCTCCTTCTAGCTGCTAGGCCTCTCTCCATAGCAACCAGCCAAGCCCAAAAGTTCTCTGCCTGAGAATCCTAAAGGCCCCTCCCTAAACTGCCAACCCCAGGATTCCATAGAATCTTCACAGGCAGCCAATCATATAATGTCTTCTTGCCTGACATAGCCAACCATATGAGGTCTTTGCCTGCCTGACACAGACAAACTCACAAACTTTGACTTTTATATATTAGATTTTAAATATTTGTAGCTTTAGAATCACTTAAAATCATTTGTTCAATGTTCATTTTAAAACTTTCTGAATCTGATTGTGTTTGACAAAGCCCTTTTTAGTATTTAATGGCAGAAGACAGACTGTATGTGTACGTGCATGTATCAGGAAAAAAAGAAAAGAAAAAGAACAACAATCTTGGCCTATGAGTTTAAAAAAAAACTTCTAACATCTTTGTGCACAATATTTTTCTCTTATTTTTGAGGCTTAGCAGCAAGACAAAGCAAAATGCAACTGTTATAAACAATGTGCAGGGATTGTGCTGCCATGCCTTCAACTTGTTTTCTGGTTTTTGAGAACCAAACTGTTGTCTGAAGTATTAAATGAACTCCTCTCCTCTCATCCAGAGTTCTATTGTTCCCATGTGCTGGGTCTGTTTAAGCACATGACAGATGGATGAGTTGCTAGTAAGGATTTGCTTTCTTCCAAGGCCAAAGAAACAATGAAACTAATACAAAGCAAGTCACTCTAGCAGAGAAGATTACCTTCAACAAACTGACAAGATTAATGCAAAGAGAATGTGCACATTATGCTCATTTCAATGCTCCAATAGATTCTGTACTCTCTTGTCTTACAGTAGCATACACCTTTTTGTCTCCATAGAGAAGTGCTTGCCCTGCAAACTAATGCTATCACTCAATCCATCAGTCTGCCTTTCTCAGAGCTTAGAAAAGTTGCTTCATTGAACTGTCTCCCCCAGAATCCCACAGACAGCATGGGTTCGGGAGTTATAGTCAAAGGCCTAACTTAACTGCTAGTCTCAACTAGAACTACTGAATCAATTACTAATTGGGAGGTCAACCTAGAACTATGTGTTATTCAATAAGCTTACTATAGGTGGAACTAGTAATCAGATTTGGTTTGATCTTTCTATCCAAGACCACACGTGGTCCCCAATCCTCTTGTTTTGTTTTTGGTGGTCTCAACTCCCAAAATTATTTCATGTGATATCTACATAAATTGAGTTGCCTAAAATACCCCACCCCCAAAACAGACTGGAAAACTGAGGCCATTTCCACACTACACAGTTATAGTACTATTATTCCACTTTCAACATCCTATGGAATCCTAGGATTTGTAGTTTAGGGAGGGTCATTTAGAATTCTCAGCCAGAGAGCAATTTGGCCTCAGTAAACTACAAACAGGATGTTGAAAGTGGAATAATAGCACTATAGCGGTGTAGTGCAGAAATGGCCTGGGTAGTC
Source organism: Ctenosaura bakeri (assembly GCA_948474755.1). Lineage (NCBI taxonomy): Eukaryota > Metazoa > Chordata > Lepidosauria > Squamata > Iguanidae > Ctenosaura > Ctenosaura bakeri. The sequence continues at coordinate 33,333 of CAOLHI010000011.1, read as the reverse complement.
ACACCCAGCAGTTGGTTCTGGTTCAAAACCGGAGCTAGTTCTCAGCTAAAAATTGAGTAATGGAGTCTGCTGTGGGTACACATGTTGGAAAACTGGCCCTGCCACAGTTATCTACCCTTAAGCTCCTGCCATTGCAACCCAAAGTTGTTTTCAAGATCAACACCAATAGAAAAATAAAACTGTAACTTTTTGAAAAGGAAAAAATATTGAAGCAGAGACTAGGATAAGGAAAGTGTATCCTGAGGACCACATATGTCCCCCCAACCTCTGCCAATGACCAGATCATGCAAAAGGGCTCATATGGGAGGAGGTATTCTCTGGTCCCAAAAGTAGAGGCCAAATATGCACAGTGACAGATGATGATTTGCAGGTTGATGAAGTAGTGAAACCCTTTGGGTTTTAGTTTAAACTTTAAAGAAGCTATCAAAGGTGTTCAACATTATTCCCCAAGTAGGTTCAACACCTTGGATGGCTCCTTTAAATTTTGTACTAAAGCTTAAGAGCAGGTTCACCACCCTGCTGGCACGGAAGCCAGCAGCTCTCATTGGATATGCAGCACTTAGAACTGAGCTCAGAAATGAATGATGAGCCAGTGATATCATACTGGCGATATGCTCACTGAATGCAGGTCCCATCAGCAGTGTCATAGGTTTTTCAATACCTGAAGATGCAAAAAAAGAGATCCCACCTAAACATTGGGAAGAATTTCTTTAATGTAAGAACTGTTTGACAGTAACTGTTGAGAGTTTAAAAGCTCATGCAAATGTGTTTAGAAGTAAGACATTAGAATACTAAACTGGAGCCCTGACTTACACTTCCAAGTTGTTGAGAAGGTACATATATAACTGTTTGACAGACTGCCTCCCAAGGTGGTGGACTCTCCATCTTTGGGGGCCTTTAGACAGGGGCTGGATGGTCACATTTCAGGAATGCTTTAGTTGTCTATTCCTGCCTGGCAGGGGGCTGGGCTCGCTGCCCTTTGTGGCCTCTTCCAACTCTAAGATTCAATGATTCTACATTTCCAAAACAGCATTTGAAGGCAGATTCATATTTATCACATGACACTGATCAAACATGGATATAAATGATAGCATGTATAACTGTGGAAAGCCCCTTCTCTCCCACACTCAGCTCCATTTCCAGCCCTCCCCAAATAACTATTCCTATATGGTGTAGATGGAAATGGAAGCCCTGGCAGGAGAAGGAATGAAGGAGAACCCTTCTCTCTTCTCTCTATCATCTTTATGTACTGCACCACACTATTAAAACATTTCCCAGCAGGATGAAATAAATCATATGGGCTGACTTACACTTCTCAACAACTTGGAAGTGTAAGTCAGGGCTCCAGTTTAGTATTCTAATGTCTTACTTCTAAACACATTTGCATGAGCTTTTAAACTCTTAACAGAGAATACATAAGGGTCCACAGCCATGCAGACTGAGAATGATGGAAAGTATGGTCTAATACATATGGAGAGAACTGGGTTGGAAACACTGCTGTAGCTTGTGCATCCTGCATTTTTCCCTTCCCTCCTGCCCTTCCAACATGGGACCCTCCGGTCTTCTGATTAGGGCGTGATTGCCTTTTCCTTTCATAAACTTTTTTCCCCTCTTTGTTTTATTTTTCTTTTAGTTGCAGAGACAAGGTAGGGAGTTACAAGGATTGCACGACAACCCTTCCTGGGAGGCAAAGGCCACCATGTGTGTTATTTTAACCTACAGCAGGAATGAGATAACAAGACTGAATACTGACTGAGTAATTTAGAGGAAGAGGGAGGTGGATAAATAGTGGCTGCTGCTCAAAAGTGTTGATTTTGCTGACAACTGATTTTACTTCATGGAACAGAGGGTTTTATACTGGCACTGCTTATAGAATTCTGGGTGTGAATGCACTGGCTCTAAGATGATGTTTGGGTAACATCAGTCAGACACACCAGCCTAGACTCAGAATGTGCTGGCTTCCCATAACATCATAACAAAGCCTCAGGCCCACCTATTCCAAGATCCTGTTTTCAAAAGTGGACAACCAGATACTCCCAGGATCATCACGCACAGGTAACAATGGAAACAGATCTTCTCTATTACCCCAAAAAGAAGAGACATCTTATTAGAAGAAAAGAAGCACCCCACTATATTGAACCAAAGGTCTCTCCAGCCAAGCAAACTTTTCACAAAGTGGCCTGCCAGGAGCCTATGCATGCCAGATCTGGTGGCTGGGGATTCTGGGAGTTGTGATCCAAAAACTGGAGGTCTTCAAACCTCTGAGAAGCCCATAAGCAGGGCCAGAGTGCAATAACCTCTAACTGTATTCCTCAACAATATTCTCTGAGACTGGAGGTAACATATATAGGGATCATGACTGGTATTTGTTGCTAATGTCCAATGGCAGACTGCCTGAATGTTTGGCTGCACTGTATGAATATGTCTAATTTCCTTTTAACGTTATTCAGGAGTCAGTTATGCAACAACCTTCAAATAATTAGTATAAACAGAAACTCGGGTGTGTGTGTGTGCATGATTTGAATTAAGCACCAAGGGTGGCCTGACATCTGAGCAACAGTGGGCTCAGCCCAAAAAGGGGCCCCTCCTTGCTTGGATCTTTAGCTGAAAGTGATCAGGAAACTACTTAGAAAGGGAGAGGGACTTTAATCCTTTTCCTGGGATCCTGGAATGGAACCCCTGCCTGTATGCAGGGCACACTGTATAATTTTGGTCAGTATTTCCTGTTTGCCTGCTTGGGTGTGCATGTGTGAGCAATGGTTATTACAATTTCATACATATCGGGGCAGTTTGGGGTGGCCCTAATCGAGAAACTTGAATAATTGAATAATTTCAAGTTTGCAGGTGCAAAGATTGGAGTAAAAGACGAGTGTTTAGATTTGTATATGTGATTTACTTCTCTCTATTCCAAATCTGATGGAATTGAGGACAATTTATATGGAAATCATGCATGCCCCTAGATAGGAGTTTAGGATTAAAATGAATCAAAAGAAGTTTAAGATATTTGTATTTACTAATATTCTCCTAATATTTTTGTGTATATATTTGTGCATAGATGAATTTTTCCTAATATACACATTTCTGAAACCATTGTTTTTCCTATCCAAATGCATACTCATAATATCATTTTCGCTAATGTATGTATTTCTGTATACACACTTTTGCCATATTTACATTTTTGTATGCTGTTTTTGACTGGAGATCTGCATTATTAAATTCAGGAAAGTAGAACTATCAAAGAATGACTGCTTTACACCTTATGTATTGGTTTGATAAGTAAAAAAAAAAAAGATTTATACGATCTGAAGAGAAACCAGAGGGCAATCTGGCTGCAATATCCGTCACTCCATTGATCACCAGGGTTGATTTGGCTGATCTGGCTGGCTAGGGAGGTGTCACCTTCCTCCCTCACCGCTTCATGTGCATCCCTCCCGAAGCTGTGCTCTCAGTGGTAGAGGACAATCATTGCAGATAGAAGGAGTGTACCATTCTTCAGTCAAAGGTATACAATAGCTGTGCTCCCCTGCTAGAACCTCCAAAGAAGATAAGTAAAAATTAACGACTTCTTCACCCAATCCTACCTTTTCCCATGCTCCCTTTCACATCTTAATCTTTCCATTATTTCAAAGTCAGACCTGAAGTATGTTAAAATATCCACATCTAAACCTATGTTAAGTCAGAAAATAACATTTTTTGCAACTAACTTTAGCGTAAATGCACTCTCTTTGAATATTAATACACATTTTTCTCCTAACTGCCTTACTTTCTTTCTCTTGTTGCTACGCTTGCGATCATTTGAAATATGGCACAGGAAGAGGGTTCTACAGATGCCATGGACTGCAAAAATGACCACTTCATCTTAAAGAAAGTCAAGCTTGAACTCTCTCTAGAAACCAAAACAACAAACTGAGGCTATCATACTTCGGACGTATTGTGATATGACTCATTAGACAAGACTATAATGTTTGGTAAAGCAGGAGGCAATAGGAAAAGAGGAATGCCAGAATCTTGTATGAATTATTATGTTACGTAGTTTTATATATATATAGCTATGTAGCCAAGCTGCTAAAACAAACGTTTACTGAATTGTGAAGGTGCCTGACAGGACACCAGCGAGAGCACCCAATGTGCATTGGTGTGTGATGTGCACTGATGTGCATTGCACACCGATGTGCATCACACAATGATGTGCATTGCACACTGATATGCCTTAGGCATTTTGCCAACTTTGCTATGCAGTAAAGTAACAGCAACACTCTGCTAGATACTAACTTCATGCAACTGCACGTAATTCCCATGCATGTAAGAAATAAGGGTGGAAGACTACATTACTATCAGACTCAGCCAAAGGAATCCACAATCCTGAGTCTGCAAGATCTTAACAGAGCTGCTGATGACAGGGTGTTTTAGAGGTATCTCATTCACAGAGTTGCCATAAGTCAAAGCTGATTTGATGGCAATTAACAACAACAACAATAACATGCTTCTTATATGTGTCAAGGCAAATATTTGATCATAAGTCTATGTGTCTTTAAGATTTTCTTTTTGTCATTTGTTAATATACACAAATGTTTGGTTTATCAGACTTTGTGCTCTTTCACTGGGCTTTCAAAAAGCCCTTGAAAGATCAATATCTCTACTCTTCTGTCTCCTGCTAATAACTGCCATATCAAAAAATTTTCTGGTGGGGAAGGTATCTTCTTAATGCAACATTTAGGTGTGCCAACTGTGAAGGGGGAGGCATGGCAACAGAGCCACCCTAGCAGTCAAGAGAATTTAAATGGTTTGGTTGTTGAGTATGGAACCCAGGCTAACCAAAGGGAAGGGCTAGATGGAGGGGTGAGTCTAACTGAAAAATAACTGAAACAGGGCTTTGAAGAAAGAGTTTAGAGAGAGAGATCCATCTTAGAGTGTGAAAGAGAGAGGAAAGAGAGTGTTTGCTGGGTTAAAGATACAAATGTTGTGCTGCTTGCTAATCTTTAATTTCCAACTACCTTTTCCCTTGTCAGTTTATTCAATAAAGATTGCGTTATAGTTTTGTAAAGAACAGTCTCCATAAAGTGCATCTTTGATCTGGATTGGTTTTATACGCTACCACTCTATACGCTACCACCACCAGTGACACAGTCATTGGGATACACTCAAACACATTTTACCCTATATTTACAAGGGTGTGGATTTAGGGAAAACAGTGGAGAGACATAAATGTGGAGAGGGAGCCAGTAGGTGGCAAAAATATGGAAGGATGCTGCTTCTCTATGAAGGGAGAATTCAACGCAGATTGGATTTGTCATAGTCCTAGCTTGGCCCAGATCTCCAAGTTTTTATGCCAACATTTGATTTGTAAGGTACGTTCTTTCAAAGTGGAATCTGAGTGAGAGCAAGGTGCAGTGCAAGTTAAAAAGTCAGTGTTAAGTGCTTGGAGTCTGGGAGAATCTGGAGGATGCTGCTAGATCAGACAATACATCTGAAGCATGCCAGTTGAGACAGTTGAGAAACCAGCATGGTGACTCATGAGTTATCAGTAAAGACTGGAAGTGGCAGAACCTGGAGTCTAGTGTCTTTCTGGGCATTTATCCTGGTTACCTGGTACAATCAATTGTAGGATTGGCTTCAAAAGACTATACAGGAGGCAGACACACACTTTGAGCTGTGTGCTTTTTATAGTTTTCTTGCCCTCCTTTAAATATATGGACACTCATATAGTACTGGCACCACCTTGGAACAGAATGCCTTTTAACATTTTGCAAGAGCAACCGCCATCAGGATTTGATGGGAGTTAATAAATCAACAGAAGTCACTTAACTCCAGCATTTTCACAAGTCCTGTGGAATTCTAAGTAAATAACAGGATTGAAAGAATAAAAAAGTTGTTTATACTGAAACATAGTCTGCCGTTCAAAGGAGCACAGAAGATGCTTAAGTGTTAAGATTTTATGTTGCTACCGTTCTCCATAGTAATGGTATCCCATTAAACAAAATGTTAAGCCAAAGCTGTTAGTATTGGCACAGGGTCAAGTAGACACCAAATCTTCATAGTCTGGGTTTAATTGGTACAAGAAGAGGTAATTTATTAAGGAACACTGAAACCTTGTATACACCGAAACATCAGACCAAAGGGGCATAAAGTCTTGTGTGAATATTACATTTGATAATCAGAGTCCCCCCTCTTAGAAGGTCTAATACAGTCCAAGTACTGAGAAACTATGTCAGCTCCTCTATGGAGCTCCTATACCTGGTGCCCTTCGGTCTGCTGCATTTGCCATTCCTTTGTCTCTAGGAAAGTTGCTGATCATTAAAGTGAATCAAGATTACTTTGCAGCCACCACCTCACCCCAAGAAAAAGTCATTTCAGTTGAATAGCTAACTGCACCATAAACATTTCTTCAGTCCTCTTTTATTCCCTTTCTTTCATTTTCCATGGATCTTCTGTCACACCACCACTAACAAAGATTGGAAGTAGCACATTGCAAGCAATGACATAACCTGCAAAATGTTATGTTGGAATGGGTGGGTAACAAGGGCATAATTATAATGGCCATAATCCTGCATCAACTGCTTAGTTAAGTATACCTAACTCTACAGAGGTCCTACTTAAATAAGGACCTTTCTACATGGCACTGTTATAATGCTATTATTCCACTTTCAACACCCTATGGAATTCTGGAATTTGTAGTTTATTGAGGCCCAAGAGCTCTCTGGCTGAGAATTCTAAATGCCCTGCCCTAAACTGCAAACCCCAGGATTCCACAAGATGTTGAAAGTGGAATAATAGCTTTATAACAGTGTAGTGCGAACAGGCCCTAAGTAATGTCTTTTGGCTTACCTCCTCCAAACTTGACAGAAATATTCACTTGTGTTCACTCTCAGGCAGAATGGATTCCTTCTCCCCCTGCATCTGATGCCCACAAAAGTGGGTTTGAAAGGGGGAGTTACCATTGTGACAACAGTGTTACATTCATTTAATCATAGAATCATACAGCTGGAAGAGACCACAAGGGCCATTGAGTCCAGCTCCCTGCCATGCAGGAATATACCATCAAAGCATTCCCAATAGGTGCTATCAAGCCTCTGTTTAAAAACCTCCAAAGAAGGAGACTAGGGCCCTTTCCACACCACGCAATTAGAACGGGGCAGTGTGTCCTCTCATGGAGGTCGTTTGCACCTTGGAGCGGACTAGGAGCAGACTACTTACCAGAGATCCGCACCTCAGTCCGCTCCAAAATGACCCGAAGTGGTCCTCCAGCGTGTTTTCTAAAGACCGCAAAAACAGGTCTTTATTTTCCTGGAACACACCATTGCGTTCCTGCTCCCTTGTGCAGATTCGCAGGCTTCCAGCAATGCGAGCCTGCGATCTGCGGAGGGCGAGCTTTAGGCGTGGTGAGCTTCAGCAGTTGGTCGGGACCCACAACCAACTGGAATCCGCCATTTTGGAAGCCGGAGCAGTGCGGATCTACAGACCTCGCACTGCTCCAATTCTCCCTGGACCAAGGAGGAGCCCTGCGGAAGGGCTTCAGGGACAGTCCGTGTTGCTTCGGACCTCAGAAGAAGCGGTAGGTAATGGCACGGAGTGATTTCCTCGCCTCGTGTGGAAAGGGCCTAGATCCTTAAGCATGTATTCATAGGGCGTGGTTTCCAGGCCTTCTACCAATTTGGTTACTTTCCTCTGGACACATTCATGACAAAGTAGCAATATGATACACAACAGTTACTGAGATTTATTCATCTGTCAATATTTAAATATTCTGTCACTTCAGTGTTGTGTGGCTATGTCACTCTGTGTCTTTATATTTAAGAAAAGTTTTGGTTTGCTCAGCCTTTGGTACTTACTTTAAAAGCGCATACACTATACCGTTATCGCTGACTGAGACCACTTTAGCTGTCATTACTCCATCTATGGAATCCCAGGATTGCAGCTTAAAGGACTTAGAATTCTTGGGCATATACTAGAGCTGTCTAGCCGAGAATTCTAAGTACTTCACAAATTGCAAATTTCAGGATTCCATAGGATGTGAAAATTAAAGTGGTGTTAAACTGCTATCATTGTGCAGTATAGATGAGCTCTCAGGTATTCATTCAAAAGGTTTTGCTAACAGCCCCAGCTGCTTGCCTTACAAATCCTTCAATGTGTTTATCTCACAGCTGTGGCAAAAGGAGTATCCCTCTTTCTGCTTGTCTTTTTGTTTTTCTGTCTGTCCCATTCTCTCTCTCTCCTCCTTCTCCTCCTCCTCAGCATCCATATTGTTACGTACAATTAATGAGTAGTCCAAGAGCCTCTGTTTAGAAACTACCAAATTGGTCACTTTTCTTCTCCTGTTTATAGTTATTGATGCTTGATATCTCAATGAAGGGATTTTTCTCACTTCTTCCAAAGAGCACCTGTGAAAGCAAATAATCCATCAGATTACAGCAACTCTTGTTTTGAAAAACCAACAACTATGGGGGAAAAAAACTCCTTTTCTGTTCAAAAAGCTATCTACACACATCCATAATCCAGTTAAGTGGAAGGAAAATGCACCACATTGGTTAGTTGGGTATTACTTGCCTAGGTCCATGGGGAACGCATGGTGGGGAAATGGTGTGGTTATAAATGTTTTCTTACCACTTATTTGGAACAACCTACACAACTGTCTCGTGGCTTTTCTGTGAATGAGTAATGCAGTTATCTTAGAGCCATGCCAGCAAAACCCTTACTTCAGACCACAGTATTCTGCCTATGCCACATACAGGAAAAGCTACAGAATAAAACTATTTTCCAAGTGGTTTTGGAGCACTTAAAAATCATTTTATTTGGTCTATTTTTATGTGTCCCATTTGTGTTTTTCTTTAAGAAGACACTCATTTACCATATGTTGGGCTCAGGAAGAAAGTCTCAGAGTTGACTTCAAACAGATTTCCTATGCTTAAAAGGTTCAAAAACATCACAGGTATGAAATGCCATTTTAACTGGATGTTCCAAACTTTGAAGGACATGGTGCATGTAACAGGGGAAACTAGGGGAGTATAAATCTCTTATTTCTTTCACTGCCAGGTGTATGAGAGGAATCTTAGGCTTCTCAAGAGACCAATATGGGATATAAATTCATTCAGTCTCTCAAAGTTATTCAGATTTATTTTGGAATGGCTAGATAAAATGGACAAGTCTATGCAGCTAAGGCAAGCCTTCTAAAACATCCATAGTAATGGGATTTGATGTAAATGCATCAGAACTTCAAAAAGATTGTTTCTGGACTAGAACTCCCAGAATCCCCCAGCAAGCATGGCTAATGTTGAATGGTAATTAGATAACAAAAATGGAAAAATGGACAGGGGGAAATGGAATGGAGTATCCCAGAGAAGGGCATGGCTTGCAGATTGACAGTGCCATCCTACTAATTTATGCTCAGACACACAAAAGCAGGTCAGATAGGCCAAGAAGAACGGGGAATGAAGTAACAGCACAAAGGATATGCCAGTTTCCATAGCAAGTCAATGAAAGGTTATAAACATTCAGAGTCTTATCACGCCATATCTTAATCCCATGTTGTTCTGCTGGAATCTCACTATTGACATTCCCATGACGGTATCAGGTTATTAATGCTCTCAATTGCATGTTTTTGACATCTGCAGATGAGTAGTGTCATTGGCACTGTTCTTCCCTCTGCATTACAGCATCATTGCCAAGTCCTTTTCTCCAATTCACATCTCCTGATTGGTCTGGAGGTTATTGGGCAGAGATCACCTTGGGAGTAGCTGAGGGAGGGACAACCTGGGAACAGCCACACCACAGCCACTACTGGATCAGCTACAGAAAGAAGCACTATGAGGAAAACACATTCCCACAGCTGACTGGATTATTGAGGGAAAGGGGGTCATCAATTGATTATTTACAGCATGAAAAAGGGTACATTTAAACAGATTGCAACACAGTAGCTGCTGGTCAGCAACCATGGTGTGTGATAAGACAGATCCCAAACCAGGAGTAACTGATTGCTCTGGCGGTACGACACCTTGGTGTGATAAGGACTCAGATCCTTTGTCCCATATCTTACTAACCTGAACTCAGGGCATGAACACTGAGATCACATAAATTAAACAACCCTTGAGGTCACTAGCAGGAAAAAGCACTAGGTTGCCCTTGTGCTTATCTTGGGTGTTTTTGAAGAAAGTATGGATCTTTTCTTATTTATTATAGAGGATAATCCTAAGAAGTGGATAGGAGGTGAAGCATCTTAAAAGATTGTACAGTCTAACCTGATCTGCTAGATCAGTGGGAAGGTTCCATGTTTAAAAAGTAAGCAACTTTTTTTTCAATTAAAAACACACACACAAAAAAATAGAGGCTAAAAATAAGTTGCTAAAAAAGAAAAGTTCCTGTAATTTTAAGTTTAAAATATGAGCCTGAGTAATCAAGGAAAGTATTTTTACTGCCCAGTCAATATTTTTCCTGGAAGCTTCAATAAATAGACTTTCTTTAGATCTCTAGTGCATGTGCCTAATGGTCTTAGGTGTCTTACACCACAGAAAACTTTATCCTCAAGAAATATAGTAAACAGGAACTTTGTGGTTACTAGTTCCTGAAGAAGAAAAAAGAGAGAAGGAGAAAGAGGAGGATGGAAGCCTGACACTTTCCAGGACATGCTGACAATATACTCTGATTTAAAATCATCATCATCATCACCCTTTACGTCACCCTTTAGAGGAAACTCTTCCGTCAGTTTGAAGGCCATGTATGTTTTCCTATCACACATGTGTGTCTTCTGCCTCACTTTTGTACATGTTCTAGAAAGCACAAGGCAAGATTATTTCTTCTTGCTAAAGCTCCTTTTGTTTACTTTCTCTTCTGAATCCGGAGTTTGTTGAGGCCATGAGCCACTGAAGACTAAAGTGAAGTGGGGGGGGGGAATCTTGAATGTGCTTAGAAATATATGGTTCTTACAGCTTTGATTTCACTCTCAAATCCAAACATGGTTCTGTGTGTGTCTTTAAAAAAAAAAAACTGAGAGTGGGGGTGGTGTGGAGAAAGACTGGAGTCAGGCACAGTGTTTTATTACCTTCATAAAACTCTCCTTTGGCTTTGTGTCACTCTGTCTGGCATATTCAGGAAGAACACAACAAAACCCTTGTAGATCGGTCCAAAGGGCTATCTAGCCCAGGCTTCTCTTGCCACAGAGACCAAGCAGGTAGCTCTGGGAAGCCCAGAAGCAGGACAGCACAAAACAGCACTCCCCTATATGTGTTCCCTGACAAAACTTAAGAAAGCTGGTTTTTGAACATCACCTCCCAAAATCCTCCAACTGGCATGGCCAGTGGACATGCTGGCTGGGGGAATCTGTAAACTACAGTCCAAAAAAAAAAAAAAAAGTAAGCTTTCTAGACTCTGTCCTGGATATTCTGAATATTCTTTTCCTTTTTTCTTTGATGATGCAGTTTCTACAATACACCAGCAGTTTAAACAGTAATACTTTGCTAACCCTTGGAGATTCCTAAGAAAATGCCAAATGTTCCACTTCAACTGGCTGAAGGTTGTTTGTTAAAGCTCAATGTATTTCACCTTAAGCAGAATTAACCATGACTGAGGTCAATGGAGAGCACCACCAACTGTTGTGGCTATCCTATTATACAGGATTGCAGTCATGCCACCAAAATTTAATTCTAAATTTTATTTGTGGTTCATTTGTTCTAGATTTTTTTGTTTTATGGACAGGTTTTTAGCCAGATGCTAGTTACTATGAGTATAAACATTAGAAAATCACATACATTTCTGCTAAAAAACTAGGGATGGGACAAATCCAGAATTTTCCAGATCCAAATCCCTGGAAGGTTCTGCAAGTCCACAAATCTTGCAAATTCAAATCTTTCAAATCTTTTTTTTCAAAAAGGGTTTAAAAAGAAAGGGAGACAAAGCACTTCTGCTGAAAAATGTTTTGAGGCAGAATTTGACATCTTTGTTTAATGAAAAACAAATTAAATAATAGTTTTCACTTTCAGGAAAACATATCCATATAATACTTATTAAGAATTACATGTAATTTGGAAGTAGGTCCAGATGTTGGAGGATGCTTGAGATGATGCCATCTCCTGAGTTGACTATTACAAAACAAAACAAAAAGGCAAAGATAATCTTGGGCAAGACACACTCTCTCAGCCTTAGCAAAAGCCTAGGCAAAGGCAAACCTCCCTCTGAAGAAATCTGGCCAGGACAATTGTCATAGTTTTGCCTCAGGATCTCCCCAGATTGAAAATGACATGAAGGCCCTTTTTACACAGGCAGAAAAATGTGGATTAATCCCACATTTTCCCGCTTGTGTAAACAGGGCCACATACTACAGTACAGAGATAATCCAGGTCAAAACTGGATTTTCTTTGCATAGCTCCTTATGGTATTCTGGGGTTTGTAGTTTGATGATGCACCAGCACACTTTGGCAGAGAAGGTTGTGACACCTTGTAAAACTACAAACCCCAGAATTGTGTATGAAAGAACTTTGCAAGGAAGCTCTGCAGAGGAATCTTTCAACTGTCCTTGAAATCTCAAGAAAACTGTACCTTCCAGTTAAGTCTCAAGTCCTGCAACAAGGAAGACACTTAAAAAACAAACACTTTTAGTCCAGTCCCAATTCTCTACCCTGATGTCCAGTCTCAGGTCAAAAGAATAGAGAAGAAGAGAATAATTACCTTTCAGAAGGAGGCAGCCTGAGCGGGCACAGGAAGGCAGCCCAAGCAGGTGAGCACACAGCCCAAGCGGGCAAGCATCCAGCACTAGCGACCACAGGCAGCCTCCAGCATGCGAGGACAACTTTATGCCACAATTTTCACATAGCCAGAGGCCCGCCAGCCAATCAGGATTTTGGTGGGCTCCAGAGGCACCAATTTCAAAAACAAACAAACAAACTTGGTTGGTGGATTCGAAAGATTCGATTTGCCATTTTGGCACCGGGATTCGGACTGCTGAATCTCAAATCCTTGCCCAGGATTCAAGGATTTGAGGATTCGATTGGCCCATCCCTATACAAAACAATCTATTTCATAACTCCCAAGGCTGGCAATGGGACAAAGGTCAGAAATCCATGCACTTCTAAGGCTCACAGTATGTTTTAAAAAGAAAGAAAAAAAATGGACCAAAACCATGCTGACATTTCAAAAACATGTGTGAATATATATGCATACATGTGGAAATATATAAAAACATGATTTAAACAGTGAAGGATATGCATTAAAATGTAACATTTATGACAGATGCATATAGAAAATTGTGCATTTTGGGGAAAACATGCCAAATAATCAATCAATCAATCCACATTCCTTTGTGGGAAGAAAAAAGAGTTGTACAACCTGATATGCAACTGGAATAGAATAAAGAGAATCTGGCAAAACCTTTAAAAACAAATTGAGTTTTTGCATTTCTGACCCTGCAGGCATGAGAACAAGGGGGTATCTAGGGTGGGGCAAGCAGCCCAGGGTACCAATGCCAGGGGGGCACAAAAAAGCTGTGCTGGAAGATTTAGAGGAGGAAGAGGAGGAGGAGGAGGAGGCGGCAGCCTGAAGGTAGAGGTGCAACTTCCACGCTTGCCCTAGGTGCTGTTTACGCTAGATATACTGCTAATGAATACTAATTATTCCTCTGTGACTGGCTTTGGGAGCTGCATTTTAAAAATTACCACTATAATACCCTCCAATATCACAGATGGAAACAAGAAACATGTAACCAAGGAACATCAGAGTGTGTTTAACATGGCAAAATTGTTTTGAGGAGAGGCAGGTAGCAAAATAAAAATAAAAATGATGGTGATGATGATGATGATGATGATAGAACACACAAGCTAGGAGAGGGTGCAGCTGTTTGCTTTTGCCTGAGTCTACAGTAAAAGACAAAATTCAGACCCAATCTCTCTTTCCTGTTGTTAACTGAGCACAAATTCTTTTGTATTTTGAATTCAGTTTATAGCAATTGAAATAAGCTAAGGACCAAGGGGGACACTGGGGGAGGAGAAAGAAACCAGGATATTTTTAAAAACAGCTGAAATAGTGGGATGACAGAGGATTATTTCGGATGCCAAATCAGAACTAATATAGATTACTCCATGGCCAATAGCCAGTGGTGCTCCGTTTGATAGCTCCATTTTAGCTATGTGGCCTTCTCTCAAATATTTAGAACTTTCAGAGGCAACTCTACCTGTGCTAGCAACTTTCTAAATCATGTATTGATAGTATTGTGATGCTCTCAGAGAAAATATAAAATACAAATATACTGTAATATGCTTAAAGTCTGAAATCCTTTTTTCATCCCTGACTTCATTCATTTTTATTGCACAACAAAAGCAGATGTTGTTTAGTGAGTTTGCATCTCCATATGTGTCTGTAAAAATGTCATCAGTTGTTCAGAGACAACTCATTCCTGAAGTGCAGAAATGGCTGTGGAAAACAAAGTACTTGGCACTGGATGCTGGCATTTCAGGATACTGGTCCCTCTTGGTAGCCTTGATGGAACACGACCAAAACAGAAAAATAATTGTAAGCAAATTGAGTGTTTGCATAAATGTACTTTGTACTATTAACTTTTTAAGGCTATATTGGTCAGTACATACACTTATTTGAATGTTCTTTTCAATTTCTAGATTCATTTTTATTGGAGAGAAGTCATGGTCTCTTGAGGAACTGTTGTGGGGTGCCACAGTAAACAACACATGAATTGAGAGAAAACACATGCAACATCTACAGCTAGCTCAAGAAACCTAGATGCCTGAAGAGAAAGACAATATGGCATTTCTCCTCACTATCTACAGAATCCAAACCAGGGGCCCTCTAACACTACACAGTTTATAGTGCTGCGATTCTACTCTATATCTTGTGGCTGCATTTTATGGAATCCAAGTGTTTGTGGTGGCACTAGAGCTCTGTGCCTGAGAATTACAAATACCTCTTCCTTTCTTTCTTTTTTTTTTACTTTATTTATTGAATTTAAATTCAATACCACCATAGAATATACAATATAATAACACATTACAATATTTTTCTATAATTGTAACAATCCCTTCTCTCACCTCCCTCAATCCCCACAAATGACATTAAAAGATATTTTAGTAACCATTACCCAAAATGCAGAATATTTTATCAAAAATTTATCTCACTTCATTGTACCCCTTTTCACCTTCGACATTTTTGACCCAGTGGCCCCAATTATCCCACCAGGTTGTTTCATTTATTTGCCCATTATATTTCCCTTTACTTTCCTTTTAAAAAATCAAATAAGAGAGATTCTGCAATATAACGCATACAATATTTTTCATCTCAATATTGTTTACAAATACCCCCTCTTAACTGCAGATCCCAGTATTCCATAGGATCGAACCATGGCAGTTAAAATGGAATCACAATGCTATAACCAAGTAGTGGGAAAGGGCCCTGGGAGCTGACTCTTTCTTTGAATTTGATGGTGATATTCCACTACTATAACAGTATAGGAACATACAGCTATGACCACCAAAGAAAGGAAGGGCTGCCCTTTTGACCATGTAGCATCTGCTGCCAGAGATGATTTTCTTACTCTGCCTAATGGCAAAGTCAGCCCTGACAACATGTTCAAATTCTATGAAATTTTCAGCCATACTTCAAAGTATTACAGTCATTCCTGCATGGTGTGCAGTCCCTTTCAAAAGGGTGACAGGAAGTAACAAGACATGGTCCTGTCTTCATTTGGAGAGAGACGACAAAAGAAAATGGAGGTATTCGGGGGTGGTACAGGGTTCAGTGGTGAGATAGGGAATTCACAAATTTCCACATGTTTTGAGCACTTTCTGAATAGTTTGTGGGCAAAAATCACAAAAAAAAGCATGCTATTTTTAAAATAGGAGGTTGGAGAAGCTTTGGGACACTGGTGAGGGGCTTCAATGGGACACAAAAGTGGAGTCCAGGGTCTGTATCAAACCCACTCAATCCCACTCCTGATTAAAAACATGGCAGCATCCTTATTGGTAACAGTCTTGGTGTGGTATATGGAGTACATCCTGGCGTTGCATGATCTATCTGCCATCTGATATAATGCTACCCTCTAAGGGGAAAAGAATGGAATGGAAATAGTAGGAAATCACATGGTTGTAAACCACTACATGGCTCCCCATGCCATGTGGAAATAAAGCAAGATCAGAAATGCCTCTTCCCATATCCCTTAAGGGGATTCCCAAATGGGGGAGACAGGCACAAATGCCTAAACCCACCCACCTCAGTTCCATCCCAATACAAAAGCTGCCTTCCAATGTTTTATGGAAAGAAGGAGCAATGATAAATCTGGAAAGCTACAACCAACACATCATGAAAACAGAAACCAAGACCCCATTAAGACAGAACACATCATCCGAGAAGAAAACTTGACTCCACTGAGGCTGCCTGCCTGGCTGTAACACTCCTAAATACTTCCTAGATAGACCGGAGTGAAGACTGCCTCTAGTCTGGCCCATCCAGGAAGTCCCACTCCCAGCAAACCACATCTCAGTCCCTGATTGGCTGAGCCATTGAGAACCCAAATGAATCCTTTACTTGCCTTGTTCTTCTCAATTTGTCACCAGCCAAACTACCAAGAGAATAAGAAATAGTTGTTTCTATCACTTGGCTTTATCTTTTCAACTTCTGTAGCCTGAAACACAGACCTAGGTGAGTTTGGAGGATGTGCTGTTTCATGATAGAAGAAGAAAACTAGGGAGCAAGGCATAAACAGTGACAGAAAAGAAAAGAACATGAGAAGAATCATGTTGGATCAAAGCAAATGTCTATGTAGCCCAATATTCTGTTCAGCATAGTGACCCATAGGAATCCAGACAGCTATGGGAGCACAGGTGAGGAGGAGAGAATGGGGGTTTTGCTCCTACAAATAAGAATCCCCCCCAAGAATTTTGCCCTCCTCGGAAAAGAGAGAGAGAAAGAGAGAATTGTAAGAAATAGCCATCATCAATTAGCTCTTGAATTGCCAAATGAACAGGTAATTTATCCACTATGATGAAATGCATTGTATTTCTATTTAAATAGCAGTGATAGATAGATAGATTAGATAGATAGATAGATAGATAGATAGATAGATAGATAGATAGATAGATAGATAGACTGACTCTCTCTCTCTCTCTCTCTCTCTCTGTTTATCTATCTATCTATCACATTTTATATCAGAACTATCATTCTTTGGGAATGATACATTTTCTCTTTTTTGAGGATCAGATTGATGGTGGAGGCTTTAAAATTATTGATGTGTTATTGCCTGTGCTTTTAATTGGCCTTTTGTGTTTTTGTTACATTTTGCTTTTATTTGGTTTTGTTACTATCTACCACTGGGTCAATGTGTCAATTTTTGACAACTCTGCAATGTTTCTGGAAGGTTTTATTATATCATACCACAAGGGATGTTATAACCTATGTGAATTTGGATACTTGCTTGTAAGAACTATTATGCAACTATGTAGAGTCAGAGAACTGAAAAGCTGAAAGTTGTTTTGTATTTGTACTTCAGCAAACATTGAGGTTTCCAAGTCTGGACATACTTCCTGTGTGTACATGGTGTTGCTTTGGTTACACATGGAACCAATGGTTCACTATTCATTTACATAATTCTATAATCATATTGCTGGAAAGGACCTTAAGAAGCGACTAGTCCAAACCCATGCAAATACAGGAAATCCACTAGCACAGTTTCCCTTTTAGCTGGCCATCCTGGCTCTGCTCATGAACCTCTAATGGAATCCATCATCTTCAGCAATACTCCATTCCACTGTCAGAGAAATCTTGTGCCATCAGGAAATTCAAATGTTTTTCCTTGTAATTTGAATCTTCTGGTTTAGCTTCTATCCTCTGAGACAACAAATGACAAATTTGCAGCATCGTGATAGCTTTGGCACCCTTTGAAGAAAGCTGCCAGATTTTCTCCTAATTATCTTTTCTCCAGGCTAAACAAACCCATCTCCTTCAAACTTCCTTCAGAGGACTTGATCTGTAGGCCTCTTAACATCTTTATCTTTCCTCTTTTGGACATTAGTTCTTGTTTGTTGATACTGTTTTGAAATGATGATGCACAAAACTAGTCACAACATTGAAATGAAGAGCGACTCTCCTCTGGGAACCCAGGTTTTGAATCCCCACTCAGCTGTGGAAACTCACTGGCTGACCTTGAGCAAGCCAGACTCTCTCAACTTCAGATCAAGGCAATGGCAAAACCCTTCGAAAAGAAACTTGCCAAGAAAACCCTGTGATAGATTCACCTTAAGGTTGCCATAAGTCATAAACGACTTTAAATTTCATAACAAGAATAACAAAGTGAACCTGAACTCTCGCTAGAAGCTGAAATGAGTAAACTGATGCTATCATCAGATAACATGAGTCACTGGAAAAGATTATAATGCTCAGCAAAATTGAAGGTAATAAGCAGGGAGAAAGGAAGACCACATTATAAATGTATTGACTCGCTAAAGGAACGCACGTCTCTGGGTTTGCAAAACCTAAGCAGTGCTGTTAACAGGGTCTTTTGGAGATCTTTTTTTCCTGAGATTACCAAAAGTCAAAGCTGATTTGACAACAAATAATAGCTTCAGTTACAAAAATTCCACTAGCTTTTATTTTTACTTATTATTTATCTATTTCTGTTTTAAGATTCCTTGAATCCCTCTTCTGGGGAAAAAGAAATAAGTTGTAATAATAATCATAATCATAATGATCACAATTATAACAATAGTAAATGGAACTCTTAGGCATGGAGGCTTGCACCCTCCCTGCTCTAATTCAGCTGGCAGGTTAAGACCTTTTTTTATTTCAACATGCAACTGGTGACTATGGGACCATGCAGAAAAATCCTTAATGGGAGTGGGAGTGCTATACTTTTATTGTTTTAGAATGTTTTTATATTCTTTTAAGTATGGATCTAACATAAGATGTTTTGATATAACACTTTACCTAACAGTTTTTAAACTTGTTTAATTCATATTGTTGTGTGTCTTCAAGTTGTTTCTGACTTACAGCAACATAAGGCAAACCTATCACGGAGTTTTCTGGGGCCGAGTGTGTGTGATGGCCCCAGGTCACCCAGTGGGTTTCCATGGCTAGGAAATTCAACCCTGGCCTGGTCATAGCCCAAAACTCAAACCACTACACTATGCTGGCTATCTTTTAATTCATGTACCTTATTTTAATTCAAGTCACAAGCTGCCTTGGTTCCCATTTGGAAGAAAGACACAATGTCAATAAAATAAAATAAATACATAAGAAAAAATTGTACAACAATTCTGCTCAAAACATTCCCTATGGCAGCATGTGGGAGAAGGTAATTTTGACCCTAACTCCTTTTGTCTGCAGTCCTCAGCACTGTTTTCTCATTTCTACCATTCGGGAGGGTCATCCACCCACCCTGGAGCAAATTTGGAGCTGATAAAGAGAGGAATAAAGGGAGGCGAGAGCTGGCAAAGATCTCTTGCCCTGTTACCACCATTGGAAAAGCTTTTCTGGACTTAAAGCTTCCTGTTGATGGCAGGAGCCTTTCTATCAACAGGAGGTTTTTGCTGGATTCAGTACATTATATTGTATTATACGTTATATAATACATTATAATAAGCAACAATCCCTGTATGCTTATTGTAGAATATAGTTTTTGTGACTCAGATGTCAGTTATAGTTGTTATTTGGGATGTTTTTAAATAGAATTTTTCCACTCTCTCTGAGTGCATTGAAAATCGAGTACCACAATATTCCAGTGGTATTAGAAGAGACAGGCAAACTCCAAAAGTTTCAGAATTAATTTGGGCTTAACTCAGATAAGGACCTCAAGATTTAAATGCTTATTCAAAAGCTTATCTAAACAAGATGGATCTCATCCGTCAGCACATATGATTGGATTTCTCACAATGTGAAAGCTGCCTTGTGGGGCATCCAGTACTTCTCATACTATTTTGTTACTGTCTCGGTATTTTTGGCCTTTCTGTATTCATGTCTCAGTATTTTGGCGGCTTTTGTTCCTGTCTAGGTATTTTGGCCTCCCTTGACTTCTAACCCAGCTGGAAACAAAAAAGTTCAGAGACAGATGGAAAATGCTGAAAAATGCTAAAAGCAAAATTGACTCAAGTGACTTTTTTAGAGCCTTATGTAAAACTTGATGCTGGAAATGCCATCCCCTACTATTAAACAGGACAAAGATGATGCTTCAGGCAACACAAAGGAACTCCTGACCTATTTTCTTCCTTTTCTTAAAAAAAGAATAATAATTTCCTCAGAGCAGTCTTGCTGTCATCTGTTGTCAAGATTCTTGCAAATGGGGCTGAGTACATGGGTGGAGTATATCCCTATACCCTCAGCTGTTTCTGTTTGGTGGGAACAGCTTCAGATGATACACTACTATCCCACTTCCTCAGCTGCTTGTAAAATGCCCCAGTTTCTCTCTCCTCTTCCCATTTTTCTCCTTTGTCCTTGCTTACTTCGGTTGCTGCAAACTGAATGCAAAGTGTAAAATAGTTTGCGCACCATTAACTCAGCAGGGGGTAGAGGAAAGGAGTGGGAAGAGTCTTCCCAATTGGCTCATAGGGGTTTTTAATTTTTACAGGCTTTCATAAACTCAGGGCCTTTCCACACTACACTGTTATAGCACTATTATTACACTTTCAAAATCATGTGGAATTCTGGGGTTCGTAGTTTACTGAGGCCAAAGAGCTCTCTGGCTGAGAATTCTAAATGCCTCTCCCCACACTATAACAGTGTAGTGTGGAAAGGTCCTCAGGCAGGCTTATATAGGGAGATAGAAGCCATTTCTGCACTATATTGTTATAGTTCTATTATTCCACTTTCAACATCCTATGGAGTCCTGGCGTCTGCAGTTTAGGGAGGGGCATTTATAATTCTCCACCTGAGAGCTCTTAGGCCTCAGTAAACTACAAACCCCAGAATTCCACAAGATGTTGAAAGTGGAATAATAGCACTATAACAGTGTAATATGGAAACAGCCTGAGTAAATAAATTATAATGTTTCTCTACTTAAAATTGTCTTCTTGCTGCTGGCTCTTTTGACCACTCAGACCTTCCTCAGCTGCATGTGTCTCAGTTTTCATCTGTAAAATGTTGACAGTATGTATCTAGTTCAGAAAAGATTGCTACCAAGCAGGGTTGGCCCAAGTCTTTTTGCAGAGCACTCAAAGACCCTCCAATGAGCCAAGTCAAGGTGCAAATAATCCAAAGCCATCTTGCAGCACTGTCATGCTACACAGGCACTTTGTGCAGCACCCTCCCATCCTGCCATGGGGATAGGAGAAGGACAGGACCACAACAATACTTCTGCATGACGGCATTGCAGTCCTGTCCTTCTCCAGTGCACAGGCAGCATGACCATGGGTTAAATCATTGACAGGTTTTCCCAGTGAATGATAAGCAATCATGCTACCATCCCACACTTATCTGTCCTCTGGAAGGGCAGGAAGCACGATGGCGGTGCTTCTTGCCCCAGCACAGCCTCGGAAAGTACCTGGCTGCACTGCGAAAGGAAGTGGCATGTCCATCACACTCCCTTCCACAGAGAGCCAATCCCATGCCGAGGGGAGCACTGCCATTGTGGTCCCTTCCTGGCAGAGCTGCTGCCAGGTCACCACTGGACAGCACCGAAAGAAAGTAAGCCATGGAAAGGGCCACAGTTACAACACTGATTCAACTTTAGCTGCCATAGCCACATCCTATGAAATCCTAGCATTTCACTGGAAGAGGAAAGTCTAAAGCAGCACAACACCTATTATAAGAACATGGAAGGTAAGAAGCATGAATGAGGGGGTTAGAAAGAGTAAAATAAGAAATAGAACATATAGATATTGCAAAACTTGGGTTGAGCAAGCTAAAATGGACACAATAAAACAAGAAATGGAACATATAAACATTGCAATACTTGGGTTGAATGGGACATTTTAAGGAATGGGACAGGAATGGGACATTTTAAGTCAAATATACAGGAAATGAAAACCTAAGAAGAAATAGGGTGGCATTAATAGTGAGGAGAGATATAACAAAAGTAGTCAAAGGATATAATGCAAAGTCTGACCAAATCATATAAATAAGACTTCAAGAAAAACCCATCAATATAACCATAATTCAAGTTTATGCTTCAGCTACAGAGGCTGAAGAAGAAGAAATTGAAAGATTCTGTGCTGCAGTCCAGGAGAAAATTGACTACACGCCAAAATAGTATTTCTTGTTAGACATAGGTGACTGGGCATGCAAAAGTAGAAAACAGAACAGAATCAATGGTTTTATGAAAATTTGACCTAGGACCAAAAATTAGCAGAGCAACTGACTGAATTTTGTGAGACCAACAGTTTGTTCATTGCAAACACATTCTTGAAGCTGCAAAGAAGTGACTATATATGTGGACATCAACTGATGGCCAATGTAGAAATCAAATAGACTACATAACTGGAAGCAAGATGGATAAGATCCATTCTTTCCACAGAAACAAGTCCAGGAGCAGATTACAGCACAGACCATGAACTGCTAATAGGGTTGCCCTAAGTCAAAGTTGACTTGATGGAGTTAACAACAACAAATTTATAATTCTCAGTAAGAGATTTCTAGTTCCACACATCCCAGGATTCCACAGAATGTTGCTATGGCAGTTAAAGTGGAATCATAGTACTATAATTGAAACAGATCCAGATTATTTTGGAAATATGTGGTAGAATATTCCAGAAGCACTTTCTATAGCCTGGGAATAAAAAAAATTCAACCACAACAAAGTAAATAACAAACAATTTGCTACCCTTTCAAGAAACCTCAGATAGGTTACCAACAGTTCTTCTGTGATCTTTGTGGTTTGGGGGGGTTCAATTATTAAGATACAGCTTGCTTGCCACAAGTAATGTTCCTTTCTTTCTTTCTTTCTTTCTTTCTTTCTTTCTTTCTTTCTTTCTTTCACCTAGTTCGGCAAAAGCAGCTGTGCTTTCACATCCAACATGTCTGATGGGTTTATAATGAAATCTAAACACTGTCTGCCCTGGTTCACTGTGGGAAGAAATTACTCTTGTGATTCAAACCTTTGAGCTAACAGGCACAAACCCTTCCCAACAGACTTGCAAATGATACCCAAATCAAACTCCCATGAGCTACAAGCTCCATTGTGCTGGTTGGCCAGGATATGGCTTCCAATCCCTCTCACCACAGTTAGACCTTGAGAAGCTGCTCTGGGTAGGGATGCTGGAGAAATCTTCACAGAGCTGGATGTGGCTGAAGGTTGTGTTGCCTGTAGTTCTTGGTTTTGTTTTGAAAAACTTGACATCCCATGACATTCCCTGGGAACTCCAGGGAAAAACTATGTCTTTTTATTCTGACCCCTTGCAAGGTTTGTTGTTGTTGTTGTTGTTCCACGGAATTCCATTTCTGCTCCAACCACTGCTGAAAAAGAGTAAAAGACAATGATTCCTGTCAGGATGCAGTGACAGCACCATCAGCAACCATCAACAAAACAACCCAGGAGGAGCCATCCTAGCATGTTTTTTTTGGGGGGGGGTATTTTATTTTGTTTAATTTTGTTCCATCTGGATCTGCCCAGCATCTGTAGATTTTCCCTGTACCAAAAATGATGCTGAATTTATACTTGTCTCAATGGAATCTGTGGATAGTGGTGAAACAGATACAAATAAAAGAGGGTAGGAGAAGAGTAACATTTTTTGCATATACAAATTGGTTTGTAGCAGCATGCCTCATAAAATAATGAATATGATTTTCCACCACCTAATGCATTAGCATGGAAAGAAATCCAAAAATCTGTAGATCAGAAATAGATGAGCACACTTGACTGGCTGAAATACATGCAGGGTGGATTATGTTTGATTTGTACATCTCTGCCTCTGAGGCCCTTGTAATTTCCTTCGTCTAGAGGATGGTAGCACAACTATAAAATATCATGGCTGAGAACCACAACTAATCCATCTAAAACAAGGGGCTGAAAATGAAAATATATGTGAATATATTAAATATGCCTTAATTTAATAACAGCCATATTTGCGGATTCACATGGACACACACATGCAACAAAATATGAAGATCAATATGCAAGGTGGAGTCCTTCTTAACAGTTTGACCTAGTACTCTGTTTGCACCAAAGATTGCCATGCCAACTAAACTGTTTCTATTCTCTCTAAGAGGTGTGAAACTTTTCTTTTAGAGAATGATTGTAGTCTGTATGTTATCTATATATAATATTATTATATAGTTATTTATTAACATCTTTATACCCCACCTGTACCCAAGGATCTCAGCACTGTACAATAAAATCAATTTCAACAGTTTTAGAAAATTAAAACAGCAAGAATAATTTAAACAGACTAAAAGCACATTAAACACTTTGCCAGCTTAAAACAAGACAATTTATAATTGAGTTTAAAAAAAACTTTAAAACAAATTAAATCCATGAACATAATGCAGACTTGGACAAAATCAATTACAACTCAGTATCTTTGTAAAAAGCCATGTGTTTACTTGGCAATGGAATGGCACCAGTGTAGGTACCAACTGGGCCTCTAAAAGGAGGATATTCCACAGTGGGAGCACTACACCAGAGATGGCATTCTCTCATGTCCTCCAACAATGTATTTATCCCTTGGTGGGGTACAGAGGAGGGATCTACCAGCAGCCCTCAGTCCTCAGGCAGGTTTATATAAGAATAAGTGCTCCTCCAAGCACCTAGGTCATTTAGGGTTTTAAATGCCATCACCGGCACCTTTAATTCAGACAAGAAGCATACCCTCAGTCAGTGTAATTCCTTTAAAACCAGTGTGATACGGTTTCTATGTGGTGTCCCAACCAGCAGTGCAGCTGCTGCATTTTGCACTACCTGCAGCATCCAAATCATCTTCAAGGGCAGCCCCATACAGAGTGCATTGCAGTAGTCTAATCAGACATTTGCCTGTGCATTTATTCAGGTTTAGAATGTTAATTTCAGTTTAACAGGGGCTGAAACTCTATTGTTAATCTTGAATATAATAAAACCATTGAATCCATTGACTTTACCTCCATGTTGACTCACATTCAAAAAATAACTGACTGGATCTACCCTGATGGGCACTAACCAACTAGCGTTTCTTGATAGCCAGTTGCATATTATATACTGCCATATTATACACAGGCACTAACCAACTAGCATTTCTTGATAGCCAGCTGCATATTATACAAGAGGGGGTAGACAAATGGGTTTTCTTGTATAAAATGGTGCATTTCAGACAAAAGTCTTTCAACAGAAGATAATTTTTGCAAAAAAAAAAATTAATAATAATCAAAAAATGTGCAGAAACTCAAGTGGGGAGAAAATTTTTGAAAAAATTCTGTCCGTGCAGAGTCCCTGCCATGCAGTGGGTCCCAGAAGAAGCCTTGGAGCTACAGGATCCTCTGTTGATGTGTCCAGAAAAGAGCAACGGAGTTGTAGCAGCAGATATAGGAGCAGTGTTGAAGATAGTCTTTGCTGTGGGAAAGAGAAATGCTTTTAGTTAGTCCTGAAAGTGTGAAACCTTGCTAAATCTAAGACTTCAGATAATACGTTGAGAATAAAACAAAGAATTTCTGATTTGAACTGATTTCTGCTCAGAAATACATATATAGTCGACTCTCCACATTTGCGGGTTTAACTTTCATGGATTTAATTGTTTGCAAGTTTCGTCAACCCCTACCCTCACACACACACTTCAAGTGCTTCTTTTCCAGAGGAACCTTCCCTCTCAAGGTTAGACCATGTAGCCCTTTAAAAACCTGGGTCTTCCTCCATCTCCATCTCCAGCAGGTACTTCCTGACCATCTAAGGAGGGGTCGTAGCCCAATGTCTCAGCACTTCAAACCTCTGTCTCCCACTGGGTGAGAGAGGAAGTATAGGGCCACCATGCCAATCCACATCCTTTCCCTGACCTGGTTTGGATCCTGGATGCCCACTCTCCCCACCATACCTTGGCCCCCTTCCCACAGACATTAATGAACACTTTGATGTGTGTGTTTTTTCCACTTTTGTGGTGGTCTTGTGCCCCTAACCCTAGTAAATATGGAAGGTCAACTGTAGATATGCCTGAATAGTAAGTGGACATAGCCACAATAACTGCAATAGCAGTAGCACACAGAGAGAGGGAGTGAAAATTGGAATTATAATAGTGTGGGGAAACTGCAGAATTGTCAAGCTTATCTAATACAAAATCCCTGCCAGATTGGAATCAGTCCCCAGCAGGCCTTGATGTTCATATCCTGAAAAACAAAACTGCCTCCCCTTCTTCAAAATCTGTCTGGTTTATCAGCTTTTATGACTCATCACTGTGGATAATACTAGTTATGACCCTTCTGTCTGCCCTTCTCCTTAGGTCTACCCATCTTTGCAGCACCAGCATTCAAAAGGAACTGTGATTCAAGTGAAAATCTGAATAAGCAAACTAGTTTGGCTTTAAAACACATGGAAAGATCATTCTGGAGCCAAAGGTGATTATTCTGCTCTGATCATAATTTGACTTGGATCATGGCAAACAGATAATCTGGGTTGGTTTTAGGCCATTTTAATTTAGGCACTTTGCAATAAGTTAGGTGGTTTAAGCTCCCTTCTTCTCCTTCACCTCCATCGCCTTCTCTTCACTCATTTGTTGCAGAGTGATTTATCACGATTAATGGTAGAGAAAAGTATCAGTCTGGAAAACATTTTGTGCAACCAAGCGCCAATCATAACACTCAAGTAATACCAAATTAATTGCCTGGATTTCCTAAACTAATTACAGGCAAAATATCTGCAGGTTTTCATATGCTTCTTCTGTGAACTTCACTGGAGATTTGATTCTTTATTTATTTCTAATACACAGAACCCATCTGACCTCAAGCATTGGGATCAAGTCACAGTCTGGCACTTTTGCCCAAGGTATTTATTTGGAATTTACTCCCATTCATATTAACTCCCATGTGGAAATAAAGCCCAGTAGAAGCATGATCACGAGCCAACGAGAAAAAGGTACTTATGGGGATTTCTGAGGCCCTTTTCGCACTGAGGCTTCTAGCGCAAGCGGGGGAGGCCGGCAAGCGCAAGAAGGCTGCTCTGGGAGGCTGCCGCTTCCCCCTCCTTCCTTCCGCAGGCGAAGGAACCAGCGGGGAAGCGGCACCGAAGGAGGCTTGCCGCGCAAGCCGCCCTCCCCCCGTGCGAAGCGGGAGACCTCGCGCCGGATTCCCCCCCGCGTGCGCGCGCGAAGCGGGCAGCGTCGCGCCGGATTCCCCCCGCGCGCGCCGGATACCTCCCCCCGCCCGCGCGAAGCGGGCAGCGTCGCGTCCCCCCACGCGCGCAAAGCGGGCGTCGCGTCCGTCGCGCTACCTCCCCACCCCGCTCCTTCCTTCCGCAGGGGTGGAGGGAAGGAAGCGCGACCCGGCCGGCTCCCAGAGGCTCCGCACAAAAGGTAAGTGCGGGTGGGCGCCGGGAGCGTTGTGCGAGCGCGGGGTGATTTTCGTTTGGACACGAAAATCAAAAAACCCGCGCTCGCGCCACTTCAGCCCCGTGAGCCGGGCGGAAGTGGGAGTGCGTCGTGCGGAGCGACGCTCCCACTCCCGCAAGGCTCACGGGGCTGTCGCGCGAGCAAAGGCCCGTGCGAAAAGGGCCTGAGTCCATGACATTTAATCCAGCCCATGGATAAATATGAATGCTAAAAGCTTGGGTATACAGGCTTGGCGATGTATAAAGTGGCCCCTTGTTGTCTTCCTGGCAAAAAAATTCACCTGAGGAAGAATCTGGATGAAATGAGTTATTCCTAAAATTCCATCATATTGCATACCATTGCCTGTTAATGATTATACAGTCATCCCTCCACATTTGCTAGGGTTAGGGGCACATGACCCCCTTGAAAGTGGAAAAACCATGAATAACTCTAGGCCCAAGGCCCAATTTAACACACACAAAAAAATTTGATCACCATATTCAACCCACAGTGGATTCCTCTGAGGCATCAGAGTTCCTTCACAAGGCAGAAGTGGGTTGTTGGTGGGGCTTACTGCCACCTCTACTGCTGCCCCACACCATTTTTAATAGAGACTTACAAGCTTCATTTGCAGTTTCTCAGTCTCATGAGGCTTGCAGTCTCTTTTAAAAATGGCAGAGGGAGGCAGCAGAGCTGACAGCAAGTAATCTGTGAATAATCCAATCCACAAAAGTGAAATCCACAAATGTGGAGGGCTGAGTGTATAAAGTATTCATATTTTCATTTAGTATTATGCATATATATTTATACATTTTTGTCTTGTTGTTGTTGTTGTTGTGTACCTTCAAGTTTTTTCTGACTTATGGCACCCAAAGGTGAATCTACCATGGAGTTTCTGGGATGCAGCCAAGGTCACCCAGTGAGTTTCTATGGTCAAGTGGGGAACTGAACCCTGGTCTCCAGGATCATAGTCCAATGCTCAAACAACTACACCACATTGGCTTAGCTCACTCTAAAGCACCAAATAACTATGAATTAGCAAACTTACAGTGTGGCTATTACTGCTTACTGTATGTGTTTAGCAACCTAATTTAAGCATTTTGCATTGATTTTTAAATGGAGAGATGCATAAGTAATACGTATGGATGCATGCATGTATTAGGAAATGTAACCAGCATTGCCCAGTTTGATCTTCATGGGTTTGCTTGTTATATGAATGAAGCAAACATCTGATTGGTGACACCTACAATCCTTGTCATTTTTTTTCACGTTGGGTTCCATACAAAATGGACCAAATCCACAATTTTCACCAAAAAAAGCATCATATTTTCCAATTCACCCCAGACTTGCAGGAAAAATGTTTGGTATGTCAACATAAGTCTAAATATCAAATTTGCTCAAAATCAGCTTATAAATGTGCATTTTAGAATTAAAAAACACAGAAATCAAAAAATGTTTATTAAATAGATAAGCAAAGCAGTTGGGTAACATTTAAAAGGGGTGATATCACTTAGAGCACTGAATAGTTCAGGGCCTGGATACTTGAAAGTACCTCTCCCTGCATACACCTGTTTGAGAACTGAGATCTGAGGAGGGGCCCTCCTCTGTGTCCCACCACTGGGAGTAATATGCTGTGGGAGGACAAGGGAGAGGGCCTTTGCTGATGTGGCACCCCAGCTATAGAATACTCTCCCTTTCGAAGCTTGGTTGGCACTAACACTGGGGTTTTCTGGGGCTGAGAGTGTTTAACATGCCCAAGGGCACTCAGTGGGTTTTCATGACTGAGCAGAGAGTTGGGCCATTTCCGCACTAGACAGTTAAAGTGCTATGATTGCACTTGCAACATCCTATGGAATCCCGGGGTTTGCAGTTTCGGGAGGGGTCACCCGGCCCCTCCCAAAACTGCAAACTCCAGGATTCCATAGGATGTTGCAAGTGGAATCATAGCGCTATAACAGTCTAGTGCAGAAATGGTCCCCATGTAGTGGTTTGAGCATTGGACTACAACCCTGGAGTCCAGGGTTTGATTACCTGTTCAGCCATAGAAACCTACTGGGTGACCCTGGGCACATCACACACTCTCAGCCTCAGAAAACCCTGTGATACCCTTCGGGTTGCTGCAAGTCAGAAACGACTTAAAGACACAACAACATGCCATTATGAAGAGGCCTCATTAAAAATGTAACATTTGATCCACTGGATGTAAGTAACAAGGAAAGAAGATATTCTAATGAGAGTCTTTCATCACTGAGAATCCAGAGAAATACAAGGTGGCTGTCATTATAACAAACACTTTGCATGTCCCTAAAGTTTTTAGTTAATATTTCGTGGCTGGTGAGCATTTTAAGATCTTTTTTTAAAAGAATTTACCAACATTCACAAATTTCTTTACAGGATAGAAAGCACTTGAGATTTAAAAAAACAAAACAAATTGTCAGCTTTCCCCATCCAGACCAAAGGCTATGGCCTGCTTACATAGTAAAAATGTAGGATTGAATTCCAGTGTATTTAACCATTTCCTTGCTGAGGTACAGTTGCTGCCTCTTTTTTCTGAGAGGCTTATCACCCTTAACATGTATGAAAATTCTGGATTTGAATCCCAATGTATTTTGCCATGTTTGTTTGGAATTAGAGCTGCCAATGCTTTTTTTTTCTGAGAAGCTCCTAATCTTTTAACTTTTGCATGGTAGGCAAATACCACAGGCTCATTTCCAACTTGTATCTCTTGAATCTGTCTGGTGCAAAACAGGAGAGAATTCACATTTGAAGAATTGCATTCACAGTATGGAAAGAACCTGAGGGTTTTAAAAATCTGAATTTTTTTCCGCTCTTACTGATGTATAAAGCCACTTGCATCCTGCTTTCAGACTCTACACATTCATATCGTGAGGTGAGTTATTTCCTCGGGTAGGGAATCATGTGCTTGAGGTCAAGAGAGGGAAAGATTGAAATAAAGACAGAGGAGGAGCTTGGGGAAGACTAACAATCCAAGGCAGCAGCAACAGGCATGGGGGCTTACGGGGCCTGCCAATATTTCAGTGCTACTCAGAAATGTTGTGTGCGTGACCTATTCATTCAGACTGGGCCTCTCCAGAAGCTTTTCAAACCAATGACCCTTCCTGAACCTAATTAGAAGGTGGATAGAGGAGAGAGCAAAGAGTCCACTAGAGAATTTTAATAAAAGGAATTGAATTGCTTCTTCATCTTTGCAACCTGGGATTTAAGAGGGAATTTCGCTGGCTTTGTAGCCATGTAAAATAAATAGACATTAGATGATGACAGGGAAAACAGAATTGCTGCCAAAGCTAAAAGGAGCTTGGCAAAAGAACAAAGGACTGTAACACAGTCGGTCATTATTTACTGTACAAACCTTTTCATAAAGCACACGAGAGAGAGAGAAAGAGAGAGAGAGAGAGAGAGAGGCATAATAGACCCTTGCTAAAAGATGGAAGAGCTTTGCTCTAGCTTGCATTTTCTGCTGATGATAGCTAAGATGTGTCACATTTTGAGAAATGCACTGTCCTTTTCAGCCCTTTGGAACACTGGAAGCATTTTGAACCTTGATTGTTTAAAATGAATATGTAGGAAAGGGAATAATCTTTTTGTGCATGTGTACCCACTATAAATATAATCTCAAATATTTCTTTTCTAATTGAATTAGTGTGTTTTTCTGACATCATAGCTACATCTGATCTAATAATTTGAAAGTTATTTTTTTAAAAAAAGCTTCACATCTATATACTGCTGTTAATATAAAATATGAGCTAATGAGAAAAAGCATCTCGGAGAAATAAAGTGCTTTACATCTTTCAGAGAATATCAGTTTCCATATCCATTTGTTGAGGCTGTTACCGCAAAATGTATAATGGGGAATAATTAGCTCAAAAATGAGCCTATGAGAGGGGGGTAACTTAGCGAGATCTGACCCTTATCTTATATGGGGTTAACTGCTATAAGAGATCAGCCAGAAGATTTGTAGGTCAATTAAATGTGTTTTTATTGGGGGAAAATATGCATGCACACACACAAATAGTCACACACAAGCAATCACACAAAGCTTAACTGAAAAGGAAGGGAGGAAAATGGACAGAGGACTAGAAGGGGATTGGGGTTATATTTACCATCCAGAGAGAGAGAAGGACAAAATGGCTTGGGCTTCTTTTCACCCAAGGACAGCAAAGGTCTGAGGGACAGAGTGGATCCCTGAAATCCAAAATGCTGTAAAGAGGACCCAAAATTAGGGTCCCTGTATACCCAAAAATCTGCCCTGGAAATGTGAGATGTTAATAACTCCCTACTTGTGTTTTGCAGAGTGGACAAAGGGGACAGGATGGGTAAATATTTGTTAATGTCCAAAGGAAATAGTTGATGATTTTTAACATGCAGATGGCAAAAGATCTGATATATGCCTGTTGGGGGATCAGGAAAAAGATCACAGGTGTGAGGATGAGGCAATTAAGGATTTGTTGGAAATCTTCCTGTTTTCCTAAACTGGTGCTGTCAAACAGATAAGGCTCTTTGTTTTGGAGTTTGCAACAAATAGGTGCCAGATTGAGTTGATAGCCGGTTTTATGGCCTTGCCTTCTGTAGGAAACGCAAACCACAGGGGGTATGTGCTCTTCTTGGAGCTGCCATTGTTTTTATTGAAAGGATGCTACTCCTCATATTTTTGCAATTTATTTGTTTTGCTAAAATGCTCCACTAGGAGCACAATAACAATTAAAAAAATTTACCATTGTGATAATGGGCTCTGCCATTATCTAAGTTAAAACTGCTGTGGGGCGTGGGGCATTTCTAGGTAGCCAAAGGTTTAATGATATGATGAGTTAGGTTACATTTATTAGACTCAGGATCACCTAGGACCAAAACAGATCACAAAAGACAACCACTCAGTGGAGATGACCAGCTTGTGAGAGATGGGAAAGTTTCTAGATGCTTTGAAAATGAAGTTATAAAACACGGCACCACAAGGCACAAGAGAGACTGAGAGATCATTTGGGGACTGATGGAGAACTAGGGGAAGTGCTACCTGTCTCATCCCTGGGAAAGCTTGGTCACAGAGTGGATAAAGAGGTCCAGACTCCCAGCTTTCTATAAATATACAAAGATCCAGAATACTATCTGCATCATCAGCAGAATAGCAGTAGTAACGTTAATGATAATAAAAAAGCATTTTTAGTTTATATTTTAAATCTTTGGCTGTTTTTTTCCTGCTTGATCCCATAAACACTGGTAGAAAAGATCTTGTTAAATTGCCTCACTCTTGCAGGCCTCCTATTTTTGAGCTAATTATTCCCCATTTTCAAATGGAGGTACTTGCACTATTGGTGGGCCGTTGTGGCACCCATGTTTTGGCATAACACAGTCTTTTGCCAATTTAACTGATTGTGGAAGGATCTTTTAAATCAGGTAGATGGGGGGCTTGACTTTCAGTATCATTGTTATGTTTTGGGGTGCTTTCCCATTATTATAAATTAGAAGTATTTCATTCTGTCCACCCGTCCCAGTTTGGCAGGGGCAGCCCCCATTAATTCTCTGCTGCCCCACTCTTTTCAGCTGTTTTTAAAATGCTCTGGTTTCTCTCTCCTCCTCTCACTTTACCACTTTACTTCTGTTCTGCAAACTGAGTTCAAAGTGCAGAAGTAGTTCACACTCAATTAACTCAGCAGCAAGGAGAGGAGAAGAGAGTCTTACCCTTCCCAGTAGGCTCAGGCAACAATAAAGTGCTGCAGCGACTCCTAGCCTGTGTGTTCTTCCTCATTAATAACTTTTGCCACCTTGGTCATATTCCATTTCATCCATTTCATATTCCATCACATATCCCATTTTTCATCTGTGAAATGTTAGAGGGTATGGTGTTTAAAGAGGATAGCTTATTTCATTGTTTTTATCTTTTTCATTTTTAGCTGTAGATTGTCTTAATTGATTAGAAACCCCTCAGCCT